>OZ012545.1:24291163-25541163 GCA_963935595.1 Schoenobius gigantellus
AGTATCCGCTGTGTTGGTACCACGCGAAATTTGGCAGCAAAGCCAACAAGTGCCAGAAGCCATGCAATTTTAAGGCGGAAAACTCGCAGGGCGGTCGGTGATGGCGACTGACGATTGCCCTTCTAAAAACGGTCGCTTGTTCGTCACAGACCGGTATTCCAGGACACAATTTCTCGTGGATACCGGTAGTGATTTGTGTGTGTTCCCTCGTACGGCGCTAAAAGAACGTCGACCAAAGACAATGTACGAGCTATGCGCCGCCAATGGAACTGTCATAAATACCTATGGCTCTATTAATTTTAAGCTAGACTTAGGTTTAAGGCGTGATTTTTCGTGGCGTTTTACTATTGCTGATGTTAGCAAACCCATCATTGGTGTTGATTTTTTGTCTCATTTTAATTTAGTTGTAGATATAAAAAACAAAAGATTGTTAGACAATTTAACGTCATTAAATGTGTCGTGTGTGTCAGCAGATAAGTGCATTAACATATCTTCGGTTAAGATTACATCCGGTGATTCGCAATACCATGCTATACTTGCTGAGTTTTCCGAACTAACCCGACCCGCCGGCACACCTAGAGTAATTTTGCATAAGACAGTACACCACATTAACACCACCCCAGGACCACCTGTAGCTAGCAGGCCACGTCGTTTAGCGCCAGATAAATTTAGGATAGCCAAGCAAGAGTTTGACGTTATGATCCAGAATGGGACTGCTAGACCCTCAGATAGTCCCTGGTCCCCCCAAAAAAGACGGATGGCGTCCGTGCGGTGATTACCGTATGTTGAACGCCCGTACCATTCCTGATAGGTATCCGGTGAGGCACATCCATGATTTTGCACACAACGTTGAAGGATGTAAGATATTTTCCACCTTAGATCTTGTTAAGGCCTATAATCAGATACCTGTCAGTAATGAGGATATACCCAAAACGGCAATCACGACACCATTCGGCCTCTACGAATTTCCATTTATGACTTTTGGTTTGCGTAATGCAAGTCAAACGTTTCAGAGATTCGTAGATGAGCTGACTCGTGACATGGATTTCGTATATCCATATTTAGATGATTTTTTGGTCTACTCGGAAGACCAAAAATCCCATGAACAACATTTACGATGTTTATTTAAGAGAATGTCCGATTACGGAATTTTATTAAACACTTCAAAGTGCGTCTTTGGTGCTTCTGAAGTGACTTTTTTAGGATACCATATATCTAGTGAAGGTATCAAGCCACTAAATGAAAAAGTCAAGGCTATACAGGAGTTTCCGCAGCCAACGACCGTTAAACAGCTTAGGAGGTTCTTAGGAATGTTAAATTTCTATCGCAGATTTATTCCTCGCGCAGCTGCAGTCCAAGCACCTCTTAACGCTTTACTAACAGGCTCGGTCAAAGGCAATCATCCTATTGCCTTAAAAGATGATAGTCTTAAAGCTTTTGAAGACTCAAAAATCAGCCTCTGTAACGCAGCACTTTTGGCGTATCCCGATTGTCAAGCTCGTTTAGCACTCACTACTGATGCTTCCGATGTTGCTGTAGGTGCTGTTCTTCAACAGCAAAAGGAAGGTCATTGGCAGCCTTTAGCATTTTATTCTTGCAAATTAAGTCCATCACAATGCAAGTATTCACCATATGATCGGGAACTTCTCGCCATATATCAGGCAATTAAATATTTTCGTCACATGTTAGAAGCTAGAAATTTTACCATCTTTACGGATCATAAACCTATCAGCTTTGCATTTCATTCAAGGAAGTCAAGCTGTTCTCCTCGTCAATATAGGTATCTCGATTTTATTTCACAATTCTCTACCGATATTCAACATCTATCCGGTAAAGACAACGTTGTCGCGGACACTCTATCGCGTATTGAACAATTAGATACCCATATTGATTTTGAATCTCTAGCAAAAGCTCAAGAATCAGACGAACAAGTCAAAGATTTAATTGACAATAGTACTTCACTTCGGTTAACGAAAATGAAAATACCCGGTAGTCGGTACGAGCTGTTCTGTGATATCAGCACACCAACTCCCCGGCCATTCGTTCCGAAAATCTTCCGCCGCAAAATCTTTGACTGCTTACACTCGCTTAGCCACCCAGGCATCAACACTAGTGCCAAGTTAGTTGCACAACGTTTCGTGTGGGATGGCATTAGGAAAGACTGCAGAGAGTGGGCCCGAACTTGTTTAAATTGCCAACGGTCAAAAATAAATAGACACGTCTCTGCACCTATAGGTAACTTTTCACTACCCCGAGGAAGATTTAAGCATTTGCACATAGATCTTATTGGACCTCTTCCGATTTCTAACGGTTATCGCTATTGCCTCACGGCAGTCGACCGGTTCTTACGATGGCCTGGGGCGATACCTATAATGGACATATCGGCAGAAACAGTTGCCAAGGCTCTTTTGCGTGACTGGATAGCTCGTTTCGGTTGTCCTACCATCATTGTTACGGATAGAGGAAGACAGTTCGAATCTGAGCTTTTCAAATTCCTCTCTAAAATGATTGGTTTTGAGCACCGTAGAACTACAGCCTACCATCTAGCCTGTAACGGCCTCGTCGAACGTTTTCATCGGCAACTGAAAGCCGCCATCATGTGTCATGCTAATACCAACTGGACTGAAACACTTCCACTAGTTCTTTTGGGCATCCGTAGCACTTTCAAGGAAGATCTCCAAAGCTCATCAGCCGAGATTGTATACGGCGAACCACTGAGACTTCCTGGAGAGTTTTTCCACTCAGATTTAAATGGAACCACAGACATTACTGATTTTACAGCACGTCTGAGGTTGTTTGCTCAAAAGTTACAACCCTGCTTAGCTTCACGACATTGCACTGGCAAAATTTTCATTTATAAAGATCTGGCAAGTACTAGCCATGTATTTTTAAGAGACGATACTGTTCGTCGCTCCTTACAACCAGCTTATACCGGTCCGTATAAAGTTTTAAGCAGAGGTTCCAAAACATTTAAAATAGAAATTAAGAGCAAAGAGTTGACAGTATCAATAGACCGATTAAAACCAGCCTATATATTGTCCCCTGAACAGCACCCTGTAGAAATAAAAAATAACTCTCCACCTCCAGTAAATACTCAAAAACAAAAAGTTACTCGTTTTGGTAGAATAGTTCGCCTACCGAACTACTATCGCAAGTAGTGACGGTCTCTGGGGGGGAGTGATGTGGCGTACACATATTTATTTAATTTTACATATGTTATTTATTTACAATTATAACTAATTATTATTTTACCTAAGTTCAACTTATCACTAAAAATACAAATATATAAGAAATAATCATACAAACATCTATTCTATACTTACCTTAACTATTTACAAATTATTACTAATATATTACAAAACATAAAATTATATTAAGGACATTCAGTGATATTAATATATTACGAGTAAAGCATAGCATCGCGTCGCGGGATAGTATCTGTCGCAATGTACAGCAGACTTAACACGCGCCTATTGTATTCCAGTTTTTTGCATTCAACGTTGCATTGATAACGCGATGACGTCGCCACAGACAGTAGTGCGTAGACTGAATCGACGCAAGGCACACGCTTCTAGATTCGCGGTTTTGCACCTATCTACGCACGCGTTGACACCGTAAACAACAGCTTTGTGTTTTTACTTCCATCTCGCCTTTTGACCATCTTATTTGTGGAGTTTTGGTGGAATACAAGATACCACCACCAAATATACTAGCTGTGCCCGCGAACTTCGTTTCGCCTTACGATAGATTTCCCGTCATATTTTTCCCGTGGTATTCATTTTTCCCTTGGTAAATATAGCCTATGTTACTCACGAAGGATGTAGCTTTCTAATGGTGAAAGAATTTTAAAAATCGGCACAGTAGTTATCGAATTTTCCCATAGGAAAGAAATATTTTCCCGCGGCAAAAATTATAATATAGCCTATAACCATCAGGGACAATGTAGCATTCTAATGGTAAAAGAGTTTCTCAATTCGAACCAGTAGTTTCTGAGATTTGCCAACACATTTTGCGATTCATTTTTATATATAAGACTAGCTGACCCCGCGTACTTTGTATCGCCATGTTTTTTAACTAAATTACTGAAATGTTTGTTTAAATTATTATAATTTTTATATTATACAAACCTTGTCCTAACAATAACGAATACATAAAACCAAGAATCATCTAATTTGGTGCAGTCGTTCGAAAGTTATGGGCGTACATGCATTTTGAAGATCCATTTTTATTTATATAGACTAGCTGACCCGGCGTACTTTATATTGCCATGTTTTTTGACTAAATTACTGAAATGATTGTTTAAATATTTATGTTTATTGTAATTTTAATATTACATAAACCTTGTCCTAACAATAACGAATACGAGTACATAAAACCAAGAATCATCCAATTTGGTGCAGTCGTTCGAAAGTTATGGGCGAACATACATTTCGAAGATCCATTTTTATTTATATAGATAGATTTTTATCTATACAAAATCTAGATATATATAGATTTTGTATAGAGAACGCTGTGAAAGAAAAAGAATATCAAAAATTTGAATTTGGAATTCATATCTAATTAGTTATTATAGATCATAGTTATTATAGATCATAGCTGCCAGTTCAACATAACGCCAATCTTACATGTAATGACCTAATGTTTTCCCTCAGATTATTTCTAAGTCTCCGCGCGCTCCGACTAGATACCGCGCTACCTTGTACAAAAACATTCGTGAATGCGGCAGCTATTAGGATTTTTAAAGATCGTGGCGATTTTTAGAGTTCGTGTTATTCATGATAGAATTTCTAAATTATACGATACTGATAATATGTGATCCTAGTGTTTTTCTTATTTCTTGTAGTATAATTTCTATACAGTTTTATTACACGAAGTGGCATTTTACGGCTCGGATGCGCCGATTTCGGCGTAATATTTGTTGCAGCACTTTTCACGTATGCCGGCGTACGCGGAGACATATCAATAATCTAACGGCCTTAGAGCCTCAGCACACTAGCTACTATTAGTAGTGGCGATCGGCGATTTAGTCGCTTCTTAGAAGCTAAATGCAGCGACCAAACGCTTCACACCGCACACTTAAAAACGCCAAAGGGGCGACAAGCGGCGACTCAACTAAGCGACTGAACGCTACACTCCGCACACATTCGGATGCCGATCACATCGATTAAGCATCTGCGGAAGACGGTAGTGTTGTACTAAATTTTGACGAAGCTACTATGGACTCTAATGAAGCTGCACTGCTACTAGCTTTATTAATAAAACGAAAATATTAATCGCGCCGAAGGCGGCGTTGGTTACATCCAATAACCAGTGCAAGACTTACTTTTGGAGAGCACCTATTAATATATTACGAAGAGATGAACGAAAGTTTTTTGTACATTTTGAAACGAAACAACATTTCATTTCATTTCAATCCGGGAAATGGGTCAGATTTAACTTGCAAGATTTCATTACATACACCGGGACAGGTGAAAGTAAATAAAAGCTTGTAGTAATAATAATAAAAACCATATAAAAAAATAAAATTTTGAAATTCATCATTTGTAAACAATTGTATTACTATTGCAATTCAGCAAACTATCGATCGACATTCGACAACACTACAGCCGACCCGATCCAGCATCGGAGCAGACGCTAAAACAGGCGACTCCGATGCCGAGTCCGAACGCAGGCAGTCGCCAAATCGCGAAGCAGTGCAACATCGATAGAATCGCTAAAACGCGCGTTTCCGATGCAGCGACCGAACGCAGCTAGTCGCGAAAATGCGATGCAGCATCGATGCAGTAGCAAAATCGCTGATCGCCGCTACTAAAAGTAGCGTGTGCGCTATGTATAATAAAAATTTTACCCCTTGGATCATCCTCGGATTAGTTATTCCGTGTATTGTCTTGTGTCGGCTGTCATACGAGTAAGTCAAAATAAGACAAAACTTGGAGTAACTAATCCAAAGATGATCCAAGGAGTAAAATTTTTATTAAAAATGCCGTAAGTGTTTCCGTCCTTTCCGTGTTATCTAACATTTTAAAATATCAACGTTATACTAATTTGAAATGTATATTAGCTGCACGCCCTTCGACGGCTAATGCAAGGCGATGCGCGGCATCCAAAAGCCCCCCTGGGCAACAACTTCCGGCCGCCTCAGCCTCTGCACCATCGCGCCGTCAGGACCAACATAGACTTTGACCTGAGCAAGGTAATATTAACTTGACAATCCTTTATATCAATTATCAAAGTCAGAATCTCGGTGAGTTTGTTAATAAATAATATCTATTTTACAGTACCCAGGAAAGACTTGCCCGAGTATGAATCGTGACATGCATTACAAAGGTTCGTATCACGTTGTATAATGAACGTCTCGAATGCAATATGTCTAAGAATCACATTTTTATAAAATCAATTGTCTCTAAGTTGATCCAGATAAGAACAGCTTCAAAAGAGTATATTTGGTTAGTGAACCGCCACGAAAGGAAATACTTTCCAAAAAAAGTTTAATAAATAAGGATTATATAAATAAAAAAAAAAAAATAAAAAAGCAAATCGCAACAACACGTGAAGCTTTTTAACATTTCTTAGATTTGAAGTATCAAATAATGTATTTTTTCATTTTTAGCCAAAACCTGGACACAGTATTGAAGATCACGACATCGATATGCATAAACTATTCCAAAATCAGTGTAGAAATAATAGTAATGTTAAAGCTACGTATAAGCTTATTGTATATACCTCTGTACAGTGCTATACTATTTTGGGTGTAAACTTACTGAATACTCCATGTAATTACTGCTGTGTTTCGTAACCTAGAAAAGATAAGCTTGTATTAGTAAACTTATTGTGATAGACACAATTGTTTATGTTGAATATCGAATATATTTTATATCGGCCTATAATTAGTTAGTACATACATATTTTCGGATAGATTGTTCAGCCTGACCACCGGACTTGTTATCAATACTTGATGCCATCTATACTAGAGTAAAATACGTATAGTATAGTGAATAGCGTTATTAACATGTACAATTGCTCGTTACGTAAGATTTTGTATCCTTGACTAATATAAGAAAGTAAAACAATAATGTTTATATCAAAGAGTGTAGAGTTTTGTTAAAAATAGCATTGAGTTTTGTTGTAAATTTTAATAAGGTTAGGTATCTGACATATCTTATGATTCATATCGTCTTGTTAAAAAGTAATAATCAATTATAACATTAGGAAATAATACCATATCGTGTTAATTATGTATAGATTAGAGAAAATCTTTTTTAAAATACTTCCTTATGTACCCATTGCTCTAAGGCATCTATGGCTTTAATAAAGTACTTTAGTGATTAGAAAAACTTCCTTGCTATCAATGTATAATTTATAATAATATTAATGGAATATATACGTATAGCGCCTGGCTTCATGTAAGATCTATTAGAAAATAAATGACTTAAATATTATTGTGCAGTAGTATTATATTTTCTTCTTGTAACTTTTGCTCAAATGGCTTAATAAGGTCTTCTTTTTTGATTTTGAAGAATTATTTAGTACGATTTAAGTTTAATTTGAAAAGTTACTAATACTAACTCGATACTTACTTAAGATAATATATCAACATCATAATTTCAGCCTAGAGCCGCCCACTGTTAGACCGCCCTCCCCCCTCGAGTACAGCCCTTTGAGAGTTAAGCCTTCTTATGAGACCCATAGTAAACCAGTTGCTGGTTATAAAATCATGTTTTCAATTTTACGATAGTTTCTTCGGGTTCTCTATCAGTTTCTCCATAGTTTCTCCTCGGTAAGGTATGCAATTATGATGTGCCCACGTTACCTGCATTAATTCATCTGAGATTCCAAGAATGTAAACTGTCATTCGATTTCAAATGTTACCTTTTACCAAATTAGTTTAGGTACGTGAAAAATATAGGTAATGTATCGATGAACATGTTACATTTCCATATTTGTGTAACATCATATTTTTTACGCATATAATAGTTTAAAAAGCATTTCTATATTTTTTGGTAAAGTTTAAAATTAATCCTCGCTCCTTTTTTTCATTTCAATATTGATTTTCAATTCAATTTTCATTTCAATTTCAAACACTTGATTTTCGATTTGACGATAAGTAAGTTTTTAAAAGAGTCGCTATGTTGCCTAAAACTGCTGAAACACATTTGAAGCATCAGTAGCTGAATTGGTAAGTATTATGCGTACGATTTATCTGACATTCTAATGGGAAGCTTTTGGCCTTCAACTTACTTGATGGTGAGTGACGATAAGTTAGACCTCTCAATAACTGGGGAACTGGCTATCCTACCAGCTGCCTCTAATTGTCAGAATTATCTTCATCATTATCACAGCTCATATAAGTCCCCACCGGGGGGCCCGAGTCTACCCTAGGTTAGAGTGAATAGGCCTTAGTCAACCACGCTGGCTCAGTGCAGATTGGTTGACTTCACATAAACCATTAAATTTCTTTGCAGATATAAGCAGGTTGCCTCACAATGTTTTCCTTCATCATAGGAACGTCAGATAAATGTACATATGAAAATCGAAAAGAAAAACACATTGGTACATGGCGGTCTCGAACCCCGGACCTCTCAAATGGAAAGCAAGTGCCGAGTTCACGTTATTATTATGGAAACAAACTTAGGTAAAACGGTGGTAGCTATAGCCACGCTTATACGTTTAAGGACAGATTATGGTTTGGGCAGATTCTTGCCAGACGGGCTCAGAAGCTCCACCACCAACATAACCAATAAAATCTGTTGGTCTCATGGGAAATTGAACCTCGGACCTCGAAGCCTGATGTTACGCGGTTATATGGAAGCCGCATTGCGCATCGCTGACCCAATACTCTATGCTGCCAGCGCAGGAAAACTTTAACGTCCTCTGCACTGGCGACCTCATTCGTGCGCCGGAACACAGCATGATATTGTTTGGTTGTGATGTACTTAGAGATGAAGAGACTTCCTCTTCGAGCAGCTTATTAGAGCGATAAATTTCGTGATGCACTTCTTTTGAAATAGTCATTGGACACATGAAATCGAAAACATTATAATACAAGAATAACATTATAATGTAAACGCCCGTGGCACTACCAGTTGAACTATAGGTAATGCTACTTGCCCATGGTCTTACTGATAGAACCACGGACAAAATAAATTGCCCGTGGTACTACCAGTAGGACCACGGGCAACTAATGGTCCGTTATTAGATGTAAAGCGTGATATAAGTTTTAGCTGGAAATACCTGTAAGATTATGTGGATTTTGTTAACCAAATAAAAAAAATACTGCACGCATACCCGGCAGTAAATAGTGCACATCGAGATTGGGAAAACAATCAATACCCATAAGATGGGTATTGCTGTGTGACCCTGTTTGAGGATCAGTTCAGATCCAAACAAATTGTTACAATTTGACATAGTTGAATAAGTTTGTGAGAATGAGGAAAACTAGTAAAAACAAACCACACTATTAGTCTTGGTGGAATTGCCTTAGGAGAAGTTGGGGTCCCCATCCCAAATGGCATGATCCTAGGTGGTTTTAGGGTGTCAGTATTAGCATTTTCATCCTCAGCATGAAAAATCCAATTCCACGAGTAAATGGGCAGAACTAGAGTTGATATCCCATTATTTAGTGAAAGCCCGGGTTTCGGGGCCCAGGGGCCAAGATCTTGATGAAACGGTCAGATGACAGATGGATGGATGGAAAGATGTGCAGTTGTGCACATAAGCTTTGTCAAACATAGTTTAGGTCGAGTTCAAAAATTTGCGAGATGACTCTGTAACAGACGGAAATAGGCTTCGTACAGAGTCATTTCTGCCATACACTAATCTATATTACACTTAGTATTAAGATATACTACTGACTTATTAAACCCAAAAGACTGAAATCACCTTACATAAATTTTTGTTAGCTCCTTATATGTTGATACAGGGCTGTCAGTACTTTGTGTGGTAGAGACAGTCTCTACCAAGTCGAAACTAGTCGACTATATGTTCTAGAGGAACATGAAGTATTCCTTTCCGGTACTATATAAAATTACATGTTGTCTTAGCTTAAGACAATCCTAAGAAGTATGCTGTCACTTCTTCTCTTTAATGAAAAAAAATGTGACAGCTTACCACTTCACCAAAAAAATGTGACAGATTGACCTAAGCTAGGAGAAGGTTAGTAAAATTGGCCACAAGTCTTGTTAGAAATGTGAGACTTTAAGTCATTAAAGAAACTCATTCTCTAATAAAGAAAACTTAGTTCAGGTGATGGTAGCTGGTCAGAAAGATTAAGAAGAGAGTCGTTCATCAGCCCAACGGTAGAATTCTTTAATACCTTATGAACCTTTTCACATTTGGGGTCTGAGTAAGCTTCACTATTTTAAAATATGATCAAAAAGTAAGATTTTGCAAAGATGAATAATTATGTTAGTTATGCACAGAATAATCAAAATAGGTACTTAAAACGAAATGATTCCAAATTTTTATAGAACCGAAAACTCAATACGTCGTGCGTTTGCTTTTATTCGAAGTAATCAACCTTTGCCGTCTGTTTTAGTGTTTTTTTCACTCTCTTGTTTGAATAAAAAGCTCATTTGAATTCTACGAGAATCGGAATTGCTCCCTCTTTCGTTTTAGTAACTTAATTTAATCGAGTGCCATCACACTGTTCACCTTTAGATGGTTGACGTTATATTAGGTATGATGTGAAGTAAAAATTACAATTGGAGCTCAGTCCGCTCTCCGTAGGACACTGACATAGATATAACTGTTTTACGTTAGAAGGTTAGATAATTGAAAAAGTTATCTATAAATAAATAAATTTATTTTAGTCTTTCACAAAATCAAGATGAGAAATCGCACATTATATTATTTTACTTCAAATCGCATACTTATATAATTATCTTCACTTCAAACCCCATAATGTTCCACTGATGAGCTCTTCGCCCACGTCTATATTGAAAACACCGGTTCTCGTCCTATCACCGAGGTAAAACAACGTCGGGCACGGACAGTACTTGGATGGGTGACCGCCTGGAAATACCGTGTGACGTAGACTTGTTTCATCATTGAATTTTATAATGAAATAATTATCTCAGTTCCGTAAGTGCCGCGTATGTTCGATAGACGAAAAATTCGATTGGCGAAGAGCCAAAGTCCATACCACGTTGAAACCGTCCATACCGGTTCTGTATCACTGTGGGGATGTTATCAGACTGTTCTACTGCAGAGCAGCCGCAGTAGGACATAGATATCCATCCTTAGGTAAGGAGGATATTGGCTTACTACACGATGCTGACCAGAGGGGCTAGTGTAAACTTCACAGAGGCTTTTTACACGCTCCTGGCCTTCGTCTTACCTGATGGTAAGCGATGGTAAGGCCAAAGATCTTCTCCTGGATTCCTCAACAACCGCGGAACTGGCTATCTCACTTCTAATTGTCGGAACAAAACAATGTTAAAATTGTTATTATGGTGACAAACGTAGGCAAGACGGTGGTGGTAGCTAGCCAGGCGGAGTTTGGGGCCCTACAACCAACCAAACTAACCAGAGAAACTTCTGCCTCCATGGAAAATTGGACTCTAGCTATATCATCAGATGAATACTCGCGGATATCAGCTCAATACGGTTTCGACACAAGAACGAAGAGGTGGTTAAAAGGTGTGATTGTTGATCCGTGGAGTAAGTCAATTCCTCCTTGTCTACACTCGGTAAGTGTAATCAAGCTTTTAAAGCCTGATTACACCTACCTATCGAGACAGTGTCCTCAGCCGAGCGCATGGTATTTGTAAACACAAAGCCGAGTGCTCAGCTGAGAATTCGGCCTAGCAACAGGCCGAGACAGTCGACAGACTTCCACTCGGACCCTTTTCTATTTAGGCCGAGTAACCGTCTCCCTCTTCCCCAGACTGTCTCGCTCGCTCGCTCGCTCGGTGGATCTGAACACGCACTCGCCAGTCGGTGTGCACATACGCTACCCATACCGAAAATCGTTCACGATCAATTTTGTTTTATAAGACTGACTGTCTCGCCACAACTTAAAAAACGTGTAACACTCACTCGGTCACATCACTGTCACGCACGGCCGAGTGACATTTTATTGTCTCGCCAATCTACTCGGTAGGTGTAATCAGGCTATAAGGATAGACCCATGCCCAGCCGTGGGATGTTTGTTTCTCAATGTTTATTTTGTCTCTTTCGTTCCACTTCTTCGAGTCGTACTTTGCAATACCTGATTGCATTTTATCTCTTGACATCTCACCTCGCTCGTCTCAGTTTCTGGCATACTCGTTTCCTCCTCAAGCCGTCCGGATATGGAACTCCTTCCCTATAACACAACCACTATTTATTTCTATTTACGCACTCTTCTCTTTGATTTTTCTTCAGCCATTTCCCTGTCTAAAGGTTGCTTTTTAGTAATAAGGTCGCCTATTTGTACCTTTTCTTTTTTATATTTCCATTGCTATGAAATATTTGTGCAATAAACGGTTTACTACGAATATTATTGTTATTATAAAATTATACACCTATATAAAAAGGTAAGCATGCTGCTACATAATATAGCAGTTGTATTAATGGTTTCCTTTGGATTTGCGATAGATTAAGACATCGTTAAATAAATCGGTTGATTTGGCGCCCAGGAACTAGCGCCGACGTTATTGGAAAAGTTTACCCGCGCTACGTTAATAGACTTGCACAAATTTTGTTGATTACGGCAAATAAAATATCAAGGTGAATATGAACTGCGAACATTTATTTATATTAATCTCTCTGATATAATTGATAATGTTTGTAAAAAATATGTAAATACCTACACCTTTTAAAATATGTATTTTTTTCTATACAACAAGTTAACTACCAAGCCGATTGCCTACCGGATTGTCTGACTGCCTGATTGGTCTTGTACCCACTGGACCTTCAAGATTCGACCCAAAAGCAAAAAGTGCTTATTGGACCTCATTTACAGGGCCCATTCGACCTTCCTAAAAATATTATATTCAATGCGGCCATTGGACCTCTTTTTTGAATTAGACTGGTACCTACTGGACCTTCAAGATTAGACCCTATTGCAACTGTACCCATTGGACCTTATTTGTATGCCCCATTCGACCTTCCTAAAATATTACATTGAATGTGCTCATAGGACCTTTTTTATGGGAACCATTGGACCTTATTGACAGTTTTATTCAAAAAAGTACAGTCATATAAAAAATTGAAGATTAAAATGAAATTAATAGGAGCTGTAATAGAGTCAATACCATTGAAAAGTAAGTAAATATCATTGAGCTGTTCTAGCCTATGTATGTACAGTAGGGTGGAACGAAAAATTTTTTTTTAGAATTTTGTTTTGGAATAGTTTTAAAAAGTTGCCTTTTACCATCGATTACTCACATAAAAAATATAAAAAATATCAAACAAGGGTAAGAGCCTCCGCAGAGACATCGAAAATTTTAAAAAATGACTATTTAGAGGCTGTTTTAACGACCTGCATCATAGCACAAAATTCATTAAAATTATTATTTTTTTAAATACCTATACATTCTACTATAGTTAATTAACTGTTGCAATAAAATATTTCATTCTATTATAAAAACATTGGTGCTGTGGTTATAAGTGCTTGAGAGGGAAAGCGCGGGACGAAGCGGGGGAGAGTGGCATGCGCCGATGCGCGGGTTTTGTGTTTTGTTTTGAGCAGTGTCGTTAATTGAGCCAAGGTGAAAGGTCACGCGCCAATTCTATTCACGTGTACTTATTGATTTACGTTTTTTACGGGTTTAACATGACTTCTACGAGGCTAACTAGACCTTAAGAACTTGTGTCACCATATTCTAGCAAATAAAGATATCTTTCTTTCTTTCTTTCTAAAACTAAAATGTCCTATATTTGGTGAAAGTGCTGAGTTAAAACAAAATGTTCTACCTACGTATGAAAATGTCATGAAATTTTATGAATGGGTTCGACAAGATCTCAAGGTACGAAATAACACAACAAAAGAACCTTCCTTTTCAGAAATTTCTGAAATTGTCGGGATGAAAATTAAAGAATTGTGGATTAAATCTTCGATTCCGATTGTTACACACAAACGAGTATTACAATTAATAAAATGTTATCACTTGAAATGCCATAATTTTAAAAAGTCTTTGAAGAGATTAACAGAAGAAAAATTAGAAGAGTTTAGAGTACAGAGTAGAAAACTTTTCGACATAGCTGCCTGTAAATGCAAGAACTTTAAAAGCTGTACTTGTTTGAAGGAAAAAAAGGTTCCAAAAGAACAACAATTGTTCTTAGAAGATCAACGCTCTCATAGATTAATGTTTTTGGGTACAACAGACCTCATCCACACTAAAAAAATAGTAAAAATAAGATTACGTAATATTGAACAAGAAATAAGGCATAATTCAATTACGAAAAAAGAGACAAATACCTCTATTTCGTATCGATCAAAACAATACGACGATAATTCTAACACCGACCTTCCATGTTGTTCGTCGGTAGCAAATAGTACTGACACTGCTGATACAGTTGCTCAAAAGCCTATAAAGCTCACAGATGCCAGTCTCCAAAGTCTAACGACTGTATGCGATAGATACGGAGTATCAGATCGTGCTGCGGCAGCCATCGTGTCATCTGTGCTGTGTTCCGCTTCTAATTCCGAATCTCAGGCGCAGTCGATTAACGTCGTAGACCGAATGAAACTAAGAAGAATAAGACAGAAAGTACGTGAACGAATTTTAAAAGACGAAAAAATACCAGAAATCCCTGCATTATATTTTGATGGTCGGAAAGACAGAACGACTAAAATTGTTACAAAAGGATCGAAGAGGTTTAGAGCTATTGTACAAGAGGAACATATTTCGATTATAAAAGAACCCGGTTCTGTATATGTTGGGTATGTGGTTCCAGCATCTGGAAGTGCAAGAAATATTGAAAGAGCTATTCACAGTTTTTGTACGACTGAAAATATATCACTAAGAAGTTTACTTGCTGTTGGTTGTGATGGAACTAACACAAATACAGGCAAAGCGGGAGGCGTGATTCGTCTTTTAGAAATTAGACTATCTCGACCATTGCAATGGGTAATTTGTCTTTTGCACGCCAATGAACTGCCACTGAGGCATTTATTTACATATTTGGACGGTCCTACTGCAGGGCCAAAATCATTTGCAGGTCGAATAGGTAAGGCATTAGAGACATGCAAAACGTTACCGTTGGCTCAATTTGAAAAGATAGAAGGTGAATTACCTGCACAAATATCAACAGATCTCAGCACAGACCAAAAATATTTATTAGAAATAACAAATGCTGTTATAAGTGGATTCTGCCCTCCTGATTTATTACATAGAAACCCAGGCAAACCGTCCCATGCCCGCTGGTTGACAAGAGCAAATCGCATATTGCGTTTGTATATTTCTACACCAAGTCCAGATCAAAATCTTGTTACTTTAGCGACGTTTATGGGTCAGGCCGTAGATTTTGCCACAAATGACGCAAAGGTGACGCGAAATTTTCTACGAGTCTGTCGCACAAAGCGGCGCAAAATGATAGCGCAAAATTAATAAGGAGCACATACACTGATGTAATTTTATATAACAAAAACATTGAATATTTTGAACGGGTTAGTTGCGTTATTCCCCAGTTGCATTTTCACCCGAAAAAATAATTTTAAACCCTAATGGCAACTAAAAGGGATTTCGTGTAAAACTGCAACTGGTCGATTTTGGGTAAAACTGCAACTGGGGAATAACGCAACTAACTCTTTCGTTCAATAGCATAAACTCTTTTCAAACATGTAGGTACTAGCAAGAGGATTTGCATCACACCAAAATCAAACTAGAAAAACTAAAAAAAACACGATGGTATGGTAAGTATGTTTAATAAATAATCATCATAACAATAATAATCATAATAGCATCTATACTTAATTAGATTAAATAACAGATGAGGATAGAAACTCCTTCTCGTATCCTAGACCGAAACGTTTTTTTTATATTTTAATTGAACAAATCGTAAGAAAGAAATTCAGAGCAAACATAAAAAAGGAGCATAAAAAAACACTTGCAGATGCAGTGTGCATGCACCATTATTCAATAACGCAAAATAAGTGGCGCAATTTCTACGCCACCGATATCGCAAAGTGACATAAAGTCAGTTTTGCGAAACCGAGGCGCAAATAAAATCGATTTTAACTCTTAAACTACACTATTTTACAAAGCTAATTTAATATAGAAAGATCACACACATCATATTAAACCATGCACAACAAAAAATATTAGTTGTAATCAAAAACTTACCTTGAAATCTCAAAAAATGCACTCCACAAAATTGTCGTCACTTTTCACTTTGATCGGAGTAGACACCAAACTGACAAAAAATATGGCCACCAACGCTGTATTGACCATAGAGTACGTTACTTTGGTGTTGCCAGCACTTAAACACAAATCTTACTTCTTATTTTAAATTACAAAATGACTGATAATAGTTGCGCAATACAAGTAGCGCAAAGATATTGTTTTTCTAAATTATTTTTTTATTGCCGAATATTTATCTTCTTTCTTAGGAAACACGCAAAGATATTAAAGGCATGTCTAACTTGTTCTTATTTTATAACGTCAAAGCAAACAGATAATTAATGTGTTGGTAAATAATAATTTTATCGATGTATATGTTGTGCATCTACCAATGCGGATTCGCGGTTTTTATACAAAAATCGTCACTGTCGGGAGGAAAATGACAAATAGTTTTCCCAATTTATAAACTTAATCGAATATCTTTATTTGCCTTGGGTTTCCATTTCGTAGTAAATGTGATGATAAGATTAAGAAATTTTTAAGAGTACTATATTTAAAATAAAATGAGGCGGAGACTTCTGTAACATTGGATGTGGCAAAATCTACGGCCTGACCCTTATTATAAAGTCATACGCTCCTGTATGGTTTGCTATCAAAACGCATCCATCTTGCAAAGATGGTTCAAAACATTTGTGGAAAATGATTAACAGCACTCGATATTTACCCGACGAACTGCTAGCAATAGTAGATCCTGTTTTACTTCGAAACAGTTACTTTGCTCACTCAGAAAATTTGTTGCTTAGTATGATAACAGATTCCCGTAAGCACATTAGAGAACTCGCCGCAAGACGCATTTTAGAGGCTCGTCATGTAAATAAAAATTCCATTTTACGAATTTTTGAGGTGCCTGCAGTAAATTTAAATGCAAGTTCCTACATAGATTTAATTGACTGGCAAAATCATTTATACGAACCACCAATACTCAAGAATATTTCCGAAGATCAATTACGAGACCTAATTGAGAATGGGGAGATACTGTTTTGGAGTTTATAAGACTGCCTTGCCACACTCAAGCTGTGGAAAGATCAGTTAAAGTTGTCACTGAAGCAGCTCTAAGTGTATGTACTAAGACAAGAAGGGAGGGTTTCATAAAATCTAAGCTAGCATCTCGGAAGGTCATGCCAAAGTTTGAGACAAAAAAGGATTTTTCCTTTAAAAGTGACGATTTTTAAACTGTAATATCTTTTTTAATTTGTATTTCATTAAAAGATAAATGACTTTTCTATATAAAACATTGTTTTATTTTATATTTCTAGTCACAAAAAGTTATATTTTACAATTATTTTACTTAAAGGGTGCATTTATCAAGACGTCTAAAAAAACTTTTTTTAAAAATTTCAAATGACTCGATGGCTCTAGCCATCGAGCTAGAAATTTCAAATTTGTTGATGTTATTAATAATTACATAACACAACTTTTGCCAGGTATTCCAATTCGAAATTTAAAAAAAAATTTTTTTTCATACAAAAGTGTTCCACCCTAATGTACAGTAAGCTCCTTATCAAGCTATACTATTTGAGCTTTGGACCGTTCTTATGTCGCTCGTAATAGTGGCGGTTTTCGTAGTGTAAATGTATAGCTTGAATGGGAGCTTACTGTACCTACGAGCTTATATCTCAATCGGCACAGCCACTAATTCCGAGCAGAAAAAAATATGGAGAAAACCGGACGTCCTTTTTTTCTTACAATTAGAGTTGTATTGATATTCACTCTCACGACATTCGTCCTGCTCTCGCCTCTTGTATTGTAGCGCAACGTTCAGTGGCAATATTTTTTTTCTCGTTCTTGTCTATTGTTTACTTTCCAAAAAACTACCTGAAGGGTTGAAAAAAGGCTACTTTAAAGGAGTAACAAAAAACTGAGTTATTGTCAACTATTGATTTTAAGTAATATGTAGGTAGGATTAGAAGTTACAGTCCTCCTATATTGGTTCTGTCGACATCGCATTTTAACATAATATTAAATCAAAGACAAAAATCTTTATACAATGTAAGCCTTCACAAGTATACTGTTGATAGTCAATGTACATTTGATTAAATAAAATAGTTAAAACTAAACTAAAAAAAAACACCCATATTATAGTTTTAAAAAATGGGAGATCAACTCAGAACTGAATATTAATTAACATAATTAATGACATGTAATTATTTTTATAATTTTTGTTTGGCAATTTAGGCTAACTTATAGTTATAAAAAATATTCTCTATTGTCGTTAAAAGTAAGGTAAAAAAGGATCTGTGGTTATGTGATTATAGTAGGTTATCTATATTTTATTTCTTTTTGATTTGTTGCTGATGATTAATATGTTGAATTTTCTAAATATGTTGATTAAATATTTTGATTTATATCTTTTGTTTTTATTTCTTTAACAATTTTACTTTTCTGCATGACTGTATGTAACATTCCAAAAGAAAAGAGCCAATTAGTCCAATGGGACACGTCTTTTTGATAAAAGGTCTGATGGATCCAATGGTGTAGGTAATGTGTAATTTTGAAGGTCCAGTGGGTACCATGTTTTTGATAGGAGGTCGAATAAGACGTATCGTTAATTTTGAAGGTCCAATGGGCACCAGATTTTTGATAGGAGGTCGAATAGGTCCTATCGTGTAGGTAAGGTCCAATTATGAAGGTCCAGTGGGTACAAGACCGCCTGATTGCCTACCTAAATTGGCTTGAGTTATCTCTAGCACCTGTAGGCATAATTCCTGTAACATTAGTTGTCGTATCGTGCGCGGTCCAGAGGCCTGTCATAATAACAGCGCCCTTGCGGAAACCTCCGCAAGAGCACACGCTGAGGCAGAGCCTTTTTGGGCCTCGCACCTAATTTTTAAAATGTATGCAGTTGATTACTCAATCAATTTTGTGATTGGCTCAATAAACGATTCATTCATTCATTAGCAAATAAGCATTTAAAAACAACATACACGATGTCATAAAAAAATACACAGGTCGGAATAATGAAAATGACCTTAGGACATTTTTTACAACACAGGTGCGAATTGTAGCAAAATGTTCTTCAAAATATAAGTCAATTATCCTAGGCAAATGGCCGAGGACCAAACGTGAAATAAATAAGAAAGAAATGTGTGAAAATATTAACTGATGTCATAGTGTGTCGTGTCGTGGTTAGGAGTCCCCAGCGTATTCGAGAAACGATGAAAATCAAACTCAGCACGAAGAAAGTTGTTTATTTTTTGCCACGTTGGCTGTTTAACGGTACACAGGGAATTCTGCATAAGAACTCGTATAAACGCTTCATTCTATTGTTAAGAAATTTCCCTGACGACAGACTTTTGAGCTTGAGTGGAAACCGGGTAAACGCAAAAGTCAACTATTTTAGGGCATTAAAGAAAATTAAGATTGTTGTCGGGTATTTTTTAATTGGTTTGTATTTTTGTAGCACGCCTTATGATTTTATTAGTCAATTAATTAATTTTTTTATCAGACAAATGAGTCAATTTAGTTAGTAAACAAAACAACACTTAGTCTACGGTAAGCACATACAACTTGTATAACAATAAAAAGAGTATACAATATTTTAATCACCAATGTGCATATACAGGCAGTCAATCAAGCCTATATTAGCGATCATGTTGAAGATGCTATTAGGACTACTGCATTTTTGTGCAGAAGCAGTCTACGCGAATTTCCGCAAACATCCCTGAAGTACTTACAGTGTGGCGCGCGGCAGACCTAGTACCCTGAACGCGCTATTGTACTAAACCAGGCGGGCGCTGTCAGATTTCTGAGTGTATTCTGCCCATATTATATCGTCATCAACATCATTTTAGCCGAGGTACGCCAACTGTTTGACATAGACCTATCTCAAAGATTGCCTCAGGCGACTTCCCGTGAAGTTAACCAGATCGTCGGTCCAACTTGTGAAGGGACTACCAACGTTGCTTCTCGTGGTACGCGGCCGGCATTCGTTCGTCGACTATTCAGTCCCAAACGTAGTCCAGATTTAAATTACTCTAGCCAAGTGTACTTGTTTATTTTATATTATTTTCGTTTAATTGATTCTAATTATCGTATTTTAAGTAGCAGTAAATTGGTCGCTGTTCGCCTAAACTTAAAAAGTTAGCCGAACAAAATTTAAAATCTCGAATAAAGTTTCTTGTAGTTTTTTTAAATAATACTTTCACATAGCCAAACTTTAGTGAAGTATATCGCGTTGATTTTACTCAATTATTTCAGATACTCCTTTTAAAAATGTTAGAAGCCGATGGTTTTATCGATCCCCGATGTAAGCGGAGGGGTGTTATGATTTACTGCATATCTGTATGTGGCATCGTGATTCCCTGACCAATGAACTGAATTTAAGGAAGTTTTATTGGTAATTAGAAGTCTGATTTTACTTTTTATTTGTTATTAGTTTTTATTGTTATTTTTTTCAATATCAAAACAATTACGATTTTGACGTAAGCGAACATAATCTAAGAGCTTACTTTGGGATCGTTTGTGCCTCCCTAATTTTGCGCATTACTGGATATTATATTTGTTCAGTCTTAACTACTAATACACATATGAGGATTTTTTTATTTGTATTAAATATAAATATATAAATTATTGCATAAAATTTTTACAAAATTTTTATAAAATTAAACTGGCTGCTTGGTTTGATTGGCGGTATGGCTTGTAAGCCCACTTGGCTAGCAACCAGCGTCTTACCTAAGTATTTTGCCTCAATAACAATGTTAAGACAGTGTTGCGTTTCGACAATAATTAGAGGTAAGATAGCCAGTTCCTCATTAGTCGAGGAGTCCAGTTGAAGGTCGTTACCATCAAATGCCTTGTCGTACCTTACCATCAGGTGGGACGAAACTCAAGAGTTTTTCTGTTATGTGCAAAAAAATGATATGACAGTTTGTTGCGTGATAGAGTAACAGTTTTAACTTCAAACACTCAGTCGCTATCCAAGCTAATTATGCAAGCTACAGCCTGGAAGAAACGCTATCTTATTACCTCAAAGAGCTATACAAAATATAATAACGATTTGGTGTAATTATAGGTATCGAGTTACCAGTAGGTAATCATTCACATGTGTTAAACGTAAGTGTTCAGTGAAAATATTTTTCATGAAATCAATTCGCGGACGAGTGAGAGCGTGTTTGCCCAGGCTGCTAAACACTCGACGCCTGAGCTCGAGTGCCCTCACGACGAGTGAGCCCGCTCCACTTCAACTCGAGTTTATTTGCTTTATATCCGAAGTGTGACAGTGATTTGACAACTTTTCTTGCGATAAATAATCTATTTTAATATTTCTTTAAATATTATTCTATAAAGTATGTAAAACGATCATTGCATTGTGTAGAGCATCGACAATAGATTCAATAGTTAAGTAGGCCATCTTTGTGTTCTAAAGTCTAATAAAGGTAAATTAACAAATTCACTTTTAGACCTAGTGTGTTCAGAAAATATTTCTACCTGCTCAGTTTCCAGATTTCACAGTTTCGTTTACTACATTATCTGTGACTAAGATGTTAATAATAGTCTTAGTCCCCAGTATCCGCAACACTAGGCAGATGGACCATTCTGTTTCATATTCAAAAGTATTGTTTAATGTATTCAATATTATTATAAGACTTTGGATTTATAACAAGAAAAAAATAATGGAAGTTAAGTATATTTTAACCGTTGTAATTTTAAGCAAATTAATATTTCAAGCTTACGAAGAAATGATTGCAAGTATAATTTAAGACGAAGTAATATTAACAGTCGGTGAGCGTCGGTGGCGCTGTGGACTCGGCACTTGCCTTCCAATCGGGAGGTCGGGGTTCAAGACCCGCCATGTACCAATGTGTTTTTCGTTTCGAATTTCATATGTACATTTGTCTGATGCTCTTACGGTGAAGGAAAACATCGTGAGGCAACCTGCATACGTCTGCGAAGAGATTCAATGGTGTATGTGAAGTCGACCAATCCGCACTGGGCCAGCGTGGTTGACTAAGGCCTAATCACCCTAACGTAGGGTAGGCTCGAGCCCCTCGGTGGGGACGTATATGAGCTGTGATGATGAATATTAACAGAGCATTTTTTATGCATGCTATAAAATAATAAAGTCGTAAGAGCAAAAGTCTCCCACAATGCATTTAAAGCTAAATTCGAAGCGGTGTAACTTTCGCTGTGTCAGTCTGTGCACGTAGCCAATTCCACTTTTATGCAAATATGCGTGCGTTCCGCCGGTGTACCGGATCGGCGAATGCTTGCAAACACGCTTTCAGTTTTTATATTGCGCAGATGATATTGTTTATTTTTTGCAGTTGCCAATGCAATGGCTGCCGAAATGGATTGCCCGTTTTACCGAGTTAGATTTTGCTCATTGGACCACGAAAGTCAACTTGGAATATTTTTCGATAGCAGCACACGCTTTTCTTAAGCTACGCTATATCCAACAAGGGCGCTTGTGCGTTTCGCGTCCTTTTGTACATTTAGTCGGCGATGAAAATGTGTTGAGTTAGGCTCATCCAAAGGAGGCTGTGTAAGATATGGTTGTATATCGTAGCATGTATAACAGAACAAAACATAACATGTTTATTTATTAATATAAGTAACTATATATAATATGTGAATTTTGTGTACTGACTGTAATTAAGCGTGTTATACAGTGACACTTATGTGAGATGAAAACAAAGGTATCCCTCTATTTTGCTAACAAAATATAAAACGGATTTTACAATGTCGCTGTCTTAATGATGGCATCAACGTGAAAAGCGTTGCACCGGTAACGTTGCTGGCTGACTTTTATGCAAATTAAGCCGCTTGCAGTTTTCTCTGTGCTATAATATTTTTAAAAAGATGACATGGCAATATATTTCAATAGTATATAATTATGGGTACTTATTTGCTATTCTCTTGTGCACATTTTCATAAATGTAAATAATGATAAATCGTTTATTTCAGGCACCGTTCATGTTGTAACAACATAAAATAGCCCATATTAACAGATAAAATTAAATTAATTTGAATTGAATTGCATGAATGCAAAAAAATAATAATTACACAAATACAAGTAAATTAATTAATTAATTTAAAATAACTGAAAAATCATGTTATATGTATAAAACAAGTCATAAATAAAATCAGGATCAATGTCATTATGTCACAAAAAGATGATTACGGCATATTTATACGTCACTACATCACCCTTATAAACGAGTTTTTACCTAATTATTGGGTTTACCTAGATAGTTACGTATATTATAATTTTTAGACCAACATTTTATTAAGGCAATGTCATTGCAATATACACACAAATATAGTGCTTCTTAAATGTCACGGTTAGATCTATACAAACGTTGGTGAAAAGAAAACTTCAATCGTTTCATGACTGCAAAGAAATCATCAACTCTTCTCTCAGGAAACAAACCAGGCGCGCTGCACCTTGTAGACGAAGTGTTAAATGCACTCTTCCTGTAAATGTTTCAAGGCTGACAGGGTGTCGAGCGCCTGGCAGTATGTAATACCTTAACTGAATAAGAAGAATGCCAGAACCGCCTAGCCAACATGTCGCGGCGGCAAGGGATCTACGTTATCTCCGAACATTGGAGAGTTGTTCAGTGTACGCGTCGGTAATCTGACAGAGCTGCGACCTGCTATGAATACCATTGATTCTATCTTTTTTACGATGCACGTGAGACCGTGTTCGAGCGCGTACCACTCACAGATGGCGAGCAGGCGGCGGAGCCCCCGACCAAAGAGGGTAAGCAGCACAATGTCGCCCGCATAGCTAAAATTATTGACGCATTGCTCATAGACGTAAAAGCCCTGCAGGCCTATTACCGATCTCATGGTTTTCAAATGATATCATATGAAATCATTTTGCAAAACGAGAAATAAGACTTTCGGTCAGATTTTTGATCATTCGTTCATTATATCATGATGATAACATTGAAATTATACCAAAGTGATGATATCATTGGAAATCGGTACAACGAAATGAAGCATTTCATGACTTCTTTTTCTCAAAATTTATACCATGTCATACGATGAAAGATCCATAATAGGCCTGTTGGTGCCACTCAGCTCCTCGATCACATGAAACATGTTTCCATTAGATTCAACATGTCAGACCACCTTGCTTAACACCGCAATTAAGTTTATGCGGATCCGAGAGTGACTCCACCCATCTGACCTGATTATACTGGTTCTCATACAAACATTTCAACAAGTTTGTGACTCTTGGCAGTTTTGTACTATTCAGCTTATCCAGGGTTTATCGTGCAAAATTGAATCAAAAGCTGAACTGAGGTCTAGAAACAGGTGTCAATAGTACGATAGTGATTTTACAGTTAACATGGTCCTTAACAGTATTTTTTTTTTAAATATGACCAATGTTAGCTGAGAAACCCAAATTGAGAACTACATAATGGGATTTTATTTTCACTCAAATGAACATTAAGCAATCGATCAAATATTTTCAGTCATATCATTGCCAGCGATATAGGAATTGGAACTAGAATACTAATACAAAGTACGTAGGCAAATACTTATGATCAATTCAAGCGATATAAAAGCAGGTTAGTCTGTTGTATAACACAGTATAACCCCTATACACTACATGTTCTACAGTAAGGTTATAAAGTCAACATTTATACCTTTGAAAATACACTCCCGGATACCTAAATCGAGCCACCTTGCACTTTAGAATTAAATCATCCATAACTTTTAAAAAATGTTTAGTCGACTAAAAAGTTTTGTGCAATTTTATAGCTGGCATATTCATAATTAGCACATCAGAATGAACTTGAATATGTCAGCTATAAAATTGCATTAAAATTTTTTTGGTTGTCCAAATGTTATCTAAAAGTTATGGATGATATAATCTTAAAGTGCAAGGTGGCTCGATTTAGGTGTCAGGGAGTGTATTTCTAAAACAATGTAAAATAAATGAAAGACTTAACAATGTCAATTATCAAAATAAGTTAAAATTAGCAATTCCATGTAAGTTTGCTTTAAACTGTTAAGACGAGTCTCTGGCGTATTAAAAGCAAGTAGAGTTCGCAGCATCATTTTAGACTGCCTAGCAGTCAAGTACTTAGAGTTTAATATCGAGTAACGTGTTTCACAAGTGAAATATCGCTACATCACATTGTTAGCCGAACAGTTGGTTACTGAGTATAAGTAAGTAGTTCTGTGCTGAATAATTTACGATTGCACTAAGTTCGGCCGCGAGGGCCTGCTCGGTACAGCTGCGGTACATATATCAAACAGGTCGAAGGTTAGAACTTCAATAAAACTTGAGTGAAACTTATTCAAACGCGTCGGCCGGTGAAAGCTGTTTTTAACTTTTACCCAGGGGAACTCCCGCACAAATAAAGAGTTAGTTGACGCGTGAAAGCGGACTTCCCTTTATATCGCTCGACTTTTTATAGATCTAATTTGCTTAATATCTTGTCCATTTCTTTATTTTTTAATGATATAACATATTAAAATGTTAATGGTGAATAAAGAAGAACTAAAGCGGGACTGTAGAAAATTGTTTATGTAATTTTTAACCCTAGAATGGTCGCACATATACCTTAATATGCCTTTAGAAATCGTACTCTCGTCCATTTGAATACAGTAATTTTAAATAATTATACCCAATACTTTGTGTTTATTTTATTGATAGTAACAAAGTATTTAATTATTTGTTTCTGAGACCTACTGCTCATATTGCTAATTTTAAAATTAATTATCAGACCAAAACGATATTTTTAACAATTTAATGGTATCAATGTATGAAAATTTTCTAAGTTTATTAATATAATATCATATTGTTAAAGGAGATAAAATAAATATAAGATCTTTACAATAATCTTCAAGAAGTTAAAAACAAGACAGTCGACGAAACTTTAGTAAGCAGTTGCTTGGATAGCATATGCCCATGGATTTATCAGTCATTTATAAATCCATGCATATGCCGTTCACTTACAATTCAGAGCTTCTTCTAACTCAACAGAATCATTTAAGCACACAGCAGTCACTGACGTCACGTCAATACCAAACTCGCAATACTAAACTAGGCGCCAGCGATGTTGCCAGAACATCAAAATTATTTTTGGAAATTACAAAACTATAATAAAAATGCATCGAAGAATTTTATAATTGCTTCATATAGGACACTTGTTTAAAAACTGTTTATTTTGATAAACAGCATACATACTTTTGAAAGTTATAGGCATGTAAAATTTCATCACATCATACATACTCGTACACCAGAGCAAATTTTCGAAACGGGCAATATGAGAAAACAAGTTTATTGTATGATGACCTAATCCATCAGAACAAGGATATAGGAAAAATATATTCGCACAATTTAAACTTCTTCCACGTTTGTGATACATTTCTGTTGTTGAAAGTAGAACTAGAAACTTTGCCTGGATGATATTTGAATAACTTTCATGAGAGTTGTGTATCGCACAAACTTTTAGGATACCGTTTGAACTGATGCCAGTCGCAATAAGCATAAATTAAAACTTGGAATAGTTACGAATATTTTTACAAGTTGTTAAGAATATTTTTCTTTGCTTTCGGGAGAAAGGTATAACGAAATTTAATAGCATATTTACATGCCATCAACAAGTGTTATTTGGATATATACTGATCGTTTACCTATTACGATAATGTTTGATTTAATGGACAAACAAACTGCATAATAAATACAAGACAAAGCATCTTATTTTGCAGATTAGGACTACCATAGCTGTAAATTAAATAAAAATACTGAGGATAAAACTGCGTCGTCAAAATAATTACATACCCGTAAAATTTTTACGATGCAATAAGTTGAAGTGTATATCACAAAAGTGCATTATACAAAGTCTAATAACATTGCATGCGAGCTACGATACCACTACGGCGCTACGGTGCTACAGACTACGCTGCTACGAACCTGAACGTGAGAACCGAGCCACATGCAGAGCTCGTCTCAGCAATATTAGCTTGATGCTACATAATTTTATCCAGACTTGGCCATAAATATAACACCTTGCCCCATTATTGTTGCATGAACGTGGTACTAACGCTCACCGACTGTGCCGCCCAAGGCTTTAGCTGTCAAAGGATGAACAATAAATTTTAGGGTTTCTTTCGTTTTCCTGTATTTCTTACAAGACTTGAACTTTATATTTGCATTCTAATATTGCAGTAAGTCACGTTGACTGTAGTAGACACAATGTGAAATATAACTCATGTTCATGTACTGCCAGTCTCCATATTCCAATTAACAATATAAATATATATACATTACCTAATATATAAAAAAAATCTTATATCACAGTATTTGTTATCTGAAACGGTTTGACCGATTTTTATGTTTTTTTGTGTATATTTGGTAGGTCTGAGAATAGTTCGTGGGTTATTTTTTATACAGATATGTGATAAGGGTAGCCCTCTCTAGAATTTTTGGACAATAATTATGGCGAAACGTATTTCGCGGGCACAGCTAGTAATAATATATAATTGTGTAACTTAATAGTTCTAATTTATGCTTGTTACCCTCTTTAAAAATTAATTAGATTTTCAATATATAGCAAAAACATTTCTTAATTACAAAAATTATTATTACAATTGATGAGTCACATTTTTTTTACTTTGAATACAGAACATGTATCATCATCAAACAAAACCACATCACAGAAGTCTTTTACAAAATATGTGAAATCAAATAGAAAAAAAAATTAACTATGACGATGCTAATAATGTACTTTAGGATGTATTTAATTTGTTTAGTAAAAATTATCCACAGCTTGATGCTAAAAAGATGAAGTGTACGAGTATATAACGCCGGCTCCACACGTTGGCCCCAACGCCACTCGTCTTGTGGGTCTTGAAAAAGGCGTTGGGGCCAACGTTATGGCCAATGTGTGAGGCCGGGCGGCGTTATATTTACACTTCCAAATGTAATGAAGATTGCAATCAAAATTCTTGTAAATCGTGAACGTCTGGATGTAATCAAATCAACTGTGTTTTTAGAAGTATCGATGGACTCGAGATCACAGTGGGGCTCCCTATTTCAACACTTGTTCGGCGGCATATGCCGTATGGAAAATTCGGCAGCTAGCATATATTGACACCACCAGATCAGTTATTTTTGTAGTTTGATGATGACGGCATACTTTTGTGGGCCAATGTAGCTGACATCGAAATAATTTTTGTTTTACAGAAACGTGCAGCGAGGGCAATGTATGAATTGAAAAATGAATAAAGCAAAACAAGAAAAAAAATCGTCTCGGGCGGGAATCGGACCCGCGTCTTCAACATACTGTGTTGACGCCTTAATCACTGGGCCACTGAGCTCTTACCAGCCCCAACGAAATTTCATTTTGTAAGCTTAGCTAATATTCAGTTAAAATATCTTGGACGTCTGTCACTTCGATGACAGTTAATATTATAAGTGAATTGTGTTATTCGATGCGTGAATCGTCATCCGTGTGTTTCTTATCGATGACAGTTATGATATTATTTTTACTCTGTTTCATCGTGATTGTTGAAACTTGTATTGCGCTATCGTGTGTGTGAAGATAAATCGAGTTTTATTAGCGCAGTGTTTAAATTAAATAAAATAGACCTGATCCTTTAATTTGTATAGATTAAAGCATTCTTTTATGAAAATGCAAAGTCGCGAATAAAAAAAAATAATCTTCAAACATTTTTGCTCAGAGATAAAAGAGATTGCCATTTTGACCACTACCTACCACTAAGTATATTGAGATCTGATTAATCTGTGTACGTGTTATATGAAGAACTGTTAATTCTTTGTACGTGTTATATTAAGAACTGTTTAATCTGTGTACGTGTTAATATTAAATCTTCTAACGAGCAAAGTGACGATCACAATATAAATACAAGACAGAAAGATTGGCTTCTATTATCTTAAAAGAGACTCCAAAATGCTCTCAGATTTTTTTATGGGACAAGGTGTAAATAGTATATAATAAGACCTCCCAATGCATAAATTTAAAAACTTCTTAAAATCAACACTACTAAAAAAGAGTACTGTACAGTCAACGATTAAAACCGTAAAGACATGCGGTCAGCTCTACATCTGAACATTTCTTTTAAATGACATGTTAACAAAGTCTAATGTTGCGAAAATGTCCTTTATTCGGTGAATGGCAGATTCTGGAAATGGCAGATTATGTAAACGACAGATTCTGGAAATGGCAAATTCTTGAAACGGCAGAATTTGTACAGTCAGTATAAATACTTAGACATGCAAAATCATAAGTACTTTACTTATCTACAAATATTCCATTTGTCCAGAGCCTATTGTTGAATAGATTGTTGGATTAAATTGAAATAACCAAAAATAAATTAATAATAAGAACCTATCAATTATTTCTGTAACTATATTAAAGTAGGTTCTTACATAGAACTGATACCCAATCTTGTAGCTGAATAGCCGTTGCTAGTTTTCTTGTTCTTTCCACTTGTGAACCATTGGCATTCTTTGACCCGAAAAGTAATAATGTAATAATCCAATTTGAATAAACGAATTTTAAATATACCAACTATGTTTTTTATATAAGCAATAATCGTAGAATGCACTCGATGACATTACAACAGATGCGAAGCCCATCTCAAATGCAGGGCACATTCGTGTTAATTAGACAGGTGGAGACTGCACCCGCGTATCGGGTATCGAGAGAGCATTGCCGAATAGGGCTCCGGCAGCGTGCGCCCGTTCCCACGCCCGCCGCAGACATGCGACGTTTATTAAGCTCTTCACCTTTTTGTTACCTGCCGGGAGATTTATTACTTTTAATTATTTTTCATTGTCCGCCTTAGAGGCATAGCGTTAAAATTATTATGCTCGCAGAGAAGTGATTTACCGTCGAACGTCACGTAATTTACAACATAGTGAGAGAAAAACTGCTCACCTTTTGTTGAGGCTATCTAATTTTCTCACGGCGTTGATCCGAGATTGGGTACGTTTTTATCGTCATCGTTCACGATCGGTACTTTGTTAAAATGCAAAAGGCCTATAAACGCCGATTTTGCGAGGTGTATCGCTGACGGACCACGATATTTTTTAAAAAATTAAAGTCCGTTTTTGTGCCTTTGTTGTATCTCATTGCGATTTTTCACATCTATGTTTAAACAATCATTTTTCTTGATCATTAATGCTGTAAAAATGGACATAAATAATCAATAAAACCAGTATTTTCAATAGTGCAAGTGCATACACTGTTTACCCTATATTTTAATATCATCATCATTAGAGCCAAGAGACGCCCATTGTTGGACATAGGCCTCCCCTGGAATCTCCAAGTTGATCAGCCCTGTGCCTACCGCATCCAGTGGCCTCCCGCGACCTTCATCAGATGGTCAGTCCATCTTGTGGAGGGTCTGCCAACGCTGCGTATTCCGGTATGCGGCCGCCACTTGAGAACTTTCCACCCCAGCGGCCGTCAGTCCTGTGAGCTATGTGTATCCTGCCCACTGTCACTTAAGCTTTGCAATTCTTTAGGCTATGTCGGTGACCTATAGTAAGGTCCTATATTTTATATAAATCAAACAACCTTCCTTTGGTTAAGAGTATGCTACAAATTATAATCCAATCCTATAAATCCAATATTCGATAGAACCAATATCATATTTAGGTCGTATTTGCGTGCATCCAGCACAAGCCCAGAGGCCCAATTCAGCTAATAAACTACAGCCGAATCGAAACTGAACCGTTGCGGTCGACCAATCGGAGCGCTTATATTGCCTTTCAACTGCTCGATGACGTGATAATGTGGCGTTCTGATTGGTCGATCGCAACGGTTCAGTTTCGATTCGGCTGTAGTTTATTAGCTGAATAGGGCCTCTGTTCACCACAGTTAGGAGCGTGTGTGTGGAAGGCAAGATGGAAGCGAAATGTATATTATACGAAATGACTGTACATAAAAAATGGATAGTTGGACTGCGCAGGCAAGATGTTACAAGTGGCTTTACCATAAAAGTCAAAGTGTGACCTTAAGCATTTTTTAGTGTGAGTTTTGGTATGATAGGTTGGGTAAAGTTTGGTTCGTCCAATTATGTTACACTTAAATAATGTGTAACATCATTACAAATATAAGAAGTTAATTCGATTAATTAACACATTTAAGCATTTAAATTTATTTTCAAATACATAATTTTACGTCGTTATATGAACGTCTCCCAGATCGAAAGAAGTTTATCCCGGGCGCGTCGGTAGTGGTGTCGCAGTGTGGACTTTATAAGGTAAATGTTTACCTTACGCGCCCTTATGGGCAGGGAGAACATCGGGGGGTTTTAGTGGGTAGGCCTGGCACTCTGCCGGGAGAGCCCCACACAAGCTCGCCGTCTAGCCAACGGTGGGTACGGTGCGGTTTCGCATTTCCCCCCGAAATTAAAGATCGAAAGCAGTTTAATAAACGTTCTTAATTTTTTTTGAAAATTAACATTATATGTTTTAGCAATTGACGGTATCGTGGTATATGCCTTAAAGAAACCGTTTTTAAATAAGAATACTTATAATTGATATAACTTCTTCTACTCCAAACAAAAAGATAAACAGCCCATCATCGACAGCGAAGTGCAAATAAGGCCTCATTTTAAAACATTTATAATCCATTTATTGTTTAAAGTAATTCGAACATAGCATGAAATCGTATCAATTCTGTATTATTTATGTATGAACACATTGCGTGATGCTCGGCTCCTGGCCCTTCATTGACATTCATCCCTGTCGCGGCGGGTTCATTAAAATGCGTTAGACAATAAACTCGGGCCCACGGGACCTTTTGTGGCTGGCCGAGTTTTAACCACGTTTCAATCTGTTGTTTCTCCATTATTTTCCACTTTATTTATCTGCCAATGAGAGAAATCACGGGAATATATTACGTTGGAACGTATTTTCGTACATAATGACAATGAGTTAAACCAATGCCACTTAAAAGATATTGATCCTGAATTTTTTATAAATTATTACACTATTCCTACCAGAGCTGGTAATCGGGCCTGTGAGTTTATAAATAGTATTAGTGCAAGTTCCAATCAGTCCAGCATTTCTCTTAGTATTGCGGTTACAATATATCCTGTTGTATTTCGAAATTGTTTTCCGCTTGAGTCTTTTCAGGCGGATTTCATCGATAGACACCAATAAGTCGCATCTTGTCTCATCTATTACAAAAAAACATCGATCGGTTGATTCATTTTAATTTTATAGCAACTATATACTATACTACATATATTTACTTTATGAACACATCATAATTATATACTACTAGCTTTCCGCTCGCTCTTCGTCCGCGTTATTTTTGTTTTCCCGTGGGAATTTTATATTTTCCCGTAGGAAAATTACCCTATGTCCTTCTCCTGGTCTCGAACTATCTCTATATCAACTTTCATCAAAATCGGTTTAGTAGTTTCGAAGCCTATTCAATACAAACAAACAAACAATCAAATCTTTCCTCTTTATAATATTAGTATAGATAATTATACTTTTGTTGCTGACATTAACTTAGTGACTTATGTCGAAAGATTTTCCTTGAATAATAATGTTGCTTTATTAATTTTTAATGAACAGGCACAGATATCGCACGAGGAAGGTTGAGTGTTATCGCGACGCTATTTGCAGCTTACGTAAAGTGCCGCACCCAACCTTGGCTTAATTTACCGGTATAATTCATATGGCGGGTTGCAGTATGCACGCGACGACGCCCAGGCAATGTATCCCGTATCTATGGCTCTGCGACCCGCCCAATCATTTCCATGCGCTCTAAAATTTGTTTGACGGTCAGTTATTATGAAACGAGTTAAAACGCTTCTTTATCGTTTTCGAACAAATTCGATTTACTATACCGCTACAAATACAAAATATACAGTTCTAAATTTGTCTATGATTATGTTGAACATTTTATCTAAACACTAAAGACAGAAACATGATTAATAATACATATTTCACCCGATAGAAAAAAACAATCCAAAAATCACTCTGTTCAATATTTTAAAACAGCTGTGAATCAGAAAATACAATATGTATTAAATGACATTAAAGTTTTACCAATAAACGTGAATTTTTATTGTCTAGAAAATTTGCAAATATACATTTTTGTTTTATACCCCAGTTTTCCAAAAATCGATTAAAACCTGTAAAATGTAACGTTTTAGTTCAGTCACAGCGCGAAAGCGACATTAAAAGCTATGCAATTATTAACTATATTTCCTTGCGATAAAGCAATCGTTGTACATGAGTACATTTTCTGGAAAACCTCGCCCTAAATGGATTTTGACTTAAAATTTAGCAGATTTAGTATCAGGGTAATAGGGCTTTAAGCCTCAGAAGTTTTTAACAGCTTTTTTAGATTATCAAAAATGATTAAATCGATACTATACAAACCTAATTATGACTTATTGTATTATTCGTTTACAACAAATGCAAACAAAAAAAAACGCGAGTGCTTCAAATTTGGTGGATTTTCTTTTGACTGTGATGAAGCATATGGGTTAAGATATTCGCCTGAGCTGAGACACGGCCCATTCAAAAGGTGCTCTAAACGGAAGGATACGAGCCGTAAAATAGGATTTCATGCATGCGTTACCCTGTGTGAACAAATATGTACGGTTGACATCGCACGACCTTTGCCAATAACCATCTAGCTGGAGAAAAAATGATTTCTTAGTTATTCCTCAACGAGGGATTACATAAGTTAAGGCCCTTTGGGCTTTGTGTTATTTAAAATGACTTATTTTTACTTAATATTGTTTCGTTCGCGAGTGATCTTTTTGAAGAAAATAAGAAAAAGTTGAATGGTTTTTATTTTATTACTTAAAGGGCAGACGAACAAATGGCCCACCTGATGGTTAGGTACTATCATGGCGCGTCATAGTTGTTAGAAATTAATTTAACTTCTAGTTGATCTTTTGTCATGTTTATGATATTATCAAGTTTTTATTACAAATATTTTGTTGTTTTTTTTTAATAAAATAACTGACAATTCAGAATGGTTCTAAACCTTCGGTTTCTAAGACCGTGAGGTATATGTGCTACAAGTATTTGCATTAGCATGAGCACAGGAACGATAAGAATTGATTTATTAGTAAATATTAAGCTCTACGAGTATATGGAGGGAAGACTAAGTGCTTGCCGGAGGGAGACTCTATACCAGGGTCGCCTGCTTGGGTACCTCCGTCTTACTAATTTCTGCCACAAAGCAGCAGTGCTTGCATTGCTGTGTTCCGGTTTGAAGGGTAAGATATGGCAGTAAAATTACTGGGTACCGTGACTTTACATCTTATGTCACAACGTTGGCAACGTACATTATTGTTCGTAAATCGTAAATTGAGCAAGTGCAACGTACAATGAGCGTCGGTGGCGCTGTGAACTCGGCACTGGCTTTCTAATCTGGAGTTCCAGGGTTCAATCCTGTCATGAATCAATTTGTTTTTCGTTTATTTGAATTTTTGAACTCACATTTGTCCGATGCTCTTTCTTATGGTGACGGAAAACATCTTGAGGCAACTTGCATACATCTGCGAAGAAATTCAAAGGTGTATGTGAATCCGACCAATACACACTGGGCCGGCGTGGTTGACTAAGGCCTAAACAGTAACTTAGGGTAGGCTCGAGCCTCTCGATGGGAACGTATATGAACTGTGATGATGACTGTGGTTCTTATGGGATTGCAGATTTACTGCGAATTTTACAAGAACCATGTACTTTGTGGTAAGTGACTGTTACCACTTACCATTAAGAACCATGTACTTTGTGGTAAGTGACTGTTACCACTTACCATTAAGTGGGCAGTATGCTAGTTTGCCAACTTAGTTGTATAAAAAAAAATAACATCCGATTTTACAGAGAGTGACTGTGCAAGTCCCAGCCCCTTGCGGGCTACCACCAGACTTGGAGGATATGAGGCTTGATGACCGGCGGGTTCGAAGCGGCGATCGTGTTAACCCTCACTACTGGGAATCTTGCTCATTGGGGTTGTAGGCTGATATACTGAATAATCTGGCTAATGGCGACAGTAATGACCGATTTCACCAACCATAACTTAGCTTAAGAAGCCCCTAAGACGTAGGCTGTCACTTTTTGTCTTTAATGAAAAGAACGTGACAGCATGCCACCTAAGAGTCACCTAAGCTAAGAAGAGGTTGGTGAAAATGGCCATTAGTATTGCTTCTTACTGACGTATTTTAGTGTGAATTGAATAAAACACAAATATCACTTACTAATATATTACTCAATTACTACACTCTTTATAATATAAAAATACAACTAAACTGAAGCTGATTACTATTAGTTTAATATTTTAATATTTATTTTTCAAGGCAACGTGCGCTCACGACATAAATGGACACCGGAATCTCTCTCAGTAGTGCCCTCTAGCGTCGATTTTAGAAAAGGTGCGTTCCGTAGCACGCAAAATGAAACCAATTATACTGACTTAATTACATAATAATAAAACTAATTACTACAATTATAAAAATGAGATTTAGACATGTGAATTGCATGAACAGTGACGGAGTTGAAAGTTTGTATGGAAGTACGACAAAATACATTTCCTCATAAAACTCTGCGGGATCAGGAAATATGGTTTGTATAAAAGTCCACGTGAGCGAAGCTCCGGGCGGAATGCTATAATAATTAAATTTAAATTGTATAAAGGGTGAATAGAGTTGTTTTTATTACATTCATCGAGTGACCCTTGCTGTCGATTACAAACTATTTTTATTTTTGATGGACATATCAAAAGAATTTTATACAAACACCTCTTTATTCAATAAGCAATTCACAATAGCGATGTTATCGGTTGATGCTCTTGTTATATCAAAAATGGTACTACTACTACACATTTTCATTCACATATAGGCATATCGACCCTTTGTTGCGTTGTAGTGTGAACGAATCAGTAACAAATGACACGCACAATTTTGATATTGTTATTGTATGAAACAATTATTTACTAATAGGTTTCATTGCTACTTTATTTTGGACGCAGAAAGCGAAATCTGTGTGTGATGTTGATTATAATTTCACTCTGAAATGGAGCCGTATCAAGCGCAGTAAATTTAAAATTCCACGCAGGCAATGTCCAGGTCAATGGACACAAGCGAAACTCGGTTCCATACTCGTATTTGTGATGGACGTTAAATTCGACACAGGCTAGACGTTAGAATGAAGCAAAACGACTGTCCGTGGCAGTCTGTTTGTATTTATTCGACGACATAAATCCATCGCTCTGTTCTAGAGGTATCGCAATTACGTCCATAATTGCGATAGCGACAAATATTATTATTATTCTTTGTTGCTGCATCCTATGAGATTAAATAAACCATGGAATCCGTTTTCTATTGTAATGCATCATCACACGATTCTTAGATTTATTTTTTAACAAATCTAGAACGAAAAACCTATCGACTCCTTGAGTTTTGACAATCGAGTTCTTGTTCAGAACCGGCAATACACAAGCTGTTTTCATTCGTTTTCCATGTGTTGCATCATCCTTATTCCTTGCTTAGTGCAATTTTCAGTGCAAAATGGTGAAAGGAAGAGTGAAAAGACTGATAACAAAATTTGAAATAAAATTGAACGTTTATAAGCTCCCAACTCTCTCGCAAGCTTATTTTACAGATAGGTACACTGAAACGAATAAGGACATAGCCCACCATCGGCCGGCAATTCAACAACTCAAGAAGAAACAACAGTTTATTAACGAATTAATAAACTGATTTGATTTGAGACGTTTATTAAATTTGTAAAAAATAAAATTAAAAATCGTATGAGAGAAAACAGATAACATGGGTTATTAAATCTCTATGGATGTAGTAACTCGTATAATTTTGGTTAACGTTTACTTAAGGTGTGTTCAATTAATCATAAATTATGGCTTACCTCTGTTGATAGGCCTAAGCTTATAAAATCATCTATTTTTCTTAACATAAATGGATAAATATAACATTTTTTGAACTGAATCAAACATTTACTGAACAAAATAAAACCAAAAACGAAACAAGCTTACGGACTATCAAGCAACTATCGTAACGGCTACGGTTAAGCTAATACTGCAGCGTGGCTACGGCGTAGCCAAGATACTTCACCTGTAGCCAACCCTGCTCTCTAAGTTAACTATAGAAAGCAGAAAAGTAAAAAAATATATATATTAAATACGATTCCATCCATCATCAATAAGTCCATCTACGATCTAGAGATATGTCAGTGTGACGAATTCAAAACTATAGGGTACTTAGCTATCTTCAAATGCAAACTTATTAACTTACGAAAAAAACTTCTGAATTTTATGTAATATTACAAATTTGTTATTTCTAATTCGTTTTCTAATTTGTTATTTCTTTATAACTTCTGACTTTTATGTAAAATTACAAATTACAAAACTGTTTTTAAATGAAAAACAATTATTTATAGTTAATTTTAGCTTCTCAAATTCTAGACAATTCGGTATTAAGATAAAATCTAGTAAAATTCTTTTAAAGAGTCAGCGTTTGCAATTTTTGGTTTATATAGGATTTTCTTCTTTTTTTTAATTTATAAACATGGTTTTTCTTGAACACAGTTTCTTAAAATAGTTTTCTTAATATTTTCTGGGTTAGATAATAATATACTGTTATATACATAATATACTATCTAACCGTTCCTCTCAGTATTTAAAATTGCTCTTTTTTTTCAAAATTATAAGTTAAAATTCCAAATGCTGTAAAGAAGAATCGATTAGTTTAAAGGAGCTGTATAGTGCCATCGATAAATACAAATATGAGAAATCGAAAAAAAAGTGCCAATTTACAAAATTTCATTTGTTCATCAGGTACAATGTGAAGGATAATAAGTGAATTGTCGAGATATGGACGTAGTTTATCGTTCTGTGCTGAATCTACGCTTCGTATCGGTGGAATGGTTCAAAGCAACTAATGTGCTATGTTACATTAAATTTCTGATAAAACACAATATCGTACGATGTCAGTCAAAAAATTTTTTTTTTCTTTTATTTGTTAAACAATGTTTCAACAGCTTTATATTCGTACATTGAAACAAAAAAGGACATTAGATAAAATAAGTCAATTATAGAAACACATTATGTACTCAATATAAAAAAATGAATTTGAAGTATTAAAAATTGCAAAAGTATTAAAAATCAAATTAAAATAAATTAAATCAAATTAAATTACACTAAATCGAATTACATTAAATCAAATTAATTGAACTAAATTAAATTAAATTGCATTAAATGTTATATGTCTTCTTAACAAATATAACATTTTATGGAATATTTTTGTGTACTACTAAGTTGGCAAAAAAGCATACTGCCCACCTGACGGTAATTTATTTATTTATTTATGGTTTATTGCAAACTTTACAGATTTTTTATTCAATATTTACAAATTTATAAGTACAATTATACATGGCCAATTACAAAGTTTGACATATTGTATTTTTTATATTAGGTCGAACACTCGAGAGGCTACTCGGTGAAACTATAAGTAAAACTAAAAACAACAAAAATCTTTGCCCTAATATATAATTAGTTATGTAATGTGTGTGTGTGTGTCTGTGAGTGAGAAAGTTGCGGGTGTGTTAGGGGGGTTTGGATGTGTTGTGAAGGGGTATGATCTGCTCTGTGTTGTCGCTTCAAATATTATTATTTTTCTATTGAAAAGGGTATTCAATACCACGTTAATGAATGCATTACGGCTCAAGAAAAAGATATCAGCATCTCTAAACTTATCTTCATATGTTTGCACGATTCTCAGCAGCACAGAGTGTCTGTCGTAATTGGCAAAAGTTACCTATAATATAGCACACGTGGTTCTTATGAGATTCCCAGCAAATCTGCGATTCCCACAAGAATCAGGGTGTACGGTATTGCCAACTTGTGACCAACAATTTAAAAACACGGTACCCAGTAATTTCACTGTCATATTAATATCTTACCCTTCGAACGGGAACAAGCAATGCAAGCTCTGCTGCTTTGCGGCAGAAATAGGTAAGATGGAGCTACCCAAGCAGGCCACCCTGGTACAGTCTCCCTCCGGTATAATAAAGAGTTAATAGTATTACCGCCGTTAATTCTGATCCAAAAGTATTGCTGCAAAAGTTGTTTCTATTTGAGGAATTCTCCTCGAAGAAATTCAAGGAGATACTAGTACCCAACGGTAGAATATTGTACATGGGTTCAAGAGAGCTGATTTTATAATACCGCATAAATTCATAATTTGATAATAATAAAACCATACAATGTGCTATAGGCAAAAAGTTTATCATTATTTTCAAACTTATTATATTATATTAATTAGGAATTATGTTTGCGATACCACTTCATCCACCGCCTCCATGGGCTTATGGATGTGACTTGTGTAGATTTGTAGGTCCAGGATTCGATTTCCTGCTTGATTTGGTTGGCGATACTGATCCCGACTAGCTAGCTATTACCTTCCTACCTAAGTTAGCCGCCATATTAACAAGGCTTATAAAATTGTTGTGTTCCGAAAATTAGAGGTAAGATAGCGAGAATCTCAGCTGTTGAGGAGTCCAGGTGAAGCTCGCCTCCATCATCGGCCTTATAATCACTTACTTAGATAAAATAGGCCAAGAGCTTTCCAGGGGTCTTAGACAAGTGGCAATCGTTTCATAGCGAATCGATAACTAAATTCGTCATCGTCTCTGAGATAATGAAGACAAATTTCTAGCCAACGTAAGGATTAGCGATCGCTGTGTCAAATTGTTCTTTCTGTAAGAAAACAATATATTGGTTATCTAAGGACTCAAAACTGAGAAATGGCAAAGAAATGGTAAAATTAATATTTTCCTTTCATTTCAATGAAAAATAAGTTGTTTTGAGTAGTATATGAAAGTTACGAAAAAACAATTCGCTACTTCATCGATTCGTTTGTCTACCAATTTGTCAATCAATTTGTCTACCAAGTTACATACCGATGACTTTGATCGATTCGCCTCGTTATTTAGCGATGTCATATGTCAATGCTGTACATTTTGTTCTTATCGAACTTCGTTATCGCGTTAAAATTGTCACTTTGTCTAGGCCCTCTGTTGTGTTTAAAAAAAACTGACTCTGGTTTTTATGAAATTATCGCATCCATTTTTATATACATTTTTATAAAAACTTCCTTATCGCTTCTTTTTTAGAATTATACGCCACTATGTACCTAAAAGGTTAATATAAAAATAAAACTTCTTTTAATTCTTACATGAAATCAGCATTTGTCTGTAAATAACCATTTTTATCGTGACTCCAGCATCGCGGATTCATGCCCGGGGTGCTATTCTCAAAGCAATCAGCAGCACATACTTGTGTCTGCGCGGTCCCCTGTGGGCCGTTGCAGAGTCGCTTTGAATATTGCATTTAGCTACACTCCATCCCTTAAGCGCTTCTACCACATTTTTGCTAAATTTATATTGTTGTGGTTCAACGCCCTTAAGCTGTTGACTTTGAGAGGCTTCTCGTTTTCGTGCTTGTTGATAGCTTTATGGTTAAAATATTACCTATTTGATTGGTAATTTTTTTTGAGATATTGTGTTTTAAGGGCCCCGTATCTTAAAAGAAAAAAACGGAACCCTTATATAATTTTTTTTGTTGTCTACCTATCCGTCTGTCTGTATATCAAGATGCTTTTCTCGGGAACGCGTAGAGATATCAAACTGAAATCTATATCAAAATCTTAGGTCTACGTTCTTTTTCGGCTGTAAAAAATCATACTTGTAAGACAACACAATCAAAAGATATGACCGTTTAAGTCACATGTTTTCGCTAAATTGCGATTTCACAAGGGAATCAAAACCTATTGGGTACTTCCCGTTGACTTAGAGTCATGAAATTTGGCAAAAAGCAAGGTTTTATAAGCAATATATGCTATACAAAAACTGAAAACTGTAAATATATTATACTTAGACAAGTTTGTACGCAGCCCTCGGTGTGGGAGTCCAACTTACACTTGGCCGATTTATTTTAATGGATTATCAAGCTCTTTAATTGGGACGTATGATAAAACTCTTGAGACGTCTTCTTCTTACCGTATAATTCTGTACCTACATACCTATTAAATATTTCTTGTATTTAAATGAAACTACACTTTTTGGATTTACTTGCGAATATTTAGTTTGAAACATTTTAGTTATTTACCCCTCCGTTTCGAACGCTTTTCATAAAGTAAATCCAAAAAGTTTAGTTTTATTAAAATGCGCTCATTAGATTAGAGAAAATAATGGAAGCTTTAGACGTTTTATTTCGACCTGTATATTATATTAAACAAGTTACCCATCATCATCATCATATCAGCCAAGAGACGCCCACTGTTGGACATAGGCCTCCCCCAAAGATCTCCATACCGATCGGTCCTGCGCCTCCCGCATCCAGCGGCTTCCCGCGACCTTCACCAGATCGTCGGTCTACCTTGTGGGGGGCCTACCAACACTGCGTCTCCTGGTACGCGGCCGCCACTCGAGGACCTTTCCGCCCCAACGACCGTCAGTCCTACGAGCGATGTGTCTTGCCCACTGCCACTTAAGGTTTGCAATTTCTTTGGGCTATGTCGGTAACTCTAGTTCTTCTACGGGTCTCATCATTTCTGATGTGATCACGTAGAGAAACCCCGAGCATAGCCCTCTCCATTGCCCTTTGGGTGACTTTGAGCCTTCTTATGAGACCCATTGTAAGCGGCCACGTCTCAGTTCCGTATGTCATCACTGGCAACACGCACGAATTGAAGACTTTCGTCTTGAGACACTGCGGTAGATGGGCTGAGAATATGCTGCGTAGCTTCCCGAACGCTGCCCAGCCGAGTTGGATTCGTCTATTTACCTCTTTCTGGAAGTTGGACTTACCGAGCAGGACTATTTGCCCCAGGTAAACATATTGGTCAAAAACTTCCAGCGTAGTCTCCAACATTCACAGGAGTGGGTACTACACGGGAATTCGACATTATTTTAGTCTTGTCCATGTTCATTTTAAGACCCACTTGTTGGGAAACTACAGAGGTCTTCGAGCATTGTGCCTAGATCCTCCACGGTCTCAGCCATAACTACGATATCATCAGCAAAACGAAGGTGAGTCATGGACTCGCCGTTTATGTTGATGCCGAATCCCCTCCAGTCCAAAAGCTTAAATACATCCTCCAACGCAGCTGTGAACAGTTTTGGCGATATAACGTCACCCTGTCTCACACCACGCTGAAGTCGTACTGGTTTCGAGTTTTGGTCCTGAAGGCCGACTGACATGGTGGCGTTTTCGTACAATGACTGCAACACTTGGATGTACCGATAGTCTATTTGGCACCTCTGGAGTGATCTAAGTACGGCCCAGGTCTCGACAGAATCAAAAGCTTTCTCATAGTCCACAAACGCCAAGCATAGTGGCAGATTATACTCCTCGGTCTTATGTATAATCTGCCGCAGCGTATAGATGTGGTCTATGGTACTATAGCCTTTTCGGAATCCGGCTTGTTTGGGAGGCTGGAAGTCGTCGAACCTGCGTGCGAGACGATTCGTGATGACCCTCGAGAATAGCTTATAAACATGACTCAGGAGCGTGAAGTTACCCATAATTCATTCATTTTCAAATAAAATTCCTATGGTTTTAAGTACAATTGACTTTATGTAAAGTACTAATTGTTGTCAGCGACTTCGACTGCTTCGACTCGAATTCATTTAAATTCGCGTTAAAAAGTAGCCAATGTTCCTCCTCTGGGGTTAAGCAATATCTATAAAAAAATCACATTGGTTCAGTAGTTTAAGAGTGAAAGAGACACAGCTACTTTCAAACTTTTTTCTTCTTCATCATCGTACGGACACTATCCGCAACTCGACAACTGTGCCCCTATTTTGTGTCGGAAGGTTTGCCGGATCACTACAACCAATCCAACTCCTCCAGGAAGCCCCCAGCTGTTGAAGATCGCCAAGGACGTTCTGAAGGGTACCTGGGTTGCCCACATACTCGCCCGGTACGTCGTCACCCTTCTGCATTCCAGTAGGACGTGGGCAGCTGTTTCCTCCCCCTCGATACATGATCTGCATAGAGGCTCATGTGCTTGGGTACCTCCGTCTTACCTATTTCTGCCGCAAAGCAGCAGTGCTTGCATTGCTTGTTCCGGTTTGAAGGGTAAGATATGGCACTGAAATGACTGGGTACCGTGACTTTACATCTTAAGTCACAAGTTGGCAACTTACACTGTGGCCCTTGTGGGGGTTGCAGTTTTACTGCGAATATCACAGGAGCCACATGTATTATAGGTGACTGTTACCACTTACCATCAGGTGGGCAGTTTGCTTGTTTGCCAACTTAGTAGCAATAAAAAGAGGGCTGTTCTTGATACCTGGGTTAAAAAAAATAAGTCCGTAAAATACTTGTTGTGTCCTGTTAATGCATCCGTGATTAGACAGAAAGGGATACAGCTGTATTAAGGTCTCGGAGAGACGAGGATCGACACGGGGTAGTGCGAGCGTTGCCTACCTACACACTCCCAGGTTGTTGCAGTATTGTACTTTTGCATATTTGCATAATTATAAGTCAGAATAAGTACCAATCTAAAACTACGGAATAAAAAAATAAAATTTGGCTCAGTGAATGGCGCTGCTGTCAATAACAATTTTGTCCATCAAATGAAACATTACTCATCGGCACTAATAAAAAATCACTATATACATAAACTAACCACAAAATCAACAAAGTCAAGACAGTTAACTAAACTTTTCAATGTTTTATCTAATTTCATTTTATGGTGCATTTATGTCCGTAGTGTTTTAGAGTATGCAAGTCCCGTTTGGTCACCTCAGTACGAAATATATAAATATATATATGTATAAAATACCATTGAGCGGACACAAAGAAAATTTATAAAATACCTTCTTTATCATAGCCGACAATACTCTTCATCGTATAAAGACAATTGTCATAAAAATTATTTAATGACATTAGAAGAGAGACGGAATATTTCAGATGTTAGTTTCTTAAATGACGTAGTAAACGATCATAATTATATCGATAGGTGTGAGCAAGTAAGTAAAATAAAATATTGTGTATCTACACGTCGTACGCGCCATACGCCTCTGCTTCACGTCTCTCTACATCGCACTAATTATGCAAGAAACTCCGTGTTTACAAGTATATCTTGTAACTATAATTAATATTTAAGGATATCGACATTTTTGAAATCTCAAAGCAATTGCCTTAAAATAAATAAATTATCAAATCTCTTTCTCATTTTCTCTACTGCTCTCGGCCGCAGCACTATTTGCTTGTTGTAAGAATTGTGGGACGTTGCATCTGTTAAGGAAAACCTATTACTCTTATAAAAAACACTAGCTTTCCGTTCGCGGCTTCGCCCCCATTATTATTGTTTTCCCCGCGGGAATTTTATATTTTCCCATAAAAAATAATTTTCTAGTCTATTATCTAAAAGGCTGTTATTTATATTTAAGAGCTCGGATAATAAATTTCATAGAAATTGGAGCAGATTTTAAATATTTTCCATAGAAACTTTCAATCCATTCAAATAAACCGTGCATTCCAATAAACCATGAAACACGTATCCAATGAAATGTTTTTAAGAGCATGAATCTCAAGTTTTATCAAAATCGTTGCTAATTTAAAGATAAAAATTTTCAAAATCTTCCATACAAACTTCCAAACCCTATTTTATCCCTTTAGGATAAAAAAAATTAAAGTCCCTTCTTCCGCATTTTGAATTAAAACAACTGTCCAAATTCCACGTTTCTACCATTAGCGGTTACGGCTGTCTGTGCGTCTATATTGTATTATGGGAACTTGTCCTTTTATATAATACTAGCTTTTGCCCGCGGCTTCGCTCGCGTTAAATTCGGGATAACACGGAAGATTTCCAAAAAAATAAGGCAGGTATTTTTCGTTGGTAACAATGAGTCTGTGTACCACCGATTTTTAGCTTCCTACCTTGAAAACTGCGAAAAGTCCCATATAAAATTTCACCCCCAAAAAAAAATCATGCACGATTTTTTTGATAGTCACAAATAGTCCGCATACCAGTTTTTAGCTTTCTATCTTGAAAATTGCGGAATGTTCCATACAAACTTCCATCCCCCATTTTAGGGAAGTGGGGGGTTAAAAAGAGACAAAAAGTTGCCTATGTCACTCTCCATCCCTTCAGCTTTCTTCACGTCAATTCGTCGCTCCGTTTTGCCGTAAAATACGGACAAACAAACACACACATACACTTTCCCATTTATAATATTAGTATGTAAGTATGTATATAGATTATGTTATAAGAAATTGTAATGCTATTGGTTTTCTATATAAATAAATAAATTTGCCCTCACAATTTTTTGAACCATCGTCACGGAAAGTCGGCCAAGGCTTGAAACATAATGAAGTGACATCAGTGTGCAAAGATGAACATTCACTGACAATAGTTCTCTAGCCAACACCATCTATGAAATTAGTATACCCAAGACATCGACGTTTCATTTGGAAGCAGACATTGTTTGCGATTCGATTTCAAACTGTGGTAATCTAAGTTACTGGTCGGATTGTGGAGTAACTGGACAGAGCGTGGAGCTAGGCGTACCCATTTAACTAATGCACTGTCCGACTATTGGTCTTGGTGCAAACGAGGCACTTTGTTCCACCGAGTAACATATTAGCTACGTTACTCCAACGTACCTACTTTGTGTTTCTAGTTTTCCTTACAGTTGTGTGTTCTCGTGGCTAAAATGGAAAGTTTAACTGGAAAAACTTGGGACGCTCTGTATAAAATTTATTTAATAGATTTGCGTAAGCTTAAACATTGCGCTTCAATGCGGAGTTGGCGAATTAAGTTTAAAACTGGTCATGTTACCTATTTGAGATTTCTTTTGTAAGTTCTATTCCTTAAGGATTTTACATGTGGTTGCAAAAACTAATATTTATTGGATAATGATGTTTTTGAATGCGTTTATCTTTATAGTATACTATATACTATGACTAATAATTTTGAGATCAGTAGCAATTATTAAGGTTTTATTTAATTTGTTTCAATCAATAACATCAAAATTCTGCAGTAATTTGCATCAGCACTAATTTGCAGGTGCAATACTAAGTTTTTTTGTATTTATTTTACTTCATAGCTCCACCATTAATTAACCAATTGTTACTAAGTCAGGATCTGGTGATAGAATCCCAGAAAAATCGGAGGAAACTCTTAAATGTCCTAAGCACATCCAACGTCTTTATTTATTTTACGTGACTATTCAGGTATTTGCGTCTAGTAGTCATCATGTCAAGGATTCTTCCACAATGCTGAGCTGGTGAAGGATCGTATACATTTAGGAGTTAAGAGTTAGCTTTTAAGTATGTTGGCCTTTAATTATATTTTTTCAAATAGCTTCGGTGAGCTGGTATTAAATTGAAAGAAAATTTGATATTAAAATATTTTAGAAAAAATAAAAACAGACTTCAGAAACACTAAAAATGCCTACTAAAAAAAATCACAAGTGTTTTTCTAATATTTTATACAAAGGCTAACAGCCTTTTGTTTAGGGCTAGAACAGTTTCTTAAGAGTTAAACTATTGTATTTAGTATCTTTAGAAAGATAAACTCAAATATTACTAGTTAAGAAGAAAAAAAATCATTGTTAACGACTTGGTTTTTTTAATGACAAAAAACTAAAAAAGATACGACAAAAAAGTAAGTTTTTTTTTCTAAGTCATTAAAATTAACTCTTTTTTTCTTCTGACTTGTAAGTGTATGTGGTATCAAAAGATAGTAAATTTAATAAGCTTTAAAATGAGATGTAATTTAACAAGATACACACAATAAATATGAAAAAAAAAACTGATTTTACGAACATAAGGCAAAACAGAAACACTAAATTTTTAAACCACCCCCCTCTCGTGGGGTGAGGGGTGCGCCCCACCCTAAGTTGATTTTTGTCGATGAAATTTAATGTATATCACGTAGGTTAAGTATCAAAAGACCCAACCCTAACACCCAGTATAAAGGCAAATTTTTGATTGAATCAACCAGCATAAAGCAATTTAGGCGCAGTTCGAATGCGACACTCGCAATGTTATTAGTTCCAATTAACGTGTAACCTCAACATATGTATGGCCAATTAAATGGAGTGATACCTCTTCCATTAGTAGCTACCTGGTGTTGTTTACATCAATTAACAGCGAGTTAATTTTAATGCTCGCGCCGGCCGCTTTGTGTGGCGTTTAGTTTCAGTGTACCGTTGGCTGCTATACGCCACTGCTGGCAAACTTTAATACAACAATAATGCAACATGATACCATTTTGATTTCAGCTAAGGATGACCACTGCCAACTGTTTTAGTATCGATTCGGTATGAATGCTGTGAGTATTGAACAGCACCAACATTTCGGAGTAGTTAGACAACAGAAATCATCTCATGACCTATTAGGACACTTGCGTTTGCACGATGAAATCGGGATTGTGAAAGATAATATAAAGTAAAAAAACTATGTTAACACGTAATCATCGCATAGGTATTAGAAAACTCACTTGCTGCGAATCTGCAATCATAAATCTAATTAAATTATAAATCAAAACGTATTATAACTTCAATTAAAAATCGTAAATTACTCCAGCGTTAATTACCTAGATATTTTTAATATAACTACTAATGTTTCAATTACATTTTTGTTAACGTTAAAATGTAAACAGGATATTCCCATCACAGCGAATTTTATTATCTAGCATAGGCCTAATTTTACGAGATTACACTAATCTCTACGCGGTGTTAAAAGACCCATAATGAAGCACGCGTCTACGTATTCAGACCATTAAAATTAACTAAAATAAAAACAAATATTGATGGGAAACGAAGTTTATTTTCACGTGTTAAAAACAACTGCAAAATGTACTGCGCAATGGTACGCGCGTTCTTGCGCTACGGATATCGTCTAGGATATCTCTGCGTGATTCAGCGGCTCGTGGCGACAAAAGATAGCGTATGTTGTAATAACGCGTTGTAAAAAAAAATAATATTTCTTAGTAAATACTTATCTTTTCCTTTGATGTTTATTTGGACAATAATTAACAAATAATGCTCGAAACAGTTTGGTATAAAAACCCTAAAAAATTATTGTCACTTTAAACTTTAATATCTCGGTAACTATTAATTTCCCAGGTATGGTCTACAAGCCAAAAATGATATTGACAATGGGTTCAATACGTGGGTTTCAGCTGCGCGTATGGTCTTTTTACGCACTGTATATCTATAACGTCAAGAGAGCGCATGAAACGAAAACTTGAAACAATTTGAAATTTTCTTAATTTTTAGTTGACGGTTGGCAATAACGGTGGAACGCGGACTAAATAAAAAAAAACTCAAAAATCTTTATTTAATATAGACCTTTACAGGCACTTATTGACGTAAAAAAAAACATAAAAATCTTCAACCAAGAATCTAATTAACTAAATTATGTAATCCTTGTATGTACACACACCCTAACCATTATTAAGATGTGTGCAAATACAAGTCAAATGAAAAAAAAATAAAGTTGACTCTACACCTGTTCGGAAATTGGGAGAGCCTTCTCAAGAAGAACAGGCAAGAAACTCGGAAGGTCTTGTATTTTTTTGTCTCCTCTTTTAAAATGCCAACATTACAATATTATATATAACAAACATTTTTTTTAAATAATATAGAAATGCCTGTCGGGGTGAGTGTAAAATAGCTTAAAATGGAAATCTCTTGATTTTGACACGCGAAATACTTCTACATACACAAGCGACTACTCAGATTCGTGTCTGTGTTATTTAAACTTCACTCGTCGTCTTGCCTAAAGAGTGCGAGGTTGTCCTTATGACTCAGACTACAAACCTATTTATTCCCTTGAATAACTTCATTGGAGAACCGACGCTAACCCCTAGATCTAATGACATTGCACTAAATTTCGCTAGTTTATTGAGTCGAATAGAACTTGCAATACCTTGTCGTATACCCAGATAATCTATAATCAAAATTTTCAATGTCCCAATTAGCAGGACAAATTTAGCTAGATTCCCACCGTTGAAAAGACCCATGACATTGACATTCTAAATTACCTCGAACGCTTATTTAAAAAAAGGGTATTGAACTGTTTGCTTTACTAGTTGCATGTAAGTAAGCTTATCTTTATTTAATAATTTTCAGTTGTTGCTATAGTTGTTCTGTTTATATCAATGTTGTATACACCTGTGGTGACGTATATAGTATAGTTTAGTCTTATTTTGATGTTTCTTATTTGGACGATGTAGTCAATACTGTCGATGGTATATCATTAAATAAATAAATAGATAGGGGATTGTCTTTATACTACAGAGCGTCGGTGGTGCTCTGGACTCGGCACTGGCCTTCTAATGATCTCGCCATGTTGCAATGTGTTTATCTTCCGATGCTCCTACGGTGAAGAATACTCGTAACATCGTGAGGCCAACGTGTCTGACTAAGGCCTAAACACCCTATTTTAGGGTAGGCTCGAGACCTTCGGTGGGGACATATATGAGACATGTTTTTATGATTGGTATTTATAACTAGCTGTTGCCCGCGTCTTCGCTTGCGTGAGATTCATTGCAACATCGATTTTTCCAAAACTAATTTACCTTTGCATCTCTCTTAATAACATAAATGCGAAATAACTATGTCAGTCTATGTTCTATGTACATCTTACGCAGCGTGGTTCATTTTCATTAGTTTATCTGTATTCTAGTGTATTTTTTACTTACGCGATTAGATTTAGAGTGTATAGAAATAATTTGACCAAAGGAAAACTGTAAATTTGGTTCCTAGTTAAAATTTGCGTATCAAGGTGAAAAATTGTTTTTTTAAATATATTTTTTTAAAGATTGGTAGCAATCACACTGATAACTCAGTAGCTTTGGCTCGGAGAAGAAGAAAAAAACACCATTAAGCGCTTAGAAGTCTTGGCACTTTAAATATGTGAGGTATGGAGAACTGAAAGCAGCAGTGCGATATATATTGTTTTTCTTATTTTTTTATGTTAATTTTTCTTTATTAGTATGGTACTGTCTTCCCCCCTTACCAACAGGTTCCGCCAGAATACCAGCGTTGTTGCGATGCGATTTTGCTTCGCAACAACACAAGCTGAGGCGCTGTCCTGATTGACCTATAATATTTGTACCTATATGTTGTTACTTTAAATGTTATCTATGTTTTTGTTACGTGCGTAAATTACCATATGTTCATGTTATGTATTTGTACTTACTTTGTCTTGGGTCAATAAATGTTTATCTCTATCATATATGTAACTTTCTGCATGACTGACAGCTACATGTGCCATTCCAACAGAAATTTCCACACTTCCAATATTCTTTTGCACATGATGCAAGAAAATCATCATATAAAATAACAATAACAATTGTTGTACACTCTGTCTATAATTATAAAAGTTTATTTCACACAGGGAATAGATTTAATCTTTTAACATCAGAAGAAAATGAGATTTAAGAAAACCGTTTCCTCGAGAAAGATTATAAACCGCATTATCAGTGTGAGATCAAGCCATAATGAAATAGAATAGCTGTTCCAGCCGGAATGCAATGCCACAGGTCGTCGTTTTTACGTCCCCTTTAATGTTATTTCCCCCTTTATGACACTATAAAGACGATACCGGCCACTACGTGTAATGAAATCTTGTGTTCAATACCCGCAGATAGTGCTTTAACCATTAACACCTGCCGGATGTAGGATAAGTAAAGGCTATCACGCGAAAGACGTTTTTTCTAAGTAATTGATTACTAAATAGCGTAGGGCGCGGGGGCATGGTGAATTTTCAATTTGAAGCGTCGTAATACTCATTGCACTTTGAATTCCCAGCTAGGAAAATATAAAAAACTTATGATGCAGTTTTAGTTTCCATGAAAATCAGTCCCTAGATCTCCTTGAATATTTTTTGATAGCTGTAATAAGTTAAGGATTTGACCATCCAGGCACACTTGAAAAATTCACGTTGTATATTATTATATTAATATCTAAATATTATTTATATGTCTATATAAGTTTCGGTTTCGGCCGAAACTGAAAGGGTTCGGTTTCGGCTGAATATCCTGTTTACGTGTGAGTGTGAGCAGACGATACTGGCTTGATTTAAATGAAATGTCAACCTAAATTTCTTTTTATCCCTCAGTCAAAACTCACTACAGCTTATATCTATGTATACCTATATCTACAAATCGTCGAAATCTAGTACCTGTGAATGGCAGTCGATGCTCCATACCTGTCCGTGTGAACAACGTCTTTGTATTACACCCGCATGCGACGTGATAATCTAACATTCAGGATCTACTGCACTGTCATAGTTAGAGGCGAGCGTCAGCTATTATTTACCTATTAGGAACTAAGTGATATTGCCTAACATCGGCATGCCCCCCGACAGGCACTGATATCTAAGAGCTTTGGAAATTAACCTCTACCGGTAATGTTTAATGGGATATTAGGAAGACGTTTCTCTATCTGAGGTCTATATAATGTCTCACGTTCTCGCTATAGAATACCATCAGCTGAATATTAATGTTCATCTGCATCTGTGAACTATCACAATTGTTGAATTCCTGGAATTTGTATTAATGAGTCTCGAAAGAAAAAAAGATAAAAGAGACAACGCAGGAATAATCTATACATATAAAAGAAAGTCGTGTTAGTGACACTATTTATAACTCAAGAATGGCTGAACCGATTTGGCTGAAAATTGCTAAGGAGGTAGCTTAGAACCAGAAGACGGACATAGGATAGATTTTATAGCAGAAATCACCTTTTAAGTGGGAGAAAAGTGGAAGTTTGTATGGAGAATCAATAACCGCTAAACCGATTTATATGAAATTTGGTATGGAGATAGTTTGAGTTGTGGGGAAGGATAAAGAATAGTTTTTATCTCCGAAATCATTCCTTAAGGGTATAAAAAGGGGAGGAGGGGGGAATTTGTAAACGGAATCAATAAAAAAGGATTTCCACGCGGACGAAGTCACGGGCAAAAACTAGTCTATATATATAAAAGAAAGTCGTGTTATTTAAACTATTTACAAGTTATAAATAGTGTACAAAATACAAATATAAAAAAAAATACAAAAATCTTTATTTTGTAACTTACAGTCTAATACAGTTTGTTGTGTCTGGTGCTTCCTTTTAAGCAAGTAATTTGCTTATGCTAGGAAGCAGCGCTCTTCCATAACAGGCTATGGCATAAAAATACTTAAGCTGAGTAACAATTTTTTTTTTAAATATAAAACAGAAACAAAAATAAAAAGAACGTATCTATAGTCGGTGCGTGCGTGTGTGTAAGTGTGTATGTGAGTGTGTGTGTGTGTGTGTGTGTGTGTGTGTGTGTGTGAGTGAGTGTATGTCTGCGCGCCAGCTCGTCATGAACGTAATTCATGTCAGTGGCATAATGTGAGTGTGAGTCTCATGATCGTTTAGTAACTGCTCAAAAATGAAATAATGTTAGCCCTACGACGCTGTCTTGGAATCGCAAGCAAAAACAGAAAAGTAACATATAGTTATGACGTCTATGGAATCTATGTTATGATAGTGAAGTATGAATGATAGATTCAACTTCGTCATAACTTTTTGATAGCAACCATTTAACTAAGGTTAGTTTACACTTGTGAGATGGGAGAGGATGAATGTTAAGATATTTGTTTACTTTATTATATAAATAGGCCGTTTGTCTGTCGAACTGCCTTTTCGCAAAAGTTGATTTTACCAGTGGTTGAGAAGCAACGTCACATATCCTCCTCCTATTACATTTTCTTGGGTCATAAGGCAGCGAGTTATGTTTCCTAAGCAATATGTGCAGTAAATATAATTTTCTCATAGATAAGATGCCAGTTGTCGAATAAAGACTTTCAGTTGGGTATCTATATGGTTTAAAGAACATTACCTTCAAGAGTGATCTCTGAGCTCTTTCCAAATTTATGAATCTTATTTTGGTTGCACCCCCCCAAACCGGTACACAATATGTTATGACTGATTGAGCTAAGGACCTGTATATATTGCTTAAGAGGCGTTTATCAGCTACGTGCCGGAGTGATTTGAAGGTCCATATGAGTTTTCTGACTCGATTCATAATTATCTCCAGGTGATGGTGCCAGGATAGACGCTGGTCAATCATAACACCCAGATATTTGGTGGAGTTCACTTTTTCCAGTTCAGAACAAGAGCAATCCGATAAAGAAGGGTAATTACATTTATGGAGCTTTATTTTCAAGGTTTCAGAGGGCTGAGTGTTGTTGTATTTAGAGAAACAAATGAAATTACTCTTGAGTATATTTAAAGTAAGGAGGTTAGTGTTTAACCAGGCAGCTATTTTCATCAGACCAGTTTCCGCACGAGTTTTGAGCTGTTCCCAATTGTTGCCTGAAAAAACAATTGCTGTGTAACTAACACGACTTTCTTTGACTCAAACTATCTTCATACCAGTGGTGATTGATTGATTGATTGATGAGTTATAATTTATAACTCAAGAACGGCTGAACCGATTTGGCTGAAAATTGGTGTGCAGGTAGCTTAGAACCAGAAGACGGACACTGAATAGCTTTTATCGTAGAAATATCCCTTAAGGGGGAGAAAAGGGGTGGAAGTTTGTATGGGGAATCAATAACCACTGAACCGATTTAGATGAAATTTGGTATGGAGATAGTTTGAGTTGCGGGGAAGGATAAAGAATAGTTTAAATCCCCGTAATCATTCTATAAGGGTGGTTGGGGGGGGAGGGAATTTGTAATGGGAATCAATAAAAAAGAATTTCCACGCGGACGAAGTCGCGGGCAATATCTTAATCGGTTGTATTAACACAAAAAATAATCTCACTTCAGATAGTTCACGAAGATTTACCTTTTTTTTTTCGAGGGCAATGCTAGACCGCACCATACTCGCCGTTGGCTAGACTACGAGCGTGTGTGGGGCTCTCCCGGCAGAGTACCAGGCCTACCCACTAAACCCCCCGGTGTTCTACAATAGATAATATAATTTTTAAAACATATGAAACTAATTTGACTATGGCGGTATATACCTAAAAATCAAATCTTCACTCATATTGAGCACCAAATGTGTGAGTTATGACAATGAAGCGAATTGTAGAGGAAAAAAACGAGATTTACACGGTACAAACCGAAGGTATCTCAGCATTTCTGATTTTTTTATATAGGTAGTATAATAAAGCTCTCCCATTTCAAAAGAATTTGCTTTAAGGGTTAAAAAGATTAAAGTAATGAATTTAAATTTATGGGAAGCTTATTACAGAGTTTATTTCAATGATTTAACCCGTAGCTAGAGTGTCTTAAGGACTATGGACTGGGATAACGCTTAGATATTATAATCTCTGTCAGCCTCAAGGAACGGCGAGACATTTCAAATGAAGTCTTATCAGAAACTTAAAAAAACGAGCGTAAGATTTTTGCAAAGTAAATAAAGTGAGATTCATTTTATTGATTTCACAAAATACAAAATTGTATAATCCGGATTTTTATTTTTTAATAAAAAGAAAGGGAAAAAAATTTGACCTTCCGAATTTCTTGCCTATCTTCTCGAGAAGGCTCTAACAATTTTAGAACAGTTCTAGAGTCCATTAATTTTTTCCTTTTACCTGTATTAACGGATATCTTAATTATGGTTGGGGTGTATATACATAAAAGCTTAAAACAATACATAGCTTATCTTAGTTACATTTTAATAAATAAGAAAAATAACAAATTATTTTTTATTAATTTGCGGGTTAATTTTATTCTTGTATTTTGTTTGATGTCAATAAGTGCCTGTAAAAGTCTATATTGAATAAAGATTTTAGAGTTTTTTTTGAGCGAGAATCGACCCTACCCGAGAATTCTCCGGGCACAGATATTTCTTCAACCGTCCAAGTTTGCTCCAAGCGTCTTACTCTTGGTCGATTCTTTACATCTTGTTGCAAACATTTTTCATTCGTTGTGTACGAATGATAAGAACGTGAGTGGGTTTGAAGACGAATATTCACGAAAGATATTGGAAGTCAGGTGCAAACGTAGTCGCTACGTGAGCATTGTCGTCGTCGACGAATAAACTAAACTGTTCATCTAGCTGTTGGCCTTTTGAGGTTGAATTCTCAAGAGCTAAGCAACTAAAGCGATGTGATAAAAGGTAATCAGGTAAAATGTTGATATCATACTTGGAATACATTTGAATATTAATATGTAGATCATGCCAGTTGGTAAACCTAATAGTTAAGAGTATGTAACTGCTGTAAAATGTTTACAGCAGTTATATAGTATAGATATAAGTCCAATTGTGCGAATACATTACAAAATATTAATCAATAAGGAGACAAATACGACATCATTACTGTACCAAATGGAACATACCTTTGTACAAAGTAACTAAGTAGGGCGTTCTAAAGTAAACATTCCAAAACAAGTCTCAGAAGGCAAAGGCAATCTTCCGTCTATTATATAATCGATTGCTGATGTTATTGCACAAGTTTCCGACTTTATTGATAGAGTTGGTAAAGTAATTCCAGTAAACACCGCTTCGATATTGGTAGCCATGTGCAATAACTTCTTTATAAACCTCAAAAGTTTGTTGACTAGATTGTTTTGGATATTCATAATGTCCTTAATTTCAGAACTGTCTTAGCATCTATTAAACCATATTTTTATTTTTGTTGCTGACTGTGTAAACGAGAAAATAATAATGCTTTATTAAAAACAGCAGACATTTGAATTGTAATATTGTGTTTCAAAACCTTTACTTAAAAGGATTTACATTATGTAGTACAATCAATTATTACATATTGTATCCTAGACTGTGTAAACGAGAAAATAATAATGCTTTATTAAAAAACAGCAGACATTTTAATTGTAATATGTTGTTCCAAAAACCTTTACTTAAAAGGATTTGCATTAGTACAATCAATTATTACATATTGTATCCTAGACTGTGTTAACAAAAAACTAATGATTCTTTATTACAAAACAGCAGATATTTGAATTGTAATATTTTGTTCCAAAACCTTTACTTAAAAGGATTTACATTAGTACAATCAACTATTACACATTGTATCCTAGACTGTGTAAACGAGAAAATAATAATGCCTTATTAAAAAACAGCAGACATTTGAATTACAATGTTTTGATCCAAAACCTTTACTTGAAAAGATTTACATTAGTACAATCAATTATTACATAGTGTACCCTAATATGTGCTTCTAAAATAATACTTCTTATTTGAAGAGATCTTAAAGATTAGTAAAGTAATAGTATTTTCAACCCTTAAATACTCCTCTAACTACATGCATAAATCTCAAAATCACGATTCAAAAATCATTATTCAATATAGAACTTTACAGGCACTTACTGACGTCAAACAAAACATAAAAATTTATCCAACCAAGAATCTTATAAACTAAGATATTTAACATTTAATTATTTATTCATTGAATGTACACATACCCTCACCATTATAAAAATGTATGCAAATACGAGAAAATGAAAAAAGTTGACTCTACACCTGTTTGTAAATTGAGAGAGCCGCTTAGGCCACCGTGGACTTATCTAAACCGAGCAAAATTTTAACTGACCTGTCTGATTTCATTATCATCATCATCATCACAGCTCATATACGTCCCCACCGAGGGGCACGAGTCTACCCTAACTAGTTAGGGCGATTAGGCCTTAGTCAAACCACGCTGGCCCAGTGCGGATTGGTTGACTTCACATACACCTTTGAATTACTTCGCAGGTGTATGCAGGTTTCCTCACGATGTTTTCCTTCACCGTAGGAACGTTAGATAATTTTACATATGAAATTCGTGAAACGAAAAACACATTGGTACATAGCAGGATCGATTGCGGGCCTCCCGATTCTACTCGGGGCACAGTCCAGTGCCGAGGCCACAGCGCCACCAATGCTCCATTTCCACTCATGCCTCAGGCATTAAGTCCCCCGTTGTTTACAATGTATATACATAATGTATCATTTAAGTAATAAAATGTGCCACTGCCTTTTTAATTAATGGTTTGATTTCCTTAGAATCGTTCGATTAAAATTACCGTTTCGTTCGGAATGTATTTTTCATTATTTACGTGTTACTCAATGTCTGAAACTGATGAACATATTGTCTCCTACAGAATTATGTAGCAGCAAGATGATAAGTTATTTTAGTGTCAAGATATGCCGTTTCTTAAGCGCTCGCTGTACTAGTGTCAGATTCAAAGATGCATACATTTTTGTATTAGAAATATCAAGAAGGATATCTCCACGCGTTTCTATGATTCATCTGAAAGTTTTATAACAGCAAGATGACTTTGCTATTTAACTGCCCATAAATTCTATTCGATATGGCTTTTGTGTATAAATTTCAGATTGTGCGATTAAATAAACATATTAAATTAAGATTTGATTATAATTAGTACACTGTTAAGTCAAGAAAAATAAAAAGCAGTGTTAAACGAAAGTTAAATTAAAAGTCTTTATATACCCAAGCTAAAGCTAAGCTCCAGTGAAGGAGGTTTAGTGAAATTTTAAAAATTTTATACAATAAAGTGCGGCTTATCCTTGTCGTGGGAGGCAATAACTGTGTGTAACATTAACTGTTTTACTTTCCTTAAAACGCCTTGAGTAATGTTGTTGGCAACACCGTAAAAATAGTTCATTTAAAAATCAAATAGAAACTTTCGCGTGGATGCTATGAAAAGTTCAAAAGTTAGTCTTGGAGATTTATGGGGAATACAAGCAGAAACAACAAAATATAATGTGGAGCTTCTTTCTCGGTTTCATAATATGTTTTTATTATTATTGCATATTTTGTTTTAAATGCTAATTAAGGATAAGCAAATGAAAATTATTTGATAATAGTATCTAGAGATTTAACTTAAAAAAATTACGAAAGCATGATTTTTCCTATATGTTACTATTTTTTCTAAGCTACTGTGCTCCAGGTGCAGTTTTAACTAGCTGTGCCCGCGACTTCGTTCGCGTGGATGTATTGGTCGTGGCGCGATGTTATTATAGCCTTCTTCGATAAATGGACTATCCAACACATAAATGTTTTTTCAATTTGAATCTAGTTACTGAGATGAACACGTTCAATCAAACAAACAAACTCTTCAGCTTTACATTATTAGTAAGTATAGATTCATTAACCGACTTCAAAAAGGAGGAGGTTCTCAATTCGGTCGGTATGATTTTTTTTATGTCTGTACACCGATTACGCCGAGATTTCTGGACCGATTTACGTGATTCTTTTTTTGTCCGATGTGGAATAGTTGACATTTGGTCCCATAAAAAATTAATTTAGTTTGGCCGAGTTGTTTTTATTTTATGAGCATTTTTGTTAACATGGACGATGTAATTTTCATTTTTGTATGTTTGTTACCTCATAACTCCGTCATTTTTAAACCGATTTCCAAAATTCTTTTAGTATTTAATAGAGTATACTGCAAGGGTGGTCCCATGGTCACCAAAGTCAGGATCTGATGATGGGATCCCATAAAAAATTGAGGAAAACACTAATTTAATTTAATGATTAATGAGGGGCAATCGCACTATTTATAACGTTTCAACCAAATCAGAAACGTTTCCGTTCCCATACATTTTGACAACACCTTGACAGCAGTCAGATGTCAAAACATATGGGAACGGTAACGTTTTGGTTTTGGTTCAAACGTTCGTAAATAGTGTGATTGCTCCTCTGGTATTAAATTAGGGTTTCTTTCACTAAAAAAATTTCATTCACAAAAAGTTCAAAATATTTTTTTTACAAAAAATAAAAACCGACTTCAAAAACACTGAAAAGTTAAAAATAATAAAATAATAGGTACAGACAACATCACACTTCTATCTTGAAGTCGGTGACAAATTTTTACACTTTCTAGAAGATCATCGTTTGGCACCGACTTCAATATAGAAGTGTGATGTTGTCTGTACCTATTCTTTTATTATTTTTAACTGATAAAATTATTCTACACATCAAACGATTGGGGGAAAATGAGTAGCGTATAGGTCGAGTGATCACCTACTGCGCAACGGATCGCGGGTTCGATTCCAGTACGGGACAAATATTTTGTATGGCTTACAGAAATTTGTTCCGGTCTGGGCGTATGTGCATGTGATAGTCTATTTTTGTAACTGCACCGGAGAAAATCCTAGTGTGGGGCGAAGTTGCTTAGTTGAGAAAATATATGTATATTATGTTTGAGTAAGCTAAGTACTTTTAAATAAATTTGAGGTAAATAATTTTTCAAATGCAGACGATTAACATGTCAAACAACGTTCGTCAGGGCAATTGAATGCTTAAACATAATCATAACAATAGAAGGGACGGATACCTAGATATTTCCCAGGGGCTGCGTCGGGCGAAACCTCTGTCGTATAATCGTCTCCAAGAAAATGGCTTTGGTGCATTTCATCGGTCGGTCTGAAGAATTTCTCTCTTTTAATATGAGCATCGATTCCAATTACAAAAGATCAAAGAATCGCCGCTCGACCCACTTCGTCTTTGTTCAAACGAAAGATGAATAATTCAAAGAGCTGGAAATATTTCAATTGGCCAGCTATAAAAAAGGAGACGCTTCGTTTCTCTTTCCACTAAATTAAAATTTCACTTTGTTTCCATTTTATGTGATGATTACGAACGTTCTGATTTCAGAGCATTGGCCAGTGAACTAGTTACTACCTGGAAATAGCGCGAACCAATGATTGCGAATAGCGGTGACCAATTTTTTGACGGTGGAAAACGAAACTTATGGAGTTTTACGTTGCAATGCACGCGAACAACAAGAAGTTGGTCAAAAAATATCAGTGTATCCCGGCCGATGAGATGATGAGATCCGTAGAAGAACTAAAGTTACCGACATAGCCCAAAGAATCGTAAACCTTAAGTGGCAGTGGGCAGGACACATCGCTCGTAGGACTGACGGCCAATGGGGCGGAAAGATCCTCGAGTGGCGGCCGCGTACCGGGAGACGCAGTGTTGGTAGGCCCCCCACAAGGTGGACCGACGATCTGGTGAAGGTCGCGGGAAGCCGCTGGATGCGGGAGGCGCAGGACCGATCGGTATGGAGATCCTTGCGGGAGGCTTATGTCCAACAGTGGGCGTCTCTTGGCTGATATGATGATGATGATCCCGGTCGACCCGATTATTCGTGAAAATCGAACGTTTGTAAATGTATAAGTTATCGCACGAAAAATCGATCATAAAATCGGTCGCCAATTGTCTGTCGTGTGCGCTCGCGCATACTCGTAACATCGTCCAAAAAATTTATAAGCGCGACTTTCATTTGGTATTCCTGGTGCTTTTTACAAGCTTTTATTTACTTTCACCTGTCCGGTGTCTGTAATGAAATCTTGCTAGTTCAAGGACGATGCCCACTTTTGCATGAAGACTTGCCCCACTAACAAATTTCCGTGAACAGAAACAACTCCAGGCTCATTGTAAACGTTTTTCGTCCTGGAATAGAAGACAAGTTTTGTTTTTTAGGGTTCCGTAACTCGAAAGGAAAAAACGGAACCCTTATAGGATCACTTTGTTGTCCGTCTGTCCGTCTGTCTGTCTGTCAAGACCCTTTCTCTCTGGACGCGTGGAGGTATCAAGCTAAAATTTACATCAAATACTCGGGTCTACTGTCCCTTAGAGCTGTGAGAAAATCAAACTTCTAAGCCGACGCAATCAAAAGATACAGCCGTTTATGCCGCAAATTTCCGCAAGTTTTCGACACTCGCAAGGGAATCAAAACCTACAAAGGCACTGCCCGTGAACTCAGAACCTTGAAATTTGGTACGAAGTAGCTTCTTATAGCACAGATAAAGAAAAAATTGCGAAAACCGTAAATTTATAAAAATAATTTTAAATTTACTATCCTTTTCCCTTTTCAACGCGTAGAGGTATTAAATTGAAATTCATATCAAATACTCAGGTCTATGATACCTTTAAGCTGTAACAAAATAAAACTTTTATGTCAACGCAATAAAGAGAAACAGCAATTTAAGCCGCATATTTTCAAACTCGCAACTACTCGCAAGGGAATCAAAACCTAAAGAGTGCTTCCAGGGGGCTTAGACAAGTGGCAATCGTTTCAAAGCGAAACGATAATTAAATTCATCATCGTCTCTGAGATAACGAAAACAAGTTCCTAGTAAACGTAAGGATTAGCGATTGCTATGTCGAATTGTTCTTTCTGTAAGAAAATAACAAATGGTTGTCTAAGTACTCATAACTGAGAAGTAGAAAAGAAATGGTAAAATAAATGATTAAAATTAATATTTTCATGTCATTTTAATGAAAAATGAGTTGTTTCGAGTAGTTATATCAAAGTGACGAAAAAACAATTCGCTACTTCATCGATTTGTACCGAATAATTTGTCTACCAACTTACATATCGATGACTTTGATCGATTCGCCACGTTATTTGGCGATTGCATATGTCAATCCCATACATTTTGTTATTATCGAACTTCGTTATCGTTTTTGAATTGTCACTTTGTCTAGGCCCCCAGTCAACTTAGAATCTTGAAATTTGGCATGAAGCAATGTTTTATAGCACACATAAAAGAAAAAATCCGAAAACCTTAAATTTTTAGTTACATCACATATTTTTTTTAATTTAATTATATACTACAGGTTAGTAAGGAACCCTCGGTGCGCGAGTCCGACTCGCACTTGGCCGGTTATTTAATTAAAGCTGCAGTTTCGTAGATATCCATAAAAATTGCTCCTAACCTAACCTTTGCGACCTATACATATAGTTGCAAGACGTCAATAAAACGTCAATAAGACGTCATTCCAAAAAAAATGATTTTTAATTGAAATAATGAAATGTAATATATTTTATAAACTACAAAAATAAATTACAAATAAATATTTAAAAATGTAGTGAAAGAAATAATGCATAACATTGAAAAATGTGTTATTGTAGGTATAATGAAAAAATGCCTAAATATACAGTTGCCATTTTGTAACAGGAAATGCATGTAAGTCTTTTATTTTCTTGCCGAGAAAACCGTAGCTTCTATCTGTCTTATATTACCTACACTGAAAAATCATGTTTTGATTAAATATATTTCATTAGAAATACCGCTTTGTTGGTCATTGATCTTGATAGTGGGGCAAAATCGGGCATCCTCCTTTGACCCACTTCCCGGTCTTTTGGATGTATATATATAAATATCGCGTGACAATGCAATATTATGATGATATAAAAGCTTGTATTTAAAAAAGTTTTTTTTTAAATAATTTTACGTGTTTTCAATAAAATATTCAATCACTTATAAGTAGTAAATAATTTAATAATACGCTCAAAATCTATAGATTGGTTGTCAACTCTCATTTTAGATTCTTGCAATGTTAGCCGAGATGTAGTTGCTAGAGACCCACGAGTTCTTGTAATTTTTAACAAGCCCGGATTTATGGTGGCGACACCTGGCGAGCGGTGATTGAGAGAGCAGGCCGTACGCGAATTATGAAAGTGTAATTTATGCCCGCAATTTGTACGTAACTTGAATTCGTTTCTTGCGTCATTCATCACGCTGCCAGGGGCGCGATTAATTCCAACAATCATCTGTTAAAAATACATATTGCGTGATATATTGTAATTAATGCTCATGCTCGATTGCACCGTAATTTTACATGATGGTTTGTTGACATTACTTTGAAATTTATTGTACTATTTTTTGAGTGCAAAAATAAATATGATACAACAACAAATTAAGCACATTATTGATGTTATTATAACGAAATTGCGTGTTCGTTCATAAAAAAATTAAAGCTTTGAGCTTTAAATTTGACTGTTTAAATAGTCAAATTTAAAGCTCGCAGCTTTAAATTTGACAGATTTTTTTGGGACGAATACTAAAATGTATATTATGTATGATTCATTTTAATTCCTAGTGTTGTAGTTGCAATAATAAAGCTACCCATGTCGATTATGGCCTTTGTTTAGTTTTCTGCAATCACCTAATATCATTCAAATCAGGTTTCCTTTGTTCATTCATAGATTGTAATAAAAATGAAATTATACGGCATTTTATTATCTCCCTCTTCAGCGTTCATAACTCAAGAGAAATATTAATGAGGAAACTTTTTACTAGAGATTTGTGACCGTTCAGCGTTTCGATATCAATGTTTGGTTGATAAATATAGCAATACACTTTCTATGAATAATTTTAAAGTAGTAAGTACTGTAGTAATATGTAAGTTACCTACTTTACCTGATCACAATGGAAATCAGAGGTCGCATCGCAATAATGCAACCAGCATCTTTTTCGTTATAAGTAAATAATTGGATTGTATTTTTACGTTTTACGTAATTCATTGGATTTTTTTATATTTTAGCACTGAGAAAATGTTATTGTTAAAATATACGGAACATAGTTATTAACATTATTGCAAAACCACACATAGTTAAAATAATCAGCTGTTATATATTGCGGCGATGTTATCCTCAAAAAAAAAGTTATATTGTGATGTTATTGCAGATGTAATGATGTAATGTAATCGCTATGTGTAATTTCTTTTCGGCCGGATTTTATTTCAAAACTGAATTATTGTATTATTTATAATTTAATTTATAAAGTCAATGAGTCAAAGATCTAAAATAAAAAAAAACTTCAGTGACCAGATAAATCAAACGCCGAATATTTTAGATTTTTATTTAAATAATAGACGGGTTTGTGGGTATTTAAATAATAGTTAGTGTACACATGCAAAATTTAATAATATTGTGTAAGAAATCTTCAATAGTTTAACTAATATAGTTACAGTAACCAAAGTAATATAACGTTAATAAATTACATTAATGGCAACATAATTAGGTGGCTACACAATGTATGGATTACGATTTAATTGAGTATTAAACCACCCTCTGTCTAAATAACTGAGGCCCTAATTAAGCCGTATTCTCCGTTAATATTATGGGAGATTATACCGAGTTCAGTTGAATTAGTCGGAGATGTTGTAAAATTTGTAATTGTTCAAAACAATAGAACCATTTTTTGTCGACTAAAGGGACTATGTGAAAAAGATCATGACAAACTTTTAAGGATAGCAAGTGTGGCAATTTGATGTTAAGATTTTCTAAAAGATGACCTTTGAAAAAGGCTAAACAAATTTTTATTATTATTCAACTTAAATTTTGATACAATTTCTGTTGAAATAGCTAATGCAGATTATGTTGACTGGAAACTGCATAGTGTCTGTATGTCAATGTCTTTTTACATTGACATACAGACACTATAACATTATAATATAATGTCATTATAATATTAAAGATACTTGTTTCAGGATTAAAGTCGATTACCCTATTATGTTCCATAAACTGAGTCCATAATTTGTTACAGAAATATTTGCATATTAGGTGCACGTGCAGCTTGTAAGGCAAGCGGCATCACTAATATTACTCGTGCATGTCAACCTGAGTTGTGTTCGCAAAAACAATTGAACTCTACAATAACTTAAGTCAATGGGAACTAAAATTCTCATTGGCCAGACTAGTCTATTCATAAACCTAAAGTGCCCTGTAAGCGATCAAACATGTTTGTCAAACTTGCTTGACAAACTTCACGTTTTCATCAAACAGCAGCTTTGACGCTTAAACCAAAGCTCAAACAAATTTGCCAAAAATTAAACTATTGAACAATAATCCAGATATTGAACATTAATCCAGATTTCCTTCAAACACATCAAACACGTAGTTTGTTTGTCAGACGCGTCAAATACAGCCCTACACGAACAAACATGTTTGTCAAACACGTAAATTTGACAAACATGTTTGATCGTCTACAGAGGCCTTTATAATTATTTCACCGGATAAAATTGAATATAATATTTAACAATTTTTATAAGCGTTTCCATTAAATCTATTAAACGGTTACGGCAAACATTAAGGCTGCATTGCTGTCATTACTTCACACCATCAAAAGGATTACGCACAGCGCAAAATCACTCTCGACTCCATTCTGGAGATGGTAAAAAGTCGGGGGTTCGATTAACACCCGAACTGCCGAAAATTTTCCAATCAGCCCCTGTAAATTGGAAAACTTTTTATATGCGATCAAAGTCCAGGTGTATTTCTATCGTTGTTCTCGGCGCGGGCAGAAGTTTTTGTTCTGCTGTTCTCTAAAAACGTTTTAATTAGTGGCGATTGAAAGTTTTTTTTTCGATGAAAAGTTTAAACTCATTTTCAGAACCGCTAATTAGCTATGGAAATGTTGGTGGGTTGGCAGTAAATTTTAATGAAACGGTTTATGCAATGCGATTTTAGTGCCATAATTTATTTTAGGTATGTTTCGAAATATATCTACATACAGGGAATTTTGAAAATCGGTCCACAACTGGCGGCGTAATCGCGTAACATACACACAAAAAAAACATACGCATCGAATTGAGAACCTCCTCCTTTTTTGAAGTCGGTTAAAAACTATTCGCACTTGGAAATTATCGAAAAATACAAAAACAATAAATATCCTTGAAACCGTGATATTTTCACAAAGGTCAAAATTTGTGGTAAGGGAGGCCATGATGAAGTCTATCTATAGTTACAGGTTTATCCATTGTATTAGGGTCATTTTTCAAATTATTATTAAATACATTTTTAAAGATTTTCTTGATTCACAAATATACAAAAGCATTACTTTTTATCATTTGCACTTATCGTATTTTTATCCCATTTTATTTAAATGTCCAAATTTTCATATGAGAAGTAGGAATAGTTTTCGTCACCGTTTTGTATTTCTCGGCAATTTAATTACCAACTCTATTATTTTTTTACTATAAAGATTTTAACTCAAAAACGCTAATTCTTAAAATGTAGCATATATTAATTATTATACTTCTAAATAACAAAATGTTATATTTATATACCTAACCCCCATTAATGTCTGTGGTGGCCATTCTGTGGTGTGAAGTGCCAAAAAAACCCAATGTTATCTTTATCTATCTTTCTGGGTTGGTAATAAGATTCAGATTATCCACTTCTAATTGTTATATCTATTCTAATAGATAACTGTGTTCTCAGTGCTTATGAATACATCGATGGTTATCTATCGATAAGCAAATTTGTTATTAATGCATTGCAAATTGGTTTTTGGCTCAGTACCGTGGACCGCCGCACGTCTCGCGTTCATTACCAATTTTGGTTGGGCACGGCGCCATATTGACTGTATATAGTATAGTAGGAAAATGATAATTAATTTCATGGGGTTTCTATTTGCATCTTTTAAATTTTGCAATCTATGTATACAAACTTACATTGTAATAAAAAATATTAATGTTTTACAAAACTTAATTGAGCTTTGAGTTTGTAAACTATGTATTACCTATGGGACAAATTTTTCGCCTGAAAAATATTTAAGGCGAGAATTAATATTTAAGCCTTAAATATTTTGCATGATTAGACGTTTTAAGATTAAGATTTAGACGAACGTCTAGATACTAATTATATTAGAACCCACAATTCTGAAATTCACACGCCTTAAACTTGAAGATATAATTTATTGAACTGTAAAAGCAGAAACACGATTTACTCCATTTCACTCGATAGAAAAATTCAAACAGCTCTAAATGAAAAACTAAAATCACGATTTTAAATCGAAATATACATAAAACAGTATAAAAGTTATACCAAACATGAAGTTCGTTATTATCTAGTAAATTGTAAAAGCAGGCTTTTAAAAAATTCGCGGTTCTGTTCGCATTATTTATTAATAACATTATGGTGCAGATGAAACTCATGTGTATAATTTAATGGTGCTTCTGAAACATTGACTTCTAAAAAGAACTAAAATTATTTTCGCTGGTCAGATTATAGTACAGTTAAATACAACGTAAGATTAATCTAAATAATTATTTTGCTTAGATCATCATCACCATCATCATTTAGTTTCATTTGAAAGATCAGTAGTGCCGGCCAAATGGTCAAATATAAAAGAAACTGGGAAATAAAATGTTGGTTTATCGTTGTACTAAAACCGCTTCTAGATTTTGTAACAGCATACGTACATAATGGTCTGCGCGCCATGTTTATACAAAAATTAAATCTCAGCTGTCGGAAATATACAATAAAATACTAACGAGGCGTCGAGTTTCGTCTGCGGTTTGCATTCTCCCATCCAGCCGAGTATTTTTAGCTAATCAACATTCCTGTCTTATGCAGTGCTCATTAGTACACCTTTGTCTTTAATTAACGGTGTACCATTCGGAATAAGTACATTTGCGAGCCGTCTCTCATTCAGCGACACTGTTTCAGACCCAAGTTTTTAGTGTTGCATCTCTGATTTGGAATATGAATTAATTTCTATTTGAAATGCTTAAGTTCTAGCTATTTTATTTAAAACCTTATTATAAGTAATTTTTATGATAACGATCTTTCTTAATTTTAATTTTTTTCCCAATTTCTTTAATGTTTTGGTATCAAAAGAACCTCAACATTATTACAATTTGGATCTCTGGGTAGGTTCTTTTCTGCGTCAACTCGCCGCCACCACGAAGTTATCATAAAACGTGCACTGCAGTCGCCGAGTAGTTGAGAAGTCTTATATTTCCATCCAACGACAACCACGTTCAACCCGGGAAGGAAGTGTACAATAGCATTTAGTCGGTATTATCTGCGTTTGAAGCGCCATTAGAATGGGGAACTCTCTCTCTGTATCACAGATGCTTTGCAAAGGCTCGACTGCGGTGTTCTAAGCATGCACTGCGTCATTTTGTGTTTGATGTCAAATAAAGATATTATTATTGTTCTTTAGTCCCTCATCTGAGCACAATGCTGGTTTTATTTAATATTTACGGGTTACGTTTAGGCCATGTAAATATTTAAAAAAGGAGTTATGCGGTGGAGTATGGATGGAGTTTAAAATATGTTCAGACGTTTCCGTTTCAATCTGCATGAATTTTCCAACAATGCGACAAGTGTTGTTATATAGATACCGTAGAATGCTGCAACTTTGCCTGGATTTTGAAGTTTTTTATGAATATCTCTAAACCTATACATTATTATGACTATTAATGTGCTTTAGATGGAAAACAGACCTCATGCCTTGCTAGACAGAGTCCAAATCTCTTCAATCCTTGCAGTTCTGCTGAATGATAAGTATTCAAAGACGTAGGCAAAGTTGTGTGAAAAAGACGCAACATTGCCTGCAAGGATACCGCAATTCACAATACGCTTACACTCTCAATATTTTTTTCCCGAATGCGCTGGACACCGTGTTTATTGTCTCCCGTTTAATAAATGCAATGTAGGTATAATTTTTTTTTTCACAGTTCATAGGCAAAGTTGCAGCAGGTACCACAGACATCCCATACAAAAATGTCATTGACTGTAGGGTTGAACCAAAAAAAAAATACAGATTACTTTGTATAAATTTTTATTTATTAAAAAAAAAATATTAACAATGCTCCGTCGAGGGATCCCCAACTGCTTTTCCGCTTCATATGAGGAAATAGTTTTGTTTCGCACGAGATCAGCTGCGAAACTTAATATTTCTCCCGAGTAATCGGCGTACCTACGAGCGCCTGGTTTTCTCCTGCTTCGGTTTTTTTCGTTTCCCATTTTTGAATGAACTGCAAAAGAATTGTCTTATTTGAATACCTCTAACACAAAACATTCCAGAAATGCAAAAGAATTATCGAGAGGTGTATAGGTACTACATGACATTTTTCCAGCTTTAATCCTATTTGACTTTAGTTATCTTGTTCGAGTCGCGATACAAACTGTATCACGACTCGAAATCGTCACTGGATTATGGTCGTAGCTTGGTATACCTACATCTTCCAAAATTTTTTGGCACAAAAATAATTATAAAGAGCTATTTACATATAACATAATGATAACAACGTTAATTTTCTGTAGTCTATGATTTTACTAAATCTGTACGATTATACATATTATGATATGATCAGAGACCATAATTGTAAATACCTACTACAGAAAATTTAAGTTACTGTATGAATATCCCTTTTTTAAATTATTTTTGTGCCATGAGATTCTGGTATACCTATACCTAACGTAATTTTATATACTAAGATCATAATACATTGGTTTCGATTTTTGAAAATATTTCGAATTTTGCTTTAATGTCAGATAAATATATTAGAGAAAAGTACTGAATCAAATTATTTCAAAATATATAATTAATTAAATGCAACTAGTGACAACCCTAGACCTAGGCAAAGTTGTGTCACTCAAGTTAACAAAACAGTACACAACATTGCCTACTAGATTATTTTAATGAAATCGTGTCGTTTTCACAATAACCTCAAGCAATACGGATAAAACACAATATTTACTTACCTTGGAATATTATTTTATCACCAAAACACCTTTTTAACGGTTGAAATTGAAAAAGTTAACCAACATCAAAAAAAATCACTCACACGCACCGGTTTTTGTCATCAAACTGACAGAATCTGATTGGTGTTACTATTATAAAAAATGAAAAATATGTTGCCCTAATAACCAATAGATACTACCAAATGGTAGAAAACAAGAAAATAGTTAGCAAACACGAGATATCGTTTTTTAAATGAAATAGGCAAAGTTGGTCATTGTTGGCAAAGTTGCAGCGTTTTACGGTACAAAAAGTTTTTACTTTCTTTTCTGGCTAAAACTAATGTAGAAGAACTTGAGAGGCAGGTTAAATCAGTCTGGTGATTGGTGGATATTCAAATGTACCGAGATTGCATATCAGTCACGTATACTGTGATTCTTACATACGAGTATTCAACCTTACACACACACACACATATACACACACACAAACATACACACACGCAAACACATACACACACGCACACACATACACTAATTCAGCAAACACAGACATACATACTAACAAAGACACACACAAACAGGCACACATTAGTATTAAAATGTATAACGCTTGCTTGTGTCAAGTAGGAATTATTTATAATGTAAGTTTTATATTTGTATTTATATATGGGGTGGAGAGTCTGGTGTTCTGTAACACAGGCTTGTCCTAGTATAGTCACCAGTCTTTCCACAGTATGTGGAAAGAAAAATAAATTATTTTTGATTTGATTTTGATAGAGATTTTATTTTTATTTTATTATTATTCTTTGAAGGCGCTGTTTTCTCCGTTTCAATTGCCATATCGAACGCTTTCAACAACTTGCGACCGTTCTCAAGATTTCAATGTGTAATGCGTACTGCTCTGTGGCTTAAAAAAAGACTGCTCGCCATTGACCTTCCTAAATTTGTCTTCAATCGTTGGCAGAAATTACCGGCAAATCACATTTCGCACGCAGCGCAAAGAACAATGGCCACTTTCCATACATTGGAAAACCTGAAAATGAAGTATCATGTCTAAAGATAAATTGTATGAAAACAAGTACCTCTATGGTAAAGAAATTATGTTGTGAAGACAGTTTTCTTAATAGAGGCCTAGGAATTTCGTAATTCACGGAAATTCATTTTGAGGTTATACTTGTATTTTGACTAATTTATTGATAAGTTGAAAGTATTTTATGTGAACAAAATGAATTAATATTAGTTTTAGTGTTAAACAATTTCAAACAAAAATAATTACACATCAAATACTACTAATAAGTACCACTCATTTTATTGTTACACATACTAATTGATAGACTTGAGTAGGTAATAAAAACAAAAATCCAGTGGGTAGTATATAAATCAATAAATGTTTCTTTATTCATCATCATCTCTCATGATAACTTTATCAAGTAATGCAGCTGGAGTACAGACATTCTCTTCATATCAAGCCCACGCTAGGTAACACACCATAACATGGGCACGGGCACAACAGCCATGTTTCGGCGACCAACGAAAACATCAGTATTCCAATATAGATAATATACTTTTCTTGACATGTGCCTTGAAGAAGATAAAGGAAAGTGGAAAGAAGGGGCACTATAAACCTATGGATATCGCGGAAATAATCGCACAGTAAGTAGGATCACAACAAAACACAAACACAATTGAAAAGAGCAGACAGCAATTCGACAGATCGGCTGACGCTGAATGTCACCGATACGATAATATGTCAAAAACGTTCCATTACTAGCATGTGAAATGTTGTTGTTCATACAAAAAAAAAAAATTTTCAAATATTATTTCAATTAGCTGAATAATTTTAAGCTAACAATAAAAAAGGTTTTGATATAATGTATAATAACATTAAGCTTTAGTCAATATTTCAACTAGAACAATAACAACTTTATTTCAAATAAACGTGAAACGGAACGTTTTTAAAAAAGTATGTCCAAGCCAGAGACTAAATAGCGATTTATGGAGAGAAAAATCACTATCCGGATGCGTTCAGGAGTTTTAGAACGCTTATCATCTTATCTTTTTCCTTAAATATATTTTTTCGTAGATGATTTAAAAGTATAGCTGTTAGCGAAATCGATACACTATAAAATCACCTTGATATTAAAATAAGTTTCATTCCTAGACATCATCAGGTCCAAAGTGGCCAATGTTCTTTACACGAGAGTCCTAGGCGCACAGACTGCATGCCTTTTGTGAACCCCTCGTTTTTTTTTCACTTTCTTCGCTAAACATGCAACACAACTTGGCGCTTCCAGCAGGTGGCCGATTGCGTCTCGCTTATCTAAGTCTGCAACAAAAAACATTTATATTTTTATTTATACTTTGTTATAATCTTAACTGCACACCTATTTGTATAAATACGAGTATTTTGACACTATTAGTTTGAAGACAATATTCCTGATTTCTTCACCAATTATATTCCCTGGGTGTTGTTTAGAATATCAGAACAAAAATTAATTTTGAATAAAAACTGACTTCAAAAACAATGAAAAAGTCATAAATAATATAGGAATAGTTACAACATCATAGTTTTATATTGAAGTCGGTGCCAAGCAAAGATCACCCGGAAAGTCTTAAAAAATATAAAAACAATTAATGTATAATAATAATATTTATTTTTTGTAAAACAATTTTTGTTCTAATCTTTTAAGTAAATTTAATAAATGCGTATTAGAATTTGAGTCAAGGCAAACACCAGAATAACTTAAAATAAAAACTACTGATCCAAACTGATTTTTTTTTTATGGGACCAAATGGCGACTTGCCGCATTGAACAAAAAAGAATTACGTAAATCGGATCTGAAATCTTTAAGTAATCGGTGTACATACATAAAAAACAATAGTACCGGCAAAGTTTCAAAACTAAAGTTTATTCAGAGGAAATTGTGATTTTATCCTTTAACAGCCGGCTGCACCAAGTTTTACGATTTCGTGAAAAGTAACAACTTCATACCTAAAAATGGGTCATTTCACTATTAAATATATGATTCGCGCCGTACATTTAACCTTTTTAAACGTAAAGGTTAAAATAAAACTACTATTGAAACTAGATTATGGTGCAATTCTTACGTATTTATATTGTTACTTTTACGAAATCGTAAAACGTAAATTTGGTGCAACCGGCCGTTAGTCTGTTTCGGGGGCTCTCTCTATAGACTACCAGATTGTCAATATTTTCTATAAAACGTACCCAAATTAATAAATATAATATAGCACATTATTAAATAATAAAATTCGTATATCCCCGGAAGTCATTGTGGATTTTAGTGAGCTGAAATATATTTAGAGCAGTAGTATTATAAATTCTGAACGTAAGTACCCTCACTCGGCTTTGAGTGTGCTCTTGAGAAAATTACGGGAAGACCTCTCTAACTGCCACTCCCAAAGGTTTGAACTCAAATTATTATCTGCATGCTCCTATTATGAAGCTGAAAAATCTCGAAGCTTCTTATTTACCATTATTTGATGTTAAAAGGGCTAGTTTATGTTTGCTAGATACGTCACAAGTAACTAGAAAATTTCCCTACTTATGACGTTGTGAGACATTTCAAATCAATGTATCAACAACTTTTAGATATTACAATATACAAGTTGTTCATTACGAAAAAAAGAAAAATACGCGTGTAATAAGTATTTAAAAGTCATCGCCAGAACTACATTAAGAAAATATTATCCGTTGTCTCCATTTTAAGTACCTACTAATTGATTGAGATAATAGAGATTGATTTGCTGCGAATGAAAGTACTATTATTTTCTTCATTTGCTTTGCAAGGTTCTTAAAATTTTCTCGCCTACGCATAAAAAGGGAAAAGTTTTTTAACTATGGAAAAAATGCGGGAAGTCAGCTAAAATCAAGTAAAACAGTCGGGTATCCTCGATAATTATTCAAATTGTTCCCTTTATACTTTTATTCAGATGTTATAATAAAAATTTAATTCGGTGTAATTTAATTCTTATCTTCCCCGCCACGACCATATCTCAGAAGAAATTTCGTAAATTATTCATGAGGAAAGTTTTAACGGGGACATGATTTTAAAACCGACATTTGTAAGCCTCACGCAATAATCTCCCAGATTAGGGATTATTAAACTATCTCATTCAACCGAAATATTCATGGCTTTTGTTTTTACACGGAGAAAAAAAAAATACAAGAAGTGTATAGTAAAAAAAAATTACAAGATTTTTAGTTATTTTAACATAAATATAGTGTTTAATACAATATTCTGGTTCATATTACTAACATTCAGTTTTCTCTACATTTTATTTTGTAAGGTGTACTTAATATAATCCTACAAGAATGCTTATGTTAACTACCACAATTCTTGATCGGTATCATTACAAGTCACTGTGTATAGTTTACCGGAATAATATGTTTTAATTACATTAAAAGTTATGGTGCTCTAAACGATGTATTGTTAAGTACTAAATACATTAAAACTTGTTTTTGAGACTAAATACTCGGTTTTGAGTACAACTTTATCGTTTGTAGCACTTTACCAATAACGTAACTATAACGATATAGTAACTGGTATGGATAACAATAACTAGTCTAGTAACTAATATTGATTATACGGTTTTAATAATATGAATATGTTACAATTTTATCAATTAGTTATTTCAACAAGAATTATCTTGCTTTGATTGCTTATTAAAACGTAACACAAACTACGCGCTTTGCAGTAGAAACGAAACTTTTGTTACAAATGTCAAACTAGCCGCATCATTGCAATTATTCCACTTTTTTCGTTCTTTTAAAACTGTATGTGTGGTGCTAAGGTGTTCAGAACTATAAGAACTGTAAATAAGTATAAAGAATTAACATTCTATATGGATGAAGATATGTGTTAGTTACTTGTTCAGTGGGAACTAGAAAAAGATATAATATTATGTGTATTTCATTTCGAGGTAAGCTCATTTTGATATTTCATTAAACTATGTGCATCACGATACGCTCAGTTTACAAAAATGACCATTTAGATATTATTGTTTTTAGAAGAAACCAAGATCTGTTTGCCCACCGCATTCTTCAGCAAGTCCAAAGTAAAAGCACACCAATCACCTACACGGGTCCTGGCCACGGCAAACGTTACGCCGAGTGTACACACCACTTCGCCATCAAGTTCCTCTAAATAAAATTAAATTTCCTGTCCAATATGTGGAAAATCATTGGAGATAACATAAGTCTTCGAACTTGTAAGAGTCTTTGACTTGCCAGTTTTCTTATGATGCCTTCATACACCATAAAGAGAGTTTTAATTTAAAATTGACAAATACAGACTTGTAAGATGCCTACTTATTATCTGCAAATAGTGGTATGGCAGGTACAGCAGGTACTACATACATTATTGCTAAAATCACATATTTTTTTTCAGCCAATAAAGTTAAGTAATGCTGAAATGCTGGAAGCCTATTTCCTTTGAAGTCTTAATAATTAAGGCGACTAGAGACCTGAAATGGTAGTTTTTGGAGGCGAACTACTCTTAAACTAGCCGGTAAAAAATTCTACAAAAAATATATTTTACGCTTTGATATGTGCCCTATAAACTGTACATTTGAAAAGTTTGAAGTATATTAAATAGTATGCAAAAAAAATTTTTGAAACGAGTCTGTTTTCAAATTTAATTTCCGAACTGCTCCTAAACTACAAATGATATGTTTATGGTTGTTGATAGACCTAAATGTAAATTAATTACTCTTGAAACTGTACATTTTTTATTTTAAAATAATTATTAGTTTTTCAAAAATATTTTTTTATCACTTGCACAGCAAACCGTCGTGAACGGGCGGCGAGAATCAGTGTAGCGCTAATATTCAAGGAGGAAGGCTGCGCGCTGCGCTGCCGCCATCCACTTGTTACGCGAAATCGTAAAATTGATTGCTAGGGTGCTTACACTTCTCACATGCGATAGTGAATACGATACGCGCTTCTTTAGTGCAAGACGTGTAGAACAATTTAGTCTAAGGCAGTCTAGAAGTATGCGAATTAGAGATCCTGAATATAATAGAATAAGCTATAAAAAAACAATATTGACTTTACATCTGATTTCGCAAATTGGCAACGTACACTGTGGTTCTTGTGGGGGTTGCAGTTTTGCTGCGAATCTCACAGGAGCCACATGTATTATAGGTAACTGTTGCCACTTACCAACAGGTGGGCAGTTTGCTTGTTTGCAAACTTATCGTAATAAAAAAAGTTGCGTCGAAGAGAAGGCATAATCAAGACGAAAATACACCTATTGAAAAAAATCAGGAAATGAGCAATAAAGCCACTGAAGAAATAAATAAACAAAAAACCGGCCAAGTGCAAGTCGGACTCGCCCATGAAGGGTGCCGTAGCAGCAAGTAATATAATATAAAAGTTCTTGTAGTTCGTTGTAACTTTGATCGATGTTTTAATAATAGTGTATATTTTTAAATTAAGTTATTGATAAGTAAACATTATAATTAGGTATCTAAATGATGGGATTTTTATTATTAGAAAATAATGGTTCACGGTTTATGCATAAGGTTTATGTTTATGAAATTAAATGTTTTTTTTTTTTTGAGTTGATTGAATAAAAGGTAAATTGCAGTTTATGATTTTTGACGTATTAAAAAAACTACTTACTAGATCTCGTTCAAACCAATTTTTGGTGGAAGTTTGCATGGTAATGTACATCACATATTTTTTTTGTAGTTTTATCATTCTCTTATTTTAGAAGTTACGGGGGGGGGGGGGGGGGACGACGACGACGACACATTTTACCACTTTGGAAGTGTCTCTCGCGTAAACTATTCAGTTTAGAAAAAAATAATGTTAGAAATCTAAATATAATTTTTAAAGACCTATCCATAGATACCCTACACGTATGGGTTTGATTAAAAAATTTTTGAGTTTCAGTTCTAAGTATGGGGAACCCTTAAAATTTATTGTTTTTTTTATTTATTTTTGTGTGAAAATCTTAATGCGGTTCACAAAATACATCTACTTACCAAGTTTCAGCAGTATAGTTCTTATAATTTTGGAAAAAAGTGGCTGTGACATACGGACGGGCAGACAGACAGACAGACATGACGAATCCATAAGGGTTCCGTTTTTTTCCATTTGGCTACGGAACCCTAAAAAGCGAAGGGTAGAAAACGAAGAGACAAAAAGTCACAATACCGAATTTGTTAGTCATTTACGTGAAAGGTTTTTCGGAATTTTAATATTTGTGGATAATTAAATGAATAAAGTATTTTTTTATTCTTGACTTTTTCTTTCATGGACATACAAAAAGACAGACATTTTCATTACTTTTATAAGAAAATCGTGAGTTGAGCCGAAACCTACCCGTGTTAACAAGGTCATAAAAAAATTATGACGCCATTGAAAAATCGAAATTGTAAAATTAATTTACAAATAGGTCTACCTATAGAATTTCGAATTTTCAATGACGCCAATTATCTTTACATGACTACGTTAACATAGGTAGGTTTCGGGTTGATAGGGTATTGACCCAACACGGTGTATAATATAGTTCAAGCTCACGATTTTGTCATATAACTAATGATGTTTGTCTGTCTGTCTCTTTGTATGTCAATGAACACCTTGCTAAATATACATTTGACTGCCCCCTTGGCTAAGCTGGGTTCGATTGTGACATCAGCGTGACCATTTTATTATTCAAACTGACTGACTGAACAACTTGAATGAAGTTACTTTTTTCATAACTATACCTGTAACACATCAATAATGTGCTATTTTTACTCAGGATTGTATACATATAAATAAAAAAACAAGATAACCTTATATCTACAAAGGTCACACTAAGTTTCCGAAATTGGTCACTTACATAAACAATACTGGCTGTGCCCGCGAACTACGTTTCGCCATATATTTTTTTCCCGTTTTTACAAAATTTTTCATTGATGCTCAGCTCCTATTAGTCAAAGCGCGATGTTGTTGATGCCTTCCTCGATAAAAGGGCTATCCAACACAAAAATAATTTTTCAATTTGAATCAGTAGTTCTTGAGATTAGCGCGTTCAACTAAACAAACAAACTCTTCAGTTTTATAATATTAGTAAGTATAGATTTAAAAAGTTATTACTACATTTGAAAATTGAACGCTTTAACTGAAGAATACAATTTGCTTCATTTGACTGTCAATTGTGTTCACATTGTGGCGTCATTTTAAAAATTGTGTGATTACAATAAAATGGATTATCTCGGGAAATTGGCATGATTTTTTACGATTTTATGTGTAATTTGACAGCTCAGCAGAGCCTCGCTCGGCTTCAATCTGCTTTAGCTTGCAGAATTCAAAGGCGTTCGGACTGGACTGGACTTCAAACTGGACACGTGACTACTGTTGCTTTAGAAAATTATAGTACCGTGACTGGTACACGACCATTTGTTTACCGGAAATTATTTATAAGCTCCGTGAAAATAACGCTCAACGCCGTATCATCTTGCACCACGACAATGCAAGTTCCCACACGGCCAGACAGACAAATGAGTATTTGAAGGCGAAAAACGTACAACTTATCATCCTGCATACGGTCCTGGGGGCCAATCGCGCTACAGTTCTAACGGACCGCTGAGGTCAACTCCAATCCAGTTCTAATTACAATTCAACTTTGGACAAAATTGGTAAAGCGCTAATTTCTACATGAGAGTGGAACCGCAAGCTAATTTGGAGCTCTAGAGATAACAGAGAGAAAGAGAACAGAAAAACACTCAACATTGATAAAAGCCAAACTTTAATCCAAAAAAAAGGACTTTGAACTTTGTATTTTGACAGCAGTTTCGTACCAATATCAATCGGGTTGCATTTCAATCTCCTGTCAAAACATTACCGCGATACGAACGATCATAAAAGTTGTAGTTTAGTCGTAGTTAAATTCCAATTCAACTACATTTATTTATCGCTATTAGTCTCCTGACCTGGCACCATGTGACATTTTTCTGTTCCCAAAAATCAAGAACCAATTACGCGATCAACGATTTCCATCACCAGAAGAGGCTGTATTTAAAAAAAACATGTTTGACCATTAGTAGTATTTTTTATTACTGATTCCGGAAACTTTTAGTGCGCCCCACGTATTATTGCATTGCATAGTCCCAAAAAATGTAACACCGACGTACACCCTACTATTGATATTTAGATGCGAGGTAACGGCGGGTGGCGCGGCGCGAAGACTAGGCCACGCCCGTACGCTCAAGGCCATTGGCGGCTATAGGGGCCTTAATCCATCCAGTGGAGGTCCGAGCAAAATTGAAAAAAAACCTGGATATTCATTTGAGTGTGGCAAATAAAAGTGTGGGCAAATTTTGACTGCAATAAGTAATAAACAAGAACAAGAGAATAAACCAAACGGGACAATGGCCATGACCAGAGATGATCAAATGTGGTATACCTTTATACTTACATATTGTTAAGAAAAATCTAAGACATAGTAACATCTTAAATAATTTTTTTATTAGAAAAAGTACTTATTAATTCACTATATTAACAGTATAGCCACATGGTGTTAACCCCTTAATTATATGCAAAAATGAGAAGCAATATAAATTTATTTGTATAACAGATTTACAAAGTTTTGAGAATTTGGTGGATTAAAAGATATTAATGAGAATTCACTGAAAAATGCAATTTCTAAACAGTTCAACATTACACTAGAAATTTTAATTGTATTAGAGTTAACGGAGCAAATTATATTCCCAATGTGATAATTACTGGGGATATTAATGAAGCAAATATATTATCTATAATCTAGTTTAATCGAATCTGTCTATTTAGCCAAGAAGAGCATTATTATTTTTGAATAGTTTATTTGACTGGAACTTTCTTTAGTTATTTTTTATAGATTAAAATTTTAGTTGAAATTGTAATAAAAGTGATACTAATTATTATGTAAATATAAAAGGTTACATGTAATAAACCTATAATTTATCTTTCATGTTGGTGGAAACAATAAATATGTTATTTTTATAGTGATAAAGACACAATGTTGAAGTTACACTATTGAGATATGTAACACTTACTTTTTGTCATTATTACATAATAAAGTTGATAGTGCTTAGATATTATTTTTCATCAAGACTTTACAACCAAGTTTGTAATAACTGTTAAATATGTATTATTACTGTTTTAATAATATGGTTTGTAACACAAGTGATAAAATAGATGTGATTATCAAAATTTATTTAAGCATTCATTTATTTTCCTAAAAATCCCAATGTTGTAAGTGTTGTATTATTTAGTCTATAATTATTTACTGTAATCACATACTTTTCACAATATAGTAAGTGTTTACTGTGTTCTTGTGTGATGCGGTTGCCTTATACAATAGCTATAGGTGTGTATGTTTTACCTTCCTCAAAAAATGCAACTACATCAGACAACAACATAATAAGTACTAATTTAATTGTGAAAAGTGTGTGATTACAGTAAATAACTATTGGCTAAATAATATAACACTTGCAAGACCGCTCGAGTAGAGGTTACAATACAAGATTTAGTAGACGTAACTCTAATATACAGTTATCATAACAGTGTGTATAGTTACTATAGCAATTGAACTGTTTATAGTGATGAAAACCAATATGTGTGCATTACGAGAATTTTCAGTTCTGAAAATGAAATGGCAAGTAATCATAGCAAAGTATTTTATGTGCTCTAACCCTCGTGTTGTTGCAGTTACTTAATATTCTAGTAAAGTATACTTTGTAGAAAGTATTGAGAACTTTTATTCAATACAAAATACTAAATTACCTATTAATGACTACTCAAGCACTTTTATATTTTACTGAATGAATAAGTTGGAATGACGAAAAATTCTGTTCAATTCTAGTTATAGTAAATCCAACACAAAATTCTTGCTGTGTCGTTAACAATAAGAAAGTCTAGTTCTTCTAGTTGTTGTTCTTGTAAACTCTACAAGATTTTTTTCTCCGTGTACCTATTTAATTTATATGGATTTTAATAATTTTATATTACGTTAGCATTCAGCATGCTAACAGCGGAAGTGCAACATGACAATGTTACTATTGTGACTGCTTTCGCCAAATTCTCAGAAAAAAATGCTATGAGGAAAGGTACCAGGCGTCCAGCGTTCAGATTTTTAAAGATAAAAAGACGAAATACAAAGACGAAGAAATCGAATTAGTAATATTCTTGTAATATTAAATATTTGCCCTTCTCTATTCTTCTTCTTTATTACAGCACCTTGATAAGGTGCAAGGCTAGGAAGCGTCAATAGCATTGTGCGTAAGGCGTAACTATTAAGTAATCTGTGGTAAGGCGCCTTCCAATTGGGAGGTAGCGGATCGAACCCCGCCCGTACGTTTACGTACGTTTATTCGACGCTTTCGCGGTGAAGGAAAACATCGTGAGGAAACCTGCACACTGTAACACTATAAATTCACAATCACAACATTTTTGATCTTGTGAGAGATCTAATTGCAATTTTCATTCGAAAAACATTAATTTGTTTACTTAAAATGCGTCACTGATAATAAAATGTCATTGTCAACATTCCTTTGGACATTTCTTTTCAGAATAGGAAAAGGAACTCGAAGCCTTCTGCCACTTCTAAGTAATAAATATATTATGTGATGTTTTAGTCTTGTTTCAAGTTGTAATTTTTAAGTAAGTAGTTTTTAATTAGATATTTAAACCGCTTAATAATATTATCATATTTAGAAAGACACTTAGGCACTTCGCGTGATAACTTCCATAGTTTAGGTAGAACATAGATTTATGAAAGTCTATGATGTATGATGGTTAATGTTGAGTCTGTGGATAGGATATTATTGTGTTTTGATCATCTGTGGAGCTAGTGCAGCGGTATTGATTTAGAAGAAATATCGTCTTATCGAGTAGGTGTATATCGATACCGCATTCTTATACTTATAAGGGCTTATTTATTAATCTCTTTCGCTTTGTTTAATTATGTCGAGTTACCTATGCTTGTTTTGGAATGGTTTAAATTACAAATTATTTTAGTGTACTTCTTATAGGACTAATTTAGTCTCTAGGTTTGTGGAAACCCCGCGGCGTCGCAAGGTGAATACTGTTGGACCTTGTGCTGGTATTGATTATGACAGAGTAGGTCACCTTGCGGCTACCCTTCAGGGTTTAGTTCCGTGCCTCCCTTAAGGAGGTACCTTCACAATGACTCCTCAGAAGCAGGAGATCACATTGGGTTTGATATTTATTATTCGGATCGGAAGAGGTAGCAGTATTTTTGATCTGCATATCGATACTATGGTTGTATTGAGACCCCATCTCTCTATTGTGTCTTTATTAGATCCTTCCCACATCTGAAGTCTGCTTGCATCTGTATGGAGGCGCCCATCATAAATATATCCATACTCTTCTACAGGTAGGCTCTTAATCAAAAATCTCTCAAATAATAACCCACGACCTAACTTTAATTCCAACTCATGCTCACCGGAAAAGATTACAACACACCTGCGAAGAAAGAATTTCTTTACACTTTGTGTGTGAAGTCGACCAACCCGCACTTGGCCAGCGTGGTTGACTAAGGCTTAATCGCCCTAGTTTAGGGTATAGGCTCGAGCCCCTCGGTGGGAACGTATATGAGCTGTTGATGGTGATAAGGTGCAATTTATAAATTCATCTCTGACATTTGTAATGAAATGAGGACTTGTAATTCTGAGAAGAAACCCGTATCTAGCAGTGATATAGTGTGCGATTGCTTTACAAAATAAACAATGAATGGACGAGACAAGCAAAGTAATCACTGCATCGAACTTTCAGTATACAGCAGACATTACAAAATAAACAAACATTTCTTGAAACATCAATTTGACTTGTATCAATTTAACTTGTACTTTGCATGTTCTGCTAACTGTTTAGCAAATTTGCGAAGCGAAGTAAGAAGGCAAACAGACCAGAGAGTTGTAGTCATCACTTATGTTGGACTGCACGGCAAACGGCGCAATTGTCAGACTCGGTGGAGTTGAAAATTATACAGAATCAAACAGTTTGCATATTAAGAATGCGTCTGAATTAAAAAAATCGATAGTAAAACCTATATTTAAAAAAGGGTCGAAAGAAGACTTGAACAACTATAGACCAATTACATTAATACCAATCATAGCAAAAATTTTTGAGAAGGTTATGTACGACAAAATCTATTCGTTTATTACATCACAAAAGTTATTCTCAGGTGCCCAGTTTGGTTTTAGAAAAAACAGCTCAACGACTCTAGCATGTTTTCACCTAGTAAAGGAACTGACACAAAATTTAAATTATGGATTTAAGACATTAGCAATTTTCTTGGATATGAGCAAGGCCTTTGACTTTGTCTCTCACCAACTCTTACTACAGAAACTGGAGAGATATGGTATAAGAGGTAGTGCATTGTTATGGTTACAAAACTATTTATCCGACAGAGAACAATGTGTAGAAATAACCAAAATAACCGGAAATACAAAAACTCATACTACTCTGACTATATGTTTAATAGATGTGGAGTTCCACAAGGAGGGGTTCTGGCACCATTATTATTTTTGTTATATATTAATGACCTACCTAGTATCACAGACCAGAAATGTCTATTGTTTGCAGACGACACATCCATCATCATTAAAAGTAAAAGTGAACACGAATTAAAAAAAATAGTAATCGAAAATTTCCAGAAATTTATAGAATGGTTTGACAATAATTCACTGAAAGTTAATATTGACAAAACTAAATTAATCCGATTTAAAGCTAAAAGTATTGACTACGCTGATATTGACATAAATTATAAAAATAATAAACTGGACATGGTAAAGGACACAATGTTCTTGGGAATTAAAATAGATGAATTATGTAATTGGAAACTTCATATTGACCTAGTAGTAAACAAAATTGACAGATATATATTCGCTCTTAATAGAATTAGACAGCTTGTATCACAAGAAGCCGCTCTCGTTGCTTATCACGGATACGTCTCATCAATATTGAGATATGGTCTTATAGTGTGGGGCAATTCAGTAGATATGCTTAGGGCCTTTAAAGCACAAAAAAGAAGCATGAGATCAATCTGCGGTGCTGATTATTTGGACAGTTGTAAACCACTATTTAAGAAATTTAATATACTTCCATTACCCTGCCTTTACATATTGGAGATTTCTATTTTCGTGAAAAAAAATTTTCACCTCTTTCCAAAAAATAAGGATTATCCATACAGAGGTAGAAGGGTTGACGATCTATACGTTCCTCAACAAAAATTGGTACTATACTCAAGAAACACGTACTGTATGGCTATTAGAATATATAATAAAATACCAGACAAAATAAAAACATTGACATATAATAAATTTAAATCAACACTGCATAACCTTTTAATTAGTAAAATGTATTATACTATTAATGAATATCTCAATGACAAATTATGACAATTCTATTAAAATTATTGACTATCATCTTGACATTACTATTATTTTATTTCTACTACAATACAATTCTCTCTAATAAATAATGATATAAATCTATGACCCTGTAAAAGCCATTTATATGTAAGCTTCTATCAAAATAATAAGATATCCATGCTCATGAAAAACAAAATATCTGCATATATTAAATGTATAATTTAACCAATAACATTTGCATTTTAACATTTGCACATCGAACATTCGATAGAATATGTCGGGAAATATAACTGTAACAACCTACTAACCATATTCTGGCAAATAAATGTATTATTATTATTATTATTATACATTTATTCAAAAAAGCATCTTAAATTTAAGTTTTTTACAATATATAGATATAAAAACACAAATATTATAAAAAACTTAAATCTAGGGTTCCACTGGCAGCGGAGCATGGCCCAAGCTACCGGTGGTTAGGGCTACAGGGAGAGGAATCTCCGATTATTATTATTATTAAGAATGTTACTTCGATGGATACTACTGGATAGGGTATCGAAAAATTTTACAGAGTTGATAAACAAGCAGCTCAGTTACGAGTCAATTGGTATTAACTATCCAATTTTCCCTGAGACCTTTTATTACAGATGTTGGTCTAGTAGAGTAAGAAGAGTAGTGTTCTGCACACGGCCGGTTCGTTTGGGGGGGGGGGGGGGGGGGGCGGGGCGGAAAACCCTTCGCCCTTAACTGTAACCAAACTCTGGGTCGTACTTTCGTCCGTGATACACGGAACCAGAATCGCACGTTAGAAGTACCTTAACCTAAGTAATAAACAAACAAACTCACTATAGCAAGTATCCTATAAAGTACCTGAACAGCAGCGGAGAGAGGAGCGCTCCTCTGTGGTCAAAGGCCACCCATGGACCCTGAATATCTTCTAGGAACACTTACTCACAACACAGTGGACGTGACAAACAACTACACATACACAGGGTAATTAAGTTACCAAGATACCTGATTACTTAAATAAGGTAATAATTAAATTCGTGAGTCGGGATCATTTCACTCATGCGCGCTATCAATACGCGAGATAGTATGCGACTACCTAACGGAAGGAAATCTAGCGGGCGCCCTTAGATTTCCGAACAAGTAGAGTTTGGGTTGCCAAATGAATATCAAAATAAAAGAATTCTAAACTATGAGAATGTATTTTATTTTTAATTATTATGAAATATTGCAATCAAATAATTTATTTTATATAACAATAAAATATTTCGATACGGAAGACGAACCATTTAACGTTTCCCATGTTAAATTTTACTTACATGTAAATTGATATAATTGTTTAGCATTAAAATATTCAATACAATATGTTACATGAGTTATATACCCTAGAATCAGGTACAGCTACGTGTAAATTACGGGCATCCTGATTTATATGCAAATGTGTTTATGCGACAAGCGATGCCAATTGGAGTAGCTGGCAACGTCAATAGAAGTCTAATTTGGTGCTGCAATCAAATTTCTGTAATTACGACGCATATTCATTATACACGTGCTTTCTTAAGAAGGCGAGATAACTACAGCAAATTGTATTTAATATGATAATCTTTAATTTTTATCGTACCTCGTCTGTGAGGATACTTACTATATATATTTTTATACAGGTTTTCTAGATTTTTCAACCGACTTCGAAAAAGGTGTAGGTCGGTTCGAAAGTGGCTAAAGGGGGTTTAACTGTTAATCTGTTTCCTTTTTATGTATGTTTACCGCTTTCTCAGCTACTTGTGAACCGATTTTCAAAATTCTTTGGGTATTCAAAAGAGTGTCTCAACATCTGTTTCATATGGCCGGTACACACTTTGTTTAGTGTTTAGTGCGAGTGTTTAGTGTTAAGTGTTTAGTATAAAACACGTTCGGACAGTTTCTGTTTAGTGTTAATTGTTTAGTGTTAAGTGTTTAGCGAATAAGAACGCGTTCTATTTTTCTGCGAGTCGCCCCTCCCGCTCTCCCGCCTTCACTCCTCACTTGCAGCTAAACACTCACTAAACACGTCCGGACAGATCTGTTTAGTGTTTAGTCCATATAATGAACAAATAAACTAAACACCGTTTACTAAACAGTGTTGGTTCATCACCTACTAATCACTTAACACTAAACAGTCTAATAAACACTAAACACTAATGGCCTTATTCATAAAAATATTTAAGCAATGTTTAAGTTAAGTAATGTTGCTGTCTCTTTTGATGTCCTTTCTTTTGTAATGAGATTGGAAGTGACAGCAATATTATATAACTTAAACATTGCTTAAATATTTTTATGAATAAGGCCATAAGCACTTAAATAAACAAAGTGTATATCAGCCATTAAGCTATTTATATGTCTTGTCGGTAAGGAGTTAGGTGATTGCCACGTAGTTGTATTCTTTCAAATGATTCAGTTCAGGTGAGCTGACAACAGAAAGTTCAACTCCTAACAATTTGGTGACTAGTTGTTAAGTAATTATTAGAAAGAAAGACGTTTTATTTTAAGTTAATCTAATTTTTGCCTCCGAAAGTTCCAATACATATGTATTTATTTCACTAAAATGATTTAAAAATATGATTTAAAATGATTTTAAAATAAAAAAAATTAAATGGTATAATAATAAACTTCCATGTTGCATCTTTCGTAATTTTCTGGAACAGTGAAATAAAATAAATCACATGTATTTAATAGTAATGTTTGCATCCGTGAATTTTGCGAATTTAAACGATAATCAAAGCTGTAAAATAATAAACCATATTGCTATGCAATAAGAAAACCCAGTGAAATGAAGATTTTAGTAAACTGACATGTCCAATAATGTGATTTTAATAATTCGAATTAATATAACATAATTATATTACCTTTTTTCTCTTTAATTATCACTTAGTAAAAAAATTATATGTTAAACATTTACGATTTGACTACAATTCGTGTGTTGATAAGGGTAGACTGTAACAGCATCAGGTTAAAATAATGACTAACTAAAACAACGTTTTGTAGTGAAACCGTTACTATTTAAAAAATCATAATTATTTTCTTAAAAAGAAAATATTGCCCTGCATTTTCAAATACAATTTGCTAGTCAGGAAAATATTACCTCGGTCGAGGTATATTCTTTTTGTGCGCAGCAACATCATGAATGTATTATGATAATAAAATTAAGGAACACCAATCGAGCGGTCTGTTTAGTGAACAGCGAACTGCGCCGAACCGAACGGGTGATTGGATTCGAAACAAAGCTAACGAACCGGCGTATCATGTAAACAGGGCAAGACGATCGTCTTGTTTACCTAAAGAGCCTTTGCTTCATTAGGATCCAATTTACTGTCAACAAATTAATCCCTGCTCCCTCCCTACCTGTTCTTTGGCGCCGATTGTAAGTTCATCTATCGGTTTGAGACAACAGTACAAACATAAGTATGTCGTTGGCTGTTCTTTGATGTATTTATTAATAGTTTTTGAAAGTTGGATAATATTTTAAACGCTTTTAGATCATATTTTAAAAAATGTGATAGATGATTTCTCTAGTACGGAAACATCATCATAATTTCAGACATAATATGCCTACTGCTGATCATTTTCCACTTCCACTCCTAGTAAGAAACAGTAAGAAACACCGGTAAAAATATCCCTGTGGATTATTTTACCGGTGTTTTATCTGAAAGAATAACTTATTGAAATGGCGTGGATGTTATAATATAAAGAAAAACAATAGAAGAATTTCAATACATGTACAACAGTCAATAATTTGTACGAATAGCATGAAACAAAAATAATAATAAAAATATATTTTATATCCTCAGGTTTATTAAAATCATTTTTAAGCTATTAAACATTATTAAGGTAACTAAAACCTTTGTTTAAGTTTTACGCTTTATGTTATAGATCAGTAAATATCCAAGTCAGTAGATGATGAACAAGTAATAAAGAGCAAATGAACTCTAAATTAATTATTCTGCGCGTAAATCTGACTGCATCAAAGATATTCATTGCGGGCCAACTTCGACGGGCTCTGTTTAAAATAAACTTCGATATAGGTATTTTACGAACAAAATCCAACCAGCAGCGGTGCTCCCGTCTTCGAAACAGCTAATAAAGGAAATCATTGAATGAGCCAGCTCAAGAAAGCAAACGGCTAAACGGAACACAATGCTTCAAAACGGGGAACTTTTCTATTGTTGAATTTAAATTAATTGCTTTATCGCTATATAAATAAGGCTTTGAATACCCTCTGCACAAAGTGAGTATTACTCAAAATCGTTTCCTCTTGACGTTATCAGACATCATTTTGATCTGAAAATATTATCTTATTCAGGAAATGAACTGCTGAACTCAAAAATATCTAAGAAGCGTGTCGAGTATGTCACAAAATATAAAATACTATTAATTGACTATGAATATAATCTAATAACTTACATCGCCTACATTAGAGACTCTATACCAGGGTCGTCAGCATGGGAACTCCGTCTTACCTATTCCTGCCGCAAAGCAATGAATGAAAATGCTTGCATTGCTGTGTTCCGGTTTGAAGGGTAAGATATGGCAGGGAAATTACTGGGTACCGTGACTTTACATCTGATGTCATAAGTTGGCAACGTACAATGTGGTACTTGTGAGGGTTGCAGAATTTCTGCGAATCTCACAAGAGCCACATGTATTATGGGTGACTGTTACCACTTAACATCAGGTGGGCAGTTTGCTTGTTTGCCAACTTAGTAGCAATAAAAATAAAACCGGTCAAGTGCGACTCGGACTCGCGCACCGAGGGTTCCGTACAAAACTGTAGTTATATAAGTAAAAGTTCATCCATATATTTTTATTATAAGATGTAACAAAAAATTTACGGCTTTCGCAATTTTTCCTTTATCTGTGCGTTACTTCGTACCAAATTTCAAGATTCTGAGTTCACGGTAAGTATGTAAGGTTTTGATTCCCTTGCAAGTGTCGAAAATTTACGGAAATTTGCGGCATAAGCGGCTGTATCTTTTGATTGCGTTGGTTTAGAAGTTTGATTTTTTCCAACAACTCCAAGGGGCAGTAGACCTGAGTATTTAATATAAATTTCAGCTTGATACCTCCACGCGTTCCTGAGAAAAAGGGTCTTCACAGACAGACAGACGGACGGACAACAAAATGATCCTTTAAGGGTTCCGTTTTTTCCTTTCGAGGTACGGAACCCTAAAAACATGACTTTATACATATTACTATAGCTACATTATAAAACTTATTCTTTTTGTAGAAGCCCACAATTCTATTAATAAAGAGTACCTAATAAAATATTTCAAGAAGTATTTTGAAAAAAAAAAAAGTCTTAAACGCATACAATATCGATATAGGCATAAGTACAGCTGTACAAATAATTCGTTGCAACTACACAAAACTTTCGCGAGTTGCGAGAGACATTCGCAGCAACGTCTAATTGCTTGTCGAAATTCACAAATTAATTTAAAATACGTGCGCGTTGAGTGAGACTGAGTTGTTTGTAGTACCTGCAATAAATTGCAATTAGGAAAGCTGTTGTGTCTTGTTATCGAGTTAGCAACCTTCAAGCCTCGCTGCAGGCTCCGAGTGCCGCCTCTGCAACGAATTAATAACAAGGAATCACTGCTTATTATACCTTCCCGTTTAGAATGCTCCAGTATTTTTAGATTAATTTTGCTGGTAGCTGTTGTTATTTGAGATCAGACATTCGAAGTGTTTGATTTTGAAGCTACAGAGCTTTTACAAAACAATTTTCACGAAAGTAGCTGCCGTTTACCTGCTGTTTTATGACAAAAGCGGTTTTTATTTTTTTAATGAATAATGTGTTATGAGTTTATGACAAAATAAATACTAAGCAAACGTGAATAATATTTTGAAATTCTTATTATTTATCACGTAAAATGTTATCAAATACTCGGCTAAATCTAAAGTCGCCTTCCTCAAGCTCAAAAGGAACAGTCACAGATAAAATAAACGCCGAATCTTTCCTCGTAAATCTGTCAGCAAAACAATTCCTACCCTTTCACGAGCAATAAAACGCTACCAAGAACAGAGGCTACGAAAAAAGTATCATAAATATAACATTCATTTATATTCGTTCAGTCGACCCCTTGAGGGAAAAACTGAAACCGCTCCGAAAAACAATATGGCATCTTTCATCATTTACATTCAACAGCAAATAGGCATGATTCTAAATAAGCGATGATCACAGTGATTTAAAATGAAAACGTTCAAGCGAAAAACGAAGAAAGTTTAAATTAAATCTAACAAAACCCCAATTCCCTTTTTTGAGCGCGATCAATTGAATGTTTCCAGCTCTTTACGCTATCGATTTTCGTATCCTTTGATCTATTTTAATTACTGAGAGAGCAAGGGCACTCATACACTGTGCTGTTTGTTATTACAGCTAATTTCATCGATTCCTTTGATTATCTCTTTTACATTCCATTGGACGTACATTTGTTATTCCACTTATTCTAGGTCATATGAACTTATGAGAAGTAACTCCGAACCCACGAATCACTGCTGAGAAAGGAACACATTGGGGAAGATTAAGCAATTCCCGACGCAAAAGTCCTTCTGCGTGAGGATATGGTATTACCGACCGCCTATTCATTGCGGAGAATTCGCTCGGTCGTCGCTCTCCTTGATGAGCAACTTGGATTCAGCAGTGACAACTCTTTTACACTCTAGCTAGCATGCGTGATCCATCACCTTGCGGTCACTATGAACAGGGACAACCACACATCATGAGGGGTTTTCTTATACATCGAGAAGGCTTTCGACCGCGTGTGGTATCCCAGTCTTGTCTACAAGTTGACTGCCACAAGCATAATGACCAGGTGTGACTGCTGGTTTTGATGCGCCAGGGTCGGAGCTTTGAAGTTTGGTAGAGGACGACATCTCCCAATCATGTTGGGAGATCAATCGATTGATCAAAAATACCAATCTAAACTACGAGGAACCACCTATCCTCGCAGGACTGAGAGTCTTAAGGGAGTTGCTTACGCCGTGTCGTCTATGCAGCCTACACCGATGATATCGCCACCATTCAGAACCATTTTCTGGAGGGGCAACGGGACGCGGTTTTGATCACCTATTTACTTTCAGCGTCTTTTTCACTTAATCGCGGAGTAGGTCCTGGTCTGCTCGCTGGCGCTTGCTAGATCTGGGGAAAGTCTTCAATCGCCCGGTGTGTGCATCGATCCCGGAGTGGTAAGCGCTGGCAAAGAGTTACTTGAATCACATCATACTCTCTAATACCTCTGTGTTTGGCCTATCATTTAAAAAAAATCCCGGATAATGAGCGAAGCAATGCCTGATGCCAGCACCCGTAGCTAGAATAATACAAAATTAACAGCTGGTTGCACCAAAATGTCATTGGCCTCTTACTTTCAGGTTAAATTTATCTCTTACTTACACTTAGAACGTCAAAAATCGCTAAAATTAAACTAGAAGTGGAACCACACATTTTTAACTCTTAAATTGATCAATAAGTGTAAAAATGTTGTCAGAAGCCTAAAGCAAAATTCGTTGTCTTATAGTCTGCAAATAAATAAAGATTAAGCCTCCACGTGAGGGGACTGCGTGCGAAAGCATGAATTTAACTTAACTAGACGGTTTTATCGCGTTTCGATGAGACTACGTAACAGATGAGAGGACAAATCCGTGCTCAATTACCCATTCTTGTGTACTCAATTAACAAGTTTAAAATTGTTCAACTCTATAACTATAATCTTTCGAGAACGTGAAAGCGATTATGGATGTGACGATGACGATGAATATTTATCGTGAAGTAAGCAAATATTAATCTGTTTGCATTTTCCCGGAAAAGCATTTTGAGTTCTCACAAATCAGTCGACAGTTTTAAGAACAGAGTAGTGTAAATTTTTCCGTTTTTCTATTTCTGTTTCATTAGTTCAGCTATGGAAATTTGTATGACCATATTGTTGTGAAAAGCAGAAATTCTTATAAACACATTTTTTATCTGTGATATTGAGCCTTTTGTCCAATAAACCAAGATTGGCAGCGGTTAATGTTGTCGGCGCTGGAACAAAGAATTGTCGAACCACAAAGATCACACGTCATCCACATTGGCCCTGGTGCAAACGAAAACAAACGCAAACTACGGGCCAAGGAAAAGCTGCTGGAATTGGAGAAGAACTTCGAGCAGGATTCGCTAGAGTATTGTGAGAATATTCGAAATCCGAAGAAAAGACTAAGATCTACTTTATTTTCGTGTGGGTGGAGATCTGCCCCAAGGAGTTTGTTGTCATATTTATCGTCTACAAATCTCTCAAGAATAATGGAAGACAGAATGGAACTGTGTCTTACATTATTACTCGTCTGTGGTAATTTGTGTTTGTGCGATCGATTTTATTTTCACTATTAACGAGTGGTGTATGTGGTGTGTATTTCCTATTGTGGTACTAAAATAGGTATTTATGTCTTTTATACAAACTAATTTTACAAGCTTTTATTTAACTTGCAATGTAAGTATGTAAGTATGTTCGGGTGAAATCTTGCAACTCAATTTTGAAGTAGATATCCTTAACCGATTGAGCTGAAATTTTGTATACACGTTCAATTTGGATGACAATGCATGGTTGACTATGTGACGTCATTCTAAATCCAAGATGACCGCATACCCAAGATGGCGGACCAATTATTTTTAATGCACCTCTACAATATGGGTATCAAATAAAAGGTCTTGCTAAGAGTAACTCGAAAAATAATGTGACGTCACTATTAATCCAATATGGCGGACTTCTCAAGCTTGAAAATCAATTTTGAAGTAGATATCTTTAACCGATTGAACTGAAATTTTGTATACACACACAGTTTGGATAAAAGTGCATGGTTAACTGTGTGACGTAATTCTTAATCCAAGATGGCGGCATACCCAATATGGCGGACCAATAATTTATAATGCACTCCTACAAAATGGGTATCAAATAAAGGGTCTTGCTAAGAATAACTTGAAAAATAAAGTGATGTCACTATTAATCCAATATGGCTTACTTCTAAAGTTAAAAAAATAATTTTGAAGTAGATATATTATCTTTAACCGATTGAGCTGAAATTCTATACAGACGTTCCAGCAAACGACCTTGCAAGAATGATGCGTTGAATGAGATCAACAGACTTTGAAACGTGTCCAGTGATAACTAAAAAGTAAAAAATAAATTAAATGTACAAAAAACCTTTTAAAAAACAAGCTTTTATTTAAATGCGCTAAAAAGAAAAAATATACTTTTACACTAAAACTCTTACTTATAACGTCATTTCACATTTGACACAATTTATATGACATAAAAGCTTGTCGCGAGATTTACTTTTGTAGATAAACAAGTAAATTAAATAATTTGATGTGAATAATTTTATACATTACATTTTTCAAAGTAAGTAAATACGAGTAGGTACTTAAAAGTACTCTTTTCAGTACCTACTTTTAAGTAACTACACACAAGTAAATCTCGCGACAAGCTTTTATGTCATCTATATTATGTGAAATGACGTTATAAGTAAAAGTTTCAGTGTAAAAGTTTATTTTTCTTTTTAGCGCATTTAAATAAAAGCTTGTTTTTAAAAGGTTTTTTTTACATTTAATTTATTTATAACTTACTGTTAATTATACGACAAATTCGTGAATCAAACCCAAAACATAACCAAAGTTATTTGTTAACATTAAACACACTTTAACTAATTTTCTCGAAGTTCATGGCAAAATATTAAACTTTTTTCATTTGTCTTATAGATTAAGCTTTGACAAGACGTTAAAAGTTTTCGTGTAGGTAATCAGGCCGAATACTCTTAAGAAACCCGCCAGTCTCCGTTAGCCCCGACTTCAATATCGAAATGTAATGTTGTTTGTATTCTTATATTATTTTTAACTTTTAAGTGTTTTTGAAGTCGGTTTTTTTTGTTGTAAGTATTTTTTGTTAAATATTTTTTTATCATCATGTCATGTTATAAATTAGTGTTGGATGTATATTAAATGTCAGATTAAATAAAGCGAACACGATCGATTTTGGGTTACACGATAATTGGTTCGTTTGTCTGCCACAATAATGGTGCCTATTAGTTCAATAACAGCAATACAGAGAGAGACGACATGTCGCAGCAGGTTCCGGCATGGTACAATCATGAGTCATGACTACTCATGACAGACTAAGTTCATTGTGAAGCGTGATTTAAATGCCATCTGTATGATAAACGTATTCAATAAAGACATTCAAGAGAATTCAATGAAGAGAAACATAATATTCAGTAGGGTACATAAAAACAGAAAAATTTGTACTTATAGCTTAAAAATATCGGTGAGCTAAAAACTTAATTAATATGGAACGCAAACTATTGTACTCTTGATATATTAAAAAAGGGTAGCACTGCAATGGCACAGCACAGCAGCCCTGCCATGGATGGAAAAATACCACAAATTGTATAAAAAAAACACATTCGTTTATCTTTAGTAGGTATTGGGTTTGAAAGGTCTTTATGACTTTTAATGGAGCTAATTTGAATTTTCTGGAAATATTTATTATGTTGGTTGGGCAATTGTCTCCAACAATTAATGTGCAAGAATGTACTATAGCTCCTGTTAAGGGACCATCTGTTGCGTAAGCACTTGGCTGACCGCAGAGTGATATACGATGAGGTCAATGAGACTTCCCTTATCACACCCACGGGAAAAATTTGGAGAATTTCAACGATTATGGCCACCGCTGTAACATAATTATTAGCAAACTAGTGATTCAGTCTAGTTCCCAGGGGTAATAGTGATAGATTTATAATGTAGCCTTTTTTGTTAAAGCTATTAATGACACATGACAGGAAAGACAAACGTAGCTGCGAGCGTCACAGCAACAATGACCACCCCCGCATCCCCATCAAAAGATATATTGGCAACGAAGAAAAATTATAAAAGTTGTATCTATATGAACTCATAATAAAGCACCGATGCTTATATATGTTAGCTTATAGTGTTGATTAATATTAAAGAAGCGCCTGAATGCAAACTGCTTACTAAGGACGAATGCACAAACTTTGTGTCGGAGTGTAAAAAGCTGTTTTGAACTTACAATCCTAAGCGCCGTCTTCCGCTCGAGAAAAAAAAACAAGAGACTTTTAAAAACAGGAAGCCAACACTCTGCTAAGTTAAGTGGAAAGTTAGCAGTCTCAGTTTTACTTTTATTTATGAACAGTTTAGTGGTGTAAATAATGTTCACTTAACACTCTCTGGCATCAGAGTTGCAGCTGACAAGTGGGAAAAATTGTTCGATGTCGAAAATTGAATATAATGGGTTTTATAGGCTCCTTTAACTTCGTCGAAGTAGCCGTTAAAAGTGAAGGGACACGTTTTATCGGAAAATGCAGAGTGACGATAATGGGGGCCCATAAAGATGCGGTGCGACCGCGATAGATTCCGCAAGTTCACAACTTTTGGGCACCCGGCGTCATTAGCGTGGCCGATGTGGTGTCCCTTGAATGCCGCAGACATTATCGACGGGACCGCATCACATATTGTGACGCCCTGTTGAATGTTCTTAACTAACACATTTCAAGTATCTAATCGTTTTCGACATATTGAAATATTGTTAGGACGAATCATAATTTTTTTCCCGAAAGGTTATTTTTTATCATTATTATATTATTTATAGGGAAAGCTATTAATAATATATTTTAAAGATAAATAATATAATATTGGTTATTATTTGTTCTCCATTTACATAGGTGGACAGGAGTTTCGATTGTGATATTTGTTATATTAAATTGCTAAATCGTATTAACTTCGATAATAAATTGAACGGACATTTTCATTTAATCAATTTTAGGTATCCACTAAAATAGTGAAAACCGCCAAAAGCTAGTAGTGAGCCTTTGAAACAACTTAACACGTCTATATATTAATTCAAACAGTCACAAACAAAATCGCGAGCTTGGCAGAACTCCTTGGCAATCCAAATACGAATGCTTTGTGGCTAATAAAATTTACTATCAAATGTTAAACACGAATCCCTTCAATTCAAATTTCCGTATTCTACGAGCCAAAGAAGAACATCCGCTCGCTTTGATTCTGTGAACGTATTAGCATTGGATTTGAATAGAACAAACAAAGGGATTGCTCGAGACAGTGTGCCTTCGTAGGCGATTGTGAATTCAATGTATAGTAAGATCGCAGTTGCAGACATTAGAGCTTTGGCGCTTTTAAGCTTTATTTTGTGACCACCCCGACTGGATTCGAGTTATTTTATTTTATTTTTATTTACAATAGTGCATAATTTTAAGTTTAAAAACATGCCCATGATTTCTTTAAAAAAAACCGACTTCAAATCACTGAAAAGTAAAAAATAATATAATATAAGTCGGCGCCAAACGATGATCTCCTAGAAAGTGTTAAAATTTGTCACCGACTTCAATATAGAAGTGTGATGTTGGTCTGTAGGTACCTACTCTTATATTATTTTTAACTTTTCCGTGTTTTTGAAGTCGGTTTTTTATTTTTGTAAAATATTTTTTATTTTTAACTTTTGAGTGAATGAAATCTTTTTAGTGAAAGAAACCCCAATTTAATACCAGCTCACCTTCGATGAGCTGGTATTAAATTAGCGTTTCCCTCAATTTTCATGGAATATCATCATCAGATCCTGACTTTGGTGACCTTGAAACCACCCCTCTATCGAATACAAAAATAATTTTGAAAATCGGTTCACAATCGGCGGCGTAATCGCATAACATACACACAAAAAAAAAGCATATGCATCGAATTGAGAACCTCCTCCTTTTTTGAAGTCGGTTAATAAAAAACGCTGTAATGAATAATTATTATAAAATAATCAGTTGTTACGAGTAATCAGTAGTCATCAATTTTTTGTAAAATTTTACTAATTAAATTGAATTAATTGATGTCTTATATTATAGTCTAGCCAATTTAAGGAATATACAAAATAAATATGTTAAAAAACCAACAAATATAACATTGAAATTTGTAAGTTTTACCAAGCAACTTTATGAAGGCCTTTAACATTTAAAAGTGTCGTTTTTGACACATAGCAAAGCATTGATGCTTTATATGCTGTTCTTTATGATGTCTAATTCATACGTTAATCTATATACTAATATTATAAAGAGGAATGATTTGCATTTTTGTATGTTTGTATCGAAAGGCTCCGAAACTACTGGACCGATTTGAAAAATTCTTTCACCAATGGAATGCTACATTATCCCTGAGTATCATAGGCTACAAAAATATTTTCCCTGTGGGAAAATATAAAATTCCTACGGAAAAACCAAAATTACGCGGACGAAGCTGCGAGCGGAAAAGTTTGACATGCATGCATAGGTATACTATTTTATTTCGTATTTTAATGCCTGCGAAGAATGTGAATCGAATAGAAGTAGAGTCGTTGTTTTATTAAATGGATAATATTATAATGTTACGTTGTAATATTCTAAGCTCTGACTGACTGACTGATTGACTGACTCTGAGAGATATCTCTATTAAAGTGCCTGCGTAAAAAATCTACAATTTTATGATGAAGTTACTGGGTTAAAATGTCGTTTGTTACCAATAATTTATAAATAAAGTCTATTTGAACACTTAAAATTTTTGACCCCTACATTTTTTAGCATGAAAGAACGTGAAAAATAAAGAAGCCCGTATTTTTATTTTCCCAATTTTTTATGTTTCACCTATACAAAAATATTTTTCAAATTTGGTTATTTTACAAAAGCAGAGTTGGGCATAATTGTGTTTGCCTAGGGCCCAAAAAGAAAAAAACTTTGAGTTTTTCTTGACAATAGTCAAACGTGTGGTAGGCGCGTTCCAAATAAGCACCGACTTGCAACATTTAAAAAAAATTAACTCCAACGCGTTTCATTTGCTTTCGGACCGCAGCCCCGGTCGTGACTAGACGTCTTTTGTTAGCTTCGTAATAATTTTAAGTTAATTTATTGTATTTTCGACAAATTGCTGTAAATTAATGCATTTTTAGAATTAGTATTGTGTTGAAACGCGGTTGTATTGTTTGTGAAGCGATTCGCGGTGCTATTTTATGTTTATCACGACAAATTTATGACGACGTTAACACCTACTGTCACGGATTTGAACGAGCCAACGAATATTTTCGAAGATCACGGCAAAAGGCTAAAATTTTAATTCCAAGCCGTTTGATTATCAAGAGGAAATACTTGGAAAAACTGAAATCGTGGAAAGTATCCGTGGTACAGAGCTAGCAAGAAATTCTTCAAGCTAATCAGTGACGGCAGTTTTGGTGATTGACGGATTACCTACTCATACATAAACCGGGGGAGTATTGTATTTATTATTACACATTCAGTCCTCATTTAGGCAAATCTTAGAACATAGGTACCTATCTTACTCTCCAACATAGGCAGCACACTTATTAAAAGCTATTGAGATTTATCCAGTTTTACCTTAGAACATTCAATTTTCTGTTACACGTTGATTGTTTCACTTTACATACAGTGAAAGTAGGGTTCAGCTTTAGTTCAGACATATAGTGACATTGGTCAAATGTTTTTATACCTACATTTACAAACAAATTTTATTAAGTACTTAGTAAATTAACTCAATAATTCTCACGTAAAGTGAGACACGTCCAGTATCACACTTGGGCTAAGTTGTGTCTCTCTTAACTTGACATAAAGTGGAAGTTAAAGTTGAGACTTGTCAACGCCTACAGCCTCAGACATAGCACCCTCTACACACTGCACAGATATTTTTCTGCTGAAAACTTTATTAGTATAACAATATAGTACATATAATATATTATAATTTATATTTTTGGGTAACCATTATAATTTTCAATCATACTTTGATTTAGATAGTTTATTCATGAAGTTTTTTTTTTCTTAATAATTCTAATACAAATAGGATAACAGTGTCTTACTATACCTTACAAATGTAATTTGTGATTATGTATACAGTGCTCAGCGGCTGTGACAAACTGGGAACTGATATGTTACATTTTAACTAATTATTAAAAATAGGCTAAAAAGTGACTTTTCATAGTTTCATAGTATAAACTGATTTCATTATTATATCTAACCCTAGATTCTATTGCTAAAAAGTCCTAGTTATTACTTGTGATTTTTTTTTCTTTTTCCTTTTCTAACTTTCAATAGTCTTGATTTCTCTGTGTTTTTTGCATCCCTATTTCTTTGCACAGTTTATACTTGAACTTAAACGTATTTGTACATTTTTAGGTTTTCTTTGCTGAAATATCAAAATGTTGACCCGTAAAGCTGCTGCACAAAACACTGAGGCAAAGCTCAGACAGGCTGTATTGGAATTAAAAACCCTAAAGGATTCCCATGAACGGCTACTACAGGAACGCGATGACAGTGAAGATGAGATAAAAAAGATTATCGACAGAAACACCACTCTCAAAAGTGAGCTCTCAGCACTTGATGCCAAATTTCAAGAAGTCTTAGAGGAGCGGCACCAGTTACAAGACCACATCAATGACCTTACTCTGTGCAATAGTATGTATGAGGCAGCACTGAATAAAATCTCTGAACTGGAACGGGAGCTGAGTGATGCAAATGGAAAAATCGGTAAACTTGAACAATCTATGCAAAATAGTGAAATTATACATACCCATAGTCTTTTTGAGGAGCTAATGCAATCTCCTGGTGGACAAAATCTCACACAGCAGTATTCAGGTACATCAGTTAAGTCCATACCTTTCCATTTTAGTAGTAAAAATAAACTCAAAAAATATGTTAAAATTAATAAATTAATTAAGAAGAAACAAAAATTAATTAAGAATCATAACTCTTTTAAAAGTAATATTAAATTACGAAAGCAGCGTGCTTGCTTAATAGATTCGTTGGACATTTTTGACTCAAAATTGAGAGAGAGCAGAAACATGTATGAAAGGGACATACAAGAATTAAATAATGTCATTAATAACTTGCAAAATTCTTTAGCATACATGACAAAAAATTATTACAATGTTCAAAATGAAATTAAGGAGCATATCCAATCAGTCACAGAGCTAGCCACACTTTGTCAATTTAATGAAGACAGATATCAGGCCTTACTGGACAAACACTCCTTAAGTTCCACTAACGATAGCTTAACATTGGATAGCCAAATAATTTATAATGTTGTACCTGATCATGCGTGTCCTGCTCTCAACATGGTATCTCAGCCACCAGCAGCTGACTATGCACAATTACTACAGACTTCAGTGGTCACAAGTGACAATATTGTTATGTTTAGTGATGACATTGGCATAGGTATGGGCCAACTTCTAACAAACATGGGACATTCAATAATGAACTATTGCATGCCTGGTGCTTCGTACTGTGACATACTAAAAAAAGTGATTGAATGTGAATTTAACCAGTCTACTACATTGTTGTTATTTATTGCAAATAGAGGTAATATGAACAAAAAAGTCCTGACTCATTATTTAAATAAATTAAATAATTTAAATGTACAAAAAATTATTTTGTTCACATTACCTTATTACAACAACTTGTCACAAGAGGAAAATAGTGTAGTGTAGATATAAATTGAATTTAAAGTTAAGTACCTTATGTCATAATAATAAATTTCATTTAATTGACATCAATAATTATGTAAATAGATTGTATTTGACTAAAGGTAATAGATATTGTCTATCAAATTATTATAAGAGACGAATAGCAAAATCGCTATCATATTATTTTTATATCTCAGCCAAGAACTTGGCTACAAAAATTGCTCCTATTGAGCATCGTAGAAGTAGGATGACTGTCAGTAATATTACTGATGTATTAGTTAGTAAGTCTTTAAATTAGGTATTGAGACAATAGAGAAATCCTCTTGCATAATGTTAAATAAAGAACAAAATGAAAATTGTTTATTAGATAATGTACTGGAAGACCCATTTGAATATAATAAACATGTAAATTTTATCAACCTGGTGCACCAGAACATGCAAGGAATGATGGGCAAAGATCTGGAAGTTGAGTTATTCATGAACAGTAGTAAAGTAGATATTTTTTGTATAACCGAACATTGGCTTAAAAGCTACCAGTTCATGTTTAATTTTAGCAACCACCAGGTTGGTAGTTCGTTCAGTCGAGAAAATGCAATTCGCGGTGGCTCATTAATCATATTAAATAAAAAGCTTAAATATAAAGATCGTAAAGATATTGTGAACCTCTCAGTTGAACGAACAATAGAAATTGCCTGTGTAGAGTTGGATCAGATTATTGTAGTGAGCGTATACAGGCCTCCTTCGGGATTGTATGACCACTTTGAAAATATAATGGATGAAGTTTTAAATAAAGTCTGTAAGCAAGGCAAACAAATATTAGTCTGTGGAGATTTTAATATTAACTTATTAGAAAACTCTAGTTTATGTATGAGAATTAAAAATTTGTTTCAGTCATATAATCTTAAAAACTTATTTCTGGAGCCAACACGAATTACTGAGTTTTCTGCCACATGCATTGATAATATTTATACTGACATAGAACCATTAGCACAAAATGTTTTTAATAACTTAGAATCTGACCACTCTGGTCAATTTGTTACTATACCTTACAAATGTAAGCTTATGGCGAAAAAGAATATCACTGTTGTACCAAAGACTGCTGGCCGCTTGGAGCGTTTCAATAATAATCTTGGTATTAATTTAAAGTATATTGATTATGACGAAGACCCAAATAAATTGTATGAAAACTTTTTTAACACATTTTGTTGTGAATTTAAAAATATCTTTGTTCCAAAAACCATCTCAGTCAATGGTAGATTAGCTTTTAGTGAATGGGCCACACCAGGTATTCACAAAAGCAGAATAAAACTTTATGAACTTTACAATGAGCGTTCATTAAATACTAGTGAGCAATTTAAATTGTATGTAAAAACTTATTCCAAAGTATTTAAAAAAGTTTGTAAATTTGCAAAGTCCAATTATTTAAGCTCTAAAATAAAAAATAGTAGTGACAAAATTAAAACGACATGGAACATTATTAATAATGAAACCGGAAGAGTAAAAACTAATAACAACAATTTTTGTTTAAATATTGAAAATAAGAAAGTTACAGTAGATATTGAGGTAGCTACAGAATTTGAAAAATTCTTTACTGACATTCCAGTTTCAATCACAAAATCTTTGGATTCCTCCCCCACTGTAGCCGAATCTATTCTAAAAGATTATGTTAAAACTTGTGATGATAAATTTAAATTTGCCCATATTTGTGCAAATGATTTAATAAAGTCATTTAAAACGCTGAATAAAAAGAAAACCGTGGATCTGTGGGGCAACTCTGTAGATGTTTCCCAATCTGTAATAGAAACAATAGCTCCAATACTTGCTAGTATTTTTAATGATTGCATTGACTGTGGTGTGTTTCCTGATCTAATGAAACTGAGTAAAATTATTCCATTACATAAATCTGGTAGCACATCAGACCCCAATAATTTTAGACCTATCTCTGTGCTACCTACTTTTAGCAAAATCTTTGAAAAAATAATGTTGGAACAAATGCAAAGCTTTTTTAACAGAAATAATCTTCTACACTGTAAACAATTTGGTTTTAGAAAGGGTCGCTCAACAACTGATGCTGGTGTTGAGTTAATACAAAATATATATGAGGCCTAGGAGGACTCACATGATGCGCTGGGCGTTTTTTGTGACTTGTCCAAGGCGTTTGATTGCGTTCATCATGACACCCTGATCAGGAAATTACACTACTATGGATTTCGCGACACTGTTCTGGATTTACTCATCTCCTATTTGACTGAGAGGATTCAGAAAGTAGACGTCAACGGGGAGAGGTCCCAGGGCGCCTCGGTTAAAATGGGAGTTCCGCAGGGTTCAATTCTTGGTCCTTTTCTATTTTTAATATATATAAATGACTTGCCTGCTTTTGTACAAGACAGGCATGAGATTGTATTATTTGCAGATGATACTTCACTTATGTTTAAAATTAAAAGACGATTGCAAATTTATGACGATGTAAATAGTTCTATCTCAAGAATAGTTTACTGGTTTAATGCGAATAACTTGTGCCTCAATGAAGGGAAAACTAAATGTATAAAATTTGTTTTACCCAATGTTAAAGAGGTTCACACCACTGTTAACATAAAGCATAAAAATGTGGACCTTGTGGATACCGTAGTATTTCTTGGTATTACTTTAGATTCAAAGCTTCAGTGGGGCCCACATATTGATAAATTGTCGAAGAGACTTAGTTCTGCAGCCTACGCTGTATGGAAAATACGTCAGCTGACTGATGTTGATACAGCAAGACTTGTATACTTTGCCTATTTTCATAGTGTGATGTCGTATGGCATTTTGCTGTGGGGAAATGCTGCCGACATTCAGACTGTTTTTGTGCTGCAAAAAAGGGCTATTCGTGCTATTTATAACCTTAAAATAAGAGACTCTTTGAGAGAAAAATTTAAAGAAATTGGTATTATGACCGTCGCGTCGCAATATATTTACGAGAATATAGTATATGTTCATATAAATATACATTCGTTTTGTAAAAACAGTGATATTCATTCAGTAAATACTAGGCAAAAGAATATGTTAGCGTTACCAAATACTAGGCTTAAAAAAATTTATAATTCTTTCAAAGGCCTTTGTGTACGTTTCTACAATAAAATCCCAAATAATATTAAAGCACTTAACTTGAATAAATTTAAAGTCGCTATCAAGGGCGCACTTATGAAAAAAGCATATTATAAAGTGTCTGATTATATGACAGATAAAACTGCTTGGGATTGACAAAAAATGTGATAATTGACGTTTAAAGGGTGTTAACACTTTGTGATAGTGGGATAAATTTCATTCGAGTAACTGTTCCACTCACACCGACAGGCATTTCTATATTATTTAAAAAAATGTATGTGAAATATAATATTGTAATGTTGGCATTTTAAAAGAGGAGACAAAAAAAATACAAGACCTTCCGAGTTTCTTGCCTGTTCTTCTTGAGAAGGCTCTCCCAATTTCCGAACATTTCCGAACAGGTGTAGAGTCAATTTTTTTTTTTTTTTTAATTTTACTTGTATTTGCACACATCTTAATAATGGTTGGGGTGTGTGTACATACAAGGATTAAATAATTTAGTTAATTAGATTCTTGGTTGAAGATTTTTATGTTTTTATTTTGACGTCAATAAGTGCCTGTAAAGGTCTATATTGAATAAAGATTTTTGAATTTGAGTTTGAGTTTGAGTTTTGGTGTTAACTTTTCGTGCTAGTTTTGCGTTTCACGTAAACATTTTTGCCATGAAATGTTAACATCAGATACGAAGGCTATAAGATGGGTCCTCTAATACCACTTTTTGGAGCTTTCTTTGACATATTTTTTTTATTCATATATTAAAAAGATTTTTCAGAGGATTTAAAAAATTAATTCAAGAAATTCATATAGTTTTAGCCGATTCTGGTATGTACTATTTGTTATTTGAAGTTAATGGTCTTTTTAATTTTAAGTTAGGATGAGATGTCAAGTAGGCTTGGCACTCTGCCGAGAGAGCCCCACACACGCTCGCCGTCTAGCCAACGGCGGGTACGGTGCGGTTACGCATTTCCCCCCAAAAAAAAAAAAAAAAAAAAAAAGGATGAGATGTCAAAAATCAGCTCAAAAAATCAGTAGAAACTGATTTTGAGTGCTAATTTTTGACACCTCAGTCAAAAATCAGCACAAAAAAACAGTTTCTACCGTTTCATTTGTAACAAGTACTGCGGCTAAAAATGTAAACATATCTTGAAAGAAATACAAAACGTTATAAATTAAATGTTAACACCAAAAATTTGTAATACTTATCTAGAAGGTACCGTGAATGTCATTTGAATGTTAGCACTTTAAAACTATCTTTTAGGATACCTAAGCAAAGGCCTATCCCAGTTGTTCAGCCTAACACCACGTTCTCTAAAATTTTTATACACAGTGTTCCTGAGGAAATGCATTAACTTGGGCATATTGAGACCATCAAACTAAGTAACTTTCATTATGAGACCAATACTTACTTGTAAATCGCGAAAAAAAAACAGCTGCTTCATAGAAAAGTTGAAGATCTACAAGACAGAAATATATAGCACAGTAGATTTTTTTGGGATGTCAGAGTAGACCCCATAGTGACATTTGTTTAACTTGGTGGTGTTATACAGGCCTAGGTTAATGCATAGTTAATGCATATCCTCAGATACATACCTACATGGTGTATAAAAAATATCGAAACAACATTTGTTGTGAGAACAATGCAAAAATCTCGAAATAGTTTCTGAATTTTCGTACCTAAGCACAAATAAAATGTTATCAATTTAATTTTCTTGACGTACTTTTAATCTTTCAATGTGACCTCTATTGCACTCGAATGCGAACGGGTTTCTACTTTACGAATCAGATAAGCTTCCTGTGGTCGTTACAGCCACTACCTGTTCTGAAGCAAAGCCAAAGCCGAACCTCCCTGAACATATTGATAAACCCTCACAATCGTTCTAGCTTTGTGAATACCTCTCTGTAAATGCTAAAGATCACTTTTCAAATAACATATTCACTTTCACAAGTTCAGTGTCTATTAAATCTAAAACGTCTACAAAACGTTTTCTAAGAGCTTTACATCTTTACCTTCCTGAATTAATATTTTTGTTGATGGCAATATTATGGGGTGTAACCGTCTCCCTGGTCTAGTGGTTGAGACCACCGGGCATTGGTTGGGAAGGTCCGGGGTTTGATCTCCCATGGGGGCAGAAGATTTACTGCTCAGTTTGGTTGGTGAAGGGCTTCTGGGCCCGCCTGGCTAGCCACAACCGTCTTACCTAAGTTTGCCATAATAATAATGTTTACAACATTGGTTTGTTCCGACAATTAGAAGTAGCATAGCCAGTTTCTCAGTTGTTGACAAGTCCAGGTGAATCTCGCTTTCTCCTTTGGCCTTATCGTTACGAGATGAAAGTTTTCCTGTCGTATGCAAAAAAAAGTGCACAGGATGACGTGCACGTCATGCAACCCAAGCAAACGTCGCCCGCTCACGTTGCACGCTACCAACCAACGGATAATGTTCTGATGTTCACCACCAACCTGCCCACACTAAACCAGTGCGGTGGAAACCCAGTCCCAGAAGCTTAGATCAGAGAAGGTTGCGTTTTGTGGATAAGAAAATAATAGCTATTTCTACTTTTAAATATTATATGAAAGCTATATAATATACCTAGTTAGGTATGTTGTTAATGTTGAATAATCTAAGTGCTAATGACACAAAATTATGGAGGGACTTGATTATTTACCACCAAATTACATAAAAAAATTAGCAATATTCGTTTAGAATCGCCGCGTTAGCTTTCCGCTCGCAGCTTCTCTCGCGTGTATAACTTGGCTGTTTTGTTTTTTTTCTGTTCTCTGTGGGATATAACAAATTTTCGAATAGGGGAGTGGTGAAATGTTTACATTTCCAAATAAAAAAATGGCAGATTTCTCTAATACATTTTCATCCACGTCTGACACTATCTGATTCTGACATACTATTTTACTTTTCTGCGTAATCGAATGTCTAATTACAAAATTACCAACTCCCATTTGAAATCATCATCATCATCATCACAGCTCATATACGTCCCCACTTAGGGGCACGAGCGTACCCTTTTTTTTTCTCGGGGGCAAATGCGTAACCGCACCGTAGCCGCCGTTGGCTAGACGGCGAGCGTGTGTGGGGCTCTCCCGGCAGAGTGCCAGGCCTACCTACTAAAACCCCCCGGTGTTCTCCCTGCCCTCTTGGGCGCGCTAGGTAAGGTCCACACTGCGACTCCACTACCCACGCTCGGGCAAGCCCGACCAACTGGTCGGGCTATCGCCAAGGGGGGATTGCCCGAGAACACCAGGGCAATCCCCAGACGGAGGGCCTTACGGCGGCGTGCACGGGGCCAACCATGCACGCAGGCCTTCACGGCAGGGTCACTAGACGGGCATCGCTTGTGCGAATGCCCGCCTTCGCCTGCCTATCCATCTACGGCGGATGGGAGCGGCTTGAGGATCAGCCTCCCGCTCCCTCTCCGCGGCCTCCTTCTGCGAGATGACATCCTCGCAGAAGAAGGCGACAGCCCCCCATTCCGCCTCGCCGCGGTGCATGGCCACGACCATGCTCGGCAGCGAGAGGTTTGCACCTCCCAGCGTAGCGTTGAGTTCGCTGCGCTGGCGTCGCCAAGCCGGGCACACCAATAGTGTGTGCTCGGCAGTGTCATCGGGAGCGTCGCAGTGATGACACTGCGGCGTTTCCTCCCGACGGGCGACCCGGTGCAGGTAGTGACCGCAGCAGCCATGCCCGGTCAGTACCTGCACCATGCGGAATGTGAGGCTGCCCTGCCGGCGCCCAACCCACTCCTCCAACACCGGACGAATCGCCTCGATCGTCCGGTGGCCGGCAGCTGGGGAGGCGAGTGCCTCACCCCACTGACGCAGAGCCTTCCTCTGCGCCAGGGTACGAACCCGCTCCACCTCCTGTGGAGCGGATCGTCCCCCCCGTTCTCGAACAGCAACCCGATGCCGATACACCTCCGAATGGACGCGTGCATCGACATCCCACGGCGTTTGACCCGCAAGAACGCAGGCCGCGTCGTGGCTGACCGTGCGATAAGCTCGCACGGCCCGGGTTGCTATGACCCTCTGCGGACGTCGCAAGAGGGCCACCGTTCGGAGGGAGAGGCACTTCGCCCATACCGGGGCTCCGTATAGTGCCATCGACCTTATCACCCCGTGATAGAGCCGACGGCACGCCGATCCTGGGTCTCCCACATTAGGGAGGACCCGTCCAAGTGCGGCTGCGGTGGCACACAACCGTGGAGCGAGGAGCTTAAAATGCTCCTCGAAACTCCATCGGGGGTCCAGAACCAGGCCGAGGTACTTGAGATGCGCCTCGACCGGTATACGAACTCCCTCCACTCGGACTCGCAGCCCCGGTGGGATCCTGCGACGGGGGGCGTGGAAACTCATGGCCCTCGTTTTTTCAAGGGCCACATCCAAACCCAGGAGGCGGATGCGTCGGACAACCAAAGAGGTGCCGACCGACGCAAGGTGGGCCGCCTCCTCCCCCGTTTTAGCTCTCGCCGCGACGAGTGTGTCGTCGGCGAAGCAGACGACCTTCATTCGTGGAAGAAGGTCGCCTCGCAGGTTCCATAAAAGAGGACCTAGTACGGAACCCTGGGGTACACCTGCCGCCATTGCCCACGTATGGACGCGCCCATCCGGACCCTCGTAGAGGATGGACCTGCCTTGCAAGTAATCCTCCACGAGGGCGCGGAGGTACGGAGGCACCCGGTGGAAGCGGAGTGCCTTCTTTATGCACTCGTGGGGCAGGCTGTTGAAAGCGTTGCGGATGTCAAGAGACACCGCAACAACAGTCTCCCCACGAGCTGTGGCCTCCTCAGTCCACCCCTTGAGGTGGGCCACCGCGTCCATCGTGGACCGGCCGGTGCGAAAGCCGAACTGGTTGTCAGCCAAGTCCGGCCCCCGATCCTCTAAGTGCTCGACGATGCGGGAAGCCAGGATTTTCTCCAGGAACTTGCCGGCCTCGTCGGCCGCACCATCGGCCGATACCCAGTCGGGGAATCCGCGGGGCGGCTCTCCTTCCTTAACAGGCAGAGCCTGCCCGCTTTCCAACGACTGGGGAAGCGGCCCGAGGCGATGCTTAAATCTAGCACCGCCCGGAACCGCTTCTCCGGGTGCCCCAGGGCGAGGGCCAGAACCCTGCTTGGGACACCGTCCGGTCCCGGCGCCTTCTTTTTGCGCCGAAACCGTTCCCTCACCTTGTCGAATTCCACGTTCGACACGGGAGGGATGGCGGCAGCCACTTCCACCGGAGGAGTGTCCGGGGGGACCATTCTGGGCACGAGCGTACCCTAACTAGTTAGGGCTATTAGGCCCAAACCACGCGGGTCCGGTGCGGATTGGTTGACTTCACATACACCTTTGAATTACTTTGCAATTGAATGCAGGTTTCCACATGATGTTTTTCTTCACCGTAGGAGCGTCAGATAAATGTACATATGAAATTCGTGAAAAAACACATTAGTACATAGCAGGATTGATTGCGGGCCTCCCTATTTCCACTCGGAGCACAGTGCAGTGCCGAGACCACAGCGCCACCAACGCTCATGTCCATTTGAACTAATTCAATAAAATGATGATTTCTCAATACAAACCGATCGTTATTATCACGTTGTTAATAATTGGGATAAAAACTAGCTAATCTTTGAAGTTTGACCAAATTCTACGTACTGAACCAAACTTCATCAAGATCGATTTAGTAGTTTCGGCGTACCTATATCCAGGACAAACATCACACGTCGTCATCGATTTTTAACTGACGTAAAAAAAGGAGTTTATCAATTTCATCCGAATGTACTATGTTTCCGCTCTCAGCTTTTCCCGCGATATTTTTCTTTTGCCGTGGGAATTTTATGCTTTCCCATAGGAAAAATGATTTATTGCTCGCTCGTTCGCTTGTTTATTAGATGATATTGCAATTGTTTCTGCACTTTTCTTAGTTAGCTCATCATACACGGTTACTATTTTATCACCCCGGATTATTTAAGAGACGCTTCATTACGCGGTAGTAGAACAATTTAAACATTAATACAATAATTAACTCACCCATTTAATTTTTAAGAAGAAGAGGCATAAGTCGAAGACAAATGTCTTGGTTAAGGAACATCCGCGAATGGACAAGAATAAGGGGAGTTGAGCAGCTCTTCGAGCTGGCAAGGGACAGGGAGGCGTTGAATAAGGTGATAGCTGACGTTGGGGGAACCTGACAAAGGCACTCAAAGAACAAAAAAAATAATTTTATATTAATTATATTTAAATAAAATATCCAAAAAAATACTGCACTAAATTAGTGCAGTATCTTTATTTTTTTTATTAATGTTTCAATTAAATCATTCTACTATCGCGCCCTGAAGCATCCCTTAAATTATCCGGGGTGAGAAAAAAGTAACCGTGTATAATGAAAAGTGCAGAAACAAAATGCCATCTAATAAACAAGCGAACGAACTCATTGGAGCATTGCATTGGCAAGTATTATATAATGTTGGTCACAGTCTATGAAGTGTTAGTAAAAGTATCACGTTTCAATGTAACGGGCATCCAGTAACACGCCTTTCCACCTTGCCGGTCTCAAGGGAATGGTGGTCTGGACGACCGTACACTCACTTTGAAATATAGTGCGAAGCTTAAGGGACCTCTTATTTAACTGTTTTACGCTTAACATTATTTAGACAACATTCCCGAGTTTGGTGAAAATTAACACAAAATGGTAGTTGTAACGTAAGTTCGGAAAGTATGTCTTTACACACGAGTTGTCTTGGCTCGAACCGCAGGCGAAGGGCAAACACGGGACGTGTGTTAAATGAGCTCCGCATTCCGTACGTGTATCAAACGATCGTTTTTTAATACAGTTTTGGTGCAACTGGCTGTTGAAGTGCCAAGAAAAACAGTAACTACGATCGAAATTCATCAACAAATCACGTTTACGAGGCAAGATGTACGCAAGTGAGCTATTGAAGTCACGTACTCCATTCTGCGAGGACATAAAGCTTCCTAATGCGGGGAAAACTGTCCAACTCTAGCCATTCGGTCTACAAACTGGGCGGGTACACCTATTTCTGAACTGCTACCATTAAAATGAATTGCCCGGACAATATATTCATTAGCCTCCGGAAGAGTTTCCTTTGTGAAGTTACTTTTGCTAAGGATCTTCTTGTCTGTTAACAAGGCATTTTAGAAACATTGCGATTTTGTTGGTGAATTAACAGTAAAATAAACATTTTGCACTTGTCTGTAGACATTATCGGTGTTACTTTAAAAAGTCTGCAGTTAGACACTGTCTGAACATAATGCTGTTTCATTTGTTTTAAAAGGTTACATGAGACAGCATCATGTTTAAACAGTGTGTAAGTTGAGCCTGCGTTTAAAAACTTTTAACACTGTGTTTTTTCCATTTTGATTTTAATTATTGAAAGCCGGTGTTTTTAAAAATATATATTTATCATTTAATTGTGTCTTCTGCGGTAAGGGATTCAGAAAATGTCTAATGCCGAAGTTAGCAAAAATCACACCTCTGTCTGTGAAGAGATTGGAAACTTAAAACAAAACACTACATCAAATTATCGGTCTAGCGTGATGAATAAGGTCAATTCCTCTTCGTCTGAGAAGAGATCCGCGCTCAGCAATGGGAAGTAACTGGGTTGAAGGTATCAAGTTAATTGGTTTATTTTGCCTTTCACTCTTTGGTGCATTTTCGCTACTCCGACTGAAGTAATACAAAGAGGGAGTGCAGGTTGAATATAATATTAGAAAAAAGCTTTTAGAGCTAATGTGTAGGTACATATTGTTGACAGGGCAGGCATTCGCTCAAGTCGGCAACTCAATGCAATTCGTGCACGGCCGGCTCCCGTGCACGCCGCCGTAAGGCTTCTCCATCTGGGGATTGTCCTGGTATTCTCGGACAACCCCCCTTGGCGATAGCCTAACCCGGACGCGTGATTAGTGGTATCGCATTGTGGACCCTACTACACGTGCCCAAAAGGGCAGAGAGAACACCGAGGGGTTTTAGTAGGTAGGCTTGGTACTCTGCTGGGTGACCCCCACACACGCTCGCCGTCTAGGCAACGATGGGTACGGTGTGGTTGCGCATTTTCCCCGAAAAAAGGTAGGTATGTAGATTGTCATGTCCATATGCTACGACCGGCCGTCGACGTATGATTTATGTGACAAAATTTTTGGAATGTTTATTTTATACTATCTTTAGAAAATAACTAACAGTGAGTAAAATGAATAATTGGCTTTTGAATTGATATCAAAATTATTGAAGGATTTTTAATGACATTTTCCACAATTTGAATAAAAACTTTAATTGCATCCATTGCCGTAACAAAAACTGTTTATGTTCACATTACTTTGTTCGTTTATCCTTTTTTATGGCGAAGATGGAACAATTCATCAAATCGTCTCTGAGATTCATGGCATACCTGAGAGGGTCGGAGTAGCGCCACGTCACTCTCGGCATCAAATCTACATTGCGCGCATATTTGCGGCCGTCCAGACATAACCACCTGGCTAGTAATGCAGGACATTTCATCCACTTCTGTCTGAAATTTCACTTTGGCCTATCATGACACTAAGAAATTCCACTATGCACATTCAACCCTACGAAAGTGTGAAAAGATTTTTTGGAGTCTGTAATTACCAAAAAGGTTAAACTAAACAGTATTTGAGTGTTAAACATTAAAATAATTTCTTTTATCACCTCCATGACTAATTTACCCTACAAGTATAAGTTTAAAAAAGCTGTATCACGCGTTGATCTCGTGGACCTCTTTTTTACCCGACTGCAAGGAAATGGTTATGTATTTCGTATCGTATCTTGTATATTTATTGTATTATATCGTTTTATGTTGTTTGACACCAAGACGCTAGGAATAACTATATCACTAGGTTTAATCATCAAATAGCATAAAATTAACATCTCATATTTTTGATCAATGTCCTAGATCGATGAGGAGAGTGGTGTAATAACTAATGCCTGTTTCTTTTAATAAACTCTGTAAGAAAGAAAATCGAAGAAGTTTGCAATAATTCCCAAAATTATTTAGTCTCAAAAATTTCACTTGATAATATATTCACCAACGCAATGTATGTCTTGTGGAAATCTTAAGAGCTCCGACTCGTACGCCTACATAAAGTCAAAAACAAAAAGAGTAACTCAAATAATTGTAATGTTAAAGTTTTATACGCTGTTTAACGACACATACGATAAAGACAAATTGACACGCTCAGTTATCATCATAGGCTTAGAATATACTGGCATATAGACGTACCGACAGCTCATTAAAATGTGACCAATTTTGATTTGTCAATTCCAATACTATGTGGCAGAATCCTAATATCCAATGTGTCATTCAAAATAAGTACAAAGTAGCTAAATGGACTGTCTTTTCCAAAGTTTCTAAAACTTCATAAGACTATACATTCTCACTCGCGCTGTCAGTTAGGCTATACACCAGTATAATTCTAAATCTATGAATATCATAGAATTAAAAGAATTGACGTTATTTAGGATACATGTCTTTGCTGTATAAAAAAAAGTTTGGATTATTAATGAAAAATAGACATCATGAAGCATCTAAAAGCCATAAACGTCATAATATATTAACAGAATAATACTCACAAACATGCCGGAATCGTAGCTAGAGTCGACGTTAATGGATATGATAATTTACATAAGCACATTTGCTCAGATTTTGACACCCTCACTAAGGTTGACATTTGAAATGTCTGACATGAGTATTAGGTACGAGGGCGCTATTCTAAATTAACATCTAATCTAACTTAACGACTGTCTTGTTCATGAAGCGAAAATATTTATGTTGTGTGGTCAACGACAACGAAATAACATTTTTAAGCCTTGATTTGAAAAATAATTAAGAAACTTTGTTTGTTCGATACGACAAAAGTAAAATTTACTCGAAAATGCTCCGACTCAAAAAGGGGGGCTTATTATCACACGACAAGTTTTTATCTCCCTTTAAATTTATACAAATATTTTTGCATTTTTTAAGTTTTATGAAATTAGGTTTTAAAAGCCAATGTTAGAGATTTTCGTAAAGAAAATATATAGCCAAATCTCCATAAAGATGAATTAGTTGCTAAAGGTAGTATAACTGAACACTTTACATAAATGTAAGGTTAAGTCAAATTCACACTATAGTATGCTGTCTTTTGAACTTAATATTAAATAACTTTATTTAAACTACTTTTACTAATCAGTTTTATGTTCTGCGTGTAAGTGGTAAATATAGATTGTTAGGTCATCCTTTGTAAATATCCATTTGTATGAGACGTGACGCGAGAGCTACCACTTTGATAGCGAATATTAGCAGTATCACTGCCACTGTTTGGCTTTGAGTCTAGTGTAATATATAATTTCTCCATAAATTTAAGTGAAACGTAATCTTTACATAACAATACATACATACATACATAGAGTCGTGCGCATTACAGTCATGGTACAAGCGCGTTAGAGTCGCAATACAACCCGATAGAGTGTCTATGCAAACGTGATAGAGTAGCTGTGTAAGCGCGATGTAAACGCAACGGAGTCATGATGAAAACGCGATACAGCTGCGATAAAAACGCGATAGAGTGTCTATGCAAACGTGGTAAAGTAGCTATGTAAGCGCGATGCACACGCGACGGAGTCGTGATGTAAACGCGATACAAACGTGATAGAGTGTCTATGCAAACGCGATAGAGTAGCTATATAAGTGCGATGAAAACGCGATGGAGTCGTGATATAAATGCGATACAGCTGCGACGCAAGCGCGATATTGTCTATGCAAACGTGATAGAGTAGTTATGTAAGTACGATGCAAACGTGACGTATTCGTGATGTGAATGCGATACAGTCGCGATACAAACGCTATAGAGTGTCTATGCAAACGTGATAGAGTGGCTACGTAAGCGCGATGAAAACACGACGGAGTCGTGATGTAAACGCGATACAGCGGCGATAAAAACGGAATAGAGTGTCTATGCAAACGTGATGGAGTAACTATGTAAGCGCGATGCAAACGCGATGGAATCATGATGTTAAACGTGATACAGCGGCGATACAAACGCGATAGTCTATCTATGCATACGTGATGAAGTAGCTATGTAAGCGCGTTGCAAACGCTGATCATGTAAACGTGATACAGTCGCGATGCAAACGCGGTAGTGTCTATGTAAACATGATAATAGTCGTGTAAGCGTGATACAAACGCGATGGAGTTGTGATGTAAAGGCGACACAGCCGCGATACAAACGCGATGGAGTCGCGATGTAAACATGATACAGTTGCTAAGAAACACGAGTATAAATTAATGCAAACTTCTACACCACTGATGAGCAAAAAAATCGACTCAAAGCCTACAAGTCAAAATAATTCCCATTTCAAGCAGGGTGCAGGCATACCTACACTGTGGTTCTTGTGAGGGTTGCAGATTTGCTGCGAATCTCACAAGAGTCACATGTTCTATAATTGACTGTTACCACTTACCATCAGGTGGACAGTGTGCTTGTTTGCTTACTTAGTTGTATAAAAATGGCTAGAGTAACAGTTTTTTACGAACTTATCGTTTGAGTTGATTGTTTTTTGCTCATCAACTGCAACTATATCTTTGCAATTTTCAACTTAACGTAGAATGTATCGATTTAAGTAACATGATGTGTTGTTTAAAGTTACACAGATATTTCCTTTTTTCAGGGGAAAATGCGTGACCGCGCTGTACCCGTTGTTGGCTAGACGGCGAGCGTGTATGGGGCTCTCCCGACAAGCACTATGCATACCACTTAAGCCCCGCGGTGTTCAGAAAGCTCTTGTAGGCGTGCGTGGTAGTAGTCCACAATCAGATACCACTAACCTCGCACCCGGGCAAGCTCGAACAGTGGTCGAGCTATCGCCAAGGGGGGGTTGGGGATTGTCCGAGAACATCGGGACAATTCCCCAGACGGGGGAGCCTTACAGCGACGTGTACGGGACCAAACATGCACGCAGGCCTCCACGGCAAACACATATATACTCTAGATAATTTTTAGCGGCTTACACTTTAATATAAGATATTGATACAGTGGCTGTTTGAGAAATTTGATTTCACTTCTTTGTTTTTACGTGTTGTGGAGTGTAGTTGCACTACCATGGTTTATACAGTATAAATGGCGGCAGACTATAAGTTTAGCGTGTATAATTATAAAAACGCTACCTCCCCTTTGAGTGAAGCCACAAAAATCACTACCTCCTTAAATTATAATTCTATAATGATGGAAAAAAACACTGATTCATATTTTTCAGTATTGATTAAAACGATAAAAAAGAACCACTTTGATGTTTCAGGTCAAGAAGAAACCTTTAAAATGTAACGAACGTGAAAAAGTAAGTAATCCTTTTACGGTAAAATGAGCTTTGTGTTTGAATAGTCGCCAAAATACAAATCAATAGTGATTCAGCTGACGGGACTCCCGATGGAATCAAAGCAAAAGAAAATTTGATGGATTTTATTTTGAGTAGAGCTGTTCTTATACCACTGATTTTAAAATGAGATCTTGTTCTATTCCTAGAAGCTTTTACCATCAAATACGATCAAAAGATTAACCCAACCATTAAGGCAAGAAGTATACATCTTTGAATATAATAAAAATATAAGTAGCATCTTAGCATCAATTTTTTTAAATATTATGAAGGAATATCATATAAATATTTACTTAATTATTTGTCAAATCTAAAATTCAGAGTATGGGAATTTAAAACTGACAATGACTTAACGAATTGTAAAAGGTGTTCAAAAAATTGTGATGATATTAAAAGAGGTTGTTCAGCAGGCCAATTATGGATCATTCATCGTATGACATGGTATAAATTTGTGGAAAAGATGTCATGAAATGCTGCATTTTCTATTACCGATCTCCAATGATATCATCACTATGGCATAATTTCAATGATGTCATCATTAAATAATGAACAAATGATCAAAAACCTGACCGGAAATCGTATTTTTCGTTTTGCACTATGATATCATTTGCAAAACCATGAGATCGGTAATAGGCCCTCAGATCATCAATCTAAATTACTTTCATTATTTTACAAGCTCTGAAATCGCAAAAAAATATGGTCAGATTTTTTAACATAAAAAATCTGATTTTTTGAATTCAGAGTTGACTTATAGCGACAGGTGTTAGTCTGAACGAAGTACAAAAACGGTGCTCCCCCGATACACCAGTTGGACGAGGGGCTCGTGCAGAGGGTACTAGGGTCGCTCTTCCCCGACCCTGGACCCTTCGAGCTCCCGAGGATGGTCGCCCCCAGCGCCTCCCTCCCGTGTCGGACCTCGAGTTCGACGCGGTGAGGGAGCGGTTCCGGCGCAAAAGGAAGGGGAAGGCGCCGGGACCGGACGGGGTGCCAGCGAGCTGGCACTGGGCCCCCTGGAGGAGCGGTTCCGGGCGGTGCTCAATACGAGCATCGCCTCGGGACGGTTCCCTCAGGGTTGGAAGGTGGGGCGACTCTGCCTTCTGCGGAAGCCGAATCGCCCCGCCGATGCCTGGTCGGGGTACAGGCCGGTGGTGCTGCTCGACGAGGCCGGGACGTTTATTGAAAAAATTCTCGCTTCCCGGCTCTTCGAGCATCTGGAGGGCCCGGGACCTGACTTGGCCGAGTGCCAGTACGGTTTCCGCACCAGCCGGTCCACCGTGGACGCGGTGGCCCACCTCAAGAGGTGGACTGAGGGGGCCACGTCGGCGGGGGAGGTTGTCGTTGCGGTGTCGTTAGACATCCGCAACGCATTCAACAGCCTCCCCCATGACATCGGGTGGCAGCGAGGAGTCGAGGGGAGCGGCCCCTCCCGCAGGAGGTGGACCGCACGAGGCACCTGGCGCAGAGGGAGGCTCTCCGCCAGTGGGCCGAGACGCTCGTCCACCCAGCTGCCGGCCACTGGACGATCGAGGCCGTTGCCGTCCAGTGTTGGATGGTGCAGATGATGACCGGGCACGGGTGCTTCGGCCATTATCTGCATCATGTCGCACGGAGGGAGCAGACGCCGCAGTGTCACCATTGCGGCGCTCCCGACGACACGGCCGGGCACACCCTCTCGGAGTGCCCGGCCTGGCGACCCCAGCGCGATGCATTAGCCTTCGCGCTGGGCCTAGGTAGGGGTACGCCCGTCGCTCTGGCCAGCGTCGCACGGGAGATGTTGACCAGCGCGGCGGCGTGGGAGGCTGTCGCCTCCTTCTGTGAGGATGTTATCTCGCAGAAGGAGGCTGCGGAGCGGGCGCGAGAGGATGACCCTCTCGCCGCACCGCTCCGGCGCAGGCAGTTGGGGTGGAGAAGGCGTGCATTCCTGGACGCGCGCCACCAGCTCCCCTAGCAAGCTGGGGACTGAAACGGCTCGGCCGGCTGACTACCGGTCGAGAGACACTTTTCACCCCTAGCTTGGCCGCCTGGGGGGTCGAATTTCTCAAGATACTTATCGACCCCCCCGTAGAGGTAAGTCCTGGCGCGTGCGCCAGGCAACCCTCCAGAGGGCACAATCGGGGAATGGCTAACGCCGATCCCGATTGTGTCTCTACGGAGGTAGAAGTATCTGGAGGGTTTTTAGCCGGTATTGGGTCTTCTACCCGAGTCCGGCATATCCTTGGGGTGACCTAGGCAGCTCAATTCCCTTGTGGAATACCTACCGCAAATGTATCTTCCCTCCATATAAAAAAAAGGTGTTAGTCTGAACAACCGCTTTAGATATCATCACTTTTTGGAGCACCTCATATATATTTAATACTAGCTTTCCGCTTGCATCTTCACCTGCGTTATTTCGTGTTCAACCCCTATTTCACATTACTACGAGGATAATTTTTAAAAACGCTTGAATACGTGTTCATTTATTTCTAATTATCAGCTCAAATTCAAATTTTCATGTAGAGGCATGAAAATTTATGAGTTCTATACAAACATTTAACCCCTAATTTACCTCTTATAATGATTTTTCTACAACGCTTAAATATTATGTGTTCTTTCATTCCTAATTAACAGTCTAACTACAAATTTTTATGTTTCAAACTTCAAAAATGACACACCCGGCACATTCGCATAGCACCTCAGTAAAAGCCTCAACCTCAACCTCATCGACTTCGGTTACCGATTTCTATATCGATGACATAATTATTTGTAATCATTTTTTTCAAAATCTGCGTCAAATTGCCATGGCAACTTATCACTAACTGTACCTCTGATTTATTAACCACAGATTTTATTTATTCATTTATAAAATTAAATATGTTTCTGCTTTCTTAAAATTAAGAAATCACCGATGCCTTCACACAATTATATATTTTACACAACCATAACAAAGTATTAAATATCAACATCCATGCAAATAGTATATAGTATCATTTGCTTAATTCAAATAAAATGTTCAAACATGTCCTTACACTATACTATAATAAAGGTACGAGTCTTTTACTGTCATTCAAATAATGTCAATATAGTTACATTAATTAAAAGTTAAGTTGCAAAACCAACAAACGCCAACTTTGAACGGTAATCGCTCCAAACAGGGACAAAAAGTTTTAACTTTTAATTCCTTCTTTGCAAAATAAACAAATTAAAAGTAGACCATAGTTATTCCACAAGGCGACTTCATTAGAAAAGTTTGTTACTCTCAAAGCTTAAGCCGCACCGGTATTAATAAAGTTTTGTTGGGGGGCCGCGGCCGGGAAAAGAAACGTGTTAATTATCTGCCGGACTGCTTCTGGCCATCTGTCACGCAAGCGAATGCCGCCGGGACCGCTGCCATTGGTCGCGGATATGTTTCTTATTTAAGGCACCTACGGGACCTATGAGGTTATTAACTTGTCAAATCGATTACCACTTGACGAATGTGCCGATAATAAATTTTGCTTTTCAAGCGCTCTAAGCAATAATTTTGCGTATTATCGAGAAAGTTGTTTTATTGCAAATTATTATTAAAATTAATTGATTACGGATTACACATACTTTTCTTCGTTGATTTGCTCTTACTTTTTGACAATAAATTACGCACAATCGCCTAGAATGCTCAACTGTGTTAACTCAACCTTCAGTTCCAAAATGAAGGCAAATTTTGTTTTAATAATGAGATATTTCTAAACAGGCACCCCATACGCAGGTGATAAATTTCATTGTTAATGCGCCCGGGCCAAAAATGGAGCAATTTGTTTCTTAGACAAGAGGAGATGAAAACCATTATTTAACAGAAAGTTTATTAAGTTAATAATGTGCGACACTCGGCGCTGTATAAGCATACGACAAAATAAAATTTTAACGGAATTAAAAATGTCCTTGTTCTGTGTTGTTGATTGATGAAAGGTTAGCCATTTGACAAATCCGAATTATTATGTACACTTACATCAAATATTAATACCTCCGTGATCTAGTAGTTGAGACCACCGGGTGTTGATTAGGTGGTCCGGGGTTCGATTCCCATGGGGACAATTTTGTGCTCGGTTTGGTTGGTGGTTATCCCGCCTGGCTAATAGTTTCCGCCGTCTTACTTAAGTTTCTCGCAATAGCACTGTTGTGTTCTGATAATTAGAGGTAAGATAACCAATTCCTCAGTCGTTGAGAAGTCCAGGTGAAGCACGCTTTGACCTTTGGCCTTAACGTCACTAACCATCAGGTAATATAAAGGCCAAGAGCTTCCATGTGGTATGTATAAAAAATAACTTTCGCATTACTTTATTTTACTAAAAATAGATTTTCTTTAACAGTTATACATTTACGAGTTATATTTCGATGTAAATACTTCAAAAACTCATTCAAGTATATTATATACATTATACATATATTTTCTAAAAATAGGTACAAAGGTATTTTTGCGGAAGTTAAGCTTTTTTATAAATAAAATTTTTGAATAATTAAATGAACGAGATATCAAATATATATATCTAAAACCATGATTTTTGTTTCAAAAAAGAGTTTTCCTTTTATATAAATTTATGTGAATCCTTTATCTTTTATACTTCTTGCACCTGAATCAAACAGTAACACTGCTATAGAAGACTTTTAAATCTTTGTAAGTATATCTTCGCCTCACAGTGTAAGACCGGAGCGAGACAAGTGGAAATTGAATGATCGTTGATTTTATTACAGCCGTCAAACGAATTACGTCAATTGACTTATAGAGTTTACAGCGTTCGTGGTCCATTAGGAAAATCTGTTTGGAGGCGTCTGTGAGACGAAATTAGGAAATTTTGCTTTGTCAAATTATTCAAATCAGCAGCTACGCAGGATTTGATTTCAAGCGTCACTACATACAGTAGTTCCATGGTTGATTGATTGGACACATTCATCATGACAGCTCATATACGTCCCCACTGAGTGGCTCGAGCCTACCCTAAGTTAGGGTGTTTAGGCCTTAGTCACCACGATGGCCCAGTGTGGATTGATCGAATTCACATACACCTTTGAATTTCTTGGCAGATGTATGCAGGTTGCCTCACGATGTTTTCTTTCACCGTAAGAACGTCAGATAAATGTACATATGAAATTGCACATGAAACATACATATTAAACAGGACATAGCACCCATTGAAATGTAACTCATTTATTGCTAAGGTGGAATTACTTAATTCTTGATATCCCGTCCCACTCGACTCATTTCTTATCATGCTCATTCCCATTCTACGATGTCCGCTTATGGAACTCTCTCCCAGAGAGTATTAGAAGTACACGCACGCTATAGAGTCTGGCTCGTATTAATAAACGTATCTCAAAGTTGAGATCGATCTCAAGATACAGTTTTGACATTTAATGTATAGACCATCTGTCAAAAATAGCATCTCAATTTCGATCTCATTCTTGAGATGCAATAATTATTAGTACGAACCTTAAAAATCAAGTAGTTACTTTAGTGACACTGATTTCCTTTTCCTATCTATCTATACAAATAAATAAAATTGAAGTGTCTGTTTGTAATGTCAAAATAACAAGCTTTTACTAAATGGGTATGAATGTATATCGAGTACCAATAACAAAAACACAATTTTTAAAAAAATTGTCTGTCTGTCTGTTTGTTCCCGCTAATCTCCGGAACGGCTGGACCGATTTTGACGGGACTTTCACTAATAGATAGCTAATTATATAAGGTATAACATAGACTACTTTTTATAAAGATCTTAAAAAAAATGCCAACAAAAATCAAAATGCTGCCGAAAGTTACTGTTCCACGCGGACGAAGACGCGGGCACAGCTAGTCACAATATATTCCTAATTCCTTTTTTTATCACCCTTCCCCCAATAGAATTTACTCTGAGTATATATTTCCCACTACCGCGGTATAGTTATAAGGCCGCCTATTATTATATTTCTGTTTTTTTTTCTGTTGTAGTTTGTGTTTGTGTACAATAAAGAGTTTTATAATAATTACTAGCTGTGCCCGCGAACTACGTTTCGCCATCAAAATACTTAACACAGTGTTTAGTTTTTTCCTCCATTTTATTCCATAATGATTCAACTTTATTCTGCCTTTCTTGAGCATCGGCCATTTCGAAATTAGGACAATTTTCGTAGGTTCGTAATGCTCTTTTTCTAACAGTCCACAAAATTAAATACATTACATATTACTAAGTATAACACTAAGTATAATTATTGTTTAGAGACATTATTGATATTAACATAGTTGCAAGAATAATCCTTATCGTATTCATGTTTCGAATTAAAATAAACAATTGTTAATAAATTAGAACTGTATACGAATAAAGTTTAGATTTTATAATGGGTGTTGGTAACACCAATAAAATATATTTTTTGGATATGACAACTTGGCCAATTTTGACTGGTCGTAGAGTAAGCTTCTTGTCAAGCTATACTGTTAGACCTTTGAACCGTTCTTATGTCGCTCGTAATACTGGCGATTTTCGTAGAGTTAATGTATAGCATGAATGGTTGGGTTACTGTACAAATACGTTTTCCGTATTCGATATCCGATCACGGAATACAGACACGGTGTTTCGTGAACGTAGCGCAGACGTTCGTTTCTTCTCATTCGGGATTTCTACCATTCTACCTAAACGTACGTACAGAACGTGTTCCGTTCGTAATAAAAACGAACGAATAAGCATAATAAAAGTACGACCAGAGAGGGTGTTTTGATTTTTCTAAATTATTGCGGAACCCTTATAGGGGTATTGTGGAGTGGTTCCGCGGAACCCTAGGTTCCGCGGAACACACTTAGAGCATGGCTGCTCTAAGTACCCTTCAGGGCCTACTTTCATTTAATACCCCTATTGCTGGGTTTGAAAAGCAACTGTTATCCGTCTTTTTTGAGCGGCGGCCATGTTGAATTTACGTCAATGTTGCTACGTTCATAGTGCTCTACTGATCAAGGCCTTTCATTTGATACCCATATTGCTGGGCTTAGAAACGAACTTTTATCAGTTTTTTTTTGAGCAGCGGCCATATTGAATTTCGTGCTATTTTCCTAGGTTCATAGTGCTCTACTCTTCAAGGCCTTTCATTTGATACCTATATTGCTAGGTTTGAAAACGAACTTTTAACCACCTTTTTTGAGCGGTGGCCATGTCGAATTTACGTCAATATTGCTAGCTCCATAGTGCTCTACTCTTGAAGACCTTTCATTTGATAGCTATATTGCTAGATTAGAAAACGAACTTTTATCCACCTTTATTGAGCGGCGGCCATGTTGAATTTATTTATGTGTTGCTAGGTTCATAGTGCTCTACTCATCAAGGCCTTTCATTTGAGACCCATATTGCTGGGTTTGGAAACGAACTATTATCCATTTTTTGAGCGGCGGCCATGTTGAATTTATAGCAATTTTCCTAAGTTCATAATGCTCTACTCTTTTAGGCTTTTCATTTGATACCCATATTGCTAGGTTTGGAAACGAACTTTTATCCTTTTTTTTGAGCGGCGGCCATGTTGAATTTAGGTCGATTTTGCTAGGTTCCTAATGCTCTACTCTTTGAGGCCTTTCATTTGATACCCATATTGCTAGGTTTGGAAACGAACTTTTATCCATTTTTTGAGCGGCGGCCATGTTTAATTTAGGGCAATTTTCCTTAGTTCATAATGCTCTACTCTTTTAGGCCTTTCAGTTGATACCCATATTGCTAGGTTTGGAAACGAACTATTATTCTTCTTTTTAGAGCGGCGGCTATGTTGAATGTATGTCAATGTTGCTAGTTCATAGTGCTCTACTCATCAGGGCCTTTCATTTGATACCCATATTGCTGGGTTTGAAAACGAACATTTATCCTTTTTTTGAGCGGCGGCCATGTTGAATTTAGGTCGATTTTCCTAGGTACCTAATGCTCTACTCTTCAAGGCCTTTCATTTGATACCCATATTGATAGGCTTGGAAACTAACTTTTATCCACCTTTTTTGAGCGGCGGCCATGTTAAGTTGCTAGGTTCATAGTGCTCTACTCTTCAAGGCCTTTCATTTGATACCCATATTGCTAGGTTTCGAAACTAACTTTATTCCACCTTTTTTGAGCGGCGGCCATGTTGAATTTATGTCAATGTTGCTAGGTTCATAGTGCTCTACTCATCAATGCCTTTCATTTGATACCCATATTGCTAGGTTTGAAAACTAACTTTTATCTACCTTTTTTGAGCGGCGGCCATGTTGAATTTATGTCAATGTTGCTAGGTTCATAGTACTCTACTCATCAATGCCTTTCATTTGATACCCATATTGCTGGGTTTGGAAACGAACTTTTATCCGTTTTATTTGAGCGGCGGCCATGTTGAATTTAGGGCGATTTTCCTATGTTCATAGTGATCTACTCATCAAGGCCTTTCATTTGATATGCATATCGCTGGGTTTGGAAACGAACTTTATCGGCAGTCATGTCAAATTAAGTCAACGTAGCTAGGTTCAATGTGTTCTGCTCTTTTGGTTCTTCGTTCGATATCCATGTTCCTTGGGTGGATCCAAAAAAATGTGATCCGTCATTTTAGACATTAGGAATTTAGGATCAAGAGTCCCGTCCCGTCCCTCTACGCGTAACCCAGAACATTGCAGTCAGATATTTTTTTTTAATAATCAATATTAATCTATTACTTTTAATAGTTTTAAATGGATGAAAGAGTTTGATTCCTTAGTCCTAAACTAATATAAAAACATATAACACCTTTCAAAATACCTTGAAAAGAGTATCTTCATTTTTCAACATTTCAAATATTTCAAAAATTGTACCGATTTTGTGAAAATTAGCCAAACAACTATAAATTTTATGGTCACTCCATTGATTTACTACCAAACGTTTAGTAGTAAATCAATGGGTCACTCGATAAGTATTATATAAAAAATGCTTTATACATTGGTTGTATGGCTTGATCTTTTTGCCTTACCACCACGGTACGACATAAGAAAAAGATAATTTGGTCGGCGAAATCCAGTTGGGCACAGCCATTAACAGAAAATATTAAATTTTATTTGTACTATGTGAAACACTTCATTCCTGCCTTTCAATTTTCGAAATCCAATTACTTAAGATCAGGCTGTATGGCGTAGTTCCATTGCCTTTTCTTCGTGGAAGAAAATACCTTCTCTCTGTACTATGTGACAGACTTGTCAAAATAATTTCACGTGCGCCATGTTGTTTTTCTACCTAAAGCCAATTCGAAAATTTTATATGGTATTTTTTCACTAAAAATAAAAAGTGAATTTAAACAAACGAAATTATGTCTAAATGTTCTTCCGGAAAATTCTAAGCATTGTGGTGTAAGCCATATCAAATTCTGTCCAGTAGTTTCGGAGATCTTTCCGGACAAACAGACAAACAAACAAACAAACAAACAAACAAACAAACAAACAAACCAACAAACAAACAATTTTTTTTAAAACTATTCTATCGTGTTCTGCTAATGATTTTAAGGCGACCTGTGTATTTTTTTTCTTAATATTTCGCAATTACAGATTTTTGTACCCCTACGATTTTATTATATATAGAGATTATTTAATTACTACAGGCCATCATCTAATGTTAGAAAATGGCTCTTAATTTTTGAGTTGAATGGATTCTATGATTGAGGAGATGATATCCTGATGGTGTTTGAAATTCTTCACTATTGTGCTGATGAACGCAAATCGATGAAACTATCTTATTTTTCGAGTTTCCCTAGAGAGAAAAAAAAACATCAATTTTAACCTTCATTACTGCTGTATCCATAAACACTTCTAAACTGTTGTCAGAACAATTACTTCGTCAAGATAAGTACGAATCATTGGTCTAAAGAGCTAAACTCATGTAAACCACGCAAAAAATATAACCTTAGAGGAAAATCTTCTAAAGAAATACTCGATTACATAAATTTACGCACCGAAGCAACTAGTCTGCATTACTTTTATTACAGTCGAGCGCGGAGCAAGAATGATGTAATTTAGTCACGCTCTGAGTCACCTGAGCAGAACACTTCAAAGCACCCGGTGCACAGATGGCAGCAATCAAAGAAATCACGCTAATTAAGTTTGTGCCCTCAGAATACGCTCGAAATTCTTCTACTTTACAACGCAACACCATAACATCAAGCATTTTGATATGACAGTCACATTTAATGTTGCTAAGAATTATGTCATGGATTTTTTTTTATTATGATACGTGATTTTAGCCATTTTAAGAACGATAAAGACAGACGTATCATTCATGCAAAACTGATGTGTCAGGCTCACGTCACGAACCTACTAAGTATATTACGAATGCATTAAATACTAACATACTAGTTTAAGATTTATTTCACCCCAAAAATATACTAAGCGTTCTCAGCATTAAGGCCTTCTCGACGCCATCCAGGGGGATTTCCTCATGTATTGAGATGCGGGGTGCCTCCCCACTAGGAAGGTGTTTGCTCTCAAATCAGTCGTTTAAATAAAACTGTTTCTCTTTTTCTGTCTCTAAAAATTCAATTCTTGCCGCTCTTGGAAATACATTTAGTGATGTTTATTTTTCTCATTGTGCAGGTTGAGCGGGTAATGGTTTCAAGGTGAATTACAATATTCTACATTATAAATAACACTAAGTAATAAGTAGTGCTGCTTAGTAGTCCCGCGGTAAAGGTGGGAATTTATGTAAACTAATATTTTAAGCGATTGTTGGTAGTGTGTTTCTAATGAAGACTAGAAAATTACTGGACCGATTAAAAAAGAAAGTTGCTAATAAGAGGAGATTATGTTTAGCAATTTTTCGAAATTTGGGAAATTTTCCTGATCAACGATTTCCGTTCTGAAAAATTGTCACTGAATTGGGACTTACACTCATGAAGACTATTGAGATTATTGAGTAATTTTTTTTTAATATCTTCGTGTACTCTTATCTCAATAAAGGGATGACCTGTATTTGTTCGAATGTAATGAAATGAAGGGATGACTACAAAATATTTTTTTTTACCAGGAAAAGGAAGTTTTATATTTATCAGTAAACCCTATTAAATTGTTTTAGTTATAGTACAACTCTTTATTGCAAAAAAAATATACATAGCACAGCATCACAGCATAGCACAGCACTTGCATTGTCTCTTTACGACTTAAGAAAAGCAAGACTTTAGAAAAGGTATTGATATAATTCTTATATTAAACGCATCCATTTAGCAACTTGTTTCCTAAACATATTTTACGCGAGTGAAGTAGGTATAGTCTTCGCGTTGCTTCTAAGGCTATGTGACTAAAATTTTATCTTCCTTGATCCAAGAATAATGAGCTAGATTATAAGGGATTCGTTGAGACAAATCACGAATTAAGCTTGAAGTAGATGTAGGTGAGATAAGTAGGCATTTTTATAGCAAATTAGGTAGCTTAATTTCATTGTTGTTTGAGAAATCTGGTACCTACTACCTAACTAGCAGTAAACTATCAATAATTTGAGAACATTTTTTAATATTTCTAATATTAAAGAATTACATACGTTTTGTTACATTCAAGACAACGACGTATAACCTTAAATAGAGATGAACAGTATTTTTGTTAATATTCTTTCTTGAACTATTATATCACATCAATTTTTTGTGTCAATATTATTATTTAAGCAAACATTTTGTTCATAGCTAGTAAGCTCATTAACTGACGTAATCGATAAACAGGTATTACAGATTTGGAGTTAATTTAAATAGTTAGTTTCTCATTTCATTTTAGAAATTGCATTACCAGATATCACATAAAGACCAAAGCGTTAAAAACAACAATTTTGTGGCGTCAAAATTATGTCGTGAACAAAAATGTACGCGAACAAAGGTGTTTCGCAGCATACATCAGATTGTTACATGAAACCGAACAGCTTGATATCAAAGGGGTGCGCTACAAACAATTTTAAAAACTGTGAAGGTACTCTGTGCTTTTACATGTCCAGGATAAAAGTAGTCACACTGAGGCAGTTCATTTTGTTTCTTTGTACATGCAGAATTGTGGCTTTTATGTGTTTTTAAATTACCTATAACATTAAATAATGAATACTCCATGATTTCATTTAATTATTATTCACCAGTAATTTAGTAGAGCTTGCTTTTTTATAAATTTATTTATTATCTAGTAAATAGCTTTTCTCGTGTTTTGTGCCATAAAATATAGTTATAATATACTTCGTTATAGTTTGTAAAGTTCATGCTATAGTATTATAGTGTATTCAAACAGTGGACGTTATTTTTGTAAATATCGAACGAAAAATTCAATGAGAAAATGTGAATGGAAATTTACCAAAGCAACCCTTTGATTGGCCGCTTAAAATTACCAAACGCAAAGAACGCCCATCAATTGCCGTACTAATTTCAGCCTGATAATCGTGATAAAGCAACAAAATAGCAATTTGCCCGACCATAAAAATAATTGAGTTCAAACTGCGTTGGAGCAATAAAAAGCGTGAAAGCAGGCCCAATAACCTTTTGGGGCGGAACGTGGGAAAATCGCCACCTGGGCAATAGTGGGTAGTGTAGGAAGATTAGGCGCCGGCGCCATGTAACCACGCTTGGGGTGCTCCATTAGCATCTTTTTTCAATACACCTTTCAACACACCTTCCCGAGTCATAAACCATCTCTATGCATTATCGATAAGCAGTTCTTACATAGGTACAACGTATTTCAAATATTTCAAGCATTAAAAATCCTTATCCTACCTATACATTTTATAAAGACTTGATAAGCTATGTAGCACCTACTAAGGTTTTAGTATTACATTGAAGTGCTGGTCCGTTTAATTCGTGGCTTAATTACTCTCGCTTAAGAGCGGGCATAAAGCTAGAAAAATATCAGATTTCACCCGCGCGCCTCATACGTTCCGCTCTCGACCATCGCAGCGACAACGTCGCCGAAAGTCGCTCCCTCTTCATAATATTTTGTGCGATCGCGCACAGTATACCCTACACAAGCAGATTAAATTGGCTAAGTGCGAGTCGGACTATGTATCTGTACTTTGCAATGTGAATATAAAATACTTTTCGCTGGTGATGAGTAAAACGAAAAGGTAAGTAATATAATTATTTTTTTTTGTATATGTACGTTACTTAAGATAATAATTGCTTTATTTACAGTTACCTGCTAAGCACTCATCGGATAATTTATATAGGTATGAACATACTTCAAACACAAAAATACTTTATTTTTTATTTTATTTATAAGGAATAACAAACAGCTGTCACAGTCAGTCTTAAATTAGAGTATAACTAATAGATACTAGAAACTAGTAACAATAATCTTATTTATTGTGAAGCCCATACCGTTATCCACGGATTGTTATAATGTGTTACTCGATATGTACGAAACAAATTTGTGCAGATTCTAGTTGTATATAAAAATAGAAGAAAATCTATATAAAAAATATACACAGTTATTTTTTTATCACCCTGGAAAATTTTAGGGACGCTTCAGGACGACACTTCAGGATACATCCATTATTATGTAAAAAAAATAAAAAACATGAAATCAAAAATTTTAAAAATATACAAAAATTTCAAAAAATTCTGCTCTGAACTAGTGCAGCATTTTTGGATTTTTTAGAAAATTTATATAAAATTAAGTGTTTTTTTTTTCATATTTAAAACATTCTAATACCATGTCGTAAAGCATCCCTTTAATTTTATAAAAAAATAGCAGTGTATGTATATATTGAAATGATGGTAATAATTTTTCGTTCAGCTTGTCTACTTTGTAAAACATTAAAAACATGTCTTTTGAATTTTGACTCTGATTCTGAGAATATATCTAACTTTGAAAATACTTTGAAAATAGCACATATAATATTATATCAACAATCGTAAAGAGACCAAACCAATAATAAAATTGAGTAGAATGTACATGTGTGCTGCAGTGCCTAAAAGGGTCGAGGCTCAGTGGGGATTTTTGCCCTAAAAGGACAAAACACTGATTTTCAGCCATCACCTTAGGGAGTGTGACCATATTACTAAGTAAGAAACATTTTGCTTTGCACAGGTTAACCGTCAAAGTCGGTCTATTATATCTCAGAGACTATACTTGTTTAATTTGCTCCCATAGGGGGGCGTGGGATGGCCGAGTACAACTCGGCGGACCGCTTGCGTGGCCCAACGCGTCATGCGGTACAAGGTGAAGTCTCCTCTTCTTTTCAAAAAGTGGTAAGACTCTTGCCTGAGGATGTGATGTGGTCAGTCTGATCCACATTAAATGGCAGTGAAGGGGCGAAGTTTCGCCATGACGTTTTGTGGATGTGTCACTATTGATGCTCCATGAGCTTCGGCTCTCTTGCGCGGCGGTAGATATAATGATGTCTGCCGTCGGGCAAACCCGTTACCCACATTGAGTGGGCCGGGGGTCCGACGCATTGAGCGTTGGGCCAAGTGGAAGAAAACCACATTAAAAAATTACCCCAAATCCTAAGGTATGGTCCGTGCCGATAGGATGAATGGCTGGAGGGAGTCCAGTCCCGAACGGCCTCCTCAGGGAGCTTCCCCTTAAAAAGCAATTATGGAATTCGGTGTTGAAAAACAAACACACCAGGGGGTGTCAGTCCCCCCCGTAGGACCGCGCAAGACGGCTGCGGGCAGCCGGGAGTATCTGGTGCCGTGCCACTCGAGTTCCACCATTGATGCGTCAGTAACTGAATATGAACCCGTTGAGAGCGGGCCGTCGCCGGTATCCGGGCCGGTTGGCGGAAATAATGTATACGAGGCGAGTGGGAGAGTTGATGAAGGAGGAGAAGCTAAGTTCAATAGTTGTGGGGGATATACGGGGTAGGCGCCGAATGCTACCCGTACACGGTATGGAAAATCGGACGGATGTGCTGTCTCGAGCTCAGAAGAGACAGTCCCAAAAAAGACGGCTGCTAAACGAGGCCGAGGGTGCCCGCCCACTACCGGAAAATACGTAGGCTTAGCGAAAGCAAAAAAAGCTAACGCTCTGCTCCAGGAGTCCCTAAGGCAGCAGGCGGAAAATGAGTCTGCAGATGAGCTAACCCGGCATCAACTTCGTTCGCAGTCCGCTGCTTCGCAGCGATCTGATGCGTCGGACCTGCTCTTTGTTGAAGAGCAGGGAGAGACAGGAGCCAACAGACTCTATAAGTCGGTGCAGGATGCGTTGGCCAATATTCTCGAGGTCGCCACTAAATCCAGCCATCTCAAGGGTACAGATCAGAAGGTCCTCAAGTCCTCCGTGACGGGCATTCAGGAGTGCATAGATCATTCCCCGAGTTTGAACTTTTGCTCGGTGAGCTCGGAGCGGCCTTCCGCCGGATTCCTGCGTCTCTCTCGGTTATTGTGATGGGGGACTTCAACTCCAAGTCTGCTGCTTGGGGTTCCCGCATCACTGATCGTCGTGGCTCTGCAGTTGAGGCCTGGGCGGAGAGATACGGGCTAGTGTGTTCCAAACGAGGTTCAGCTTATACGTGCGTACGTCGACAGGGTGGGTCAGTGGTGGACTTAACGTTCACCACCCCTGCTTTAGCTATATGCGTCCGAGACTGGCGGGTCACGGACGCTGAGACCTTGTCGGACCATGTTTACATCAGGTTCGACTTGGTTCTGCCACGCGCTATAAATTCCTCTACACCGCCTTTGGTCAGCCCGTTTCCCAAGTGGTCACTGACCAAACTGGGCCGTCTCATTCCAGCGGTCCCTGCACAGGATATCCGATGCGGCAATGCCTCGAATCCGCCGTCGCCCACTTGATAGAAAGGCCGTTTATTGGTGGTCGGAGGAGATTGCCGGCCTCCGCGCTGCATGCAATAGCAAACGCCGAGAGCTGGCTCGTTACCGTCATCGGACTAGATTAGGTAATAGAAACTCCGAACTGGAGGCTCTGTTGCATGACCAGTATGCAGAGGCACGCAGGTCTATGAGGTCGACTATTTTCAGAGCCAAAACACAAGCGTGCCAAGAGCTACTTGATAGCCTCAACAACGATACGTGGGGTCGTCCATATCGTGCAGCGCGCAACAAGTTGCGTGGGCAGGGCCCACCGGTTGCTGAAACTCTTTCTCCACAGCTACTTCGGAACGTTGTTGAAGCCCTATTTCCGGATAGATCTGAACACGTGTCTCCACCAATGACTCCGGAAAATGGCGAGTTGACGTATGATCCGCAGCCTCCGCCCCTAGAGATCTCCAACACAGAGTTCGACGCTGCGCTTCGTAAATTGCGAGGCAAACGGACTGCCCCTGTCTGTCTGTCCAGGACTGTCCATGGCACAGTCCTGGCCCTCTCTTTGGTGGAGTTAGAGCCACGCCTTCGCAGGCTTTTTGACGCGTGCCTCTCCGCAGGTCGTTTCCCCCGAATTTGGAAACAGGGCAGATTGGTGCTCCTCCGAAAGGCTGGTCGCCCGGCGGACTCGCCCTCCGCGTACCGGCCCATTGTCCTTTTGGATGAAATCGGTAAGCTGTTGGAGCGCATTGTCGCTGGCCGGATCGCAAGCCACTTATCGACGAATGGTCCGGATCTTGCGGATACACAATACGGGTTCCGGGAGGGCCGATCGACAATTGACGCAATCTTACGCGTTATGTCCCTCTCCGATAATGCAACCACCCACGGTGAGGTTTTGCTGGCGGTGTCACTTGACATCGCCAATGCATTCAACACCCTGCCGTTTGAGTGCATCACCGCGGCGCTCCGATACCACGGAGTGCCCCTGTACCTAAGACGGCTTATCGCAGACTATCTGCAAGATCGGGCCGTTGTCTGTCAGATGAGTGACGGTGGCCTCCTCGTAAGGCGAATGGTTTGTGGTGTTCCACAGGGGTCGGTTCTGGGCCCACTACTGTGCAACATCGGTTATGACTGGGCCCTCAGAGGGGTTTTGTTGCCTGGCGTAAACGTAACCTGTTACGCCGACGATACGTTGGTCACCACGCAGGCAGTTACATTCTCCGAGGCCGTCCGCTTGGCAAATGTTGGGAACATGCAAGTGGTCCGCCGCATCCAAAGGCTTGGGCTTCAGGTGGCTCTCGGTAAAACCGAGGCTATCCTTTTTCATGGTCCAAGGCGAGGACCGCCTGCGGATGCAGCTCTTGAATTGGATGGGTGTCGGGTACTTGTAGGTTCAACACTTAAGTACCTGGGCCTCGTGCTGGATTCGAGGTGGAAGTTTTCACCTCACTTTCGCCAGCTGGGCCCCAAACTTCTGAGGGCAACTGCCTCCCTTGGGCGCCTTTTGCCCAATCTCGGCGGGCCGGGTGATACATGCCGCCGCCTATTTACGGGGGTGGTGCGGTCAATGGCCCTTTATGGTGCCCCTATATGGGTCAATGCCCTGTCGGCTACAAACAAGGCTCTGCTAAGACGTCCACAGGGGGTCATGGCCGTCAGGGTTATTCGAGGGTATCGCACCGTTTCCCACGAAGCAGCGTGCGTGATGGCGGGCACCCCACCATGGGAGCTGGACGCCTCAGTTTTATACGAGGTGTACCAACAGAGTGCGGCCTTCCGTCAGGCAGAAGGCTTGAGACGAGTGCCGCCTGACATTGTAGAGCGCTGGCGTAAATCTGCGCAATGTCGAGTTCGCCGGCGATGGCGTGGGCACCTAGCAGAGCCGGTCTCCGGTCACAGAACCGTCGAGGCAATCCGGCCTGTCCTTAGACGCTGGATGGAGAGGCATCACGGGGTGCTGACCTTCCGACTCACGCAGATCTTGTCGGGGCACGGGTGCTCCGGTAAGTATCTGCACAATATTGCTCGAAGGGAGAGCACCCCGCGGTGCCACGAGTGCGGGGCAGACGAGGACGACGCGCAGCACACGCTAGAACATTGCCCGGCATGGGCTGTTCAGCGGGCCGCCCTCGTCACCGATATCGGGGGTGACCTGTCTCTGCCGGCCGTCGTCGAGAACATAGCCAGCAGTGAGATATGTTGGAGGGCGTTTGCCTCCTTCTGCGAGGAAGTCCTTGCACAGAAGGAGGCCGCAGAACGGGTTCGCGAGGACGATCCTAAAGCTGACCCGTCTCGCAGGCGGCGGCCGGGTAGGAGGAGGCGAACTTACGCCCTCCACCAGCTGCCAGAGGGGTCGCGGTGACGGAGTGGGGTTCCCGTCACTCGTACTAATAACCCCCCATGCTGAGGGGGTGCCTGAAGGCGCTCCACAGACACTCCCTACTCTTGAGAGGAGCTCGATTTAGTCGGGCAGCATCGCTCTCGACACACAAAGCGATTGCGAGACCCTTTGTGTATCGAGAATGCGATTTGACGGAGCCCCCCAGTATTTTTAGTGGGTATGCCTTGATTAGCGGGGTGAGTCCCACATAACCGCAGCTGGGCCTCATTCCCACTGCGGTAGATATAAAATCTTTTTTAACTGGGTAAAAAAAAAAAGGTTTACGGAGTACTTGGATCGCCTCAATAATATTAAACTGTATTTCAAATCATAGTCGAAACCAATATGGGAAAAATAGGAGAGAAATTGATACTCACTTATCTTTTATGGACTTTGGTAGTCGGAATATTGTTAAAAGTTGAATATGATCTGAAAAAAAAACAAAAAAAATTTCGCCCTATTCACTTATTTTTATATCACAGTGTTATTTACGTCTAACAAAAAAATACAATAATTTGAACGATTAAAGTAACGAATTGCCTCAAATTTTAACCGCAAATTTGATCCAGTTTTGATTAGTAGTTTAAACCTCAAAATAAAATTTGACAGTTAATTAAGTAAATGTAAGTCTTTACTAAAAATCTACACAACATTAATGTCAAATTATAGAACAATCGCAATAAACTTACAAAGTTGATGAGAGATTTCTGCTTACAGATTTAACTGGATCGCATGCTTGTGCGTTATTACACTCTGCAGCAACTCTAAAATACAAAATTACTATAAATAATTAAGAAATACCAAATAAATAAACAAAATTCTTTTACTTTTCTCTCCAATTATATAACCCAATAAATAAAGTATCATAAAGAATTTGTGGTATGGGTACACATAAATAAATAAATATAAATAAAGCAAAAATAAATATAAATAAACATACATGATTTGAGGATATACATAATATTCATGTTCATCACAAAAAATCTGCCTCGACCGGAATCGAATCCGGGGCCTTTGGCGCCTTAGACTGCGTTCTGACCACATCGCTAGACAGTCGTCACTAAATATGTGAAGTATGGATATGTATGGATACGATAATTTCGCGTCAAAATGTTAGTATTATAAAAAGTATAACTTCAGATACTGTCACCAGCGTCCAACACGCGAGTAGTCAAAAACATCGATTTGTTTTGCATACACTACCCGCGCCGACGTTGTACCGCTTGTACTTTGTACTCGTATTATGTTATGATATGAGCAATGAGCGTCGGTGGCGCTGTGGACTCGGCACTTGCCTTCCAATCGGGAGGTCTGGGTTCGAGACCGCCATGTACCACTATTTTTTTCGTGTCGAAATTCATATGTACATTTGTCTGACGCTCCTACGGTGAAGGAAAACATCGTGAGGCAACCTAGATACATCTGCGAAGAAATTCAAAGGTGTATGTGAAGTCGACCAATCGGCAATGGGCCAGCGTGGTTGACTAAGGCCTAATCACCCTAACATAGGTACATAGGGTAGGCTCGAGCCCCTCGGTGGGGACGTATATGAGCTGTGATGATGATGTTATGATAATTATGACCACTAAAGTCGACGGCAAGAGTCAATATTGTAAGGTGAAACTACCTACTTACAAAAAGATATGAGGCAAACAATAAAAGTAAAGTAATAGGTACCTTTCGTTTCCGTTTTTCTTATTGTAATGTAATGTTGTTAGTTAATGTTGTTGTGTATAATAATAAATAAAAATAATATAAAATAGGTACCTTCTACAATAAGCCATACATTGAGTTTTTGACTTCTTAAGTACTCTTTTAGACAATTTTCTTTTATTTGCCATGATTTTATCGATGTATTTTCTCGGGTGGGGAGCACGGAAACACAGTTTACTCGTCTCAACGGAGCGATCAAGACTGATTGTTGAAACAAAACATGCCTGTTACCTCTGGTCAGGTGCGACAGACGATAGCGTTCTGCGCGGAATAAGAACGCTGTAAGCGCCGAATTAGTTTTATTTTAATTACTCTTAAAATAAACATTATTTTTGAAAATCGCTAGTACGGTTCCTGGGTAATATAGTTTTATATTATATATTAAAATATTGACGCAGTTATATGCATCTCATTGAAAAACAATCGATTTTGCTTGAAAATTAGACGTAACTTCGCGATTTTTTTCTATCGATAAAATATGATGATTTTATGTTTTCACTTAATCCGTTCACTTACAAATATAGTTAAATATCTATTTTTAAAAAATGGGGTAGTTCATTATTCAATTTCAAGTGTAAATATCAAATCTACGATTAGCAATTTAGCTTTATACCCCCTCTTAAGTACGTAACACAAATAAGCGTTAATTAATAAAATCTATACTAGCAAAATGCAGTCAAATCAAGTCAAAATACCTAAAATCCGGTAATATAAATTTTACCGGAGGGAGACTCTGCACTAGGACCGTCTGCTTAGGTACCTCCGTCTTACCTGTTTCTACCACAAAGCAGCAGTGCTTGCATTGCTGTGTTCCGGTTTGAAGGGTAAGATATGGCAGTGAAATTACTGGGTACCGTGACTTTACATCTGATGTCACAAGTTGGCAACGTACACTGTTCTTGTGGGGGTTGCGGTTTTGCTGCGAATCTCACAAGAGCCACAATATGTATTATAGGTGACTGTTACCACTTTCCATCAGGTAGGCAGTCAGGTGCCAACTTAGTTGCAATAAAAAAAATATTCCGATATTACTATAAAATGATCTTTTCAATTGTCGTACATTTTTTTGTATACTTATTATCACCCAAAACATAATTTGTATTGGTGCACTACAGGTAGATTTTTGGCAGAGGTTTGTTAGGTAACCTGGGTTATTGTTCATTGGTTTAATGTAAACAACCTGTCACTTAATGAAGGGAAAACAAAATGTATAAAATTTGTTTTACCCAATGTAAAAGAGGTTCACACCACTGTAAAAATAAAGGATATAGGTGTTGACCTCGTGGACACCACAGTATTTCTTGGGATCACACTTGATTCTAAGCTGCAATGGGGCCCACATATAGACAAATTGTCAAAGAGACTTAGTTCTGCAGCTCACGCTGTATGGAAAATACGTCAGATGACTGATGTTGATACAGCAAGACTTGTATATTTTTCTTACTTTCATAGTTTGATGTCATATGGCATTTTGTTGTGGGGAAATGCTGCCGATATTCAGATCGTTTTTGTGCTCCAGAAAAGGGCTATTCGAGCCATCTATAACCTTAAAATGAGAGATTCTTTGCGAGAAAAGTTTAAAGAAATTGGTATTATGACAGTAGCGTCGCAATATATTTATGAGAATCTAATATATGTTCGTAAAAATATTCATTTGTTTTGTAAAAATAGTGATATTCATTCAGTTAATACTAGACAAAGGAATATGTTAGCTTTACCAAATACCAGGCTCCAAAAATCAATAATTATTTTAGAGGCCTGTGTATACGTTTCTACAATAAAATCCCAAGTTGTATACAAGAACTCAGCTTAAACAAATTTAAAGTTGCAATCAAAGATGTACTTATTAAAAAAGCATATTATAAAGTGTCTGATTACATGACGGACAAAAAAGCTTGGGTTTGAACTCTCATTTCTAATATTTAACAATGTTAGAAAATGTTAGAAGTGCGTTTTGTTTCAAAGAAACATTTAGTGAGAGCAATTTATAAGTTCACGCACTTCTCTCAGAAATAGCTTATATAATGTGAATTAACACATCTCTTCTTGTAATGGAAGTTGAGCTCAAACTTTTGCTTTGAGGTCAGCTTCCAATTGACGACCCTGTAACAAAATCAAAATTGTAAATGGCGATTTAAAAGAGGAGATAAAAAATTTTGACCTTTCGAGTTTCTTGCTTGTTCTTCTCGAGAAGGCTCTCCCAATTTCCGAACAGGAGTAGAGTCAACTTTTTTTTTTCATTCCTACTTGTATTTGCATACATCTTGAGTATATTCAAGATGTATGCACATACAAGGTTAATATGATTTCATTAAATTAGATTGTTTTGCTTTGTTTTGACGTCAATAAGTGTCTGTAAAGGCCTATGTTGAATAAAGATTTTTGAATTTGAATTTGAATTTATACCTAGAACATTTCTGAAGTGAGTCTTTTCACTAGAGTCACCATCAATTTTTTTTCGCGGATACTTATACTAAATAAATAGCGTGTGTATAATTCTTGAAAAAGGCAGTGCTTTTTATGCATTAAAATAAAATAAAGAAAAGGAAACATATATGAGTTACATTACATCTCAAATAGTTAAAGCTACCGTTTTTCGGCTTACGATAAAAATCTTAAGCGCGACGAAATGCAGTGTTACAGTGAAAATGAAGACTAGTGTTAAGGGCATCTTTACAGTACGCCAGGGAGCCGGCTAACCAAGAGTTATGACGGCATTTTCTTCACCCTTATGAGGAAATACGAGAGTTTCAGCACAGATTGTAGAGGGTCGCCGGAGGCACTATGATTGCTCAAAGTTAAGCCCGAGACCTGTGTTGATTTTTTTCATCAGTATATTTTTTCATACAAGGTATTTTTATACTTTTTACATTAAAATAGTAGTTAATACTTTAAGGTATATATATTGTTAGGATACAGCAGGCTATATCCGTGACTGTACTAGCCTTTAACTAAGGCCCTAGAAATCAGCATTAACACCAGTTTGCTCAGAGGGCCAATTCTTCTAATGAGCTACCGCTGAACTTGCGTTTGACCAATCAGAACGCCATTTTATCTTCACGTCGTTACTCAATATATGAGCTGCCATTGGGCAATCGCAACGATTTAGTTTCGATTCGTCCTTAATTTTTAGCATAATTACACCTCATGCATGAACGGTGAATCATTCGACTAAGAGAAATCTATGTACAATATCATGTTCGCCATACGATTGTAAAGCTTTATTGCGAACTTTTCATCTCTTTTTAAAGGTCGGCTAATTCGGCTAATTCGGCCTAATTCGGCTTTTATGATATTCACGGCAAAAAAGAGAACAACGCCACACGTATTTAAATTAGGGCTTAATAATGCACATTTACACTATGTATCAAATAAAAACAATATATTATTTAGTCGTCAATAGCGCACAGGGGTAAGGCTTATCAGAGATTTTTCTAGTCAGCTCTGACTTTATGTTATATTTTTAAAATTGATCAACTGCTCAACCAAATATGATTTATGATTTAAGCACATATTATTATTGTTTTATGTAAATTGGATCTCAGCCAGTCATAATTGATAATATTTATTAAAATAAACTAGTGTACAGTGATATACGAGTATCAATTTCTGTAATTTAAAATTAATATAATTCTGACTTGAATATGTTTCCTTGCTTTAATATAATTAAAAACTTATTTTAAGCTTTGTGAATGATGTATGGCATGTTGTTGTTCGGAACAAGTTAGTTATTATATTATAGATAGAGTGGATTACCTTTATCGTCCCTTCCGGCCCCACTTAAATCAGCGTCACGGTTCTTCGTGACATAGAGCCGGAGTGGAGTCGCTTTTGATGGCTTTTTCTAAATAATTAATTACTTGATTTCTATATGTTCTTCTTTTTCTTCATTTAGAACAAAAGATTCCAAAATTTGAGTACTTAAGCAAAAAAGTAGCGTTTTACGGGTTAAATTTAAATGCGACATTAGTGTGAAGAAGTCTTTACGCGCTCATTATGCGTGGTGCGTCCTGTCCGCTTAGCGGCGGCGGAAAGATACTTTTAGCGCATGAAATTAAAACGGCAAGCAAAATAAGACTTTGTACAAGTAAACGTGAGCTATATGCGACTTGTTAAGCGTCGTAATTAAATCAGAAATTGCTAATGATGCTGCGAGATGGATAGCGTTAATCTTACGCAATTTCACGAGACAATTTAGCAATTAAGCTTTTTGTAATTTTACCACCGCTCGTGCGATGTGTGCCGCTTAATATTCAGATATGAAAATGAGGTTTCATTATAAAATTAAAATTCTGGCGCTAATTCGGCTTAATATTGAGATATTTTAGGGAGTATAGATCCGCTGTATAAGTGTGACGTATGTTTATCTGTTCGAGTTCGAGACCGCCATGTACCAATGTGTTTTTCGTTTCGAATTTCATATGTACATTTGTCTGACGCTCCTACGGTGAAGGAAAACATCGTGAGGCAACCTGCATACATCTGCGAAGAAATTCAATGATGTATGTGAAGTCGACCAATCCGCACTGGGCCAGCGTGGTTGACTAAGGCCTAATCACCCTAACATAGGGTAGGCTCGAACCCCTCGGTGGGGGACGTATATGAGCTGTTATGATGATGTTTATCTGTGAAATCTCTTTATCTGTCTAACACTTGTAATGAATATCTCAAAAAATAAATGGTGAAATAGTATCTTAGAAGCTTTAAAAAATATTGTTAGAACAAAAATGTACCTAATTATAAAATATTTCTTTAATTCATATTTATTCCTATTTCTATACCCTTCCCGTTGATTGTCCTTTTTCCTATTTCCCTGTCTTAAGGTTGCCTGGAAGAGATTGCTTTTTAGCAATAAGGCCGCCTATTTGTACATATATATATTTTTGACATTTGTATCCCATTGTAATACAATTTTTGTACAATAAAGGGTTTATTATTACTATCTATACATATATAATATTATAAAGAGGAAAGATATTGATTGTTTGTTTGTTTGTATTGAATAGGCTTCGAAACTACTTAACCGATTTTGATGGAAATAGGGATTCACACCGGTATAGTTCGAGACCAAGGCAAGGACATAGGGTAATTTTCCTACGGGAAAGAAAATTCCTACGGGAAAACAATAATAACGCGGGCGAAGCCGCGAGCGGAAAACTAGTTATTATTATAAGGTAGTGGTGATATAAATGGAGTGCTACATATATTGTTTTGTATCACGCCGCGCTTACGGTAATGGCGTAGCTTGTGCTTAATATAGCCTCGCTTAACCCAATACTGGTAACAAGCCTCTCGGAGCTTGGGCCACCGCCCACCACGCTGTGGAGATCGTAAGGGTACTCTCGTTTCACGCTGATTTTATTTATTGTTCACAGAACAGTTATAAAACTTACTCCATGCTTATGACAACTTTAAAAAGGTAGTTTTTCGTCTGTCATAGCGAGCTTCACCAAGTATATTCATATTGTAAAATCAAGTGCTCCTTCACTTGATGACTTCTCGTAGTCTGTTAAATAACAATTTCCTAAGTATAAATTCGTAATCTAAGGTAAAAAGAGAGCATCGGTGGTGCTGTGGACTCGGCACTTGCCTTCCAATCAGGAGGTCCGGGTTCGAGACCGCCGTGTATCATTGTGTTTTTCGTTTTCGAATGTATATTTATCTGACGCTCCTACGGTGAAGGAAAACATCGTGAGGCAACCTGCATACATCTGCGAAGAAATTTAATGGTGTATGTCAAGTCGACCAATGCGCACTGGGCCAGCGTGGTTGACTAAGGCCTAATCACCCTAACATAGGGTAGGCTCGAGCCCCTCGGTAGCAACGTATATGAGCTGTGACGATGGTGATGATGAGCGCGCCCATAAGGGCAGGGAGAACACCGGGGGGTTTTAGTGGGTAGGCCTGGCACTCTGCCGGGAGAGCCCCACTCACGCTCGCCGTCTAGGCAACGGCGGGTACGGTACGGTTACGCATTTCCCCCCGAGAAAACAAAAGACCCACGCACCAAGCGTTCTGTAAGTACATTTTATCTAAGTAAGTATATAAGTTCTTAATTATATACAAATTCACGTTTTCATATTTTTTAGTCAATATGTGCTATAAGACCTTGCTTCTTGCCAAATGTCATGATTCTAGGTCATCGGGAAGTACCCTAAGGTTTTGTTTCCCTTGTAATATCGGTTATATCTTTTGGGCGTGTTGACTTACAATTATGATTTTTTCATAGCTGAACTAGACAGTAGGTAGACCTGAGTAATGATATCGTTTGATATCTCTTCGCGTTCCCGAAAAAAGGAAAGATGGACAACAGTGATTCTATAAGGGTTCCGCTTTTTCTTTTAAGTTACAGAACTCTAAAAATAAATGAAAATGAATGACATCATTTCCAGTGCACTGGTGATGCTACGTTTGGGTGATTCACAGAAGGTGCAACAGTTTCGATAATTATGACTTTGGACGTATTACTTTTCTCTTTTTAAATTTGCTATTTCTCGTGCCTGTTTCGTCGTGTTTGCTGCTTATGATAATTAGAATGTCCCCACTTTCAATGTAACCCATTAATGTGAGTCTGTATTGTGTTGTTCAAACATTTTGCATGTGGGCATTTTGTAAATAAACAAATGAATAACGCCATCTAAGCCAGAACTGAATGCGTCTGAGGATGCGTCTGTAGATCAAGTGAAAACCCCTAACGAGCCGAAAGCTACGCAGATCGAAACAATTAGGGAGTATATCGGGTGCAATATCGACGGAGAATAGGCCGGCCCGTGATCTAATATTCATCGCAGACGTGCCGTACACAGGGCAAAGCGTAATACGTAATTAGATACAATGCTCTTCGGCACTCCACGTCGTCGGCTACTATGCATTATGCACGAATCTAAATTGAATGTGCACTTAGTTGCGCGTACTGAACCATGTGCGTTACACGAGGTTTCGGTATCACGAACAAGTTTGATAGATCACTTATTGAGTGCACAAAAAAATAATATGGAAGTGTCTCAGACTTCAAGTCAGTTCAAATTAATTTAAATTGTGACGCAAGACCTGATGAACACTTGCATAAGTACAATGGGAAGTTATCGAGTTAATTTACATAATCTTTTAATCAACAAGTAAAAAGTACTTTTTTTTTCAGGGGCAAATACGTGACCGCACTGTACCGGCCGATTGGTTAGACGGCGAGCGTGTGCCTAGCTTTCTGGTAGAGTGCCAGGCATACCCACTAAAACCCCCTGATGTTCCCCCTGCCCCTGTAGGCGCGTGTAGTAGGGTCCACAATGCGATACCACTACCCACGCACCCGGCAAACTCGACTATAGTGGTCGAGCTATCACCTCCTCCATCTGTGGGATTGTCCGAGAAGTTAAGTTATGGAAGTGTAAATCAGGCCTTACAAAAAACTATAATGTAATGCCCATTAATGTTTTTTTTTTTTTTTTATGTATGACCCGGCAAATGACCTCCTCCCGCCTGATGTTAAGCGATGAAAGAGGCCCAAATGAGTTGACAGATAGAGTAGGGACGACATCCACTATCCTACCTGCCCGCCCCTTGCCGGCCCAAAAGATGCTTTTTCACGCCTCTTTTGAAGGAACCCATGTTGTAGGATGGAGGAAACACGTGCGCAGGTAGAGAATTCCAAGTGTGGGATGAACGACAGAAGAAGGAATCTTGGAATTTCTTGGTACGGTGTGAAAAGGAGGACACAGTGTACGGATGACTCCGAAGGCCCTTACGCATGTTTCTGTTAAGAAATGGAGAGGGAGGGATAAGGTTAAAGAGCTCCTCAGAGCATTCCCCATGGAACATTCGGTAAAAGGCGCTAAGAGAGACGATGTCACGACGAAGTTGTAGAGGCTAGAGGGTGTTAGTTACCTCTACATCGCCAATAATGCGAAAGCCCGACGCTGCAATCTGTCCAGAGCATCGAGCAGGTACTGAGCGGAGCCGTCCCAAAGGTGCGAGCAATATTCCACGCAAGACCTAACCTGAGTTTTATACAACAAGCATAGTTGGTCCGGCGCAAAATACCTACGCACCTTGTTCAGAACACCGAGTTTCCGTGAGGCAGTAGTTATGACGGATTCGATGTAGTCTCTGGGGTTCAGATCGCAGCGAATGTTCATTCCGAGCAAGGTGATGTTGCTCTGTGTGTGAAGGGTTGTGCCCTGAAGAGAAGAAAGGGGGAGGAAAGGTGACCTTTTCGCCGAAAACGCGCACACCTGTGTTTTCTTAGTATTGAACTCAACAAGATTGTTGGAGCCCCATTCGCAGACGAGGTCCAGCGTCCTGTTGAGCTCAATGATAAGATTCTGCCTCTCCCTACCAATATCACCACGAGCAGCCCCTGAGCTTCCGTGATATCCCCCATGCACTGTACTGTCGTCTCCATAGCAATGTATAGCAATGTTAATTTATTATGATGCTTATTAGACTGTCAATTTCTCCATAGTTGCCGATTTTCTTCTTAATTAATATTTACCTGAGACTGAGCTATGATCACCGGTCAATAAAGAGTTTTTATATTATTACTAGTTGTGCTCGCGAACTACGTTACACCATAATAATTAGCTAAAAAAATCACCTAGTTGTATAAAAATAGTTAACGACCTATTCTCAGACCTACCGAATATACACAAAAAAGTTTGGCTACAAACACTGTGAAACGAGAATTTTATACAAGTTTATTTTTTAGTTATGACAAAAATTTTGTGTGCTTGTTCAGACAAGCAAACTGAACAACTTTCACTATGGGACCAACTTCGAAATCGCAAAAAAAAAATCTGCTGTTCCATACAAATGTTCAACATTCACTGACCCTAAATGTATGAAACAGCTGTCTTTTTTTAGCGATCTCGAAGTTGGTCCTATAGTGAAAGTTGTTCAGTTTGCTTGTCTGAACAAGCACACAAAATTTTTGTCATAACTTAAAAATAGTGGTGTATATTAAGATCATATTAACATTGAATAGTTTTGTGTGCTTTAATTTACACACACTCCCATCGATTACTTATATAATTTCATATACACACACAGATAGCACACTTCACTCAGTCACAAAGAAACAAATTATCACTTTTTCAACACTTATAGACAAATATTATTATTATTCTACTTTCTCACTTCTGTTTGCAATTCTTACGGTTATTTTTCTTTTGTTGTGTAAATGCTTTCATGTGGCATTTTTACATACTGTGGCGTGGGGCCTAGTGACTCATATAAAAGGTTCTTTATGGATACATACCTTAGGCATCAGACTCTCACGTAACATAATTTTCTTTACTTACCCGCTAGTAACAAAAAAATATTACTGTTGGACGGTACTTAAATGTAAAGGAACCGTGTAATAGGACTAAACAAGGGTATAAAAATTCAATAAAATGTAAATTTCCTACCCCGTGTCTGAACGGAAACTTTTAAAAGAAGAGTCGATGAAGGAGATTGGCCGTCACAAAGCCGACCAAACAGTTAATTCGGGTGCGACAGCTAACAGTTTTCTTTTTAAGGAAATACAAAATAATAAACCTATGTGAATCAAAAAATATTAAAATGTACTAAGAAAATATATAATAATATTGTCTTTTATTCGGTAACCAAGGTGCTGGTTATATATATTACAAATAAAATGTTAACTATTAAAAAATAATAAATTACAAAGGAAAAATCAATTCTAAACTAAACTATATAACAAAACTAATATAAACTAAAAATTATTTATAGTAAATTTATATAAACTACTTAATAATAAAAAAAAACTAAACTTAAATAAAAATACAAATAAAACAAAAAATCCTCCCGCGGCATGGTCCCGTAGATGCTGGCAGCATTTCCCCGCTGTATTGCAATAGCAATACGTTGAGCAAGGAAGCTGCCAGCTCTATTGTCGCCAGTAGCGTCCACTAGCCTCTTCGAAATTTCTTCAAAGAAGGCGTGGGCGCTTGAACCCCACGGACCGAGAGTCTCGACGCCGAACGGAATGAAATTATATTCGGCGCTGAGACCTCTATATTTGACTTTTTTTAAAGTTTCGGCTGCCGCTGCAGCCGCGCCGGCTTTAGCAGAAGTTCCGTGGAGATGAGAAGGAGCTAGCGTATCTACGCAGGTGGCGTCACCTGGCGAGAGACCGGCGGAAGATGTCACTGAGCGCGGCGTGCCTAGAAAAGCGACCTGTGGGGCTAGCACGCAGTAGAATCGAAAATCGAATCGAAATCCGAATCGAGGAGTTTGTATGGCAATTTTATTACTTCTGCTACTCACCGCCGTGGCGCTAATAAAATTGCCATACAAACTCCTCGATTCGGATTTTGATTCGATTTTCGATTCTCCTGCGTGCTAGCCCCACAGGTCGCTTTTCTAAATTCATTATGTTATTGTCTTAAACTCATAGCAAAACACTATCTTGTTGAAGACGAGATTAGAGCATTCTCGTGCTATTAATTTTTTGATGTAACACGCACGTTATTGTACAGGACGATTGATTTTCCTTAGCAATACAACTATAAAGGTAAACGATATATTGATTATAAGCAAAGTTTTGTGAAAAGTGGTAAATTACTTCATTAACCGAAAATTCGTATCTACCTATTATTAACTGAATTCAGAAAAGGACGCGATTCCCGATTGACTCGAATGTTTGTTTTTGTGTGAATGTTGAGCGATTACTCCGCCAATTGTAGACCGATTTTCAAAATTTGTGTATTCGAAAGGGAACTCAGTTAGTACACAAGAATCCCACTGTCACCAAAGTAAGGATGTAATGATGGAATCCCAGGTAAATAGAGGGAAACTCTTAAATTTTTAGGCACATATCACATTTTATTCACATTTTATCTAAAGCTAATATTTCGGTAATTGCGTCTGGTAGTCTTAATTTCATGATAATGAGCTGATGATGGAAGGTTCCTTTAGGATAAGACTGACTTAGGGGATAGTTCTTTTCATACTATGATCACGTATTGACCTAAATATACTTAGTAATGACGAAATAATTTACAAATAACGTTTTAGATTATGAATAATAAAATGAAAGATTACTTGTTAAATACATTACATATCTTATATTAGCTATATATGTGTGAAAACCGCAAACCGATCCTGTCAGTTTCCGGCTCATAACATACACATTGAACGTGAAGTTAAGAAGAGCCAAAATACATGATATATTTGTAGCTTTATAATTTCGGTGGGAAGACCCTTGCCCATTAGGGAGGTTTATGTCCAACAGCGCTAGCCTTTTGACTGAAATGATGATGACGATATCACAACTCAATAATTTTCGTGGCAACATAATTGTTAAGGTTAAAGAGAGCTGGTATTTGTGAGGAATCTAATAAAAGTTTAGGGCTTAGGAAAAATACCATATATTATATTTTTAGACATTGAGCAGACATTGACAAGACATTGTCATTATATCATAGACATAAAATTAGGCATCTTGATATAGGTTTGGTATCGTTAACACTCTTCCCCCCCTGGATTCGAGGGCAAACGAACAAGGCGCTGTGTAGATCGGCGGCGCAGGGTACCTCGTGACGTCCTTACGTCGACCACTCGTACCCGGCCATCGGCTCCAGGGTAAATCTCTTTCACAATACCTCGTGGCCAGTAACTTCTCTCAGAAGAAGGATCAATTACTAGGACAACATCGCCAGCTTTCAACTGTTCTTCGCTTGTGTGCCTTGTTGTCCTTGGCAATAAGCAGGGCAGCACTTCTTTTAGCCACCTCGACCAAAACATGTCGGCCAATCTTTGGGCTATTCGCCATTGTCTTCTAGAACACAAATCGTTGGCTTCCGTTGTTCCTGTTGGTAAGTTCGACGAGGTTCCAAACAAAAAATGGAATGGTGTCAGTGCAGGAGCATCTATAGGACTCACCGAAACATGCGTAAGTGGACGGCTATTCACAATCGCTTCTATTTCACAAAATAGCGTTAGAAGTGTTTCGTCTCGTGGCGCTCTTTCCTTTAATATAACCTTTAAAGCCGTCTTAACACTTCGAATTAATCTCTCCCAGGCTCCGCCCATGTGTGGACTCAATGGAAGATTAAAGTGCCATCTCGATCTTCTATTAGTAATATCAGTTTGCAGTTTCTGAAGTTCAGACTGTGCACCACGTAAATTTGTCCCATTGTCCGAATAGAAATCGCTAGGCCATCCCCGCCTTGAGGCCATTCGACGTAAGGCCATTAATAAATTATCGGTGGTCATGGAATGCACTATTTCTAGATGTATGGCCCTCACAGTCATGCATGTAAATATAACGCCGTACCTTTTTTCTTTTCTTCTGCCAACAACTACGTCAATGGGACCGAAAAGATCTAGACCACAGTGCGAAAAAGGTCTACAGTGATGAGCGACGCGACCATCAGGCAAATCTCCTTGTCTCGGTATTATTGGCGTTGCTTTCCTTATCCTGCATACTAGGCATTTGGAAGCCACACTTCTTACTGATGGACGAAGATGAACAACCCAAAAACGTTGTCTCAACTCGTTTATGACTGTTTCATTGTTTGCATGGGCAAGTAATACATGATAGTGCATTATTATAAGTCGGGCGACATGATGTTTCCCATCTAAAATTGCAGGTCTTTTTGCTTCCAAATTAACATCTACAGCGAGATCAATACGGCCTTGAACTCTTAATACTTCATCATCATCAAGGTAAGGTGAAAGCGACATTATTCTACTTTTCTTGCTTAATAGTTTTCTCTTAGTTCAGTGATTTCATCGAAAAATGTATCTAATTGTGCTTGACGTAGTATTTTTTTTTTTTTTTTTTTTTTTTTTTTTTTTTTTTATTAGAATGAGCGGCTATGTTTTGTCACTGCGACCTACGAGATCTATTGTGACCGCCACTATTACAGTTCTCCCACAAGCCCAGCATCTTCTAAAAAGTGCAGTATTTTCTTGGGGGAGAGGTGCTTGACCTCATCTGGTGACAGTAAGTGTTTGCCCAGGTGTAGGCTGCGTTTACGCATCAGTGGTCCACAGTTTGTGAGCAAGTGCATAGGTGTCTCTTCTGCCTCGTGGCAGACCCTGCACTCTCTGCACTCACTCAACCCCATGATGGACTTGTGCTTATTAAGGCGACAGTGTCCAGTGAGGGCTCTGACCAAAGTGCGTATGTTGTTCCTGCTTAATCCTCGGATCTGTTTGCAGGTACTACGGTCATAGGCTTTTATGAGTGCCTTAGAGTGTTTAAGTCCTGGCATATGCAGCCACGCATTGTAGGACTTATTGTCGTAATGGGTTTCAAGCGTTAGACGGGCGAGGCTTTTGGGTATACCACAGAATGGTTCAGGACCATATTGCGTTCCTTCGGCGCCAGCCCTGGCGAGCTCATCGGCACATTCGTTGCCAGTGATTCCCGCATGCCCTGGGACCCATCTAAGTATTACTCTGTTACTGTGTCCCAGAGTGTTTAGGCGGTTCATACAGTCATCCACTAGCTTTGAGGTCACGAGGTTACTGCTCAACGCCAGTAAAGCTGCTTGACTGTCTGAATTTATATATATTGTGCGGTTGACTTGGTTGATTGCAAGGTTGGTTTCCGCACATTCTGAGATGGCATAAACCTCCGCTTGGAAGATAGAGGCGAAGCTGCCCAAGCTTTGTGAGAACTTGTGCAGTGGCTGCTCTCTATATATACCAAAGCCCACTTTGGACCCCATCTTGGATCCATCGGTAAACCATACGGTGCTTCCTGTCTCATAGGTAACTTGCTTGTTTAGCCAGTCATCCCTAGAGAGAAGTTCCACTTTGTAGTTTCTATTGAAATTGCAACGTGGAGGCATGATATCAGAGTTCATGCTTAGTATTGGTGTCTCATTGACTAGGTCTAATAGAGACCTTTGTCGAAGGGACAGACATTTGAACCCGCCTTGGGCATTCATCCTGTACGCACACGCTATCGCCTCCTTGACAATAAACATGTCCAGGGGTGTGAGTCGCAGTAGCGCATTCAGGGCTGCCCCAGGCGTGGTGGAAATTGCGCCTGTAGCCATGAGACAGGCAGTTCTTTGTAGACTGCCTAACCTATTTGCAGCGGTTTTTTGTTTGGCTTTGTTGTACCACACCACTGAGCCGTACGTAATTATCGGGCGTATAATGGTTAAGTACAGCCATAGGACCGATCTGGGGCTTAGACCCCAGTTGGTCCCAACCATTCGACTGCAAGCCCCTAAGGCAATTTTTGCCTTATCTATTATGTTGGTAAGATGTGAGTTCCAAGTCAGTTTCTGGTCAAGAGTGACGCCCAGGTATTTGACCTCTGTAGAGAACTGCACATCCTTCCCGTTTAGCCGAGGCTTAACAAGCTTTTCAAGCCGTCTTCGCCTGGTAAATGGTATTATAACAGTTTTATCAGCATTCACTGAGAGGTTGTTTTCCCTACACCAGTTGTTTATGGTATTGAGGGCTTTCTGCATAATGTCAGATATTGTACTTTGGCAGAAGCCTCGTACCGTCACCACAAGGTCATCTGCGTATCCTTGGGTGTCGAAATTGAGGTCAGCCATGTTGTACAATAATTTGTCTACCGCAAGAGTCCACAGGAGGGGAGACAAGACACCTCCCTGCGGGCAGCCTCTTGTGGACAGAAGTTCAATTGATGATTTGTGTAGAGATATTTTAACTCCCCTGTTGGAGAGCATTGCCTCTACCCACCTGGTTGTAGTCGGGTCTACACTTTTGTTTTCCAATCCCCTGACTAACATTGTTATAGGTGCGTTGTCAAATGCGCCCTCTATATCTAAAAATGCACATAGTGCAATTTCCTTGTCCTCCAGCGCTTTTTCTATCCTGTCAGTCAAGCTGATCAGGGCCGTTTCGGTTGATTTGCCTCTACGGTAAGCGTGCTGGGTAGGATGAATAGGGTTTACAGTCAATACTGTTTCCCTAATGTGTATATCTATAACCTTTTCCATGACCTTCATAAGGAAGGATGAGAGGCTTATGGGCCTGTAGGACTTCGGTTGTGATCGGTCCTTCTTGCCCGCCTTAGGTATAAATATGACTTTAACTGTGGTCCACCTCTCTGGAATATATCCCCAGGCCAAACTTGCCCTGAAGATTTTGACCAGATGGGGAGTGAGGACGTTTGCTCCTTCTTTAAGTTGTGCGGGAAAGATGCCGTCCTCTCCACAAGATTTGTATGGTTTAAAGGAGTCAATAGCCCACCGTACCTGATTCGGTCTTATTATTATGGCCGCTCTACGCCAGTCCTCGTTATTTGGCCTGCGGAGGTTGCCAATTGTTCCCTGCGAGCAGGATTTGCTCACAGAGCCAGGAAAGTGGGTGGCCGCTAGTAACTCCAGTGTGTCGGTTTCACTTGACGTGAAGGTTCCATCGGGCTTTCTTAGTAGCCCGACTGGATTAGGCACAGCTTTTGAGAGCATTTTTTGGAGTCTTGCCGTGCGAGGCAGGCTTTGTACTTCCTCGCACAGCTTCCTCCAGGATGCTCTCTTTGCCTTCCTAATTTCAATGTTGTAACTGGTTAGGGCTTTTCGGTAGGTGTCCCATTCATTAGATTGTTTAGCCCTATTAAACAATCTTCTGGTTTCTGCCCTAAGCTTCTGCAGCTTAGTGTTCCACCATGGGACTCTGGTTGTAGAGGTTTTGTTTTTCGCAGGGCAACTACTTTCATAGGCTTTCTTGATTCCTATGGTAACAGTCTCCACTGCTAGCTCAATACCGTCTACTGTTCTAATATATTTAGGCATTACTTCAAGGTTTGACTTGAGCTGGTCTCTATATTCGTCCCAGTTGGTCTTCCTTGGGTCCCTAAATATTTCATTTTGACAAGAAATCGCAGCTTCTATGTCAAACCGGATATGCCTGTGGTCAGACATGGAGTTTTCGTCACTAACCTGCCAGTCAGCGATATGTCTAGCGAGATTCTTTGTGGCAAAGGTAATGTCCAGTACTTCCTGCCTGGTACGTGTAACAAAGGTCGGGATACATCCTAAGTTAAGTGTGATGAGTCCATTAGCGACAAGAAAGTCAAACAATAACTCACCTCTAGCGTTCACGCCTGTGCTTCCCCACGCAGTATGGTGGGCGTTGGCGTCGCATCCCACTAGGAGCTCTGCCCTATGCAGACGCGCGTACTCCACCGCCCGTTCCAGATCCTCCGTGGGGTTAGGTTTCTCGCCCGGTAGATAGGCCGAGCACAAAATTACTCTGGGCCCGGTCCACCCGGCGAGATTTACATATCCTGCAACCAGATCATCACTGCAAAGCTCTGTAACAGGCAAAAGGTTAATATCTCTCCGAAATATTATACAGGCTCTGGGTCTATGGCCACCGGCATGTACTAAAATCTTACCTGCAGACGACAGCCCCAGAATATTGCCATTGGCTACCCATGGCTCTTGGATTAGAGCGAGATCCACCTTGTTGCCGGCGAAGCAACACTCCACCACCGCAGACGCAGCTGCAGCATGGTGGAGGTTGGCCTGTAGGATTCTCGCTCTGTTTACCATTGGGGTAGCCATTGCATTACTGTTTGGGGGGACGTGGCACATTGGCTGGAGGACGTGGTCGTCCTGCTGCACTGTTTGTGCCCCTCCCCGCAGTTTTCCCGCCTCTTGTACCGCTCCCTCCGCCCTTGGTAGACTTCAGCGGAGGCCGCAGGTTGGAAGGTGGTGGGGGTTTCCCAACCAGTCCTCTCCATGACCCCGGCACTCTCGCTGCCGTCTGTCCACTAGAAGTGGAAGGCGTGGGAGGCGGCACACTCGCGGCCCCCGTGCTGGCACCAGAAGACTTGGGTGGAGGCGGTTCACTCAGGTGCCCTTGGGAGGCTCCCTGAGTCTTCCCCTCTGCCACTTCGGTCTCCTGCTGCCGCACGGGCGCCCGGTTAGGCGTGTCTGTGTCAGAGCCACCTCGGATTCTGAAAACCACAGTTTTGAACCCGAGGGTGGCCCGACCATCGTTAGCCCGGAGGGCCTCCACAGAAGGGTCGTCGAGTGAGAAAGTCACAAGTGACCCTCCCACCCCGTCCCTCCTGTGGAGGACCTTCCAGAGCTCTGTGTTGAGGCCTTCATTTTGTGCCCTCAGCAACACCAGCGCTTCGTCAGTTGTCTCCGCCTCGCTGGAGGGCACAAAAGTAGTCCCAACATGAGGCTTAGGCAGCTCCGACTCAGGAATGGTCCTGAGATCTGCCTCAGGCCACGGCTTTAAGTTTGGGATTACACCCACAAGCCAGTCCAGGGTCGCCTGTCCCTCGTAAGTGACTAGGACCCAGCCTGGCTTGTGTGTGAAGCCCATAAATTTTGGTCCCGAACCCTTTTTATCCATCCCCGCAAAATTGCTGGTGATGGACTTAAGGAGAGCACGATGTACAAGCCGCATCTGCTCCTCACTCATGGGTTCCGAATTTCGGATCCCCACGCGAGAGGAGCCCGCTACGGCACTGTACCTCGGCCTCGGTTCGGCGCCCTGGTCCGTCCGGGATGTTTTTTTCGGTTGGACCTGAGGGGATTCTTCTTCAGAGCGAGCACGTTTTTGCGGCTTCGGTCTCTGAAGTTGAGGTTGTTCGGCCTCGATTTGGTTCCAGGGCTTACGGCATAGGTCAAAGGCATCCTGTTTGCCCAAGTCCGATGCCCGGAGCTTCCTGAACCTTTTTCGGGCCGCACCACTAAGCGATTTCCACTTAGATTTCTGAGAGGTCTTTGACAGAGTCCATGTATCAGCTGCCGAAGCGCCGGCCACGGGCTGTGTGTCTGAGACCTCCTCAGTGGGTTTGCTTGGGGCTTCTACCAACTTCATCTGTGTCCCTGCTGCCGAAGCGCTGTCCACAGATAAGGTTGTGAAGTCCTCCGCAATTTTGGTGAAGGGCGAACTAGCCGACCCAGCGCCAAACGGTTCTCCTTTCGGAGAGGAAATTGGAGTTCTCAAAAGGTCATTTTCATTGTCCATTTAAGTCCCACGAGTAGCTAGGGAAATATACGGTCATCCCCGGCAGAGCCCCGCTTGCCGGGGAAAGGGCTAATTACTGCTCCGGATCACCCTGGTCCCGTGCAGGCTCCGTTCACGACTGGGCTCCCTCCCAGCCACGCATTCATCGGCACGGATCGCATAACACCTTGAATTAGGGGAAGCGGATATTATGATAGGAGAAGGAGAAGGGAGAGGGTAAAGATTGGAAGTGGTGGAAGGAGTGATAGTTGGGGTGGACGGGAGAAAGGTATAGGTTATACCCCTGGCCTTGGGTTGGGCTTCAGGGCAGCCTTCTTTGTCCGGGATCACAAGTGTGACACCTCAGCCTCGTCACGGCTTGGTAACCTCGACGTGACCAAGGTTAGGCTATCCGCAACCCGCCCACCCGCTCGGTAGCATAGAAGGAATGCTTCCTACTGATGCAGAGCTGACAGGGCCATGACCCAATCACCTCTGAATCTAGGCCGAGTCGAGTCGACGTAGTATTAGTTTTTCAGCCTTATCCATTGTGGTCTCATCAACTATACTGTTTCTTTTTCTAAATTTATTTACGGCTGCCAAAAGAGTTGCAGTAGCACGCAGCAATCGCGTCCAAGATGAAAATCTCAACGGATCAGGTATTGGAATAAGTTCTAAGGGCGTGAGTACATTCAGACATGCCTTATTAAGTTCAATATCTTTATCTGTATTAGAGGTAATGTTAAAATCTTTCTTTGGCCAAAGTGACATATTAAAGTGTAGAAATTCAGGGCCATGGAACCATGAATGGTCATAAGTTAGTTCATCAACAATCTCTTTCGTGGCAAAGTCGGCAACATTCATAGTAGTTGGAACATATCTCCATTCATTTATTTTAGTATGCTCGTCGATTTCACCCAAACGATTTGCGACATAGGCTTTGTAATTACGTGCATCACTCTTTATCCAATGTAAAACTGTAGATGAATCGGTCCAAAAGTATCTGCGATCTGCCTTTATTGTGTGTTCCTTTTCAATAGAGGTAGCAAGTCTACATGCCAATACAGCTCCCTGAAGTTCTAACCTAGGAACTGACACAGATCTCAAAGGTGCAACTCTACTTTTACTTGCTATAAATGACACGATCACATTATTCCCATCAAGAATTCTCCAATAAGCCACGGCAGCATATGCTTGTGGCGAGGCGTCGCAGAACAGGTGTAACTCACGTTCGGTAATGCGTTCAGTAACATTGCTTTGTGTAACTAAGGGTGAAGTTGATGCATTCATATACCAACGTGGAAAACGGAGTGACTTTACTTGTTCTAAGCTTTTAAGCCAATTACGCCATTTCGTGATTTCTTTATCTTTGATAGCTTCGTCCCAATTTATGCCACTTCTCCAAACATCTTGTAATAATATTCGAGATCTAATTGTCAAAGGTGCCAAAAATCCTTGTATGTCGAATATTGACATAACGACTTGCAATACTTGTCTTTTCGTCGGCTTTCCAAAGTATTTTAGGGTTTGTTCGTTTATTCGCTTGAGGGATATGTCAAAGCTAATCATGTCATCAGCTGGAAACCAATAGATTCCGAGAGCTCTTTCACCTTCGCTTATTCCTTCCAAGTTAAATTTGACTGCACTAGGACTAAGATCTTCTTTGGGCAAGCTTTGAAGTACTTTTTTACTATTACTAATCCAATTTCTAATTTCGAACCCACCACTCTTGTGTATGGCATAGACTTCTTGAGCTAACTTTATTGCTTCGGACTCCGTCTCAATGCTATCCATTAAATCATCCATATAATGGTTCTGTATAATGCTAGTGACGGCCCGAGGAAATTCGTGTTTAAATCGCATAGCGTTTTTGTTCTTTACATGCTGAGCCACAAATGGAGAGCAACAAGCTCCAAAGATTAAAGAGTTCATGCAATATACTATTGGGGTATCAGTACTTTTCTCCCTCCAGAGAAAACGCAAGGCATCCTGGTCTTCCTTTCTTATCTGAACCCGTAGGAACATATCTTTAATATCACCAGCGATCGCAATTCGGTTTTCTCTGAATCTTAATAGCACCCCAAACAAAGAGACAAGTAAATCTGGACCTTGTAGCAAATAATCATTTAATGAGAAGCCCTGAGATTTTGCGGCAGCATCAAACACCAGACGAAGTTTCTTTTTATTGGGATTGTCAACCCCAAAATGGGGCAGATACCAGAGCCTATCAGATGCTGCGTCGGGGTCAACGCATACATGGGCGTAGTTGTTTTCAAGTAAATGTTGTACTCGTTCTTTGTATCGAATTTGAAAGCCTATATCCAGTTGCATCTTTTTCTCTACACTTCGAAGGCGGTTAAACGCAGTAGGATAGGAATCTTTCATTTTGTCAGAATCATTTCTCCAAGGCAGGCCTACTTCCCAATAGTTCCCAATATGTCTCGCTGTTGTATCAAGTATCTGCAAGGCTTTAACATCTTCCGAACATTGACGTGGCGTGGCGCTAACTCCCAATGAATCGATCGCAAATGAACGTCTGATTAAGTCCGTAAGCTGTTGTAGATCGTCTTCATTTTGGTTGCCAGTGCTGCACACGTTGAATACGTAAGTATTGGTGGTTCCGTGCGGGCGACGCTTCAGAGCAGATTGTCCATGAATTGACCATCCTAACACTGTGCGAGCTTCTATTACCTCTAGCGGTGCAAGAAGATGATAATTATCTTGTCCAATAATTACTGATGGCTTCATCGGTTCAGTACATAAATATTCCCGGATACTTGACAAATGCTCATAATGACCAGGCTTAGTATGTTGACATGGCAGATTAATACCATTCACTGCGCGTGCTATAATCTTATAGCGTTCTGAATGTTTACCAGAAATGGCTACATGTAATACTTCTGTCTGGCAGATCAACGTGCTGTTGTTCCAGGCGCCACGTACTTGTAAACGCTCACTTTGTCCTGTCAGACCAGCTTTTTCGGCAATCTTGGCATCAATCATCGTGATGGTGGAACCGTCGTCTAAAAGTGCATCAGTGACAACGACACCATTTGGGCCATGAATTTGGACGCGTATATATTTGAGCAGAACGTTTGAAGATGTAGCAGTGTCGAGCGTTGCAGTTGTCTCTGTGGTCGTAGTATTCTTCACACAATCTTCTGATACGTCGTTGAGATCTTTTGCAGCAGCGATAACAGAATTTTCAATTGGTTTTGCAGGCCAGTGAAGAATCGGATGGTGTGGTAAGCCGCAATTGTCGACGTCACATTCTGGAGCTTCGCAGGTGTTCTTATCATGATCACTCGCTAGGCATTTAGGGCAAATTCGCTTATTCCTAACAAAAGACCATCTGTCTTTTCGGAGCGCACGCTTAAATTTTGGACATTCTGCAATAATATGATTTATGCGCTTATGACAGAAGAGACATTTTGGAAGTTCGCTCGACTGTGCGAGTACCATCTGAGGCTTCTGAGCTTGATGCATATGAAAGTGTGCAGTCGGAGATTCAAATTTTCTAAGTGACGACTGTAGTAACGATACGCCAACATTAGATATCTTTTGTGCTTCGATTTCTAAAAATACTGATAATTGTTCGAGCCGCGTCATTTTCAAACAATCTTCTTTGTTTTCGTATACGTAGTCGGCCCATCGTGTGATTAAACTACATGGTAGTTTCGATAAAATTATTGTGTTGAGTTCGGGACTTCTTAAATAATCCTCTTGGTTTATAGCTTTGGCAGCTGCAACGCAGTTTTTAATTTTGATGGAAAAAGCAACGATGTCATTGTGATATGAAAGTGACAGTGACGGAATTTTTCTGATGAGACTGACAATTTTGGAAATAATTATTTCAGGTCGACCGAAACGTAACTCTAATGTTTCTATGATATTTTCAGCTGCAACGTTTCCCATCAAGAGTGCGGATACAGATTCTTTTGCTTCACCTGCCAAACATTTTCGTAAACGACAAACATTTTCGGCATTTGAAAATTGACATATCTTCGTTGACTCCATATAAAATTGCTTAAAATTTATCCACTCCATTGGATCTCCTCTAAATATCGGTAGTTCTTTGGGTGTCACCATGCGACTTATTACTTTGTCTGTCGACGCATTGTCTTTATAACCACGAGCGCATCCCACTGCCAAATCATGAACTGCATCGGCTAACTTTAAAATTGCTTGATCCTGCGTGCAGGTAGCTGACTGGCGTTGATCTAGTAGAACTGGGCTTGACAAACCTATGTTGTCTTTGCTCGGCTCTGGACAGCGATTATTTGACTGAATTTTGCGATTTAAGTAAAGCGCATTTTGTGTTGCAGAAGTGCAACTAATATTTGCATTTTGTCGCGCTACCCAATTTTCTGTTCTAAGTGCTGCAGACGTTATAGACGCGCTAGAACCCGTACGTGAATGCCGTTCTTCCAATTCTGCTAAACTCGCGTTAAGTTTTTTGTCTAAAAGATCAATTTGAGCTTGCATTCTCACCTCTTCTAATTTAGCTTTCATCTTAGCCTCTTCAGCGACAACGAGTAACCGAGCTTTTTCTTCGGCGGTTTCAAGTTCGAGCTGCCTTCTTTGCTTATCAATTGAGACAACTGATTTACGCGAACCAGATGCTTTAGAGGACTTACTTTGAGAAATTTTTTCGGCCTCTACCGAGCTATTTACAAGCTTTTCTATATCAAGTTTTGTTGAAAGTTGAACATTTTGTGCAAGCTGATCTTCACTCTTTGCTTTGGCCCGTGTCAACATTATGCTGATATTCCTAACCACTCACGTTTTCGTTTTAACTCGAAGGACCACTTGTTAAGGTTAAAGAGAGCTGGTATTTGTGAGGAATCTAATAAAAGTTTAGGGCTTAGGAAAAATACCATATATTATATTTTTAGACATTGAGCAGACATTGACAAGACATTGTCATTATATCATAGACATAAAATTAGGCATCTTGATATAGGTTTGGTATCGTTAACAATAATCAAAATTGGCATATTAATCTTTCAATTAATAAATATAACTACGAGCATTACTATACCTAATGCGAACGTCGGTGGCGCTGGGACTGCGCACTTGCCTTCCAATCGGGAGGTCCGGGGTTTGAGACCGCCATTTTTTATTATTTGTTGTTATTATTAGTAATACATGCTGCATGACTTGCCCACTTAATTAAATTCTCCATTAATCACTGAAAAAATCATGACTATAAATAATAATGATTTTTATGTTGATTCTCATCATAACTATGATTTATACAACGTGTGTGGTAAACAAGCCGGCCTGGTAAGAACAGTACTGATAGCATCCCCCAAATTGATTAGTAATAGCAAACAGCCAAAATGGTACGTCTATTACAAAAGAAAAAAACGAACACTGCCCATTCTTTAAACTATGGGGGTATTTCTAAACATCAAATGCAATACCTCTTTTTCATTGGCTTAATTTTGTTTGAAGGATTCCTAGCATAAAAGCCTTGATTTCTTTAAACATTCTTATCACATTCTATTTTTATTTCAAATTTGCCTTTTCCTTTACATTGACAACCTGTTTCACCACATTTTGAATTGCTCATAGGCTTTGAAATGAAAAGATTGCAAAACAAAAGAGACTTCTTTTCTGTGTTATCTTACAATTTATACAAAGAGGAAAAAATAACGGGACATTGAATAAATTCATCAAATACTGTAAATAATAAATATCCAATTTATCTAAAGAAATGTTTTTTTTTAGTATTAAATAAGTAAGTATTTACATGTTCTGTAATATTTACAAAATTAACTATTTCAGAAAAAAGTGATTAATGTTGCATTCATTCAGTATCAACTAATCAACTCATTCTCCTAGGATGGTCTCAAGGTCACTAAAGTCAGGGTCTGATGATGGGATCCTATAAAAATCGAGGGAAAACCTTAAATTTTAGGAACGTCCAACGTGTTTCATGATTTTCCGAAGCTATTCTCGTATTTGCGTCTTGTAGTCGTGAACCGAGCTGATAATGGAAGGATTCTTAACTTTTAGGAGTTAGGTGTTTTTTAAATACAAAAGGTGTGTATTATCAAGATTTCATTCACTAAATAGCTAAAAATAAAAAAATACAAAAATTTAAAAAGGACTTCAAAAAAAATGACAAGATATTTCCGGACCGATACGACCTTTAAACTTTCAACGAAAGGGCGTATTCCTACCTTAAAGGCCGGCAACGCACTTGTAACTCCTATGGGGTTGCGTGTGTGCATGGGCGATGGTAATCACTTACCATCAGGTGATACGTCTGCTCTTTTGTCCCCTGTCCCATAAAAAAATATAAGAATAAGTATAGGCAGACAACAACAGCGTCGGTGGCGCTGTGGACTCAACACTTGCCTTTCAATCAGGAGGTCCGGGGTTTCGAGACCGCCACGTACCAATGTGTTTTTCGTTTTCGAATTTCATAATGTTCATTTGGTTGACACTCCTAACGGCGAAGGAAAATATCGTGAGGCAACCAACATACATACATCTACGAAATTCAAAGGTGTATGTGAAGTCGACCAATCCGCACTGGGCCAGCGTGGTTGACTAAGGCCTAAACACCCTAACCTTAGGGTAGGCTCCAGCCCCTCGCTGGGGACGTATATACGAGTAATCTGTTGTGATGATGATGATGATGACAGGCAACATCACATTTCTATGTTGAAGTCGGTACCAAACGCTGATCTCCTATTAGAAAGTCTTAATATTTGGCACCGACTTCAACATAGAAATGTGATGTTGTTTGTCTACCTATTCTGATAGTATTTTTAACTTATCAGTATTTTTGAAGTCAGTTTTTAATTTTTGTATTTTTTTTTGTACTTATTTCTTTTGTTTTTATCTTTTGAGTGTATTGAACATCAGCTCACCGATGCCACTCTAAAGAATAACAAGCACGTACACTTTGTCGTTTGATACTGTTAGTCAGTTTGTGTCTGTATTGGTACGTAAAATAGAACCAAACATATGTAACACCATATTAAGCTGACGGAAATTTTTGCATACAGACATACTTATATATTCTTAAGTGTGTACAAAGATACATATTTAATTATAGACATATTACAGACAATTTAATACAGGAAAGAATAAGAATAGGATACAGTATCTAAGACTAGGGAAAATTAATCTTAGTCTTATAAAGGACAAAGCCGGCTCACCAATAATTTTTGCACCTTGCTAAACAGTGTCGAGTTAGCACCCTCGCGGCGTACAACAGCAGTATTTTCTCATAGAGGCCAACAAGATTGAGCGAGTAAGGCGTTCATAAGTCACGGTTAAGCGGCGCCTGGTAATCTCGGTCCGGACGCTCGCAATAATCCGCCCCGTCCGTTCTGTATGTGCACTTTGTAATTTTTATCATGCTCGACCAGGTTAATTGTAGAAAGTATTAATTGTTTCAATTAATTGATTTCCTCCAACGTCAAAGTTTACAGTGCTACGGTAGCGAGAGCTTAGTAAAACATACATTGTTTCGGTCCGCGAGAGATCATTTAATTACTACTACGAGTAATATACACAATTGCCCATTGTCCAAAATTACGCAACACATAAAAATTTAAATTATGAATAACATTTTTATTTCACGAACTAATACTTATAATGTGTACATTGAAACAATTCAAGTTACGTTTTATAAGTGCGATATTAAAATAAAATGTCAACTTTTCAAACTTTATAAGTGTTCTGTAAATTTTGCCGGTGTGTGTATAATTTGAAGGACCTACTTTGATACAATTTAAGAATTTGTTTTTGTTCAACCTTAATTACTTAAAAGCAAGAGTTTTGATCGTGAGTGTATCGCTCGCAGGACTGACGGCCCTTTGAGTGGCGGCCACGTGCCGGTAAACGCAGCGTTGGTAAAGCCCGCACAAGATGGACCGATGATCTGGCGAAAGTCGCGGGAAGCTGCTAAATCTGAGAAGCGCAGAATCGATCGGTGTGGAGATCCTTAGGAAAGGCTTTTATCCAACACTGGGCATCTCTAGGCTGAAATGACGACTACGATGATGAAGATTTTTTATGCGTGAGTTCACTAGGATTAGAATAGAAATTTCGGATGAGTCATCCTTTTTTTAGAATAAAAATTGAATGATGTAAATGTTTACTGTTAATTTACTACTAGTGCTGGTAACTGTACAGCCTAGGTATTTATAAAGGAGTTCTGCGATGCGAAAGATTCTGTAAAAAACTGTAAAGCTACTTCAATGTTTGAGACCAATGGAACTTGTTAGAGGTGCAAGCACAAAACGTCATGTTCATCGTCGCCTTTCAGGCCTGCAGAACAAATAATGAGTAGGTATGACATTTGATTTCCAGGCTCACCTCGTTAGCGCAGCTTAATGCGGCGCCGTGCGATGCTCGTTTTATTATGCCAACGGGCGTTGTAATATTTTGAGTACGTCACCGGTGGTGACACGGTGCATATTTAAACAAAGCGACGCTTCGTCAGATTCGAAGTGAAATTGCTGCACCATTAAAAGGGGGATGCTAAGTTGTGTTTACTTCCTGCAAGTTGTAGAGATTGATATTCTTAATCATGCTTGAAAACATCCTACGTTGTAATATTTTCAAGGCGCGCTGGAGCGTAATATCATCTAGATATTTGCTATACATTTTTAAATTACTCATTAAGGCATTGACATAATCAACATTTGGGAACGATCTATGTCATTTTAACTGACTCACGAAGAAGGAGGTTCCCTATTCGACTGTTTTTTTGTATGTTTGTTGCGTGATTACTCCGCCAATTATGAACCATTGTCATCAAGTCAGGATCTGATGATAGACACATCGACATCAATATAAATATGTGACGTTGTGTGTATTCTTCTATATTTTTTTTTATTTTAGTATTTTTGAAATCGGTTGTTATAATTCATATCAAAAGACTATTGAAACTATTGTAAATAATATATTTGCTAAGCTTATGCAAATTATTAAATGAGAATAGTCATTGAGACACTAATAAAACTGACGAACCAAATAATTTATTAAGTAATAACAATAAAGGTAGTGAAATCTGAAGTTTTGAAATACCTAGGTATTGATTGTGACTTCTGTGGGCGGCAATCTGAAACAATCGCAACTTCACAGCAAGAACATCGAAGACGCCAGGCTCGCGTGTCGCGTAGAAAGTGAAGTCATCATTGAGAAAAAATCGCCGTAAGATCTTTTCGATTGGGAGATGCCGTTCGCAGTCGAGACACATCGCGACCTGAACGATTTACATATTACGTGACAGTTTTGCGAAGCCCTCCATTGACTCCGGACTGATCGACTGAGACATCGCTGATATTGTTTTTCAAATGTTACGCACAATTTTGTGAGCCTTTTGCTTACCGTCTAGGGTTCTGCGAAACTGCGTTATATCTATTTATCCTTTCCAGTATCTGATGTACCAAATAGGTAGTATGTATTTTTTTTTTAATTTATTAATGTCAATATATGGTTACATTTGCAATAAATATATATATTTCTCGCCAAACTTCACGTTTGTGGGCGAGATGCGCTCTTTTCTTCACATAAATATAACCTAATATCTAACTATAAATGTAGGAATGTACATCATATAAATATCGACAATCTAACCAGGTGGGTGATTTTGTGACTCGGCAATCGGCTATCGTATAGATTTGATAATTTTGTTTGACTAAAACTGACTTTTAATATGTTTAACATTATGTAACGTCTGAGTAATCGTGGCATATTTGTTGAATAAATCAACCAATACGTATAAATGAACATAATTCCGCCTTTTTTCATTAAGTCATCCAGTTCGAAAAGGAATGCTGATCAATCGATGAGTTACAAAATCACCATCCAGGTACTTAATGAATAAGTGAATGACAACGAATGTAATTTACACAAATATAAAATATGCAGAACATCCACTAACCTACCAAATCGAGCAAAGCAGCTCGTAGCTTTGTTTTTCAAACTTATTTGAGGCACTGGCTCGTAATAATAGTCGCATCTCAAGTCAGAGCTCGATCTTGAGTAGCAGTTTTGACGTTTAACGTATGGCACATCTGTCAAAAACAACAGCTCAAGATCGACTCCGTACTTGAGATACGACTATTTATGCGAGCCTTAAGTATTTGGGTAGTCTTTGTCCATAATAATTTTTTGCACCTGATTGTATCAACTTCCTTTCCCTTACACTTTTTGTATTATATTTATTGTTTACTATGTTTTTAAATTCTTCAATAAAATAATATTCTAATCCTATTAAATATTTGACTTTTTAATCTATTGGTAAAACTTTACAGATGCTAAACAGTTTGTTATAATCCTTGTTACACATGTCTTTTTAATTTTTACTCACCAAATACGAGTACTTAAGTAACCTTTTCTAGATGTTTTTGATACTCTGCAAATATGTGTTAAATGTTCGACCGTATACAATCAAACCGTAACTTACAATTGAATCTACAAAAAATCACTGCAGAAAAAACCAGAAAAAACCGGTTCTCTTCATAAATATTGAATATAAAAATCTTTAAAAAAGATATGTTATTATTTAACGCATTCTTTAGAGGATGGTCTTTTTAATTTTTTGATAAATTAATTAAAACTTGGTTAAAATGTGACCCAAACATGCCTCGATTTTAAAACTATAAAACTATAAAATATTAGGTTAAATCACATACTTTTGATTTCAATAAATAAAGTGAACAATATTCTAGGGGATGGTCTTTTTAGATTTTTCTTATTCGCCTTTATTAATTTTTTATTGAAATAATTCATCTTACGCGTAAAGGTTTGTTTGAATATTCCCCTCACTCTCACTCACTCACTCCTATGTAATCAGTGCGGGACGATCGACGCAAGGTCATTGGGAGCACTATGCGCCTTAAATTACACACACAGTTTTCTTGTTTACTATCTTTTTTAGCTGAAAATTTTTTCCTAATGTAAAATTTGAATTTGAATGCAAGGACCTGGTAAAATGATAATATTTAAAGTCCTTCTCGACCGAAATTGTAGAGACAGCTGATGTTTGTTTCGTGATTTCAGAGTTGATTCCATAGTAAAAATCGTCTAGAATGATCTGAACAACTGCGGTAAATATTTATTTTAATATTTATTCCACTGGTGAAAAGTACAATTGGCGGGCTTAATGCGACAAGGCATTCTCTACCAGTCAACCGAGCCCCATGTTATAATTTTAAATTGTGTTTGGCGCAGACAAAGATACAATTTAAATAAGAAATATATATAAACTTACTACCTAATACATACATACACATATAAATACATAAATATACACCATCATCACAGCTCATATACGTCCCTACCGAGGGGTTCGAGCCTAACGTATGTTAGGGTGATTAGGCCTTAGTCAACCACGCTGGCCCAGTGCGGATTGGTCGACTTCACATACACCATTGAATTTCTTCGCAGATGTATGCAGGTTGCCTCACGATGTTTTCCTTCACCGTAGGAGCATCAGACAAATGTACATATAAAATTCGAAACAAAAAACACATTGGTACATGGCGGGTCTCGAACCCCGACCTCCCGATTGGAAGGCAAGTGCCGAGTCCACAGCGCTACCGACGCTCCAAATAGAAGAATCAGAATAGAAGATACATAGAAATATACATACATAAATATAATTTAAAAATACTTCAGCTCGAAACTAACATGAGAGATCAGTCTCATGTAAGTGACTCCAGATAGTGCTCCGAACCAGCTTCTTGAAGGTGTGTTTACTTAGGGGTGCAATGTCAGACAACCTCCTCGTGGTGCACCCTGGGCAACCCGACAGATTCTCTGCCGCGGGCTATTAGTCTGACGTGAGGACCCCCATTGAGGGGAGGCGTGGGATGGCCGGGTTCAACCCGGCGGGTCACTTTGTGTTGCCACCCGCTTGATGCGGGGAAGGGCGAAGTCCCCTCTTCTTGTGTTAAGAAGAGATGTGGCTTTCACTTTCAATATATGAATAGTATTATATAGTTAGTATAATAATGCACGTACGATATAAGCAACTAATATATATTAAAATATAAAATTGTAAATGCGCAACTCACCCTAGATTAAGTGAAGAGTAGTAGTAAGCGTTTTAGTAAAATATTAATATATATCTCACCTAATATTGTACCCAAGAATTCCAAAGGCACGAACCATGAGTCTGGGGAGTTTTAAATAAACATAAAGAAAAGATTGTTATATATATTATAAGTGCAGCATTGATTTTGATTTTTAATATAGCACAAGACACTTTTGTTTATGGTATAGGGGGCAAACGAGCAGCCGTATCACCTGATGATAAGTGATTACCGTCGCCCATGGACACCCACAGCCCCAGAGGAGTTACAAGTGCGTTGCCGGCCTTTGAGGAAGGAATACGCTCTTTTTTTGAAAGTTTGAAGGTCGTATCGGTCGGGAAATACCGCAAGCGACTATTCGTCCCAAAGTTTGGCTGTGCGAGGCAGGAAGCTTTGGGAGAATCGCACAGTTGTGGACTGCCAACCATCTATGTGATGGGCATGGATTTTTTGTCGCGTGGAACGATGGCGGAAAGAGGCGGCAGGTATAAGTCCGAACAATTCCTCGGAGCATTCTCCGTGATACTCGTAAATGCGATAGAAGATGCATAGCGAGGTCACATCTCTACAGAGCGCCAAAGTATCAAGCCGATTTGATATTTCCAGGCAGTTGACCATTTGAGTCGCTCTCCGTTGAATATGGTCCAGTGGGGGAAGCTGGTATTGGGGTGCCCCAGCCCAAAGATGAGAACAGTATTCCATATAAAGTCGAACCTGCGCCTTGTAAAGCTTACCCTCTAAGTGACCACGGAACTGGACTTCGCTCGTTATGTCGACACCAAGGATCTCAATATTGGCTGAGGCAGTTAGGAGGATGCCCTGAAAGCGAGGAGATACGACAAATGGCATTTTCTTTGCGGTGAACGCGCAAACCTATATCTATATTTGTAGGGTTGAAATGGACCAAATTAAGTCGACCCCAGTTAGAGACTTTCTCTAATGAAAATTCAATTTCGGACACAAGTTTATTCCAGCACTCAATGACGTTTTCCAGAGAAATGTTCGCACGGCCGTTATAGAAGGTGTCTTTCGTACTGTCCTCTGCATAACAATGAATGCCGCTGATTTGCAGCATATCATTGATATGCAGAAGGAATAGTGTAGGTGATAGCACACATCCTTGGGGGACACCAGCATTTACAGACAATGAGTCTGTAAATGCTAGTGTCAATCGCCATCAATTAAGACCTTGATGCTTCTGTCTGCTAAAAAGCTAGTGACCCATCTACATAATTTCTCGGGAAGCCCATATGAAGGAAGTTTTGAGAGAAGCGCTTTGTGCCACACCCGATCAAAGGCCTTCGCAGTGTCCAAACTAACTGCCAGTGCCTCCCCCTTCCTTTTTAATTGCCTCTGCCCAATGATGAGTCAAGTAAACTAGAAGATCACCAGTAGAGCGACCCCTACGGAAGTCGTATTGTTGGTCACTGAGCAGCTGGTGATCCTCTAGGTACCGAAGGAGCTGGCGGTTGATAATTGATTCCATTATCTTTGAAAACAAAGAGGTTATGGCTAAGATCGGCTTTCTCTTTTGCATCATGGGCTAACGTTGTGTTATCATTGTGCAGAAAGGATGGCGTGCAGAAATTTCCCTGAGTAGCTTTGGCGAGAGACCAGAACGCACGAGACCCCGATGGAAGACGTTCTAGTTTTTCGCCAATTCTACTGATGTGCTCATAATATTTAGTACTTATCAGATTGTAACACTTTTTTTAATACTAGCTAGTAATTTGTGCACTTATTTCTTCTTAATTTTACTTTAATAATTTTCTTTAATTCTGAAATAAACTCAAATAACATTCATCATTGTTATGACAGATCTACATCTGATGTAGCTTTTTCTAGATACTTTTTAATTCTATGAGCATGCAAAGGGAGCTCCATACAGCCTTCCCCTTGTTTCGTCTTGATATGAACATCTTAAGTGAACCAAGATAATTGCAACTCGATTATATCCGATTTTATGTTAATATTTCCTTAATTACTTATTTAATAATAATTCTATTCTCAAGTGGACAAAACTCTTTGAGTGAACTGTGGGTAGGATATTGTTGTGTTTTGTTAATCTGTGTATCGATATTATTAACGATGCATGAATTGCGGCCCAATTCCTTGGTTGACCCCCGTTGTTTCGCTTTGACGTTGTCACTTGTCAATGTCAGGATGAGTTCGATTAAATCTGGCCCTTTCCCCGTTCTGAAGCGTGGAAGAGCAGTCGCTCGATATGAGCTGACCTTAATATTTTTATCCTAACCCATCATGGGATGGACTAACTTAATTCTTAATTTCTGTTTATAAAACCCATGGAGAACATGGTAAGTTGTGGTTTTCAGTGTAATTTTGCTATGGCGTAGATCCGCCATTGCATGACCATGTTCTAACCATTGTGTTATTTTGTTTTAGGGTTTTTTTGCCTTAGTCATTCTTTTTCGTACCATTTTCTAACTTATTATTTCAATTAATATGCAAATGAGGGACTGATACATACTGGAGGAGCCTGTGTAAACGTATCCATTACTTTTTTGAATGAAGCGGACCGTCGTGAGAAGCTTACTCTCGGACGTGCCTAGGTAACGTGCCATGATTTTTTTTATCCACTTGAGGACATATAATTCACGAGGCAAGGAGCAGTCACCAGCTCTTAAAAGTCACCGGGTAGCAAGGAAGATGGTTCGCTGATGTAATTTTGTATCCACCTGTTTCATTTGTATGTTAATTTTAATGGTAATTTGCCGGGAGGAGTAAACTCCCACACAAGTGTTTTCACCACATGTAAAAATAAGCCTCATATTTAAATATAAAAATAATAAATTGCATGAACTGAGTCAACTGTGTGCTTTATTAAGTCATTTCCAGTCCCTGAAGTCTGCTTGCATTTGTATGAAGGCACCCTTTAAAAATATATCCATACACTTCTCCAGGTAGGCCCTTGTAAAACATTATAAAATATTAACCCACGACCTGATGGTGCTTACAATTCTCTCATGCTCACCGAAAAAGGTTACAAGATATCATAACTTTGCTAATGTTATGATATCTGATAAGTACTAAATATTATGGCACGTAAATCAATGGCGAATTTCTCGAACACAAAAAAAAACTAATACTTATACGGAACAAGAATTGAACTTCGCCTCGTACTGGGCTCGCATTTATTTCACCCTCTGAAAATTCTATGAGCACTCCGAGCCTCACGCTCCCCGTACGCGAATTACCTCTGTCTATGGATCTAAAACAATAAAACATGCCGTCGGCAAACGAGATGTTGTGAGACACGAGAATTATTTATTAAATTTTGTTAAGATGTGTTGCCTTGGCGACAGCGTAGTGTGATTATATTACTTAGCGTACGCTTGAGTTCAGTGTGCCGCCTGCTGATTAACAAATTAATTTTCAAATAAGTACCTAAGTCCTCACCATTGTAGATTTTATGAAATCGTTACTTATCTATAACTGATACTGCACCTATTTATTTTATGTTGAACATGATTATTCTGATCACACTTTGCGTAAAATACGACCTTTTATTCCAGTCTGTTCGGTGACAGATTTAGAATTTAGTTATAGTCTAGCAATTTTTATTATTAAAGCGATTTTCATATTTAAATTCAATTCATCAATGATTGTTCGAGTCAAGACTCATAGATCTATGTTTTAATTGTTGTTATGACATTAAGAGAGGTTATTGTGACCATAAAACTAAATGACTTTCACTATGTCACTAATTTTAAAATTGCAAACTGCTCCATACAATTTCGATAGATAGCTCTTGAAGTTTTGTATACAATAGTAACAAATTCCTTTTTATCTTCATTTAATGAGTTAGACTAGTTGGCCGACTCTGTCCACCACACTGAATATCTAGTAGACAATTTCGGTATTTTCTAGTTAATGTTATAAAGAGATTTACCCGAGCGAGAATCTTTCCTAATTGTCTATTGAGTTGAGGTTTTAATATTTCAAAGTACAGTTCACAGAAATACGAAAAAAATATAAAAAAAGGTATCTAGTAAGGATAATAAAGCAAATGATAAATAATTCAACAAACCTAAAATTACAGGCATCTAAATAATTACATTATACCACTATACAATAACACAGAAGTTATGTCAATACTGCCGCCTGTCACAAACCTTTGATGCTGTGAACAACAGTTCCCGGAGTTCAGGAACATGTGAAATACTCGAAATACCAACGTATCTCTTGCGAAATAGTTATGGTTTCGTTCTAATAATATACCTAATAGGTAAAATTTTGCCACTGTTCAGTTACACAAGTAATAAATTGAAACTTTAACATGTTGGAAGGATGAATGACCACGGAAATGCTTAGGATACTAAAAGGATTTAAGACCCAAATATCTGTTACTTACCTAGAATACTTAAATATAGAATATTCTCTTCTTTAAGAGGATTATGAAGCTGATAATTTTCATTCAAGAAGCGGTAACGCTTTACTCACTCTTCACGTAGTCCAATTTTTAAAATTTTTAGAAATACTGTAGATATAATGAAGATCTAGGTTTGTACGTTTTGATTTTGAAGTAATATTGCTCAGAATATAAATTATTAGCATCTAAATATCCATATTTTAGACTTAAAAACTAGCTCGAGCATTTTTATCTTTTTTCACTAAATTATACTGAATTACAAAAAAAGCAAAACGTACAAACATAGATTAAAATATACTGAATCTAATGAGACCTAAAGTGTCTAATTTCGTAAAGGTTTAGGGGGGTAAAACAGTTATCGCCCGAAACAATATTCCAATAAGAAATATAGGCACTTGCCTCGGACTTTCAACTCTAAGCGGTGTGCAACAAACTGCATTTTTGAAAGTGCATACTCGAGCTATGAATTGGCACTTCACAATCCTCTTAGTAGTATCTCGAGTAGTATACTCTCGTTGAGTAGCTACATAAGTCACAACGGAGCCCTCGTTTTGACCGACGTCATCAGACTGGACCACTAATGTGACCACATGTTGCGAAGATGTTATCCCACAGAAGGAAACGGAGCGAAGGAGTGCGGCAAGATGATTCTTTTACCATCCCGCTCCACCGCAGGTGACATGGTAAGAGGAGAAGTACCTCCGTAGTCGCTCTCCAACTACCCTAAGTAGCTCGGGAGGGATTAACTCAGCCGGGCCGACTGGTCTGAGTAGAATATACGGCCCTGACCTGGTCGCCTGTTTGACCGGTTACAAACAAATTTTAGCCTGGTGGCTCTAGGGAAAGTCCCAGCTTGTTTCTATATGTCTCAGGGTAGTTTGTTCGGTGGAACCGGTCTTACTGGTCTTAAACGTCCTCTTCATAGGGGAATTTTATCGGGTGTGGGGATGCCAGCATTATTGCCGCTGGTGGACTAGAGACCTACGGCATTTTCAAAAGTGGGTGGTCTAGTCAGTTTAGCCTCTTGTCTTATAGAGAGCCCAGCAAATGATTGCATTCAAAATGGAGATTCCATTGGTGGTTTTTTAGCTTGCCCTATTTGTGGGGTAAAACTTAGTAATTAAAATTTTACCCCATTCCTGTTGATCGATTGATCTGACACAGTTATGTATCTTCAGTATCATTGTAAATCCAGATCGCCGCATCCAAAAAATGGCGCCTTTGTGCGCGATGCGTCAACTTCGCAAAACGTCCACAAAAATTTCCTGTAGGGAATGAGCAATTGGTCCTTTTCGCATATAGTCCACTTCGCGAACAGTCCACTTCGCAAATGGTCCACTTCGCAAATGGTCCACTTCGCAAATGGTCCATTTCGCAAATGATCCCCTTCGCAAATGGTCCACTAAAATTCTGTTGTAAACGTGCCTTGTCATTGTCACATCCTTTTTAGCCAACTGAATTTCGACTATTAGTGTGTCGTAACTATGATCTTTCGTACTTTCGTTTATCGCAAAACCAATCTTTCGACTATCAGTTTGTAGTAACTGTGATCTTTCGAACTTTCGTTCTTCGTAGTTTCGTAGTTCGCTGTTCCGTTACGCACTCGAAATAAACTGGATGAGGATAATATTTATTGCAATTTAATGTAAGATTTTTTAAATAAAAGATTTGATTTTTATGATAAATTAAACTTAATTTATAAAATCATTATTCCTAAAACTAATAACAAAAAAAAACATTCTAATCAACTTAAAATAAAATTAATTAACTAAGTAATTATTATTTTAAATTATATTTAGTGATTTTTCTTAAAATTTTTTCAAAAGTTATTGGTGTTATTTCGTTTCTTAGTAGTCGCCATAAATACTTATCAAAATTAATGTCTTTTTTCCTCCTTCATCTTAATATATTAGTAAGAGTTTTGGCATTTAATTTTCGAGGCTGGTATTTCGCTTCTTTCCCAAGTATCTGAATGAACAAAAACAAGGTGGGCTTGGGTGGCATCCTAACGTTGAAGCGATGGTGCCACCCTTCCAACGCGTTGTTCGTCCGGTTTTTTTGGTTACTGCAGGATAGAATCTGTGGACCAACTTTATTAAAACTTTGACATGTGACCATTATATTATTTAACATATTGTCGTACTAATCATTCTGCAATAAATGCAAGGAGTGCCTATATCTAAAGTGGCCAGTATCTATATCTAGAAGGTATGACCTTGTACACAGAGATAGATTCATTGTTCCGTGTTGTACACTACGGATGTAAATTATAGTGGACCAATAGCGAAGTGGAACTATTGGTAAAATGACCAATTGCTAAATTGACTGATCGCTAATTTGAATAATCAGTATTATTGACCAATTGCTAAGTTGACCGATCGCGAAGTAATCAAATTTAGTGGACGTTTTGCGAAGTTGACGCATCACGCACAAAGGTTTATTTTGAAGTCAGTGTCAAATTTTATCATTATCATCGATTTATCCGCACTGACTGCAAAATAAAAGTGATGTTGGTAATATGACATTCTTTTTTAGTTTTTTGTGTTTTTAACTTAAAATAAAATAATAATGAGTATGTGTTATTGATTAATATTTTGACGTTTCGTAGTTTTATTCTGGTGAGTGTACTAGTCCGCTGTGTATCAAAATATATTCTTAGAACATCACCAAACATCATTTAACAGAAGGTGAAAGACAAACTATTATAACCGTATTGTAATGATATCCTGTCAGTGTCATTTTACACTGTGCTGGTGACGGAAGGTTTTATCTCAAGTGACTGCTGTGATTGCTAACACCTATACTATGGTTACTATTTGATTTCGGGTAAATTGTCAACTAAGAACCATAATTATGAGCAAATAATGAGTAAAATGTAGTAATTCTATGCGAATTTGCCCAAAACCAAAAACTATTCCCAAGCAATAAACATGTAGTTTTTTTACAACTCTGTATTTATTTACTACAAAACGTTTGCTTTGAAGTAATAAATATTGGAAACTCTAGCCAATTAGGCAGCGTCCGTATTGCGCGGCGGAACTTTTCCGACGGGCTTGTTCCGCGAATAGCATCGAAAGCTTATTGGCTTTTTAATTCATAAAAAGCAAGTTTCTGAAACGGAAACAACCAAACGAAAAAGTTTTGCATAGAGTTAAAATACATTCGGTTTGAATAAAGAACATATTATAACATTACTATTAATAATGATGTAGATACGTGATATGAATCTTTAGGCTCTATATATAAGTCTCCGATCGCAACATTGTCTACGTTGTACATTGTATTGAAAAGTATTCTACAAGTGTTACAAAATAACACATAAAAATATAATAAACTAGCTTTTGCCCGCAGCTTCGCTCGCGTTAAATTCGGGGTAACACCGAAGATTTAAAAAAAATAAGGCAGGTATTTTTCGTTGGTAACAAAGAGTCTGTGTACCGATTTTTAGCTTCCTAACTTGAAAACTGCAAAAAGTCCTCTTTTAAGGGATTGGGGGCAGATTTCCAATAAAAAAATGATGCCCGATTTTTTTGTTTGTCACAAATAGTTCGCATACCAATTTTTAGCTTTCTACTTTGAAAATTGCGGGATGCTCCATACAAACTTCCACCCCCCATTTTAGGGAAGTGGGGAGTTAGAAAGAGACAAAAAGTAGCCTATGTCACTCACCATCCGTTCAACTATCTCCACTTAAAAAATCACTTCAATCCGTCGCTCTGTTTTGCCGTGAAAGACGGACAAACAAACACACACACACACTTTCGCATTTATAATATTAGTATGGATTATCACAGCCAAAAATGTTATCAACCCAAGTAAGCTGTTATGCCAGAGAACCCGAGCACCGCACCAGTCATTCTGATGAGTTTTTACTTTTTAATTTTACTGAAAAAGGGTTTTCACATCAATGAAAAAATTGTTTTTTTATACACACAGTGATACTAAAATTTTCAAATTTAATAATAAAGATTCTAATAAAATTTGTAAATCTGTGTACTCGTACAAATCGAGTAATAAAGATTCAAACATAGCAATTTAACATTTTTAAAAGTTTTCACCGCCAAATTAGTGTTAAATAAGTGTGAAGTAGGTACACTTACTTTACACTAATTTGGCGGTGACATTTCAGTATGAGATGTTGGCTTTCGGAAAATGGTTTGGTATTCCTATATGAACAAAGAGTGACTCAAGAGTCATTACAACTTTCTGTTTTTTTATTACGCTTACGACTACTCTTCACTTATTCTAGGGTGAGTTGCGCATGACAATTACTTATTATTAATATATTGGCTATTTATATAAAAAAACCTATTAATACATACAGTATTATTATATCAGGGAACTGTTAAGACAGTTTATATTGCTCTCTGCCAATCTCTCATTATTTACTGTATCACCTCGTGGGGAGGTACTGCAAAATCCCACATGATCAGACTGGAAAAAGCACAAAGAGCACTCCTGAAACTATGTACATACCTGCCTTATCGCTATCCAACTTCCGATCTTTATCAATACTGCCAACTGCTAACCGTTCGCCAGCTTTTTATCCTCTACACCGTTCTGAAACAGCATCAACACATTGACCTACCCCAAAATACTACACATTCCCGCCGTAACCATCTTGTTGCTACCACTACATTATTCCAAACCCGGTATTCTCGTCACTTCTTCTGCTTTCTGGGTCCATTTCTTTATAATCGACTCCACAAAAAACTGACTTTTTCTACCTTCACTAGGTATCACTGCAAACGAATCATAACATCATATTTGCAAAGCTTGAATTACGACGAAACAGAGAAACTCCTAACGGCAATTTCATAAGACCCCTAATTCTGACATGAAGTCCATAAATATCTATACATTATCATAGAATATACTCCAAATTGTTAGTATTATTATTACATAATTAATTTCTAGTAAGACATTAAACTAAACTTCTAAAATTGTTACTCAACTAACTATACGTTAGCAGACAAACTTTTTATATCTGCTCCTAACCTGCAATTGATCCATAGTGTTGTTTTGTGTTCCTTGTCAATAGCTATGACCATCTTGCAGGAGAGAGGGCACTGGTGCACTGAGACACAAGCTTTTGCTTAGTTCAGGCACCAGTCTCTCACAATCTTAAATGTTATTTCTTATATTCTAGTTTAAGTTAGTGTGTAAGATTGTATTGAGAAAAATAAACTTTATTATTATTATTATTATCTATTTAATATATAATAATACTGTATGTATACACAAACCGTAAAATAACATAAAAGTCTAATATTATTAAAGAAAGGGAAAAAGAGAAAAAGAAGATCCTAAACCTGTTGATAAGACTATATCTATGGGGACTTTCTATGGGGTTTGGGTTGTTATATTTTATTAGTGGAGGAAGGAGCATCAGTGGCGCTGTGGACTCGGCACTTGCCTTCCAATCGGGAGGTCGGGATTCGAGACCCGCCATGTACCAATGTGTTTTTCGTTTCGAATTTCATATGTACATTTGTCTGATGCTCCTACGGTGAAGGACAACATCGTGAGGCAACCTGCATACATCTGCGAAGAGATTCAATGGTGTATTATATGTGAAGTCGACCAATCCGCACTGGGCCAGCGTGGTTGACTAAAGCCTAATCACCCTAATCACCATAGGGTAGGCTCGAGCCCCTCGGTGGGAACGTTATACGAGCTGTGATGATGATGATGATTTATTAGTGGTCGGTCTTTGCACCTAGATTGCTGCACGTGTAAGGGCTCTGAACGCCATCTTCTCGTTGTGTTATCTTCGCTTACCATAACGTGAAATGCAAGGCCGAAAGCTTTCCTGTCATATTATGTAAAAAAACCCAGCAGCTTAGCGCGTTGATTTGTGTTTATGTGGGGTTATACGTTATTAACTTTTGAAGCAAACACCGCAGGTATATAGGCGCTGTTTTAGGCACCAACAACAACATTAACACAGGTGGAGTTCTAGAATGATAATAATTTAAAATGCACTCCGCAACCAAAGATGAGCGCGACGTCTAATACACTAACACCCAGTTTCTGAAAGGCTGTTCAGCGATAAAATTAACTAATAAGCTGTCATATCTAATGCAAACTATGAATTGAGTTGCTGAAAGATAAATCAACTTATCATCACTGTGTTAGTTGACATAGCTGACAAATTTATTTTAAACAATTATTAAGGATAGACCTATTTTGGATTTCCAAAATTCATAGGAATAAAACAAAATATATTTTTCACGAGAAATAAAATTATTAAAGTTAAGTACATTTTGGCTAACCAACGTTTCGGAAACTCAAATTGATTTGACACTGCTGTTAAGATGACATGGATGTTAGTAGAACAATATTTTTATCAGCCTTTCAGAAACTGGGGGTAAGATGTGCTTTAGCCTCAAATATGACGAATAATTTCTCGGGGGCTGAGTCGTAAGCATAGAAAACTAATATCATTTTTCTTTCCCTATTTCGCTGAGTGGTTTTGGCGGATTAAGATTTATTTTTACTAATATAAAATAATAGAAAATACGTGAAAAATAAGTGCAGTAGACGAGAGAAACGAATCCGTGCGATGTACCTACCTACATACATAAAGCCGCCACCGTACCGCATCACCCTCCATCCTCACTCCGTTCATTTTCAAAATATTTCACAACCTCGCTATATTCACCCACAAATCTGTGGAGGAGTACCTTTAATGTATGTATTTGTTTCTCTACCCTGTGTACCAAATTCTATCCAAAACCACTCAATTGGGATGATGACTGAATTCTAATTTTTACTTCTCGTCATAAATATTAAAATACTATAGAAAAAGATGCAGTCCTGTGAAATTAAAATTAAAATCGGCTTAGAAATACATTAGATACAAGCATTTTAAGTTGTTAATTTGAAGGCGATTAGACAGAGAGATCCGACATCAACCGTGACGTCATCGTTGAGTACGGCCATATAAACTCCTTGTAAATTGCCGTTTTTCTAGAAAGAGATGGAGAAAAATCTTTAAAACCTTATATCTTGGTTGTATTTATATTTATACCGTTTTTTTCTTTATGTTTATTATATGAAGGAGCTTCTATTAAAGCAAAAAAAAATTTTTGTCATCTAGCCTATTGCATATTGATTTAAGTGATGACATAAGATTTCACATCAAGAAACAATACCATCATTAGAACAGTATTAACTAGAAAAATATTTTTCACGTTGAATTTTATATTCACACTACGAAAAAAGCGTAACCAGGTACGCAACCAATTTGGAACGTGACATTGCACGGAGACAGATGGCTCGTCCATTGCTCGTGCGATGTTCCGAACACATCGGCCCCGTTTAATTGAGCTATTTGTGTTAGTCCGCCGTGACAACGCTGCGTCGTAACTTTGTATAGGGAACTTTGTTTGTTTGATAAACGTATCTGGTCGCACCATACTAAGTGCGCTAAAAATGTGGATTCAGGTATCAGATGTCTGTAAACAAATTTGCCTGCACGTGTATCGTGAAACTTAAAGTAGTTAGGTACTGCTATTCCATTGAAACGATTGCGTAATAGAATTTTACAACGACGATTTAATGTAAATAAGAAAATTACGTGTTTAAAATATTTAGACGTCAAGTGTGGTTTGAGCTTGATATTTTTCAGAATCTGGTTCTCCATTTACGTTTGACATCTTAATTGTTATTATTTTTGATACCGTATCAGTAAAAAGCAATCATGCACTTTTCCAGTTGCATGACAAATAAGTGGCTCTTATTTTTTATTTGTGACAGCGTTTTTTTTAATGGAATTTACTTTCAAAAAAATTAAAAAATGCCTTCTTGTGTAATTATTACTTTCAGAAGAGGAAGTGAACTGTTTAGTTCAAGAAAAGATAGTGATGAAGAAGTGACGGTCCCGCCACAGTGGTTCTTGTAAAAATAGCGATGTATCTTTCATTGTGTTCTGTGGTAGTATATTGAGATATAATACAAAGATTCTGAATCATATTACTAATGCCTTAATTCAGGATAGCACAGATACTGCATGAAAATAACACAGCAGATACATAACAGTCTTGTTATAAGCTATGTATTTACCAAAACATCCTAAGTATGTAAGTTGTAATTAAGTTCTTAAAATTGACCACTTTTCAGAATCAGTACCGCAATTAATATTGCTCAGTTGTTTAAGCCATCACTGCCTCCCAAGAACTGTAGCGCCAGCAATCTCCATACATAATCACGCAGAAGAAACATCTAAATCGCCTAAGTAAATGTTCTTTCATCAGCTGGTACCATACGTCAATGGCTGTCACCAGAGATGCAAAACAAATATCTATTACTCCCTTAGAATATTCAAGAGTCATTCAATCAACCCTTTTCTCACGGGTAGAGACTTCATTTCTAGAACAAAAAAGTGAAACTAGTTTTGCGTTTCTCACCGTAGAGCTCCCACGGGCACCACATAATTCGGGAGCTTAACAAACGGTCGGGATAACACATGGGCTCCCGGAGAATATTTTCTCATCTATATATAACCTGTTATAGTGTATACGCTCTCCATTGAAACTTAGCCTGAAAAATGCAAAACTATGTATTTACTTCAATACTGATTTATTTACTAGAATAATAATAATATGCAAATTGCTAACTAGCAAGATTTCTTGACTGATACATAAATTTGTGTGCAAAAGCTTTTTTTGGCATATAGTATACTTAATAGAAGGCAATGTCTCGACCGACACATCAATCACTAATGATAAAATTTATTTTAAGAGAATGTTGATTTTAATATTTAGGGGTTATTTAAGAAAGGATTTTTAGAAATACTTGAGGTTGAATAAGGGTTGAAAGTTTGTATGGAGAGCTAAAAAATGCACTTAAAGCATGGAATCTTGTATTTAAGCTGATAATTAGAAATAAGTGAACACGCATTTAGGCGTTTTTGAAAATCCCTTGCCTTAGAAATCTATACTAATATTATAAAGAGGAAAGATTTGTATTTTTGTATGTTTGTATTGAATATGCTCCGAAACTACTAGATCGATTTGATTTTTTTTTTCACTAATAGAATGCTAAATATCACTGAGTAACAAAGGCAATATAATATTTTCCTACGGGAAAATATGGAATTCTCACGGGAAAAACGAAGACAACGCGGGCGAAGCTGCGAGCGGAAAGCTGGTGTAAAATAGGGGTAGAAATGTTTTTTGTCTGAGTATCACACTAACAACTGTTTAACATTTCAATTGGTCTTGTAAAAGCTTTTGCTTTATAGTTTGCATTATTTTTACTACGGGAAAATATAGATTAGGAATTCCCACGGGAAAAAAAAATAATGCGGGCGAAGCTGTACCTAGGTGGAGAGATAATTATACATAAGATAACTTATTTTAAAGAAATTTAATTTGATAATTACGAGTATTTCTAATACCTACTGTAATCGACTTTTTTGAGCACTCGAGTACTAAATGTTCGATACTGTCAAAGTTACAAAAACATGTAAACACTGATTGACAGACTTTATTGATTTAACATTAAGGTAGAGCTAGTACAGTATACATATTTTTGTAACTTTGACAGTATGGAACATTTAGTACTCGAGTGCTCAAAAAAGTCGATTACAGTAGGTATTAGAAATACTCGTAATTATCAAATTAAATTTCTTTAAAATAAGTTATCTTATGTATAATTATCTCTCCACCTACAGCTTCGCCCGCATTTTTTTTTTCCCGCGGGAATTCCGGTGATTTTTGTACTAGAGTGCACTTAAACAAGTAGGTAGTATTAAAATAAACTAGCGAACTACGTTTCGGTTTATGCTCAGCACAGCAGTTTTCTTATTTGCTGGGAAGGGATTTCTCATCTTCCTGTGAATTCCTTCCTGGAACTTTGAAAAATCTTTCGTTTGACTTCCTTCTGCTTTCATAAGTCAACCAACTTCCGTACCAAATGTTATGCTTCTAGCTCGAGTTGTGTGGGCTCTACTGTGATACCTCGGTCAGTCACTAAAGCCTTTTATAAACACATACAGAAACAAAATGCCACGTTTTCTTGCTATAAATAAATTAATCCATCCAGATCGAAATGTTCAATTTGCGACAGAGTTTAGGATCAAGACGATGAACTAACGTCGGAACAAGCTCCCCTAGATCTTCGGGCTCTGTCAGAAACTTAACGTTCATTTAGCTCGAACTTCTGATAGTTTTCCGTCTGATTTTGGATTGTTGCAAATTTAGCGTGTAGTCAAAGTGCGCTATGCTGCTTTCCCATCGCAAAGGCACCAAATTAAATGTTTGAAACTGGATGTTTGGTTGATATTAAGCTAGAGTACTTTTATTGCATACACAGCACAGGTTTAATAAAAAACAATTGTTCATAATATTTTGTGATTGACGCAACTACGTTATACTAAATACAAATGTCAAGTTTGTCACATTTAATAATTTTGAGTTATTTTTTTATAATTCTGACTTCTTTTTAAATAAAATGACAATTAGACTAGATGCATATTATAGAGTATACGCGAAATCGGTGTGGGTATATGTATGCTGTTTAAATTTTGTTTATAATCAGTATACCTAATACCAGTACTTAGTAGCATCTAATCCGTTTTCTCTGCATCACCCAACAGATGACATGTACATGATGGTTTTGGCATTTAGCCTCTATTCAGAAATGTACTGAATGAATAAATAATAATAAGCCCCTCGGCTGTCTAACCTTCTTTGCTGAGGGAATTTCCCCCCTCTTTCGTTTTGGCGAAGATCAGGAAGAAATATTTATCGAAATTTTAAAATAATAATTAAAATAGGGGAATGTTTCGGTTTTTTAATCTACTGATGATCTATTGCTCAGGATAATATCACTTTACTAAATAATAGTGTTCAGGTCTTCCAAGGACGACATCATTGGCAAAATGGATTCTCGCCATTAATGTTAATACCGTATCCTTTCCAATCCAGAAGCTTAAAAATATCCTCCAATGCAGCGGTAAAGAGTTTTGAGAGATAAGGTCTCCCAGTCTTACACCTTGCTGCAATGGAGTAGGACCGACATAGTGGCGTTTTCGTATAGGTACCTTAGCACCTCTTTGTACCTGTAGTGCACTTGGCACTCTTGGAGGAACTGCAGCACCGCCCATGTTTCGATCGAATCGAAGGCTTTCTCATAGTCCACAAACGCCAAACAAAGTGGCTCTTCGGTTTTCTGTATAACCTTCCGAAGTGTATTGATGTGGTCTATGGTACTATAGCCTTTTCGGAAACCGGCTTGTTCGGGAGGTTGGAAGTCGTCAAACCTGCGAGCGAGACTATTCGTAATGACTCTCGAAAACAACTTATAAACATGGCTCAGGAGTGAGATCGGCCTGTAATTCTTCAAGAGTGTCTTATCACCCTTTTTGTCTTCTTTTGGTTTCTACTCTAGCGGTTGTGTATTTCTTCGATAATCTGGTAATACCGATCGCGGCTCATAGCTAAAGTGCGCGGATGATGCGAAAACAGTCGTATTATGAGAATACTCGCTGTATCCGCGAACTAGGTTTCGCTTTAATAAAACTCAACACTGTAGTTTCCTTATTTTCTGGATGGGGGTTTCTCAGCTTCCTGTAGGAATTTTGAAAAATCCTTATCTAGTGGGCACTTACATACGCCAACAAAACCCTGTTCCTGTTGTAATATGACACCGCTTCCGATCTCTGCTAGTTATGCTACGGACGCATGCGGTCGGCAACTGATAATCGCCATATATTCAGCCGCAGGCATTCACGACGCACATGCCTTTTAGAATGGTCTAGGATCTAAATACTGCTTTGGCCAATACCAAACCGGGTAATTGGTTACTACCAGGTGATAAGGCACTAACGTGAAATGAACCATCACCACGTCCTAAACTGCCACCAGATAGTTGCTGGCGGCAACCATCTTTCCAAAAAGTGGTTCACCTCCAGATAAAGACCACTAACAAGACTTAGGCTACCACCGAGTATTTAACCACCATCAGATAAAAGACCGCGCCACCACGTAGCTGGCTACTGCCAAACAGAGGACCACCATCAAATTGAAGGCTACCTGTATCTATTGAGTGGGAACGTACCGATAAAGGGAGAACCACTATCAAAAGACCACCCTCCACCGTATGGCTGACCACTGTCATAAAGCACATCCCAACTTGTTAGTGAACCATTACCAGGTGACCTATCATTTTTTTTCAGAGAGAATTGCGTGACCGCACCGTGCCCGCCATTGGCTAGAGGGCGGGCGTGTGTGGGGTTAACCCGGCAGAGTGCCAGGCTTACCAACTAAAGCCCCCCGGTGTTCTCCCTGCCCTTATATGTGCGCTGGGTAAGATCCACACTGCGACACAACTACCCACACACCCGGGCAAGCCCGAACAGATGTCCACGGTAGGGTCGCTAGATAGGCATTGCTTGTGCGAATGCCTGCCTTCGCCTGCCTATCCGTCGGCAGCGGAGGTGAGCGGACTGTAGAGTGGTAGACCTATCCTAGGGCCCTCAATTTTTACGGTGAATCTGTTTCATTTAGTCTACCTTAGTATATTAAAATTGTGATGACATCACACATTATGATCTAGGAAATATTTATCGTGCATATCCTAACAGCTATGTTAACTTAAGAAACTCTTTATTAGTACGTCAAACAGTTATTTTTTTCCCTTGTCTACCGTACGCAGGACAGGTGTCTCGCGGCGTGCCACAATAAATAGCTATTTGCCGGGAGTGCGGCTGCGGTGTCGCACCGCCGCGCCGCGCCGCCGCCGGAAGGTGTTCTCAATTTGTCGCACCGAATGAGATTGTCGCCGGCTTGTGTATTAGATAAGTGGCTTTTACATTTCACTTTACGAAGGCCCACTTTGGATACGATGTTCTTGAAATTTTTTCGGTTTTGTAGTGAGATCGTGATTTTATTTAGGCCACAAGGTCTCTATTTTTTATTATAATTAGCATTAAATATTGTATGGATTCCATTATTATTATATATCGAAAACCATTATTACTGTTAAATGAAAAATATAACATTGCAATTACTTAAATGTATCTTATAATTAATAAAAAAACATTTTTTTTTATATACTTACCGAAATTGGCAAACAAGCTAACTGCCCACCTGATGGCAAGTAGTAACAGTCTAATAACCTAGTAACCTATAATACACGTGACTCTTGTGAGATTCGCAGCTGAGCTAAACTAAAACAAAACTAAACCACAGAGAACGGTGGCAATTTGTGACATCAGACGTAAACTAGGAGCGTCGGTGGCTGTGGCACTGGACTGTGCTCCGAGTAGAATCGGAAGGCCCGCGATCGATCCTGCCATGTACCAATGTGTTTTTCGTTTAACGAATTTCATATGTACATTTATCTGACGCTCCTACGGTGAAGGAAAACATCTACGTGAGGAAACCTGCATACACCTGCGAAGTAATTCAAAGGTGTATGTGAAGTCAACCAATCCGCACTGGGCCAGCGTGGTTTGACTAAGGCCTAATCGCCCTAACTAGTTAGGGTAGGCTCGTGCCCCTCGATGGGGACGTATATGAGCTGTGATGATGATGATGAGATGTAAACTCACGGTACCCAGTAATTTCACAACCATGTCTTACCCTACAAACCGGAACACAACAATGAAAGCACTGCTGCTTTGCGGTAAAAATAGGTAAGACGGAGGTACTCAAGCAGACGACCCTGGTACAGAGTCTCGCTCCGGTATCTCATGATCCAAATGAACAAACTACTTAGGTTCAGTTTTGTTGAGTTTAGTACCGTATTGGTTATACACACTCGACTCTATTTCACGATCGCCTTCGGCTCGGGCTGAAATTCCGCCTCGTGAGTTATAACTATAAAGCAATTATATCGTAATTTACTATTACTATTTGTCAGTTAACTTAGCTAGGTAAGTGATGGGATTTTTAATATAACGCATCACGTAGCATTACAGTACAATAAAGCTTTTACTGTTCAGATCAAGATGTCATTGATTACCGACCGTTCATTTGAATTTTATTTTTGTGTAACATCTTTCGATTTTCCAATATGTAAATCTATCGACTCCATCGATTTTTAGTAAGAAAGTGTTTTAAGTTGTAGACTTGTTAGCAGCAGAAATACAGTCACGAGCAGTATCTATTTAACATTTTGTTGAATAGGGTAGTTGACTCATATGAAAATTTATTAAAATATTGTTTATTTCTAACAGTATTTGGCATAAGGTTCCACAATATACCGATTTTAATAAATAACAATGAATGATTACTGTAAAATTTTAATTTGAAAATACTAGAAATAATCTTTTTTTATCTCACGCCGTAAACGCTTTGATATCCTGTGGTCAGGGCCGTGACGTCACTTATATAGTAAACAAAGAAATGTCAAATTTGATTCAACAACTCGTCGATTTGCACTATTCTTTCCTAAAACTGGCAAAAAATCGTCCAAGTCTCCGTTATTATATGTGTAAATATCGTAAATTATTTGTATTAATAGCAAAATCAACCATTGATGTTGGATTTGTGAGAGCAGACAGTACAAATCTTCCGAAAATCGACAGATTGATGGTCAGGAGATTCTTTGTGTATCGCTCTAAACAATATAAGTACAGTTTCAATACTGTTATAATGAAGAACAGGTTACAAATGTACTTGTCAAGATTGTCACGCGACAGAAGAGAGTTGCAAACATGCATTTTTGGTGTGGTTGCACCATCACAGTGAGGAGCTATTTTGTACAGCAGTTGAATTCTATTGGATAGAATTCTATCTCTCAAAAGTCAAATAAACACTAAAAGTATTTACTTCAAGAGAAATGTTGAAAAGAAAACATCAGGATCATGTGTCAAATACCCGTGTAGTACTGCAAGAATTTGTAAATGAACATAAAAAGAGAAAGATTGGCAGTTGTTCATTTGTCAAGCATGAAGAAAATTACTGGGAGGAAAAATATACACGGTTATTTTTTTATCATACTGGAAAATTTTAGAGGCAGCTCGGTAGACGCTAGACGACTCATATCAATAAAAAAAACATGTGGTTATATTTTTTAAATTTTATCCGCCAATAATATTAAATTATAGACATTGTTCTTGTTTACTAAAAGATAAGGTAAGATTGTGAATGAATAAAGCATTTACTACTACGGGCTTAGGAAAATGCGGCAACGTCGCATTATTAATTCAAGCAAGATCAATCTACAACTCGTTTGAAATAAGAGTTATTATTGCACTAGACACTACAATAGTGAAAGAGAGACAGTCGGCGCCGGCGCCGAGCGCCGGCGGCGGCGTTTTGTTGTTTGCTGTCGCTTGTCGGCACGAGCCGGCCGGCTTTAGTTCGCCTTTTAACCCCGGCGCGTGTGAACGTATCGCGAAGTCGCGCTCGCGCCTGACGCGCGGCAATCGGGCGCATTCGGAATTTTAGTTTCAAGTTAACAAATCTCGCGAACACACAGACCTTACTCCGGTAGACCGTAGATTTTTACTTGTGAAGTGAAATTAAGTGTTTGGTGTAAGAAAGTGAACCCACAAACGTAAGACTTGGAAGCGAAAACTGCATTTCGAGACGTTAAACACTAACCAAAGTGATATGTTGTTGTGGTCATGTATAGTTTTAAACGTGCACGACTATGTATGAGTTAGAGGACTTCCTTTAAATTTAGAACTCTTTTGTTATTAGAACTAAAGTTGATTTAAATTGTTTCCTAGGTAGGTAAGTATTTAAAGTTGATTCCAATTTTTTAACTACGCGAAAACAACCTACCATAACCGTAATACCTACCTAGTACTGTTTGTTTTCTTTAAAAACTTTGTTTTGCCGGTCCTAAGTAAGCCCGTAAAGTAGGAAGGTGAAATTGTGATCAAATCAGTGATGACTTTGAATCGGCGACGTTGTTGCCAGTTCGCGTTCATTCAATGTTTTGCCTACAACTTCACTCAGTGTCCATACCAGTGCAGTATTTTTTGGATATTTTAGATAATAAATATCTAATTAAACAGGTGAGTAAATTTTATTATTAATGGTTAAATAATTCTTCTACCGTGTCCTGAAGCCACCCTTAAAATAACCAGGGTGATAAAAAAATAACCGTGTATATACATTCACAGACACAGATTGTGACATATTTCTTAAAAAATAAAAGACCTCTTCAATTAAGAAAGAATAAAGTGCATAGAAAACTAAACCACGAATCATCAATACAGAAGTGCTCTTTAGTTCGAGCTTCGTTATAAACAATAACAGCTTCCATGTGCTTTAGAGTCAGCCATAACACATGATGGTTCTTTTGTTGGGAAGATTTTTCGTGGGAAATCTTGCAGACACCTACGAGTATAATGAAATGTGGATAAAAGTTGAAAGATGAAGATTTGGGTAGAAATTTGCAAAATGTGACCTCATTTCTGATTAATACCCTGTAATAGTCTATTCAACAAACGGTATCCATAAAATTAGATTAATACAAAATTGTCATGCTCTTTTACTGAAGAAAATGTTAATTATCAAAGACGGAAAACTGTGAACAGTATGCTTAACTTAAGTATAGATGCAGATGTTTTGTGCTAAAGCAAAACTTATATACTTTTGTGTTGCTAGTAGTATGTAATTTTGAAAACACTCAAAAGGTGACAATATTAGCTATAATAGGTATTTGTTCTAACAATTTGTATGTCAAAAAACGTATTGATCAAATAGTGCCATTTTGGAAACTATACTATATTTTTCCTAAATTATATGAAAGGATTACTTCATAATAAATCACTTTACTATTATTTTGATTTTTATTAGCTGCGACCTTAAGGCAATATATACAAATTAATAAATTTGATAATGAACAGACTATCATGGCTGACCGCTTTTTTTTGGGTCCAAAATTGAAAATCTTAATTTAAAATAGATTTTTGCACTTTTTAGCCATCGAAAAAAATTATATTCATGTGCCATGGTCTAATACAACAATTATGAACATTTTAAGCCCTACTTTAAAAAAGAGTCAACTAGCCTATTCTATTAAGTAACCAACACTAAGTAGTACTTTTTATCATAGGTATTTATGACAAACATAATGACAGATTTCACTATAGGTTGTAGTAAAAAACTGGTATTTTGCGAATTATATTTTTTAGCATCAAAAGGTTATGATTAGACTAAAAAAAATATTTTTTTTTACAACAACAAATTATATCAATTTTAATCGATCCCGTTAAAGGAGGTCGCCAATTATCCATACATTTTTGCCCATTTGTATACCAAGTGTAAAACAATTCGAGGAATATATTATCTATTAGCTGTGCCCGCGACTTCGTCCGCGTGGAATAGTAACTTTTGGCAGCATTTTAATTCTTGATAAAAAGTAGCCTATGTTATACCTTATATAATTAGTTATCTATTAGTGAAAGTCCAATCAAAATCGGTCCAGCCGTTCCGGAGATTAGCGGGAATAAACAGACAGACAAAAAACTTTTAAATTGTGTTTTTGTTATTGGTACCCGATATACATTCATACCCATTTAGTAAAAAAATGTTATTTTGACATTACAAACAGACACTTCAATTTTATTTATTTGTATATAACAAAAACACAATTTTTTTTTGTCTGTTTGTCTGTCTGTTTGTTCCCGCTAATCTCCGGAACGGCTGGACCGATTTTGACGGGACTTTCACTAATAGATAGCTAATCATATAAGGTATAATACAGGCTACTTTTTGCCAAAAATTACTTCCCCACGCAGACGAAGTCGTGGGCACAGCTAGTTTCTAATAAAACTACGTAAACAATATATAGAAGTACTCAATTGCGTTTAGTTTCGTCTTCTGCAAAACCTGTAGTGTTTACTAAATATTTTATTTTTAGTAAATTTTTGCTTAAGTTTTAATGTCCTTATACAAAAAAAAATATATCTTGATGGGATTACAACAATCAAAAGTGAAAAATAACAATATTTCAACTTGCAAATCAACTAGATCTGAGCAAGTAACAAAAAGCCACAAAATGTATAAATCCATGGTACACAGGAACAATCTATAATTTGTTCCATCCAAAACTGCATAGATTAACTCATTTTGTAGAAATAAAATCGTAAATAACTACTCAATGCTTTAGTTTAAAATAAAATATTGTTTTCGAACTAAATTCGATAACTTTTTAAAATAAAATAATGAAATTTAAAATCGTGTCTGCTGCAAAAGCAGATCCAGTGCTTATTAATTGACCGCGTCATAAAAAATAAATATTCCGACAATAGATGGCAGCAATTCATATTGTTATCTGAAATGCATATGTAATCTGTGATTATAGGGTCTAAGACGGCGTATTTTCTTACAAATAAAAAAGTATTTTTAATCGTTTTGAATTAACCAGAAAGAAAATAGGGTTGTCATATTATTCAGCGTATTATAGAGAATTTATTTCCATATAGTGTACCTCGGTACATCGATTGGGCAGATTTTGACGACCTCATTTTAGTATTGAAATTTTATGTTTCTTTTTATGAGCATCAGTAGGCAATCGACCACCACTGTATAATATTGAGTATTATGAAAAATGGACCACCATCAAGTCCTAAATGTCACCGGATAGCTGGCTACCGCCAGTTGGTAGCCCACCACAGATTCAAATTCAAATTTAATGTTTCAGGTGATCACCCTCCACAGCAATGCAACTCTAATAAATATTTTCACCAAGAATCACCAGGCAGTGATACTCCACTTGGTAGTCAGGGGCCATTAGATTACGTTAGACTACTGAACAGTGAAGCTCCAATCAGCGAATCATCTCTTGGAAATAAAGCACCATCATGGAATCGACAGCCGCCACGAAGCGGACCACCAGTGGAGAGTTGACTACCAACAAGTAATCAACATCCGCCAATAAGTTGGCCAGTGTCAGGCAATGAATAACCACTGACGAACAGTTGACAATCGCGACGTGGTAGACCATCAGCAGGCAATCGACCACCATCAAATATTAGTCGACTTCCACCAGGAAGTGAACCTCCAACGAATAATTGGGTATTATGAGGAAATGGACGATCATCAAGTCATAAATGTTCACCGGATAGCTGGCTACCGCCTGCTGGTGACCCATCTCCAGATTACAGAATACCTCCAAGGAATGGCCAAGATATGAATTACCACCGTGTTATCGGTCACCACCAGGTGACATCGCACTACCAAGAAATGGATCACCACGACGTCATGAACTGCCACCGGATAGTTGGTTGCCGCCAGCTAGTAGTCTCCACCTCTAGATAACAGAACACCAATAAGATTTGGGCCACCACCGAGTATTTGGCTACTACCAGATACTGACTGTCACCACGTTGCTGGCCATCGCCAAACAGAGGACCACCGTCAGGTAGTTAGTTACCGCCAGATTGTATGTCGCGGTTGGGTGGTGAACCACCATAATGTTGTAGTCTACCTGATCCCCCACCACCACCAGATAGCAGACCCACCACCAGACAGTAGGTCACTACCGAGTGGCAATGCACCAATAAAGGGAGAACCACCATCAAAACACCATCCGTCATCGCATGGTCTTTTGATAGTGGTTCACTGTCACAAAACAAATCCCTATTTGTTATTGAACCATTGCCAGGTAGTTGACAGTCATTGGAGTTAGAGGTTATTAATATTCCACGATCATACAGTCAGTCACAATCTCCATTTAAAAGTAGAGCAGAGAACTTTGAAGAGAAAATCAATATTTTAATTTTAAAGACAATATTTTTTCCAAAAGGTATTTCGATCTCATGGACAACATTAGTTTAAATAGACATAACACAAGCTTTGCCATACAACGTGGCAATGCTGCCAGCATTTTGGGAACGTTACCCATTGGCAACGGTCTCTTAGATTAATTTTGTACAGTGTATATATTTATTAGGGTAGTTTATTGTTTTTTATTATTTATTTAAGAATGATCTATGTAATCTAAATTAATATGTTTATTACAAATATACAAACCTTAACACAATTAGAAAGACAGGACAAAACGTGACTGGTACTTAGCGGGCAATAAAAACCAATGAATAGACAATTCAAATCTATTCTTATATTATTTTTAACTTTTCAGTGTTTTTGAAGTCGGTTTTTATTTTCTGTAAAATATTCACATAATTCGATAAACTTGTTTATAACTAATCTATTAAATTTTTGTTCGCAATTCAACAACAGCTCACTAAGTTCTGGGTTAACGCTTACTATACTTCTTATCTGTCTGGTGGTATGAGTAATCCTGAGTCATTTGTGATTTATTTAAGGAAAACATCACCATATTCAGGTTATTGCTTATTATTGATAATTATTTGCTGGTATAACGTGACTGTTAATACAATTATTATCTTTAAGTAGTATATTCAGTAAAATCAATACAAAGCAGAGGGTTCTTATTTATTATACCGCAATTAAATTGTCCATTTTCAGTGTAATAATTTTTGCAACATTCAGCCACTTAATTTATGAATATTTGCTAAGTAAGTTAGTTATACAAAGTTTATAATTTGATGTAACATAAAACGCCCTATTTGTATTATTATTATAGATTATAAAACCCATGCTTTTATGCAACCTTTATCTATGTCAGCAAGCAAGTTCACAGAAAATCCCCATAAAATTCTTATAAAATAATATATTTTACTAGCTGTGCCCGCGAACTACGTTTCGCCATAATAATTGTCAAAAAAAACCCTTATCACCTAGGGGTATAAAATAGTTTACAACCTATTCTCAGACCTACCGAATATACACCAAAAAAATTATAAAAATCGGGCAAGCCGGTTCGAAGAAGTTTGGTTACGAACACTGTGACACGAGAATTTTATATATTAGAGAAGAAGACACCTACCCGAATTTTAAGACTTTCATCTATATTTTATGGGTATATATAATTCTTATTAAAAATTATAAACACACGTTTACTATGTAACCTCTGGTACACAACCACAATTTAATTTTTAAAATGTAGGCATACATCTTCCATCAGGAGTTCGTTGGAATCCAGTAAGACATCCACCTTGAAAATTTTCTTTGCCTTCGGGCTCTGTAGTATTTTTAATGATAGTAGTTGGTTCTTCCGTTGGAAAGTAAATAGCATCCGCGTTACTAGTTGTTGCTTTAGTGGTTGTACTAGTAGAACTTTTAGGCTGCTTCCTTGTTGATGTTAATAATTCACTTCTATCGAAAACAAATACGTCATTTTTGTTCGCAGAATATGTATTGCGCTGCGAATTGTTAGGAATGAGTATTTGTCGTATCGTCTGTCGACCCTCTTCTGTTTGCTCGTGGAGTTTATTCAAAAAATTGTTTATCAATTGGTTATCCACGCTATTAAAATTGAACATGATAATAGCACAATACAATAAAAATATTGAATATTTCATCTTATGCATTTTAATTGCGTTAACTTGTCTGATATTTTTCTCTCACTGCGTTGCCGTCAGCAGTCTACTTTAAAGAGTCTGCGTTCTGATAGCATTTGACCTTTTTAACACTTGACTTATATTCATATGTACAACATGATAAGCTTGAGTAACTATATTATATGGCTACAGATGTCACCATCTGAAAATCAAAATTTTTTTTGAAAGAAAATCTTCCACACCTGTTGACAATGAAATAATATGTGCTTTGTTTTGGTAATGAACAAATATCAAATGTTGCTATGAAAATAATATCAGTTTCCTTTTTCTATTAGGTACAAGTACTTACGACTAACAAGTATAACAAACTATTAAAAAAAAAAAATAACCGTCGTAAGTATATGTATTGCGTCAAAAATACGTCTTAACTATTAATGACGCATTCAAGATTGTCTATTTATTTTGGACAACATTAAGCCGTGAACAATTTATCCTTAAAACACCTCTATGATCACTTATTAATTTCAATATAAAAAGTAAGATTTAAAAACGATAGTACAAAAACACTTAACGAATGAGCTGTTGATGGAGCATCACAAATGGCATCATTGTCAAGAAATTATTCAAAAAAGGGTACATTTCATAAACTAAAATTACAAATGAAAACCGTACCTTTAAAATCTTAACCTGCACATCCCTGTTCCATCCCGTCTGTATCCAAGTGGACAATCTAATTCAGGTACTCTAATCACTTGGCTAGACTGAGTCATTTCAGTAGTAGTAGTACTTGCCCTCGCCATGCGCAATTTATCACGAAAGTTAAAAATCAATTTAACATTATCATTTCTCACTACTGAGCACGTACACAATATTGTAAACGTTATAAAAATCACACTTTTCACGTCCATTTTAGTGAAATACAAAGAGTGTACTACGCAGTTGATTCACCAAAGGAAACAGCGTTCACATGAACTCTAATTCCAAATGGTTCTACATATTCCATTGATATCCATTTCAGTGCTATTGGTCTTGCAAACTACCGAGTCAATATTTAAAGGTACGGCGATCATAGAGCCGCCATGAATAACATTTCCTTCTTTACGCCTGGTTTCTTCTTTAATCCTGAATTCTTGCACAGATTTTATAAAATCTTTGAATGGATTTTGAAATATGTTCAATGTATTGCGATTTTTTAAAGGAACTGAATGAACACTAAACAAGTAATAAAATGTTATAAATACACCAACTATTTGCATGAACGGGGACGTCATGATTATAAAATTATAACTAATCACTATCGGCATTGAGCTAGTTATCACTAAACTAGTCTGTGTCCAATAGGAAGACGTTATATGAACATAGGTTATCAATATATTATAATAAAATATTGCTACAGAGTTTATCGTATCTTTGAATATAAAAAAGGATTTTTTAAGACTTTTTTTTCTCTATAAACATGTATTAACTTATAGATTTACCTACCTTTGGGTAAATGATAAAAGTAAGCCGTCTTATCTCCATCAGACTCCCTAAAAACTAAAGACTGTAAATGTTTTAGAGATATAACAAACTTACTTTCCGAAGTTCTTCATTTAATTTAATTTTGTCACAATCTGGATGCACGGAGCAGTACAAATTTAACCACAAAACCATATACTTGATTTCGTCTAATTTCCTTATCAATGCAAGAGGAACGAGTTGTAAAGATTCCTGTTTTGATCTAACTATCACGTGATCATCGGCTTCTTCAGGTATTAGTGTATATTTGTCATTTTCACTGGGTAATAACACATCGTCTAAATATTTACCTGATTCTTTTATTATTTTATTTTCGTCAAAATTCAATAGTTGATTTGAAGATAAATCTTGTAATTTAACTTCGTAGTAATCACTGAAATCACTTATGTCTTTTCGCAACACCACTTCATCGCTAATTAATATAAATGAAAATAAAATACTAATAGCAAATATATTTTTAAACATTTTAAGCGCTTTGTAAACGCAGCTCTTGTCACGGCAATAGTTCTTAAATAAGATCAGATAGATGAGACATAAATGCTACTGCGCAAATTGACTACCAGTTGAGCTTGTTGTATCAATTGACTTCTATTATTGCATCTATTAATAATAGATTGGTGTGGTATAGTAGGTACGAGTACATTCATAGCACAGATCATGTTATATAATATTTTTATTATTCGTTAAGAGTAGGATTTAAATTTATATAAATGTATGCTAATTGATTAGAAAGAGATTGAACATTTAATTGGGTACTACTTTAAGAATTATAATTAAAGAGAAACAGATAGATAAAAGTTTTTTGCTCTAAAACGAACATTACATGCTTACAATTCTAAATTATCTTAATATACACCTACGATTCCGCACAGTAACATAACATCCTTAAATACAAAAGTCACACATTTCAAAAAATATCAATTTTTTTTGCATTATTTCACGAAAACAGCCTTTGTTTTATGATCAGAACCAACCGAGAACGCACATACGTCAGTTTTGTTTTGCGACGTTTGTGTGACTAAGTTCGGTGCAAAAGTGTTGTATTGTGAGTTGTCAATAGACATTCAGCGGGAGCACTCGCATTTTTTGTGAGTAACCACCACATTCAAAAATATATTCGTATTAAAGATACGTGAGAATTTTATCATTGTTATGTGCAATAGTACAATATTTCGAAATTGGTTAGTTTTGCATATAATAATTTGATATTTTCTCAAATTTCTGTATGCAATACTACCATATTTTGAATTCAGTTAGTTTTATATAAATTGATTAAAATTGTCTTTGTTATTTCTTTATGTTATAGTACCATATTTCGAAATATGGTATTTTTGTTTTTGAAAACGGTCTCGAAATAAATTTTATCTTACATAAAAAATCAATTTTTAGTTTTAATGTTGTTTTGACTAATAGGGTGGCGTACCTTATACTCAGAATTATCAAACGGTATTCGCTGTACGTTATACAGATCTACGCCCCGACCTCGGCCCACCACGACGAGGAAGTGGAAGCTATGTATGAGGACATTTCTCGGGCAATACATGCTTTCAAGACTCCCATGACAACACCGTTGTCATAGAAGACTTCAACGCAAGGCGAGGCAAGCGGGGCGATAATGAGTTGAAAATGGGGCAATTTGGAGCTGGAATCCGGAATTGGAAGGTCAAATGCTGGCCGATTACATTGAGAGAGGGACTCTATATGATGAACTCTTTCTTCAAAAAACGGCTGCATCGAAAGTGGCCCTGGAAAAGTCCGGATGGCGTGACAAAAAATGAGATTGACTTCATCATGTCGACTTAGACCCGTATTTAATGACATCTCAGTGATCAATTCGTTTAAGAGGCCACAGTACTGTAGCGCCCTACGCGCGCTCCGGGATCGTTGGGAACTTGGGACGTTAATTTAAACCATTTAGATATATTTCAATCTGTTCTATTTCTCAACTCTCTTTACGATCTCTCAAGTTACAATCTTACAATGTGCAATGTCGCAATCTAATGTCTAATGTGTCTAATACTCCTGGTGACCGTCCTTTATATGTCAATACTTCTAGAATGTTGTCATTCTATATTTAAAAGGGTGACATTCCTTGCCACTGAGCACATTTATGCAATGAGGTGGAATGCGGTGTCATAGACGCAAGGAGGTCACCACATTCCCCCCGTACCGCTAAAAAAATTATTTATTTAAAAGATAAATAATTTTTTACTAATCACCAAAAGTTCAGTAAACATTCTACTACTTAACTACCTGCCTATCTGGGAAAGTTTTACAATTGACATGACGGTCTTTGCTACTAGACTGGCTCTTACAACCTGATCCACGAAAAAGATTATGGTTGGAAAAACCCCATACTTTCAAAAACCCAGATAAAAAGAAAATACACGCCATGTATATATTTGCTAATTATTATACGTCCTTTTCAATATTAATTTAAAATTCATCATTCAACACTCAGGCCGTATAATACCTAACTCCTTTTCCTTTCCTAGTCATAGAACAAAAAATCATCTTACTTATGGTATGTATAGTCTATGGAACTTAATCTATAATTAGTCTGTGACCTATGATTTGTCAAATCTGACTTACGCTATCACAAAATTCATTGAATTAAATTACTACAATTAGTAAAACAGAAAATATTTGTGAGAAGCACAATAAAACGTGTGCGTATGGATTGAGGAGCCACATCACGAAATCAATCGAAATCCCGCCCAGATTTAGTAGCAAATTAGATAATTTTGTAGGCGAAATCCTGGAATTTGTAGCAACACACATCAAGAGTTACATCAATTTAAAGGTGGCTCCTCAATTCAAACATCTGGATTGAGGAGCCACCTAGAACTCGGAAACTATTATATGTACATTTTTGAAAATTTAGTATCATTTAGTAGTAATTTTGTTTGGAACCTACAAAAAATTTGGTTCGGATACTGCTGAAACTCGAGAAGATACAATACAAAATGTGTGGCTCCTCAGTCCATACACGTACAAAACTTGTCAACGTGAATTTCCACGAAACTAATTGAGCAATTTTATTTTGGAGTGCATGATCATTTAGTAGTAATTTTGCTAGAATTTGTAGTATAGAAATAATGTTGGAGGACTTAGTGAAATTAAAAATATAAAGCAATATATGTGGCTCCTCAATCCAGACGTTTTGCATATAAATGATTGACTGTATCTTCGCGAAATCACAATGGAATCAAAAGCTTGGGGCGCCAACATTTAGTAGAAATTTCTACTAAATAACTACGTACAATTTATCAGTGTACATATTAAGGATCTGAAGAAAAACACACTTTCCGATATTCCATAAGAAATTGCTGTTAAGGGTGACCATAACGAGACTAAAATCTAGGACAAACAAAAAAAAACAAATTATTATTTTTGTTTACATACAACAGGCAAGTTCTCGGCCTTCATCTCACCTGATGGTAAGTAATGATAAAACCGAAGGTGGGAGCGAGCTTTATCTGGACTCTACAGCAACTGAGGAATTATAATGTGTATTAATATATGCTATTATGTTATATCTATCCACATAGCATAATAGCCGTATTTTTGGCAAAACATTCGACATTTTGGCTTACCGACGTTGTTATACCTATTGTGTACCATAATGTTGAAGAGGGAGATACTTCACGCGCTAAGTGATTTGATGAAAACAGATTAAGATTGCCCATTATACATTATATAGGGTTAGTAGGTGTATATTGGGCATTCTAAAACAGTTTTCATCAAAACACCGCAAACGAACGGAGTGAGATTTGAGCTACGCTTCGCTGCGCTCTAGCTCCGCTACGCTCCGCAAATCTCACTGCGTTCGTTTACGCTGATTTGATGAAAACAGTTTGAGATTGCCCAATATACATTATACAGGGTTAAATTATTCATACCATTAAATTGTAATTTTTGATAAATAAAGAGTTATGCGAGTATATTGAATCACCATATTTGTTTTCATTAATAAAACGCAGAAATTTTTGTTAAATTTTTTTTTATTATTATAAAGCAAGTAACAAATATCATCATAGCTAAACTAGAACAATATTTTTAATATAAATTTTCATTCAAGTACAATTTACTGAAGTCATAAATTACATGTGCTTAAGTACCACTTTTTTATGAATAAAACATTCCTTAGAGCGCACTCTTTTTTATGAGTTATACAATTGAAGTTAGCTCCACCTTTAGCATAACTATTGCGCAATGTTGCAAAATTAGGACAACCTTTGCCTTCAACATTTATCAAAAAGCAGTCAGAACACAAATCTTTAATCCATTTTTGCTTTTCAACACCTTTCATTATTATGGTTTGGTCCTTTAAAATTGGAATAATTAATCTCTTAAATTCTCTGAAATCTATATTGCCTTGACTCCAGTATATTCCTCTGTTGCGTTCAATCCAATTGACTGCTCTTTTTTCTTCGGCAGATAATTTTAGATACGAATATGGAGGTTTTATTAAAAAGACTTGCGTAAACTCTTTTGTGGCTAACGCAAATTCCTTAATAATAAAATTATTTTTGCAGTCTTTGAATCCTTGAACATCAACAAAAAGTATCGAACTCTTATCAGCACTCATTGTTTCGTTGTATTCCACTGTTTAACATAAAGTTGAAGTTTGTTCTTTCAAATACCTTTTGATTGCACTTTATTTAGTTAAGATATTTTCTTCACAATATTGCTCAGAGGTTTGTACTCAAAAATGCAGTCATTTAAAATCAAGCAATATGCTGCTGTCTGATCCGGGATTTCTTGGTCTGTTTCAATCTCCACTCTGACATCGATTGATCCCTTTATCATTTCTTGTTGGTGAGAACAATCAATAACAAATAATGGGGCAACGTCTCTGAATTCCTTCAAGCTCATCAACGGCTCTGGTCGCCGTCCATGATAAAACTGTTGGAATCTTGCATATTGTTTGTATAATAAATTAAATTTATCCTCTGAGAAACTGACATTCAATCCTTCATAAGGGTAATACGATGAATTTAAATATACTTTTACATCTCGTACATTGCAGTGATCGAACTCTGCCATTGACATTTCCGCATTGTGCTTGCGATTGGTTTGCAAGGCTATAATAACGAATCTTGGTTTCTCTATCTGTGACGAAGTTTTGATAGACCAAGTGTGTTTACGTGTCTTCGGTAATAATGGATATTCATACAAATCCCAATTTCGAAATGCTAGTGTAATAGGCCTGTCCTTTTCTAGATGTTTCAACAAATTGATTCTTTCACGATCTGATACTTTAACGTGCGGAACTCGCCAAACAACTTTGCTAATAGTTATATCTTCGACCACCTCTCCGACATTTAATTTCAAAGCATTGAGATTCGTATTGCTTCTTAATAGCACCAATTCATGTTTGGAGTTAATTATAACTTTTTCATAATCTTCTGCAAAACCTAAAATTTTCTTCAACGGCACAGAAGCCGAAAAAATTCCTCCGTTAAGATTGTTTGTACCAGAAGTTGACCATCCCCATACACGTGAGCATTTAGATTCATTATCATTTAACGAGAGGTACGATTTTATTGTTGTAGTTATGCCAGCATTTTTTATTTTGTCTATTTCTATTCCGTTTAACTCATATCGAATATCTTGAAATAAATATAGTATTGGATTGTTGATAAAATACACATTTGATATTTTTTCTTTAGTCGAACTATTATAAACATTGGCTTTACCCTCAATATACAAAGTGCTGAGTGAGGGTAACAGACATAGATCTTGTTGATTAATAGGTATTCTTATTTCATCATTCTTGTTGAAACTTGTTACGTACGGTTTATAAGAATGATATTCGAAACTTTCAATACTATTGTCGTATGATGTTGATTGAGATATATTTAAAATATTCATTTTAACAAGCCAATCAACTTCAAAAATTCCTTATTGTTTTTGGTGAGCTTCTTTTTTATGTGAAGCGGTGTGCTTTTATGAGGTGATCTTCTAGTACTAACTTGAATGCAAGCTGTGTTATGATTTTTATTGAAATTTATCATTTTTACGAAAATGTAGATACAGTTGTACTTCTTCGTCTCGTAAATTGATTTGTTTATTCTCGGCGTCTAATAATTGTATAGTTATTGCACTTATAGAACTTTTATTTACAGGAAAATATATTAGATTTTTCGGCACTTCAATGATCCGATAACCAGGTGGTACGTTAGGAACAAACTCGTGAATAATATGACTTGCAGATCCGTTCACGAATGACCCACTAACTACGTCGCATTCGATGCGCACAATGGTTGTTGGCAATATACTGACAGGATACAGAGATTCGGTCCTTTTTAATGCCTTTATTGTTTCTCCACCAAAACCTAAAATCCTTCCAAGTGAGTCACTTTTGTTAAAATGAACATCTTTAGTACAAAAAATTGTAGTTTTTAAGGTATTATTATTACAAGTTAATTTTAACATTGCATTTCTAATGTATGTCTTTAAATAATCACAGATATCTTGAAGTTCATAAGCTCCTTCAGGTATTTCGATTACTTCGTTATCGTCATAGTAGAATTTATTATTTCTTTTATCTATGTTGGGTATAGAATTAAATGTTGAAAAATACAACAATCCACACTCATAGTATTCACTTAATTCCAAAGTAGGTGAGTAGTTTGTTATCAGAGAGGATCCTTTTCCAGTTATAGACACAGTGAAAGACATTTTACTACTGATAAAGAATTTTATTTCAAGCTTTATATAAATGTGTTTTCCAATACTCCTTTAAAAATTTTATACAAAGGTGGCCGCAATTAACAGAGTCAAATGTTTGATATTGCTCATAGTTATAATTTAAAGAAACATTTCTTAAGTAATCAAGTAGTTCTAACGGAGGTTTCAGATTACCAAAACTATCAAAATATTCAGCATACTTATTTTCTTTCACGTAGGCTACCCAATGTGTTCCAATGTTATTTGAAGTATCTAAATTTATAATACCGCATTCTATCTTCCTAGGTTTTGAGGGCAACGTATCCCTCATGAAAACACCACGAAAAAATGGAATATCACTAGCATGTTCTAATATATCCCAATTAGTTAATGCCCGCCTAGGTAGCCGTTTTATTAGTTTTTTGAGGGTTTCAAATATAGACCTGCACCCTTTTTATAAGGTCTAATATATAATCCTTTTCCGAGAGCAACCGCCTCCATCATCTTATTATGTCGTTCCGATTCTTGAAGAGCTTTTTGAGCTGCTTTTGAATCATTAACCGCTTTTGCTATGCCAGCTGCTCCACCAGCCAGTGAACCTAAAGCTGATAATCCCGCGAAAATAGGAATTAACGGTAACAGTCCTCCACATTTTGGAATAGGAATACAACGAGGTAAACTCATTTTATTTTTATTTCTAAATAGTTTTTTTGCAGCGGCGACCGCATATTTAATAGTAGAATTTGTGTCTTTAGATTTTATTTTTTTTAATTTAGATTTGAGTTTTTTCACAGCTGTCATAAACGACCGAGCACCTGCACCTGCTCTTAATTTGGCCTTCATAGCATTTTTTACTATCCATGAAGCAATTTTTTCTTTCTTTCCAGCGTCTTTTGATTTCAATCTTCTTTGAGCCATATTTAATAGATCTAGATCAGCTTTGTACCTTACGTTAGCGTCGTTGTTTATGTAAGCAATATCGTGGTGCATACAAGCGTTATCCAATTTATTAATTCCTCGCTGACCCTTAAGTAATCGTTTCTGAAGCTTTGTGCCGGGTCCGCAATATTGGTAGCCCGGTAAATGTAACTCAAACGGAATCTTATTTATTAAGCTGTTTATGATACCACTTCCTTTCTTCATTGATAAACAAAAAGTGAATCAATAAAGATATCTTGAGCTATTTTATATCATAAAACCAATTTATTCTTATCAACCCAACTATTTTCGCTATTACTTAATCCTAACCATTTTACAAACAATTTGTTTCCTTTTCTTTTTATAACCTTTTCAATGAGGTATAGGTCTGGAAACTTAGTTTTTTGTAACTCGTATGCATAAAATGAGCCGAGGATTCTTTGATTGCGTCTGTCCTCTATTTGATAAGTTGTTGGGTTAGTGTGATTAACTTTTACTATACGAAATATTTCGGTGGACCAGTTTGGCGTATAGCCTTTGTAAAAATCTGCTTTATATCTACTTATGCGAACATATTCACCAACACGAAATGTATATCCCCGACTTGTTTTATTCTTTTGAGAATTCATAATATAACCTTTGACTATAAGCTCATTTACTTTGTTAACTTCCACAGGCTTAAATTTTGTTATTCTATGCAAAGTGTTATTGTAGTGTTCTACAACGTCCTTTAAAATATTTTTATACCATTGGTAATTTCCGTTCAAACTAAATAGTTTGTAAAGGTGAGATTTAATTGTTCTTATGACTCTTTCTACTATAGATGCTTTTTTAATAGAATATGTTAAATAATGATTAATATTATACTTTTTCATTAATTGTTTAAAATTATCATTGTAGAATTCTGTGCCTAAATCAGTTTGTAAATTTTTAGGTTTTCGTAATGATGTAGTTAAAATACTTTGCATTGCATCTGTAACATAATTTTTCGCTTTTGATTTTAAAGGTCTGATCCATACATATTTTGATAAAGTGTCAATTACGATAAGAATATATTTATACCCTTTATTATACTGTGAATATTTTTGCAAATCTATGAGGTCGGCTTGCCATAAATCATCTATTCCTTTTATGATCGTACATCGCCGGGAAAAATTCCTTCTTGCTGCTTTGTGAAGCTCATTCACTATGTCTTGTTTGCTCATTATTATCTGGTTTCTCTTGAAGCATGTGATCAATTTCTGTCCTTGTGTAAAACAAGGTGGTTAGCTTATTAAGTATTGAACTTTCAAAATCATTTAAATGAATATTTACATCACTTAAAATATTAGTTCTTAGTTCGTGTGTCTTTTCATCCACGTAAGCTTTATTTGCGGCTTCGTCATCATTGCCTGGCGATATAAGTCCTTTTAATCTTGATGATTTTAAATCATATTCACCTGTTTCTGACTTCACTAATGTATCGTTGAGATTTCCAATATATTCCTCTAATCGTAAACGTTTATGAACGTGATGACCAAATTTATCTACATTCATTTCCGTATCTATGCGGTGTTTGCTGTATAACTACTGATCAGTTTTTTAAAATTAGGTTCCTTATATTTGGTGTTTTTAATGATGCCTGCTTCGTACAGCTCTTCTATAATCGCAATAATTTCATTATCTAAGCCGGTATTGCCAGCATCACGAGATGCAAACAGTAATTTCAATCGATCTACTAATTCATTTGGATCATCCCAATAAACGTAATCTATATCTTTCTTTACACTTTTTAAAAGATTTATTCCTTTTCCTACCGTAAGACTTTCTGTGCTGTCATACTTATTTCTAGAGAACTTAAACAGTGGTTTAATAATATGCATGTACTTAAACCCTTTGTTACTATTAATTGGCTTGCGTGGATCACAATTACGCCTATGTGCATTCGTTTCTATTAGAAGCTCTTTATAATTTTGCAAATCTTCATCTGTGATAACATCCAAATTTGGTGTCTTTTCAAATAGTAATTCTTTTAATCCAAGAGTTTTGTTTAAACTTCGATTTCCAATTTTTATAATTTTTCCGTCGTCGAAAACACGTGTTTGGCCGAGCATAAGTTTTCCTCGTTCATTTTTTATTCCAAAAGGGATATTTGCGTCGGGTGAAGCACACCACGATAAACTATTAAGTGAAACATTTGGTGATGATTGAAAGGACTTAATGGAAGCATCACTCATATTATTGTTGTCAGAAGGTGATACGACAAGGGTTTTTTCGGAATTAAATTTTTTATAGAACTGTTGTTCCTCTTCTTCATTAAAATCGTCATCAGAAAAATTTGTTGCCTCGCTGTCATTATGTTTATTTTTTTTTATTGTATAATGTTCAAACTCATCCTCATCTTCATGAGAAATTTCATTGTTCTTAATGGCTATTTGTTTCAGTGGATCGGTTATAGGTTTGAATATGGATTCCAGAGTGGCATCATTTGTATTTTTCATATCCTTTATCATTTCAACCTTTCTTTTTACAGCAGCTGCAGCTTTTACAATTTGTTTTTTAAGTTGCTTTTCCATTTTGACAAGGATTCCGTTCAATGCAAAATCCAGAGTAATAGTGATTGTGTATTGATGAAACAATAACTTATGTATATTAATCTACTACTACAAAAGTATCGAATGCCATCCTATAACATCCTTTATTTCTTTCGCAGTCTTTATTGATCACAACATAATTAAATGGTTTATTCCAAATAGTTGAGCACATTTCACGGAACTGAGACCACGACATATCTGAACCTACATGCTCATCGTAAACGTGTTTTAAATTTACATCGTCTTGTTTAAATAAAATAATGAGGTTAGAATTGTCCCTTATAAGTTGTTTAGGTACTTTACTGTATGTTTGGTTAATGTAAAAACAATCAATATTCTTATGTCGACCCATAGCAAAATAATCCCGAATGCTATTTTGGTTTTCACAAGCTACGTCGTCGAATATTATAATGGAGTTTGGCAAAGCTTCGTGTGGGCTTATGATATCATTATTATGGTTATATTTACTATAAGATATATCTGCAACTAAATCTAATACTTTTTCTAAGAACACATATTTTGGTTGGTATAATGATTTAGAATATACATATAAGTTACGAAAACGAGCACCATTCTCATGTAATAACAAACCTATTACTAAGTTTGTCTTGCCGCAATTTGATGGTCCACAAACAATACATCGTATAGTGCTCGGCAATAAGTTGCCATGTCGCTTTGCTTCACATAATGATGCAGGACAGATATTATAATCTAATTTTAACGTTTCCTTTTGTTTGAGGAACTTCATAGCAACTTGTCCGTTTTGATTCGTGGCTTTTAACAAAATGGATATAACACTTTGCGTTCGTAATAATAAGAGAACTAGCAGTATATTTACTTGTAAGTGCACTCACTCCACCATATAGACTAAGCATTCGACGGCGGTAACAATAGCAAGGAGTAGAAGAATTTGGATACTGTTACCACTCATTATATTAAGTTATTGGACGTGTCTAGAACACACAATGTTAAAGCATCGAGAAGAATGGAGAGAGAAGAAAGAGCTCTCACCCCTCTCGAATCGTGCAATAAAAAATGATATGAGTAAGGAATCGATGCTTAAAAATAAACATTGTTTAATTACTTGCATCCCTACTTTAACAAAGTAATACACTGCGTTCTTTAATAAATAAAACTATATTTTTAATTTTATTACCATTATTTTAAACTATGTATTTGAATTCTAATAAATTTTATCTTAGATTTATTTATAGAGGTAATTCTGAATGAATGTTTTTCAAAATATTTGATTACATTATAGAGGTGTTAAAATAAAAACAAATATTTTCATACAAGTCTTTTTATTTTTAAGTAATATTTATTGAAAACAATACAAGACTTAAACTAACATAACTATTTAAAATAACATAAGTCTTAGTTAGTAAAATTTATAAGCATTACTATAATTTTTCAGAAGAATAATGTTGTTGAAATAATGTATCTCCGTGAGTGTACACGTAACTAAAGATAGTAGGTACGCATCTAGCACATTAGAGAATTTTAATATACATCTACAAATGTTTTAGGTCAGCAATAGTTATTTAAAAACTATAACTGTAACCACATATTTTCTTAGAGATATTAGTTATAATATTTTCTGCTTGATCCATTATTGGATCAATATGCTCGGTTACCACATATTGTGTTTTTATTAATGGATCATTGCTGGTTGATTCCAGATCTAATATTTCTAATTTAATTAATCGCCGCCCTTTAGTAGGTATTGTTTTAATTAAATAAGAAGGTTCGTTCCCCTTCGTATTCTGCAGTAACTTGCTTCTCCTCTTCATGGGCTTCTTTTTATTAAAAAGACTTTTAACCACCTTGGCATGCAGCGGTGAATCTTTAGCATTCCAATGTGGAAATTCTTCAGAGAAGCCCTCCAACATATCTTGCGCATTTTGCTCAAAGCAAGGAGCATAATCTTCTGTTGCCTCCTTGCTTATGAGTAGCGACTGCGAGATTTCTTGGGTATTCTGAAATTTAATTTATTATGCAACAAAAATAATTTCACATCGAAGAAATGATTGATATAGTGGCGGAGGTAGAAGAGTATCTAGGATCCACAAGGAGGCTGACTATCTTATACGGAACCGATAGAATATGAGAATCACGATAACAGCATCACAACCATAAGGTTTTAACAACAACATTATCTTCCAACTAAATAAAATATACAAATAAACATTAACTAGTGATCTAACCACTACACAAGAAAAGAGTTTGAAGAAAAATAATTTATACGACTTACCATGATGTATTTGGGTGACCGTAGTTGTCACTTGATTAATTATGTGTGAAACAAATTTTAAAAACATTCGACTTTAATAGCTATTTATAGTGTAAATATAATGCTGACATAACAACAAAGCATTCGCACGGAATCGCAATTGGACAAATTACTAATGAACTATAAGTTGGAATACCTAAATCAGCAATAACATGTCCCAACCAGTTTCGAATTGTTCATTGCGTGTGCTATTTTATTAATAGTTTTATATTTTATGGATTATGAAATAAAAAAAACATGGTAGCTGGTTTATAGCGTTATATATTTTCATCGTTACAATACAACATTAAGTATTTGATTAAAACTAGGTAATTAATTTACCTATTTACCATTAAAAAACAATGTATAATACTATTAAACAAATAACTGATGGATAACAATATTAAAATTAAATAACTTTACAATATAAAGTGCCGTGTCGGTACATACTATACAATTTCATGTATGTTTTTATTCTATTAACTTATTCATTACTTAAGTCATATAATAAATAAATAGATGATGGGGTAACATATTTCTCAACTTACAATTTGATTCATGATTACCATTAAAATAATAATAAACTATACAATACGGTGCTTCTAAAGAAAAACTAATGATATTAAACTAAACTATCCCAGTGACCCCATGATAAAGTAGACATTTTGTTTTTTAATATGATACGTTTATCGTCATTACCTGACAAAGCTATTTTGTTCTGTTCTTGAGTAAATATTTCGTGCTTAAGAGATTTAAATATGATATTTTTTTTCTTCAAAAATGTATTTTCATTTAATACCTTGTAATAATCTTTATATTGTACATCTTTTAATACTTGCTTCTGTATGCCTTTTGCTTTTTTTAATTCATCTTCTGCCGTTTTAATACAGTATAACTTGGACCTTAATCCTACAAACTTCGAAATCAAACTTCCTCCTAGCTCATCTTTAAAGAGACCTGGCACCTTTTTGTTCCAACTAGGAATGTCGTATACGTTATTTACAGAATAATTACTAGTGTCGAAATAGGGAAGAAAATTTGATTTTAAATCAGCATAAAAATCTTTACTTTCTATTGAATACAAAAAACTATCAGTATCCGTATAACAAAGTTTTAACTTTTCCTTATAAAAAGGCTTCATAATAGAATAATGAAAATCAAACATGTGACTCTTAGATATTTCCAAAACGGAAAAACCAATGTATATAGGTTTATCCAAAGTGATTGTTTCAGGCTTCATTTGAATGGCTACCAAGTTTTCAGTGAAAATTGTAACACTGTGAAAATTTGGTCGAGCTATCATTTGCTCTGCACAGAAACTTTTCTTTGTTTTGTTACTATCATCATTCCACTTATTGACTAATTTCACATTAACCCTCTTTTCTGTGTCTTCTAACGTCTTGCTAAATATACTGTTGTTAAGAAGTTTGAAGAAATCTTGTTCAAATGTAGATTTAGCATTTTTTCGTAATTCAGTATTCATGTCAATATACTGCTTTAAATAAGGACTCTGATTAAATTGAATAACTCTATGTATTTTTTTTAACAACAAACCATGTTTTAAACATGTTTGCAGATGAGCAAAATGTATGACATAGAAATATTTATCGTATAAATTTGGAATTAATTTTGAAGTTTTAGACCCTGGCGGAGTAAATTTTTGAGCACAGAATGGAAAATCGTTATGATCATTATGCAAATGTTCGGGGTATTCTAAATCTACTTCTAGTATATAACCAATGTCTCCGTTAGTTGGCACATTTATAAAATCTATTCCAGCGATTTCCAAGTCATTCAATAACTTAAAATTGGAATGAGGCAAATAAGCACACATTGCATATCCATAGAGATTATTACAATCGATATAAATTAGAAAGTTATTACTTTTTCTTGGATCGTAAGTTTTTAAATACTTGTTATTGGCTTTTGAATACCTTGTCGAACATAAACATATTCCACCGCGAATACCTTTTTGAATCATTCTTATTATTTCCAGGTCGTGTATTAATTCTAATTTAACATCTGTTTTTAATAGCATGGCATCAAAACTGAGACTCGGTGCTGTAACATAAAAGGCTGGGTCTAATTTATAATTTATCTTACATGTCTGGCGAAAACTTTCAAAAACGTCAGCTAATAAAAGAACATCTGACTTAAGATACAAGTCTGTGTATTCACCGAGATTCGATAATTCAAACGTTTGCCAGACTTTTTTTGCATGATCATAATCTACTTTAGATATATTACTATTGCGTAATTTGCTGAAAAAGAACTCCTGAGGCGGAAGTACTTTTTCTTCGTATGAACTCCAAGTAGTCATGTATTCATATGGATACACCCCTTTTCGTTTTATTAAAGCAAAATGCTCATGAGAAGGAAAATAACGCCGCAGATGATTAAAGTCGTCATTTTTTAAGTTTGCGACAAGTTTCTCTAGACTTGTGCCTAAAAATTTAAAAGAATCAACAAATCGAACAGGTATGATATCTTTATCATTAATTTGAAAAAATTTTGTAAAAGATATGTAGTTTTCCTTATTTTTTGCTATTACTTGTATTTTTCCTGATAGTTTTCCCAACTGTCGTATAAAAAGATGACTGTCATAACCCGCTAAATTATGAAAAAATATAGGAACAAACTTAGGCAAACAATATCTAATATTGCAATAAGAATGAGCTGCACCACGATACCGTCCTGTAAGATAGCAATGATCTTTAACTTTATCGTCAAACAATATTTTATCACAAAGAAAACAATTTGTAGCCCGAGCAAAGTTCGCTTTGTCTTCATTTGTTAAACAAATAGCCACTGGCGACTGCAAAACGTTATAAATATCGGTTATATCCAATAATAGACTTTCTAAAAACTTTTCTACACAGGCTGGACCTCGATAAGATACATATTTATTACGCGACTTATCATAAGAACACACAACGTAATAAGCAAATGCTGATGGTACGTGTTTTTGCAATATCTTTGTACAGCCTGATCCAGAATCGAGTTCAGTTGGTTTTAATAATGATTCAAAATCTGCGTATAAGACGAAGGGCATGTCATGCATTCGCTCGTAATGATTAAATTGAATTCGTGTTCCATCACCGGGTAATATTGTCGATACACCACCACAAACATGAGCTTTCAGTTTATCATTACTATCAAAGAATATCATACAATCCTCGCATAAATATATTTTAGAATGATGTTTAGTTAATTGAAGACGAAGTAATTTAGATAAATCTTTAATAAGACAGTAATGGGTGCGTTTTCTGTTTTCCAGGAAAAGCATATTAATGTGATGATCTTTGCGAATCTCGCTTTTGTATAAAGGTCCGACAATGTTACCATTCTTTTGAATGCCGTAAATATTAATACTTATGCGAGGATTATTCTTTTCAAAAACTTTGATGTCCGCAAACCCAACTGGAAAAATCATATTTTTGATATTGAGTACATTTTTAAAGTGTGGGTAAGCTGACGTTCGATGTGCGTTTCTGTTTATAGGAAATAGTGCTGCCATGACACACCATAAAAAACAATAATTATCAGAATTTTGAATGTTGATACATGCTCGTTTACATTTTATGGACTTTGGTAATTCTATAAAACTGGAGCCTCTTAACGGGTTATATTTGTTTATATTTACTTCTAGATATAGGCTTTGTAAATAGGCCCACCCACTATCTCTTTCTTCAAATTCTTCAATTTTTTTACAAATTAAGTGAATAATTTTTGAAAACATATCTTCAAAATTGAAGTTTTGATGCAAGATGAAGTTTTCCGTTGCAAATGACTTGATTGAAATCGAATCATACTTACTAAGCAGAAAGAATTCACAGAAAAGTTCAAAATTAGCTTTAACATTAGTGTGAGCTTGAATTTTCGCAATGAGCAATAGGCGTACGCGAGAGCGCAAGTGCCATAAAAACTCGGCGGGCGGGCGAACACGCGCACTATCATGACCCTCATCTTGATATCGAACACGGTACGATGCTATACGATTACGAAAAGCGCTATGAACTTTTTCAACCCCCTCACTATCAACGACCGAACTGTTGTTCTTATGTAAAATACTTTTCAAATGTGCAGAGAAAACTTTGTTATTTACGGATACGTCACAAACTGAACAGAAAGTAGACCTCGACATTATGATTTGGACAGTACAAATTCTCAAAGTTAAAGTAATAAAGGCTTAAGTATGTAAGTACCTAATCTTTGAGTTTGCTAACGATAAACAATAAGTAAACCAGCTAAAACATAATTTACGCAGAGAGAAACAAAAGAGAACCTATTTTTTAACTTTATCTTTATAAAATATCCCCTCTGTGGTAAACTTTGCCTTAGCTAATTTTACAAATTTTTTTAATGCGTCAAATTCTGGAGATTCTGCTTCGCCTTGCAAGCGTACCCAAACGATAGCGCGCTCGCACCGGTCAAGGCCGCTGAGATTAGATACCTCCTTCTGGTTGTAGAGGCGTAGCTCCACTAGCAAGTCGCCGTCGAGCTGTGCAGTCCGACGCGTTACACCACCAGGTACTCGGCGTGTCAGGATACTGGTGGTCTTGTTTGGCAGGTTTGGCGGCCGCGAAACCTCGCTGTCCGACTCTGAGTCGAACAACCACTCAGAAGTATTGGACGACGATGTATTCTTCACTTCTGCACTCTTCGCCTTCGATAGGCACTTTATCGCCTTGCTTCTCTTCTTTGGACTAGGGAGATAGAAAAAGGATACACGATTATTGTACACATTAAACACTTGAAATTTAGATATATGTAAATATAGCAATAAAAGTACCTGATGTCTTCGTCGTCGGTATTAAAGAAAAGGTCAGATTCACAGCTCTTCTTGGCTGACCTTTTGTTTTGCTTGCTATCCGACCTGAAAATAGTAAATGTTGTAACGGATGCGGCTGATGAAAAAAAAAACTGCGGTGGCGAATGAGATTAGAGGTTTAATACGTCGAGACACAAATAGCACAGTCGGTAGAATCGAAGTGGTTTACAAATTTTTGTGCTCCTATTTATAAGATTTCAATAATTTAATTTATATAATACCGTCTAACATAATTAAATACATTTTTTAAATAATTAATATACCTTAACACGAATAAACAAAAAACTTACAACTACACACATACATTTAATAATGGTTCTATCCCCAACAAATGTCATATTAGTATTAAGAGTGGTTACAAGAAAACGAGTTGAAGATTCACATCTTCAATTCATAAGATAAAAAAAATATCATCATCATCAGTCAATCAGCATGCCACTGCTGGGCTTGATGGTCCCTCGTGAAGACAGCACTTGGAGAGGTCACGTCATATACAGCCTGGTCCAACGGCTCAATTTGTTGAAGCATGAAGATGATCAACCACTTATAGACAATTAAAGAATAGATATAAAGTATAGCAATAAAGTATAAAAACTTACGAACATTTTTCAGCTGTCTTGGTCTTGAGATTTTTTGATGAGGAGGTACTGAAGCACTGTTAGTGGTCAGAGATAGCACTGGAGTGTACTGTGACTACAGTTTTTCCGGATTTTATACAAGAAAAGTGCAATGCAAGTAATAATTTTACTGAGGTTCTCAACCTATACCTTATCTTTATAATCATTTTTATTTAACATGACTAATCTAAAAAAGAATGCTCATTAATTTTTATATTGTTAAATAAGTAAGTAATATTATAAAATATTATATATATAATCACAAAATTATTATTTTCCGTCCAAATCATATCCACACAAAATATTTATAAGAAAACAAATATGCATTCACGGATATGATGTCTATACGTTATCGAGAATCCTAATGCATTCACTTCCACTTCCATGGTCAGTGTTCGTTTTTCAAACACTAAAGAACTGACACTTTATTTAGAGAAAATATTTTTTTTTTCGTGTTTTTTTTATCACACCGCGCGTTTTAGGCAAAGGAGACGCGAAGCGCTCTGGGTACTATGGTACCCGGGACGTGTGAGTGGAGCAGTTCTCAGGTCTGCAACAAAATTTTTGATCCGCAGTTGCGTATGATCCAAAAACGGTCCGATCATCGGCTGAACTTCGTCAGCTATATAAAAAAAAAAGTACTTACGTAGCAAGAAAGAAACAAAACGACGAACTGACGCAATTACGTGTATTGGATTTTTATTTTCGAGGTAGTAGTAGATCGTTATTCAGCATCACAACATCTAAAAGAAGATTATAGTTTGGTAGTTTACTTTCAAAAAGTCGGTTGCATACTCAAAATATAAAACTTAATAACGTTTTGCACCTCTGACTTTCATGATATTTAGCAAAATTTGATATTTACCCATAATTCTACCAATGTGCAATATGACGCGGAAATAATCAGCAAATTAATTGTTTGTCGTTTATTTCCACAAACTTGCAATACAATACTGTGCATATACAGCAAAATAATTGTTTACCGTTTAATTCTGCTGATGCAGAAATCTCGTGTAAGGCTGCATGCTCCAATTTTTTTTTCATTTCGGGTTTATTATATTTATTTAAATTATACATGTACATACATATTTACAATTACTAAGGAATATTATCTCCAAATTAAAAAGTCTTCTTTATAATAACGGATGCGATTTCTAATTTTCATTTTTCGATACTACTATTTAAAACAGATAAACAATAGGTATATCGTTCTATTAGGCGAACCGAATGTATCTATAGCATAACGATATTGATACGACATGACGACAGAACCATAGAAGTTTAAGAAAATTATTGTAATAATACATAGGTGGTATTCATCGGTAGCATCTCATACACGTTCCCACCGCACTACCCTATTTAATTAGGATGTTAAGACCTTAGTCAGCCAAGGTAGGTAGTTAAAATGTTCTTAATATTTTTTATATTTTCATTTTTTAAATTATTGGAATATTTATTTTCTATTTTTTATTCGTGTGATGACTGGAACACATCTTTCAGGGATTAGCCCGCCCTTTTAAATATTTTGTAAAAATCAACAATTTTATACTTTGTTTTATAATAAAGAATATATTTAATTGAAGTAATTTAATAAACAAATAAAAGTATTAACGTGTGAAAGAAGCCTTATTATTTGAGTAAGCACTCGTAACTGGATATATGAATAATGTGCAATAAATTTATTGCTGATAAATGAATTTCGTGGGAATGCTTTGAAACTGTATGGCAGGCAGAGTGTCGAACGGTACAGATACTTATCCGAGAGTTGAGTCCTGAAGCTACGAAACCTCAACCTGTTTAATTTCTGTTGTTATTGCACTGCTACCTAGTTGAATGCCTTAATATTCTGAGATAGAAAACCTTGAAAATGTGTCTAGTAAATCGCAATCAATCAAAAGTATACTGTTTACAGTCAAACAACACAACACAATAGAAACATTATGAAATGAAATGAAATAAAAAATCTTCTTTTCCATTTAACCCTATATAATGTATATTGGGCAATCTTAAACTGTTTTCATCAAATCACCGTAAACGAACGCAGTGAGATTTGCGGAGCTAGAGCGCAGCGAAGCGTAGCTCAAATCTCACTGCGTTCGTTTGCGGTGTTTTGATGAAAACTGTTTTAGAATGCCCAATATACACCTACTAGGGTTAAATGGAAAAGGCGATTTTTTATTTCATTTCATTTCAATTCTTCCGTGTCGATTCAGATACAGTACTCCGCCACGGATATTATGTTGTCTGTTATCTTTGAAGGTTTTCGCGTGTGCAGGTATTGGGATACGCTTGGGATGGGCAGGAAGGCAAGTTTTTACTTGCCATCGAGCCGTGGTGAATGGATCAGCCAGTCTGCGTTACCGAGTCATCGTTCATTTTTTTTAATTTCTTTTCTTTTCAGTTCACTTTTATATGTATATCCTATTTCTATAATGAAAGCTCTTTTTTACCATACACTGCACATATAGCGATGGCTGCAATAGCAATCTTCACAGTTGGAGTCTCACTTACACTGACATAGGTGGGTGCCCACCACAGACCAGCATACTATGCTTATCTTCTTTCCTTTAATATCTCCTCCGAAGCGGCTTGACCGATTTTTATGATTTTCTTTGTGTATATTCGGTAAATCCTGAGAATAGGTCGTAAAGAATTTTTTAGAACCCTATGTAATAAAGGTGTTTTTTAATTATTATGGCGAAACGTTGTTCACTGGCATACATGTCAATGACTATAAAATAAAATGCATTTTATTTATTAAACGAAAATGTTTATTTATATCAGTACTTAGTGTGAAAGCTGTAGACATTTTATAATACGCCATCCAAATCCAAAGGAAACGTCATAAATAGGTGTCCGAAGCCTCCCAAGCAGCGGTTATAATGTGGCAAATGAAACAAAGGAGAAAAACTCTAACACAACATAACAATTGTTAGAACGTGGTCACGTAATAGCGGACCTACGACACAGTACAATTGCGATAAAAATTACGAATTACCATGTTCTCCATAGGTTTTATATTTTAAGAAGTATCAAAGTATCAGAGCGTCGGTGGCTCAGGGTCATCGACGCTCTGATTCTTCTGATACTTTTGGCCTTGGCACTGGACTGTGCTCCGAGGAGAATCGGGAGACCTGCGATCGATCCTGCCATGTACAAATGTGTTTTTCATTTCATGAATTTTATATGTATATTTATCTGACGCTCGTACGGTGAAGGAAAACATCGTGAGGACACCTGCAACCACCTGCGAAGTAGGTGTGCGTTCCCCCAGCAGGAAATTGTGTCCTAGGCCAAATTAAGTTTCATGAATAATTAGAGCGTAATTTGCTATAAATGTGCGCGAAATAAAAAATTTGTGCGCGTTTCCGTTTTGGAAAAAAATGAGAAAAACGAATCCTGCTGGGGTAACGTTTTTCCAGCAGGAAGATTTTAAACGAATAATCCGAGAGATAAATAATTTATATGAGCGGATAGCTTATATTTGTGCATAAATGTGCGCCAAAAATGAAATTTGTGGGCCATCGGGTTTTACAGATATTTCGTTTCCTGCTGGGGTAACGTTTTGCTGAAACTTGTTTCTCCAAAACCATCGAATGTGCGCCCATTGAATAAAGATACATGAGTAGCTTTTAATTTGTGCCTATTTGTGACATAATTTGATTTTCAAAAATATTTACAGTTTAGGAGTAATCACGTAATGAAGGAAATTCGAAAAAAAATTCTAGCGCATAAATGAGAAAGCATAGAAGCTCACTGAAAACGACTTTTGAATGGTCTTATTATTACTAACAAACATAAAAAGTTTCAAGAATCTACATGTACGCGTTTTTGAATAATTAAACTTTAACTTTAATCGGTGATAACGTCACTGTAAACTCACAATGCAAGAAAGTGACTAAACCCAAATTACATAAGTATAGACCAAAAATTAGAGCGTATTTAGAACTATTCATCATGAAAATTTCAGCATCATATATTTTGTATTAAAGGAGATATAAACAAAAACCAAAAAATCGGCTAATTCTTTGGTTATCCGACTAAATTCGAAAGACCACCAAAAAGCGACGGTTTCATACTTGTTGATGACATTCTTAATTTTACCCACTAACAAGTTTAAATACGTCACGTCTGTGTACACTCGGCTATAAAACTGTTTTGGAAAAATGAATTTATTTACTTTTTTTGAGTTTATTATTGTCTATATTATTAAAAATAAACACTTCCACTTAAATACCTACTTATTTAATGTGCGTCTATTGATAATTAATAATGTAATATTATATATTATGTAAATATATTATATATTATGTAATATTATATAAATCATAGCATTATATAATATTACAATTACGGAGATAGACCTCCTTTAGTGGAAATAAAAAGATATCAAATAAATATTAGGCATATTGAAAATTTATTAAGTGTAGGCAAACAAACAAACACAAACATTGTCAAGTTATAGAAATAGATAGGAAACCAATAAAGTATCCTTTTATATTATGAACATAAAATTTGCAACAGCAAAATTATTTAAATGCTTAGAAACTGCTTTTTTAATGTAATAGAATCAAAACATCAATTTATGGCGCTAAGTGAAGTAGGTAATGGTGGCACCTAGTTGTTTACTTGTAGCTATAAAGCTAGATTACTCGCATAGGGTGGAAAGCGTGTTTGTCATTCCTATCTGAGGCGATTAACTGTCGCATTCTATATATATAATTCTTTATTGTACACACACATTAAAAAATACATTTAAAACTAACAGTATATATAAAGGCGGACTTATTTCTCATAGATATATCTACCAGCCAACCTAAGTCCTAATCTATTCCGCTCTTTGGTGATCGGATCTTTTTTGTTGCACATACAGTGTATCCAATGGTGATCATTCGGATTTAACGTGATGTAACAATCCCCAAATGTAGCAATATCATGTGTGAGTAAAATATTTATTTTGTATTTTAATTGCATAGTTTTTAATTTGAAATGAAAGATCAATGTTTTTATGAAAAATTAATACCTCATTAAATTAATAAATGCCGTGTATTGATCTATTTTTTAAAAACATACCTATATTTTTTTTTAGACCTACCTATAGTACATCGGTTCAGCGGTTATTGAATGTAATAAATTGAAGTAATATTCAATTTATAATATTACCAAGAATTTATTAGTTCTGTTTAAAGTTAAAGTTATTATCTTTTTAGAGTATTTAATGCTTTTTCAAAAAAGGTATCCTAATAATTTATTTTATATTTTTTGTCAGTGTTCTGTATATTTCTCATTTTAATATGTAAATATGTAATTTGCCGTTTAATGACAGTCAAACTCTTTCATCTGATATTTATATTCCGGAGGATTGTACAAAAATATATTATCAGCCATTTGTGTCGGCGGCCATCTTGGATTTCAATTTTTTTTAATAGTGAATAGTATTTTACAAGTCAAGTCTTTTAATTTGAACACATATTGGGGGAATTGTACATAAATATGTAATCCGCAATTTTGCTGTGGCAGCCATTTTGGTTTACAAATATACTAATTATACTTACACAATTGCATTGTTATTAGAACTAAAGGGGTGTATCAAATTTCAGCTCAATCGAAAACTGTTAAGTAGTATAATAAGTAAACTGTTAAGATCAGTATAATATGACAAGGCAAGGCGTACCTGATCATCATCACGGCTCATATACGTCCCCAGCGATGGGCTCGAGCCTACCCTAAGTCTAAGTCAACTAAGTAAGCCTTAGTCAACCACGCTGGCCTAGTGCGAAATGCGGATTGGTTGACTTTACATACGAGTAGACCTTTGAATTTTTTCACAAATGTATGCAGGTTGCCTCACGATGTTTTCCTTCATCGTAAGAGTGTCAGATAAATGTATACCTACCTACATTAAATTCGTAATCAGTCCCTAGTGGAATCGTAGCCTTTTTTTAGGGCGGAGGAACCGCCCTAAAAAAATGCTGTTGTCGTATGTGAAAAGTGAGCGTGTGGCATTTGTCTAGGGGGTCTGATACTTAATTAATTCCAGCTACATATACTATGCTTAGAGTATTTTACCTATACATATGTCGCCATTCGATTAGTGTATCGATAGCGTAAGGGAAAAGTTAGCGTGTGGCATTTGTCTAGGGGGTCTGATACTTAATTAATTCCAGCTACATATACTATGCTTAGAGTATTTTACCTATACATATGTCGCCATTCGATTAGTGTATCGATAGTATTTCCGGTGGTTGAGTTGTGACCCATCTCTCAACCCCACTTTCTCTTTGCAATAATGACTCTTCATGATGAAGTAGGATAAATCTGGTCTTTTCCCGTTTTATGGCATGGAAGAGCAGCCGCTCGAAAACGAGATGGACTTAATATTTTGATACTTATCATCACAGCTCATATACGTCCCCACCGAGGGACACGAGCCATCCTTAGCTAGTTAGGGCGATTATGCCTTAGTCAAACCTTGCCCGCCCAGTGCGGATTGGTTGACTTCACAAAACCTTTGAACTACTTCGCGTGTGCGTTCCCCCAGCAGGAAATTGTGTCCTAGGCTAAATTAAGTTTCATGAATAATTAGAGCGTAATTTGCTATAAATGTGCGCGAAATAAAAAATTTGTGCGCGTTTCCGTTTTGGAAAAAAATGAGAAAAACGAATCCTGCTGGGGTAACGTTTTTCCAGCAGGAAGATTTTAAACGAATAATCCGAGAGATAAATAATTTATATGAGCGGATAGCTTATATTTGTGCATAAATGTGCGCCAAAAATGAAATTTGTGGGCCATCGGGTTTTACAGATATTTCGTTTCCTGCTGGGGTAATGTTTTGCTGAAACTTGTTTCTCCAAAACCATCGAATGTGCGCCCATTGAATAAAGATACATGAGTAGCTTTTAATTTGTGCCTATTTGTGATATAATTTGATTTTCAAAAATATTTACAGTTTAGGAGTAATCGCGTATTGAAGAAAACTCGAAAAAAAATTATAGCGCTTAAATGAGAAAACATAGAAGCTCACTGAAAACGTTATTTGATTGGTCTTATTGTTTCGATCAAAAATAAAAAGTTTCATGAATCTGGGAATACGCGTTTTTAAATAATATAACTTTAACTTTAATTGGTTATAACGTTAATTTAAACTCAAAGTGCACGAAACTGATTAATGCCAAGTTAAATGGGTATGATTCAAAAATTAGTGCATGTTCCAAAATATATGTCATGAAAATTTCAGCTTCATACGTTTAATAATAAAGTAGATATAAACAAAAAACCAAAATATGGGCTAAGTTTATGGTTATCCGACTAAATCCGAATGACCACCAAAAAGCGACGATTTCATACTTGTTGATGACATTCTATTCTTGACAGTATTAAACAACAGTTGTTGTCGATACAGTCGCGTTCATAACGGCAATTGAGTTTATTGTCATTAATGTATCATTCATAGCAATTTTAGTACAAAATAAACTGCCGTGCTTTTGTTAGATAAGTTATCCAACGGACCAAGTAAAGAGCTTTGCGGCACACTAGACATAGACTTTACTGGAGGGAGACTCTGTACTAGGGTCGTCTGCTTAGGTACCTCCGTCTTATATATTTCTGCCGCAAAGCAGCAGCGCTTGCATTGCTGTGTTCCGGTTTGAAGGGTAAGATATGGCAGTGAAATTACTGGGTACTGTGACTTTACATCTGGTGTCACAAGTTGGCAACGTACACTGTGGTTCTTGTGGGGGTTGCAGTTTTGCTGCGAATCTCACAGGAGCTACATGTATTATAGGCGACTGTTACCACTGACCATCAGGTGGGCAGTTTGCTTGTTTGCCAACTTTCTGCAATAAATACGTATATATACTTAAACATATTATAAATAAATACGTCCTATATACGTATATTGCCATGCAACTGTTCAATGACATGATAATGTGGCGTTCTATTCTGATAATAGGTTACAGACGAATCGAAACTCAACCGGTGCGATCGACCAATCGGAGCGCTTATATTGCCATTCACTGTCCGATGACCTGATAATGTGGCGGTCTTATTGGTCGATCGCTACGGTTCAGTTTCGATTTAGCTGTAACTTATTAGTAGAATTGGGTCTGTGATCTGCGGCCGTACCGCCTAATTCAAAGCGATCACTCGCTATCATTATCGTGACATTAGAACAATAGTTTTAATGTCACCTGTGACATTAAAACTGTAATATGTTGATGGTAGATGATGTTCAGTGAAACACATGTTGCGTCGGAGACAGTCGTTTATTGAATGCCAAAGGTGCTATGAATAATTTACAGTACTGTCTTACTAAACAAGGTTGCGACACATACATTTCCAGAATTATTAACATGTCAGCATAACGTGACTTGGGTCAAGTTGTGTAATAAGTATTATTTGATTTACAATATAATTATTTATATGTGTATACTTCATCTCCCCCGAAAAAGATACAAGCTATCCCCTCCGCACACAAAAAAAAACATAAACGTAAATTACATAAAAAAAATTAAACAGAAATTATAATTTTATAAAATTTTCTCTTAATTATACACCAATAAAATTATTTTATAAACAATTTTGTTACATTTTTATGCACAACATATTCCTTATTGTGCTTTTTAATTGTTACATTTGGAGACAAGTCATCTATTACTTCATATGGGCCATTGTAAATATTATCTAATTTATTTCCGGTTTGGTTTTTTAACAATATTAGATCTCCTTTTTTATAATGTACAGGGTTTTTATGCTTATCATATACAATTTTCCTAAGTTGTTTGCTTTGTATTAAGTTTTCCTTGGCATCAAAATGAGCTTTTTGTAGCCTATACTTTAATTCTTTTACGTAATCACCAAAATTATACAATGGTTCAAGTGTTCTATACAAGTTGCTAGGTAAATTACATAGTTTTCCAAAAACTAATTCGTAGGGAGTGTATTTTGTTTCGGTATGTACAGTCGTGTTATATGAAAAACACCAAAATGGGATCCAATCGCTCCAATCCGTGTTATTGTTTGCACATTGTGTCCTTAAGTATGCTGCTAAGTGTTTGTGACTATTTTCAAGGGAACCTAAGGTTTCGTGGTGGTATGCTGTAGAGTTTAATTTATTAATTCCTAATAATTTACAAGTTTCCGTTAATACCGAGGACATAAATTCTTTCCCTTTGTCCGTGATGATTTCACTCGGGATGCCATAGCGTAATACAAAATTGTTTACAAAACTACTAGATACTGTAATAGTATCCTTTGTCCTTAATGGGTAGGCTTCTATGTACTTACTAAGATCACATTGGATCGTTAAAATATACTTATAATTATTATTATCTAAATCTAGTGGGCCCATTAAATCTAAACTGATTCTTTGAAAAGCTGAATCAGGTGTAGTCGTGACAGACATTGGTTCTTTTGTATACTTATTTGTATACTTATGCAATTGGCAGCTTTTGCATCGTCTTACATAATTGTTGACGTCATTAGCTATACCTGGCCAGAAATAATATTTCTTGATGTTATTTAACATGCGATTTACCCCTGCGTGACCGCTAGTGGGCAACAAATGAAAATCATTTAGGATAACTTTTTTGTCATCGTCATCAAATATTCGTAATACATCTCGAGTTACGAGGAATCGTGGTAGCTTAAGTTGCAACTTTTTCATTTCGCGCAATAAATATTTTAAATTACGCTCATTATTTTTATTTTTTATTACTAGTAATTCTTTAATGTTTAAACGTACACATAATCGTTCTAAGTCTCTCGCTAACACCTGTATGGTCGATAACGATCGAGAGTTTAGAAAAATGGCTGATTGCGAAGGAACAAACGAACAGTTGTTCTGTATAATATTATTATCTTTTTTTAAACATTTCTCGTCATATTTATCAGTGAAAATTAACTCTACGATATCTTCAGGTGGCTTCAGAACTTCCACGGCCGTAGGTTGATCAGGCCTAGAGGGCGCGGTGTGTTCTGTAGTCAGTCTGTCATTTCCGGTAATATTTAATTGTCGTCGTTGACCTCTTGTTAAAACTGATACTACATGTTCATGCATTTGTTTTAAATCCTTGCAAGTCATCGGAAGTCGACTTAACGCGTCTGCAGCTGCGTTATTTCGACCCGGAACATACTCAACTTCGAAATCGTATTCCTCTAGATATAAACGAAATTTAGTTAATCGACTAGAGGGGTCATTGAGGCTAAACAAATAAATAAGAGGTTTATGGTCGGTGCAAATTTTAAATTTTCTCCCATATAAATATGGTCGAAAATGCTGTACAGCCCAAACAATTGCTAGTAATTCCAATTCGATAATTGGATACCTAGTCTCGGCAGGTTTCAAATTGCGGCTGGCATAGGCCACTACTTTACCATTGTTATTCGATAAAATGGCACCTATCCCAACTTTGGAAGCATCGGTTTGTAATTTAAATATATTTTCTTCGGAAAAATCGGGGTACTGGAGAACTGGGGGGTTGGTAAGAGCAATCTTTAAATTATTAAATGCGGTTTCACATTCAGAACTCCATTCAAACTTAACACCTTTTCTGCATAAAATATTAAGTGGGTATACTATGCTTGAAAAACAAGGAATAAACTTCCTGTAGTAATTTGCAAAGGCTACGAAACGTTTAATTTCGTCAGCACTTTTTGGGGTTGGAAAACTCAAAACTGTCTCTATTTTACTTGGGTCGGGGAAAATACCTTCAGATGTAATTTTATGGCCTAAATATATAATTTCCTTTCTCAAAAATTCGCATTTCAATGGGTTAAGTTTTAAATTAACTTTTCTTAATTGATTTAATACGCAAATTAAATTTTTATTATGATTATTTATTGAATTTCCCAGAACTACGCAATCATCTAAATAAATGAAACATTTTTTGTAGTTAAGTCCTGCCATGGCTATTGTCATGAGCCTAGAAAAAACACTGGGACTTGTCTTGAGTCCCATAGGACAACGTTTCATCTGATATTGTTTTCCCGCTGAAAATGCAGTATATTTACGCGAATTAGAATCTAAAGAAAGTTGATACATTTTGTCTACAGAAAAAGATGTATATTTTCGCGATTTTTCATCTAAATTTAGTTGATAATAAGATTGTGACAAATCTAATTTCGAAAAATAAATGTTTCCTGATAACGAGTCTAAAATTTCCGTAATATTAGGCAATGGAAACTTATCATCTTGAATTCTATTATTAAGTTGACGATAATCTATGACAAGTCTCCATTTCTTTTCACAAGACTTATCAGTTTTCTTTGGAACTAATAAAACAGGGCTTGACCATTCTGAGACGGTCTCCTCAATAATGTCGTTATCTAACATTTCCTGAATTTGTTTATTAACTTCCGGTTTCAAAGCATGTGGGACTCTATAAGGCTTAATGTACACTGGTGACATATTTTCCTTCAAAGTAATTGAGTGTTCCATTAAGTTAGTAACTGTTAATTTGTCGCCTGGTAGATGAAACACATCGGAATATTTGGCGCATATATTCTCTATTCCTATTCTCTCTTCCTTGTTTAAATAGTTTAAGTCGAGTAAGTCAAACAGTGTTTTAACACGCTGCGTTGATTTATATTCCTCCGTAAAATAGCAAACATCAAAACTATCTAAAGTAGAAATATCTACGCTAGAAAAATTCAAACTTATATTCTCATAGTTCGTGTTAAGAACTTTAATGGGTATGCAACCGTTTACAGGCTTTGCAATCATTCCTGCAAGAAATACCCCTTCCTGCAATTCTTTTGCTAAAATAACACAATCTTGAGTGGACTGGCATGGAATATACTTTATAGTTTCACAACGCGCAGGTATCACGTGTGTGTACGAATCTTTGTTATCTATATGAATACGTACTGTTTGAGTATTTTTTGACAATTGCAAACACATCATCTTGTAATCAATTACAGCATTATAATGCTTGAAAAAATTTTCACCTAAGATTCCGTTGGCGGAACACGATAAATTCTTAAAAACATAGAACTTTTGTTGAAATACGATACCATTAAACATTAAATCTAAATAAACATAACCTTCTGACATCAACTTACCACTTACACCCTTAATCGTTATTTTATCATAATAAATGTTATTTAATAATCTATTACTACTTAACCATTCATATTTTAGGACGCATAGACTTGCACCGCTGTCTACTAATAATTTTATATTATTTTCGTAATTATCACCTACAAACATGGTCACTATGCTACTTATGTTATAATTAAAAATAAAGTGTTCATTCACTGAAGGAACGAAAAAACTCATTATTAGGTGCATTCGCAGTGCATTCCTGGCTTGAGTTGGCGCGGGTGTGCTGGATTCGCGGAAAGCGGTTTCCGATACCATTGCTCAACTTTGGCATTGTCGACCGAGCTGGGCGTGAGAACCTCTGTGTGTGTCCGCGTGATGAATTATTGTAATACTTCGTTGGCTTTAAATGTCCTTGAGGATTATACGAATTATTAAAATTAAAATGACGACTCGAACTAGCACGATTTCTATCAAAATGCTCGGGCCTATTTGAATTTATATTTCGATAGTTATTAGAAAATCGTCTGCGTTGGGTGTTTGCATAATGAAATTGCCTGATTTTCATGACATTGTCTTCACTGGGAGACATCGTTTGTTCATCAACAGCTGACCTAATGGCATCCGGAAGCGAGTCGAATTGGCGAGACGCTATGATGGTACTGAGGCGTTTGCTAGAGAGCCCATCAGCAAAACGTTTGATGGCTATCTTTTCATTTAAGGGACGCAGCACGTCATATTTATTATCATCCCCATCGGCTTGTGAAATAGTCAAGTTGACAAATAACTCTTCCAATTCAGACCCATAACTCTCAATAGACCTATGACCCTGCTTAGTACTAAACAATTGGGATTGTAATGCAATATGTGACTTTTTTGTATTAAAAATTTACGCATGTCGCTGATTAAACTAGAGACATCCTGATAGCTAGATTTTATTCGCAGTTTAGCACTGGCTGATAGTCTGGTTTTTAACACAAACTCAATTAACAACATTTTTGAATTGCTATCAAGCATTTTCTCATATAACTGAATTCCATCAATTAATTGCAAAGTTATTTGTTCCGATCCGTTCATTATAGGTAGTAGAGAAAGGGCAGTTTTCAAATCGAAGGTATTGGAAGCCATTTTTGGTGAATGATCCTCTAGTTTCACAGGTACTAAACTAATAATTGAATTATATAAAATATTTATATCATGAACTATTGAATTAATATGTGTAAGAGATTCCGAACTCAATTCTGAAACTTCGATTTTTTGTTTAATACTAGATAAAATACACTCTAACTTATTATAAAATAACTGTGCCTCTTTTAATTTTAAATGAGCTGACTCTGAGCTTTCCCTTCGGGCTGGGCCAATCTTAATTAAATATGTTTTTATATTTTTTAATCCCTCTAAAATAAAAGTTAAGTCATTAACAGACATAGCAAAAAGAGTTAAAAAACTTAAACTTTACACATATTATAAAGGCATAAAATAATAACTTAATTAAAAGATAAACTAAATTTAGTTCGAAAGAAAAAAAAATTGGGGTTACTTTCTCAAGCGAAACTAGCTCTGTATGCTGACTGCTGCTGCGTGCCTGGTGGTGTCATCTTCTTGCGCACGTTGTAGACGCACGTGGGGTGAACGCGCTGGGTGGGCCGGGCTATACCCTGGACTCCAATCCTGTGCTCGTGGGCCGGGCTATACCCTGGACACCGATCTTCTGGAGGCTGCTTTCATTATGCTTGAGGCGAAGTCAAGTCTTGACGAGATATAGTGCTGATAGTGACTGCATTTAACTCTCTTCTTTAGAATAAGTTTTCCCCATTTTCTTTCTTGTTTCTTGTTATTTGAGTATCTTCATCTTAGTGCAGGAACTTCTGGCTTAGGGTCGCCATGTAATATGTTGATGGTAGATGATGTTCAGTGAAACACATGTTGCGTCGGAGACAGTCGTTTATTGAATGCCAAAGGTGCTATGAATAATTTACAGTACTGTCTTACTAAACAAGGTTGCGACACATACATTTCCAGAATTATTAACATGTCAGCATAACGTGACTTGGGTCAAGTTGTGTAATAAGTATTATTTGATTTACAATATAATTATTTATATGTGTATACTTCAAAACTATTGTTCTAATATCTCTATGAGAAATAAGTCCGCCTTTATATATACTGTTAGTTTTAAATGTATTTTTTTAATGTGTGTGTACAATAAAGAATTATATATAATATAGAATGCGACAGTTAATCGCCTCAGATAGGAATGACAAGCACGCTTTCCACCCTATGCGAGTAATCTAGCTTTATAGCTACAAGTAAGCAACTAGGTGCCATCATTACCTACTTCACCTAGCGCCGTAGATTGATGTTTTGATTCTATTACATTAAAAAAGCAGTTTCTAATCATTTAAATAATTTTGCTGTTGCAAATTTTATGTTCATAATATAAAAGGATACTTTATTGGTTTCCTATCTATTTCTATAACTTGACCATGTTTGTGTTTGTTTGCCTACACTTAATAAATTTTCAATATGCCTATTATTTATTTGATATCTTTTTATTTCCACTAAAAGAGGTCTATCTCCGCAATTGTAATATTATATAATGCTATGATTTATACCGGGTGTAACAGGATACCGCAATAATAATTAAGGTTGTTGATTAACAAAAAAAATGTTTTATGACTATTCTTTGTATTTTTATTATATGCCTACTTTACAAATACAAAGAATAGTCATAAAACATTTTTTTTGTTAATCAACAACCTTAAATATTATTGCGGTAATCCGTTACACCCGGTATAATATTACATAATATATAATATATTCACATAATATATAATATTACATTATTAATTATCAATAGACGCACATTAAATAAGTAGGTATTTAAGTGTTTATTTTTAATAATATAGACAATAAACTCAAAAAAAGTAAATAAATTCATTTTTCCAAAACAGTTTTATAGCCGAGTGTACACAGACGTGACGTATTTAAACTTGTTAGTGGGTAAATTTAAGAATGTCATCAACAAGTATGAAACCGTCGCTTTTTGGTGGTCTTTCGAATTTAGTCGGATAACCATAGAATTAGCCAATTTTTTGGTTTTTGTTTATATCTCCTTTAATACAAAATATATGATGCTGAAATTTTCATGATAAATAGTTCTGAATACGCTCTAATTTTTAGTCTATACCTATTTAATTTTGGTTTAGTCACTTTCTTGCATTGTGAGTTTACAGTGACGTTATCACCGATTAAAGTTAAAGTTTAATTATTCAAAAACGCGTACATGTAGATTCTTGAAACTTTTTATGTTTGTTAGTAATAATAAGACCATTCAAAAGTCGTTTTCAGTGAGCTTCTATGCTTTCTCATTTATGCGCTAGAATTTTTTTTCGAATTTCCTTCATTACGTGATTACTCCTAAACTGTAAATATTTTTGAAAATCAAATTATGTCACAAATAGGCACAAACTAAAAGCTACTCATGTATCATTATTCAATGGGCGCATATTCGATGGTTTTGGAGAAACAAGTTTCAGCAAAACGTTACCCCAGCAGGAAACGAAATATCTGTAAAACCCGATGGCCCACAAATTTCATTTTTGGCGCACATTTATGCACAAATATAAGCTATCCGCTCATAAAAAATATTTATCTCTCGGATTATTCGTTTAAAATCTTCCTGCTGGAAAAACGTATGTGCGTGTGGTGTGAGAGCTCTTTTTTTAAAAGTTATAATATTTTTACGAAATCAAGGAAAAATTTAGGAAATAATTGTGAAAACAACATGGTGAAGATAAAAAAATTGTGAAATCAATAGGGAGAAAGTTCTGGTCGATTAACTGGAACACTCACTCTGCCAACCAGAGAAAATACGTAACTCCGGTCTCAAAATATATTAGATATAAATGTTCAACATTTTTATGTGGAATAATTGTGTTGAATTTGTGAAACCTATTCACAAATATTCAAAAGATTTTAACGGTTTATTAGGATTTGGCAAAAGTTTATTTGGAACACTCAATTCTCTTATGGTGCAGACGGAGTGTTCCAAAACTTACTAACTTTGGCTAAATAAATCGTTAATATTCTAACTCTATTTTACGAGTATAACGCAGAGTCAATTTGTGAAACAAAAACCTTGACGTAAAACATAATAGTTAGAGATAAAATTAAAAATATACTTTCTTTACAACATCCTGTGCGAGAGCTCCGTATTTTAGATATTATTTACATAACCCGAACTTAAATACAAACGGAGGCCACATCAGAAATTGTGAAAATGTTGTCACTAAAATTTTGACTCATTTTTTATTTCAGAGCTTGTTTAATTTTAACAATAATCAACTTTATTACATTTCTAAGCGAGAAATGCATAGGGTGACCATTTTTTTGTCGGACACATTTTTTTAAATGCTTGGAAAAAAAGGTAGAGGAGGCGTTACGCCAAGAAGCTTCAGAAAGTTCAAAGGACAGGGACAGTTTCAGTGATGGAGGCAGCAATGAGAAACAATGACAATGATGAGGAAGACTTTTTTAATTCTGTTACTCAGTGTAAAAAAAACCTAAGAGCCTCAAATCATTAAAGGCTAAAGCTCAATCTCTCGTCAAAATATGGCTAGACACGAAATCCAAAGACTCTTTTAATGATGCGGCATTCCTCGAGGAACAGATATTTATAAATCTGTTTACTTATTAAATATAATACTGCTATACCCTCGAGCGCTGCAGTTGAACGTCTTTTTTCCACCGGCAAAGATATTTTAACACCGAAACGAGCCTCACTCTCAGACGAGAACTTCAACATACTAATGTTCATGAAGGGGAATATCCACATTGTGCCAGATGATTAAATTACACACTTTTATTTTTTATATATTTACACACTGTCTTTTTTTGAACCTAACTTATTAACTTCCAGAACCCAAAACAACAGTTTTTGTAAGCAGATCACAACCACAACGATATAAAAAATGCAATTTTCACAGTGTCATGTCATATGGGCTACTACTGTGGGGATCAGCTGCTCGTATAGAAAGTATTTTTTTACTTCAAAAAAGAGCCGTGCGGACTATTTATAAAATTTACGAACAAGGGATTCTCTACGTGATTTATTTAAAGAAATTAATGTATTGACTTTAGCAGGACAGTATATTTATGAAAATTTGATTTATGTTTGTAAATTTGATTTAATTATAACACATTTGATACCAATTTTAAGTTTCATAACTTAAATACAAGAAATAAAAATAAACTTGCCGTTTCAACGTACACGCTCAAAAATAACTAGAGGCTCATTTATGGGGAAATGTATATTTTTTACAACAAAGTTCCACAGATAGTGTTACTAATTTACCTTTTCATAAGTTTAAAGCGTATGTAAAAAAGACTAATGAGTAAAGGATATTATAAAGTCAATGATTATCTGAATGATGTGAATGCTTGGTCTTAATTGTAGACTTAATTTATAGATATAAATGTATAATGTACACTGACACATATAATCTTGTAATGGAAGTTGAACTCAATCTTTTACTTTGAATTCAGCTTCCAATTGACGACGTTGTAACAATACAGGGAGGAAAAAAAAGCGGTTGCTGGTTCTTTCTAGTACAATGTCTCCCGCCGTAGACTTGTGAACCAATGGCGTAGCTTCTTTGACGTTCAAAAGTGATTGTAAAATCCCAATTGAATAAAGAATATTGAATTTGAATCTGTTTTCCCGGATCAGTATAATCTGAACATATGTAAATAAAAAAGCATCTTTTAGGCGAGCATGTACCACCTTAGGCATAAATAATATAAAAAAATTAAAAAGTACAAACAACAATATTTTATTTGATGTATGCATGGTCACCCTAAACAAATTTCTCACATAGAAATGTAATAATGTTGATTATTGTTTAAATTAAACAATCTCAGAAATAAAAAACGTGTCAAAACTTTAGTGACAACATTTTCACAATTTCTGATGTGGCCTCCGTTTGTATTTAAGTTCAGGTTATGTAAATAAAATCTAAAATACGGAGCTCTCGCACGGGATGTTGAAAAGAAAGTTTTTTTTTCATTTATTCTCTAACTATTATGTTTTACATTAAGGTTTTTGTTTCACAAATTGACTCTGCGTTACACTCGTAAAACAGAGTAAGAATATTAACGATTTATTTAGCCAAAGTTGATAAGTTTAGGAACACTCCGTCTGCACCATAAGAGAACTGAGTGTTCCAAATAAACCTTTGCCAAATCCTTATAAACCGTTAAAATCTTTTGAATATTTGTGAATAGGTTTCACAAATTCAACACAATTATTCCACATAAAAATGTTGAACATTTATATCTAATATATTTTGAGACCGGAGTTACGTATTTTCTCTGGTTGGCAGAGTGAGTGTTCCAGTTAATCGACCAGAACTTTCTCCCTATTGATTTCACAATTTTTTTATCTTCACCATGTTGTTTTCACAATTATTTCCTAAATTCTTCCCTGATTTCGTAAAAATATTATAACTTTAAAAAAAAGAGCTCTCACACCACACGCACATGAAAAACGTTACCCCATCAAGATTCTTCTCATTTTATTCCAAAACGGAAAGGCGCACAATTTTTTTATTTCGCGCACATTTATAGAAAATTACGCTCTAATTATTCATGAAACTTAATTTAGCCTAGGACACAATTTCCTGCTGGGGGAACGCACACCAATCATTTATATGCAAAACGTCTGGATTGAGGAGCCACATATATTGCTTTATATTTTTAATTTCACTAAGTCCTCCAACATTATTTCTATACTACAAATTCTAGCAAAATTACTACTAAATGATCATGCACTCCAAAATAAAATTGCTCAATTAGTTTCGTGGAAATTCACGTTGACAAGTTTTGTACGTGTATGGACTGAGGAGCCACACATTTTGTATTGCATCTTCTCGAGTTTCAGCAGTATCCGAACCAAATTTTTTGTAGGTTCCAAACAAAATTACTACTAAATGATACAAAATTTTCAAAAATGTACATATAATAGTTTCCGAGTTCTAGGTGGCTCCTCAATCCAGATGTTTGAATTGAGGAGCCACCTTTAAATTGATGTAACTCTTGATGTGTGTTGCTACAAATTCCAGGATTTCGCCTACAAAATTATCTAATTTGCTACTAAATCTGGGCGGGATTTCGATTAATTTCGTGATGTGGCTCCTCAATCCATACGCACACAATAAAACTAATAGAAATCTCTTATTTCTGGATTCAACAAGTGGCAAATTGCCTGATGAGAGGATCACATCAGAGAAGACAATGATGTACGTAATTGTTTTCATTACGTAGAATTAAAACGTACGATACCATTCATACTTTATATGCACAACAAAAATCTTACATTATTTTGTTTGTGTTATAATGCATGTTATGGACACAGGGCCTTTAAATTCTACAAAGAAAACTGACAGTAAAACTGCGAAATATTTAAAACTTTACCATCAAGTCACAATTGAAATCATACCAACCTCACCAAACCCACCTTTATTCTTCTCAACTAAACCAAGCATGATACCTGTCAGACACCAAAATCTGACATCCATTCCCTATGGGATAACTGGACCTGGTACCACTACATAGTTTTTCTACGAAATGACAACTCGCAAGCCTATCTCCTATCTCCTATCATATTATAATAATAACATTTATTTTCAGTATGATGACAAAGACCCTAGCTAAACGTTTTTCTTTTTTCAGTTTTCCTGATGATTTGTGCCAGTATGAATGGACCGTTTGTCTACTCTCCTCAGTGATCACCTCCAGTCTTAGTTGAACGAGTAATCAGCATCTCAGGAACCATGAAACAAGTTACAAAGCATCAATACAGAACAAATACAACTACAATATAAGTTTACAACAACAGGAATTGCCGACCTTATCAAGACTATCAAATCTTATTGACAGATCAACCATTAATTAAAATAACTAAGCAAAACATTGTTTTATTTTTATAGACTAAGTGAGAAAATTCGTATAATCATAGTAACATATATATTACCAAATCAAACTGTTCTTTCTAACATCTTAATTCTAACTTCTATAAATTTTAATTTTACGAATGGTTCATTCAATATGTATATTTTTTAAATATACTTATCTTAATCTAAACCGTTTCAATCTATTTACATGAACTAATAGTTTTTGAGAAGTACTCAGCTTCTTTATCATATAATTATTATTAACAAGGCATCGCACAATTTTATATGGACCTTTGTATTGGCAACTTAATTTATTGCTAACTCCAGTAACTCTTTTTGGACAGTATAATAACACTAATTCTCCTCGATTATAACTTACGGGACATGATTTTATATCATACAAATGTTTTTGTTTCAAACGCGCTTTATATAAATTATGTCTCACTTTATCTATACAAATCCTATGCCTACATTGTCTTTGTACTAAATTTAATTTTTGCATATTGTGGCTTAAATTTACATCAGAAGGTATTACTGGTTCCCTAGCAACGACAATAAAATATGGGGAATATTTTGTAATGCAAAATATCATATTACCAGGTTTTTTGACCAACACCACTGGTGAAACATATGGACTCCGAGACTTACGAATGATATTATTTTTTACCACTTCTTTCTCTTGTTCTGAAATTATTTTACATTTGCCAAGCTCATTTTCATCAAATGCAAAACATGACCGATTATTCATAAGTAAATTATTTAACTCATTGCGCTCATCAAGAGGTAAGCTTTTAGACGCATTAAACTCTATTTTATCGTCTGCGACAGATGATTCAAACGTACATTTATCATCTTCCGACACTAAATTACAAGAGTACAAATAATCACTTTTCGACAAAATTTTATTTGCTGGCTGTACGACCTCAATGGTGTTTTCGATTCTCACAACTTCCGACTTTGACATAAACTTACAAATCATATTTTTTATCTGCACTTGACCATTCGTAAAATCTAACAATACATCATTTTGATACAAGAAATCTTGTCCCAAGATCATGTCTCGATCTATATTATTTACAACATAAAAACTATGAACAAATAAGACATTTTCTATTATGATATTCAATCTCATTTTCCCTAGAACACACAAGTTCACACCATTGATTGCCTTCAGATGCAAAACGCCGGCGTCAATTATTTCTCCAAACATATCCGCCACGGACTTCGATATAACCGAGACTGCTGCGCCCGTATCAATCAAAGAACATATTTTTTTATCGCGACACATTACACGTATAAATGGAACGAACTCACTTTTTTGAGGGGTTTCTTCTTGCTGTGATGGGGGTTGAACAGTCCCTCGAATCACATCAAACGCCTCTACTCGTTTAGGTGCATCCGGCCTCCAGCAAGCACGCACATTTGTATTGTCCCCGGCTGCATTATCTCTCGTAGATTGTGGTCGGGGTCTAAAATTGTAACGGGTCTGGGAGTAATTTGGTTGGGAGTGAGGAGGATTTGACACCGTCCCGGTAGGTCCGACAGTACGTCCAGTTGGCTGTACTCGAAACCTGTCGTCACCTGCTCCCCCTTGCATATGCATAGCGGGTGGTACAGTAGCCACGTAACCACCAGGCCTCACGTTTAACGAGAGTTTCCCCTGTGCCGTAGAGTCAACAATACCATCACTATACACATCTTTTAGCTGTTTCAACACCTTTTTCAATTCAGCCTTCGTCGCATATATCTGTGGGGCTAATTTGTTTTTTAGATAAAATTCACAATTTTTTATAAAATGTTGAATAAAACATGCTTCATCAATCGCAGTTCCAGCTTTCGATGCGAGGTTTTCTAAGGAATAAAAAAACGTTAATGCATCTTCCTCGTGACCCTGTTTCCGTGCAAAAAAATTGGCGATCGGGTTCGTGGTTGGAGCAAATTCATCACTGATTTTCTTCCGTAAATCTAAAAATTCAATTGTGTCTGACAACATCGATTTATAAAATAATAGCGCTGGACCCTCTAAATAAGCCCCCAATACAAGCTTCTTCGCCTCTGCGTCGAATTTGTTCACCGCAGCTATAATATCAAATTGAATAAAAAAATCGTGCACATCACCAGATAATCCATCGAATCGCTCCATGATGACTTCTTTGCTTCTTCTTCAATATACGCAGTTCAATTCTTCAATATACGCAGTTCAATCCTTCAAAATACCCGGCGCCTCCACCATGTAGCGCCCTACGCGCGCTCCGGGATCGTTGGGAACTTGGGACGTTAATTTAAACCATTTAGATATATTTCAATCTGTTCTATTTCTCAACTCTCTTTACGATCTCTCAAGTTACAATCTTACAATGTGCAATGTCGCAATCTAATGTCTAATGTGTCTAATACTCCTGGTGATCGTCCTTTATATGTCAATACTTCTAGAATGTTGTCATTCTATATTTAAAAGGGTGACATTCCTTGCCACTGAGCACATTTATGCAATGAGGTGGAATGCGGTGTCATAGACGCAAGGAGGTCACCACACTACTACTAGCGCCGTCATTCGTTTTTTATTAATTATGATGAATTAAAGACGTTTATTGACTTCATCATGTCGACTTAGACCCGTATTTAATGACATCTCAGTGATCAATTCGTTTAAGAGGCCACAGTACCTACTACTAGCACCGCCATTAGTTTTTTATTAATTATGATGAATTAAAGACGTTTCTACAAGAAATAGCACAGTCACGAACTCAATATAGATATTTTAGATTTTTGGGAGCTATTCAGGCATATATTAAAAGTACTATAGGAATAATTATAATCCGAATTATTACCAAAAGTGGCCACTTTTGCCATAAAATATGACTTAACATAAAAGCGGAAAGGTAAAGTCTACGCTCCATCCCGAACCAATCCAGATTCAAAACCACGAGCGCTTTGAACTCGAATTGCAAAATCGCTTTGATTGCCTGGAAGACTGCACGGATGTGAACATTTATAATGACAGGGTTGTGGAAGCTGTCCTTACGGTGGGTTCGAAGTTTTTCAAAGCCAGCCGTACTAAGGAAAGAAGCAAGATCTCGGAGCCGACAGCTAAGCTGATGGAGGAAAGACGTGGAATGGGTCTGCAGTCTTCTGAAGATGCTCGTCGGTGACTAAACAAACAGATATTTAAGTGTCTGACTCGCGACATACGCCGAAATAATACGGAACGTATTGAAGAGGCCATCGAGCGGAACAAGGACTCTAAATTGTTTGCAAGAGAACTGTCACTTAGTCAGAGTCTGCTGACGAAGCTGAAGACAAAGGACGGCAGAATTATTACTTCCCGACCTGAGCCTTTGGCCGTGATCGAACGCTTTTATGGACAGCTTTACGCAACATCACAGGCACCTGTTTTGCAGGCTACAGACCCTAGAGCCAAATTGACTCGGCACTACACTGAAGATATCCCGGACGTCAGCCTGTACGAGATTAGTGTGGCTCTCAAACAGCTTAAAAACAACAAGGCGGCGGGTAATGACGGAGTTACAGCCAACTCCTAAAAACGGGTAGACTACCAGTCCGGATTTAACTTCGTCATACCCGAGGGCAAAACGCCTAAAGCATGGCACAGGGGCGTGGTGGCACATTTTTTTAAAAGGGCGACAGGGTCCAGTTGAAGAACTATAGACCCAACATGCTCCTGAGTCAGGTTTACAAGTTACTCGACGGTCATTACCAATCGTCTCGCACGCATGTTCGACGACTTCCAGCCTCCCGAACATGTCGGTTTACGAAAAGGCTATAGTACCACATTCATACGCTGCGGCAGGTTATACAAAAGACCGAGGAGTATAATCTGCCTCTATGCTTGGCGTTTGTGAACTATGAAAAAGCCTTCGATTCTGTCGAGACCTGGGCCGTGCTAAGATCACTGCCAAATAGACTATCGGTACATCCAAGTGTTGAAGTCATTGTACGAAAACGCCTCCATGTCAGTCCGCCTTCAAGACCAAAACTCAAAACCAGTACCTCTTCAGCGCCGCGCAACGTTATATCGCCGAAACTGTTCACAGCTGCGTTGGAGGATATATTTAAGTTTTTGGAATGGAGAGTACTCGGCATCAACATCAACAGCGAGTACAAGACCTATTTTAATTTTGCTGATGATATCGTAGTCATGACTGAGACCGTGGAGGACCTAGGCACAATGCTCGAAGACCTCTGTAGAGTTTCCTAACAAGTGGGTCATAAAATAAACATGGACTAAAATAATGTCGTATTCCCATGTAGTCACTCCCACCCACTCCTGTGAATGTTGGAGGCTCTACGAATATGTTTAGGCAAATAGTCCAGCTCGGTAAGTCCAACTTCCAGAAAGAGGTAAATCGACGAATCCAACTTGGCTGGGCAGCGTTCGAGAAGTTACGTAGCATATTCTCAGCCCATCTGCCGCAGTGTTTCAAGACGAAAGTCTTCAATTCGTGCTTGTTGCCAGTGATGACGTACGGAACTGAGACGTGGCCGCTTACAATGGGTCTCATAAGAAGGCTCAAAGTCACTCAAAGAGCAATGGAGAGGGCTATGATCGGGGTTTCTCTGCGTGATCACATCAGAAATGATAAGATCCGTAGAAGAACTAGATTAGACCGACATAGCTCATAGAATTGCAAGTGGCTATATGCCTTTTTTTTCACTTGATGTTTTATGAGGTTATAACTGAAAATAAAACTCAAATTTTCTTAATTATGGTGGTTTACTTTTAAAAATGTAATATTCTCGAAGTTAGAGTGCGCATCTTTTCATAGAAAAAAACTCTATGTAGTACACATAGTTTTTAGAAAAATAAATAAATCATGGAAATTATGTTTGTGAATGCCGCTCCTGTAAAATTTGTTTACTTTGACTTGTGGTGCTTTTGTATTTAAGGAGCGATGTGTGTGATGCAGAAGGACAAAGGGGCCATGACTCAGACTCAGTGTCAATCTCTGCCTTTTCGAGCGAACACTGATATTCCGGCATCACCCATAGAAAGGAAACTGACGCAATACGACGATATCAAAAATTGTTTGGATAAAACATTAAGAAAAAAATTTACTTACTGAGATGAAGCACAGAGTAGTAGAAGTGTAGTTATTTATGCGTAGTAAACGTTTCACTAACCTTGTCTTAGCTTAGGACAATCTTAAATGGCATGCTGTCATATTCTCTTCAATAAAGACAAGAATCATACTATTAGGCATACTAGGTACTTAGGATTATCCTAAGCTATTGTTGGTGTGCAGCGAACTCAAAGCTACTCTGGGAGGCGGAGACCTCTTGCTGCCGAGCATGGTCGTGGCCAGGCGCCGCGGCGAGACGAAATGGGGGGCTGTCGCTTCCTTCTGCGAGATGATGTCCTCGCAGAAGGAAGCGACAGCCCCCCGCGCGAGGCCGCGGAGAGGGAGCGGGAGGATGATCCTCAAGCCGCTTCCATCCGTCGCAGACGGAGAGGCAGGCGAACGTGGGCATTCGCGCAAGCGATGCCCGTCGAAAAACCCTGCCGTGGAGGCCTGCGTGCACGGTTGGTCCCATGTACGCCGCCGTAAGGCCCTACGTCTGGAGCAGACGTAGCACGGGCTGCCAAGACTGGACTCGAGTCACGCATTATCTCACAATTTCAGTGACTTAATCTCTATGTCTTAAAGAGTAGCACGATGGCGCGTATTTAGTGTGACTGGCGTGATAAATTTTCTTGACGCTCGTCAAGGAACATGTGTGACTGAGTTTTATCACAAATTTCTTGACGTGCCTGTGCGCCGACTGCTGTGGTTGTAGCAAGGGCTTTAATACTTTAGAAGATGTAGCAGCAGTCGGAGAGCAAAAAAATTGTGATAAAACTCAGTCACAGGTGTCCGTTGGCGAGCGTCAAGAAATTTTTATTACGTCACTTAATACGCGCCACCGTGCTACTCTTTAATAAAAAGATTGTCACTAAAATTGTGATGTGTGCGTGACTCGAGTCCGGTCTTGGCAGCCCGTGCTAAGCCTACTGGTGTTCTCGGGCAATCCCCCCTTGGCGATAGCCCCACCAGCCAAGTAAGGGCAGGGAGAACACCGGGGGCCTTAGTGGGTAGGCCCAGCACTCTACCAGGAGAGCCCCACATACGCTCGTCATCTAGCCAACGGCGAGTACGGTGTGGTCACGCAGACTCACGCATTCCCCTCGAAAAAAAAGGATTGTCCTTCGCTAACACAAGGTTAGTGAAATTGACTGTTAGTGACTTACAAAGTGCGATGTGGGCGTGCACACTCAGAAGATTTCGAATATCGATCAAAGATCGTGTTCGCGCACCAATTAATGTTACAAGTGGAGCCATCTAGTGGCAAGAAGCAAAGGGATCATACCATACAATTGCAGTCGCCGCAACATCACGAAGACCTCACACATCGACAAACAGCATTGCACTAATTAACGGTCTTTAGGCGTGACCGTTAATTTTTATATTTAAAACAATTGCCTAAATATAATAATTTTTATATTTATAACACTCATTTCGATTACATGCAAGTACACCTCAATACGCTTTTTTTCTTCCACAATTCCAACCAGGAATAGCCTAAATTTCAGCAGCATTTTGCGATCAGCTGCAACAAGATGACTTTAAATTAAGACGATGAAAACATGTTCTTACCAAGTTTATTACGTGCTTCTCGAATCGCAGCTGCCCATCGAACAGAACTCCCAAATTTTTTGCCTCATCTACTCGCTCAGTCCCGTTACCATCGATGCTCACAATAGGTATATTTTTGAGAGTCTTAGATTTTGCATTTTTAAACCAAGCACCATTGGGGAGTAAAAGTTTGCGTCTCATGGTTCTTGATCGAAAAATGGAAATAGACTATATGCAAATATTACAATTAAAAATAAAAATATCCGTCTTGATAAACACCCAGAATAAGCAACAATAGACACTCACTAGGTCATTCCTCCTCGTCTGTATTGTAAAGCTGCTTTTCAGGTTGGCTGTGTAGCTTGAGGCTTCTTACAGGAATACTTTTTAGTAACGTTTGTCTAGTTCTAGCTAATATATCAAAACAGTTGCTTACATTGGCAAAATACGAATAGCCACAGGCTTTTATTAAAACAAATGTTATAATCCTAAGCGATATTAAGGCAGATAAACAACCATATACTTGGAATTATTAGGATTAAGCACTAAAGAGTTTAGGTCTTCTCAATTGGAGATGCGCTGAAGATCTTCATTTATTTTCTCGACTGTAGCGACTCGATTTATGGCAGAGGGGCATCCTGAGATATACAACTGTACGTCATCGGCTTACAAGTGGTACTTTGATTATTTAATATGCTTGACAAAATCGGCGCTATATACTATGAACAGCAGGGGCCAAGTATGAACCCCTGTGGGACCCCTCACAATACTGACATGGCCTCTGATAACACAGTACTTCCGTCGTCCTTTATCAATTTAATTACTAGAGCTGCACCATAGTAATATAGTTTTGAACGAAGAGAAATACCTATTCTATCGAACGCATAAAACAATCAAGTAATACAAGGCACGTGCTGTTACCGATATCCTGTTCCGCGAGTATATTATTCACTACGTCCATCAATTCAAATTCAAATTCAAAAATCTTTATTCAACATAGGCCTTTACAGGCACTTATTGACGTCAAAACAAAGCAAAACAATCTAATTTAAAGAAATTATATTAACCTTGTATGTGCATACATCCTAAATATACTCAAGATGTCTGCAAATACAAGTAGGAATGAAAAGAAAAAAAAAGGTGACTCTACACCTGTTCGGAAATTGGGAGAGCCTTCTCGAGAAGAACAGGCAAGAAACTCGAAAGGTCTAAATTTTTTATCTCCTCTTTTAAATCGCCATTTTCAATTTTGGTTTGTTACAGAGTCGTCAATTGGAAGCTGACCTCAAAGCAAAAGTTTGAGCTCAACTTCCATTACAAGAATAGATGTGTTAATTCACATTATATAAGCTATCTCTGAGAGAAGTGCGTGAACTTAGCTTATAAATTGCTCTCACTGAACGTTTCTTTGAAACAAAACGCAATACATTGTTAAATATTAGAATTGAGAGTTCAAACCCAGAGTTTTTTGTCCGTCATGTAATCAGACATTTTATAATATGCTTTTCTAATAAGTACATCTTTGATTGCAACTTCTACATATTATTCTACATATTTTGTAAACAAAATCTCTTTCAAGTGTTCCATACCAAGCGCTCGACAAAAGGATACTTTTTTTATTCCAACATGTAAGACTAATTATAGACGAAATTGTTATATTATAAGATCATTAAGTAAGTTTAATTCCTCATTTAACGATATAGATATATTCCATATAAGTTTAAAGCAGTTTCGTACACTTCTAAAAACGTAATATTTTAATAAGTTTTTTATATGTTTATTTCATAAATATGTCTCATCTGCAGCAATAATTTAATTAATTAGTAGTGGAAACTTTATAATGCTAATGTATAAATTAGTTTAAAACTATCTTATGTATAATTTTAAGCTGTATGTTTCCCAAATAAATAAAATAAAATAAATAAACTTTAAATTTGTTTAAGCTAAGTTCTTGTATACAACTTGGGATTTTATTGTAGAAACGTATGCACAGGCCTCTAAAAGAATTATTAATTTTTTGGAGCCTGATATTCGGTAAAGCTAACATATTCTTTTGTCTAGTATTAACTGAATGAATATCACTATTTTTACAAAACACATGAATATTCTTACGAACATATCATAATACCAATTTCTTTGAACTTTTCTCGCAAAGAATCTCTCATTTCAAGGTTATAGATTGCTCGAATAGCCCTTTTCTGCAGTACAAAAACAATCTGAATGTCGGCAGCATTTCCCCACAACAAAATACCATACGACATCACACTTTGAAAGTAAGAAGAGTATACAAGTCTTACTGTATCAACATCAGTCAGTTGACGTATTTTCCATAGAGCGTGAGCTGCAGAACTAAGTCTCTTTGACAATTTATCGATATGTGGGCCCCATTGCAGCTTAGAATCAAGTGTGATCCCAAGAAATACTGTGGTGTCCACAGGGTCAACACCTATATCCTTAATTTTTACAGTGGTGTGAACCTCTTTGACATTGCGTAAAACAAATTTTATACATTTTGTTTTCCCTTCATTAAGTGACAGGTTGTTCACATTAAACCAATGAACAATTCTTGAGATAGAATTATTTACATCGTCATTAATTTGCACACCTCTTTTAATTTTAAATGTATTGTAAAAGTGAAGTATCATCTGCAAATAATACCATCTCATGTCTGTCTTGTACAAAATCAGGGAGGTCATTGACATATATAAGAAATAGAAAAGGACCAAGAATCGAACCTTGTGGAACTCCCATTTTAACTGCAGAACCTTGAGACCTCTTTCCATTGATATCTACTTTTTGAATCCTCCCACTTAGATAAGAGATTAGAAGATCTAGTGCAGTGTCACGAAACCCATAGTGGTGTAATTTTCTGATCAAGATTTCGTGATAAACGCAATCAAATGCCTTGGACAAGTCACAAAAAATGCCTAACGCATCGTGTGAGTCTTCCCAGGCTTCAAATATATGTTGTATTAACTCAACACCAGCATCGGTTGTTGAGCGATACAGTTGTTACACCAATGCCTTTACGAAATCTTGACAGAAATGATGACAGAATCTCATGAGCTTCCACGTAATTTGTCAGTAGCACGCTAATTACCTTCTTCAAAGCTTTTACTTAAATACGAGACAATACTTACAGGTCTCCAAGGGTTGACTAATTTTGGAAGTGGGGTAATAATGGCTGATTTTCAAACATTTGGAACTTCACCCCATGAAATAGATCTATTTATAATCTCGGTGGTTACAGGTAGTGTGTGTGGTAGTGTCTGCAACAATATATCTCTGCTGATACCATCAGCATCAATAGCGTTAGTAGTCCTCATCTACAGTTTTAAACGTGAAGGTATCGTTACTAAACGTATTATAATCGTAGTATGTCAACTCGACATCGACTCGACTGTGCTAGGTACATGAAGAAAATGTTTGTTTATTTTGCAAGGGTCGTTAAAACAGGCAAATAATTATTCCTTTTATCATCCACCATGACTGTATTTTTAAGATTCTTCCATAGTAATTTTGTGTTATTTTGATTTCATTTATTCTAAATATTATAGTACGCTTTCTTACGACGAGCTATACTATCCACTACAAGCTGTTTGAATTCTTTATAATACTTCCCAGTACTCTCAGACTTCTCTTTCCTATAAATTGTCATGGGCCTCATTTCTCGTTTCTATCATAATTTTAATTGTGTCAGTTAGGGAGCGATCATACTTCAGTTTGATTATCTTCAGAGGAGCATGTCTGTCGAAAAGGGAATTCAATATTCCATTATAAACATTTACCTACCATACCTTCAACCGTTCTTTCATGAAGCATCATGTTCTTATCAAATGACTGAAGGTCATCATCAACATTATTTATAATTAAGTATTTTTTTATGGGTTGTTATGTTAATATTTTTTTGTGGAATTTTGAGTGTTTTGATAGCGAAAGCTACAATTATCGTAGCATGGCTCAGGCCCTCAGTGACATTTGTAATGTTTATGATACTTACAGGTGCGTTGGTGCAAGATGAATCAATAAATGTTTCAGTACCTGGAGAAAAATGAGTAGGCTCAGTAAATCTTGCTCCAATTGTATGTACTTAAGAATGTTAAGCAAATTGGCGGTTTTATCGTCATGTGTCTTTAATAAATTGATGTTAAACTTACCAAGCAACACAAGGTAGTAATTAGAAAAATAAGCAATAGAGTCCGTCAGAGTATCAAATAATGTATCGATTTTAACTCAGTCCGGCCGATAAAAAACTACGACTATTAATAGTTGTAGTAAGCCACATTTGTTCGATATTTGGAGCCGGGTGCTTAAGGAATCGGCCACGGATTCCACATTTAACAAGAATTGGAAATACTTGTTTTAAATAGATTTTGAGTGATTGATGATAAAAAAATGTCCACCCAATCAGAATTTTGCACAAAACTATCATCGATTCGTCGCCAGCCTTTAGCAGTCCACTGCTGAACACAAGCCTCCTCCAGGACGCACCACTCAACTCAGTATTTTTTTTTTTATTGCTAACGGTGGCAGACGAGCTAGTGGCCCACCTGATGTTAAGTGGTAACCACCGCTCATGGACATCTGTAATGCCAGGGGCACAGTTCTGTCACTGCCTACCTGGAGAGAAATGCTCTTCTTAAGCCTCGTTTGAAGAAGGACATATCGTAGCGCTCAGGAAACACCGCAGCTGGGAGTTCGTTCCAGAGCCTACACGTACGTGGAAGGAATGAACGCTGAAACCGAACTGTACTAGACGAGATTGGTTCCAGGTAATATGGATGAACTCTACTGCGATGGCGGGTGGTGCGATGGTAAAAAGGTGAAGAGGGCACCATTGCAAACAGGTCCTCAGAGCACTCTCCGTTAAAGAGACGATAGAGCACGCAGAGAGAACCAAAGTCTCTCCTTTGCTCCAGCGTCTCCATTGAGGCCGTGATATTGGGATCACCGACGATGCGGAATGCACGCCTTTGCAGGGAGTCAAGAGGGTCGAGCTGATATTTGGGAGCTCCCGCCCAGAGGTGTGAACAGTACTCCATATGCGGCCGAATTTGTGCTTTATAGAGCATTAGCCGCTGGCTTGGAGTGAAGTACCGCTTGGCTCTGTTCAGGACGCCCAGTTTTTTGCTCGCCAATTTGGCTTTGTCCTCCAAATGACTCCCAAACTGCACTTTAGCAGAAATTTCCACACCGAGGATTCCAATACCATCGGACATACGAAGAGTAACTCCCTGGAACTGAGGCACTACGATAAATGGGTCCTTCTTCGCAGTGAATGCGCACACTTGTGTCTTCGTGGGGTTGAACTTAACCAAGTTCTTTGCACCCCATTCGGAGACTCGCCCTAGAGAGTCTTCGACTTCAGACACAAGTTGTAACCGCCTTTCTAGCAACGAACTCCGAGGGACATTCTGGTGGTCGGTATACCGCGCATCACCCGTACTGTCATCCGCATAGCAATGTATGTTCTCAATTGACAACATGTCATTGATATGCAGAATGAACAGGGTTGGGGAGAGCACCGAACCTTGTGGAACACCAGCGTTTATGGGCATGGTTTCGGAGCAGCAGCCGTCGACGACGACCTTAATGCTCCTACCATCCAGGAAGCTGGCTATCCATTTGCAGAGTCCCTCAGGGATTCCATATGATGGTAACTTCGTGACAAGAGCTCTATGCCAGACCCTATCAAACGCCTTAGCGATATCGAGTCCAACGGCGAGAGCCTCACCTTTGCCCTCCAAGATTTCCGCCCAACGGTGGGTCAGATAAACTAAAAGGTCACCAGTTGAACGGCCGTGACGGAAGCCGTATTGTCGGTCGCTAATCAGCTGGTGTTCTTCTAGGTACCGTAGGAGGCGGGAGTTGATGACCCGCTCCATAATCTTGGAGAGCAAGGACGTTATCGCTATTGGCCTGTAATTTGACGGGTCGGATGGGTCACCCTTTTTGGGAATTGGGTGGACGTGAGCAATCTTCCACGAAGATGGAACCCTATTGTTCTGATAGGAAAGGAGGTAAAGGCCCGTTAGTACGGGGGTCAGCTCAGGGGCGCACGTCTTCAGCACCACTGCTGGGATGCCATCCAGCCCACTCGACTTATGGACGTTCAGGAGCTTAAGCTCCCGCCTGACCGCACGTTGTGTAATACGGATTTCAGGCAGAGAACTTTCACACCGAGAGATGGTGGGTGGTGTGGCTCCCCCATCGTCCATTGTCGAGTTAGAGGCAAAGAGTTCAACCAGGAGATTGGCCTTCTCTTTTGCGCTGTGGGCCAGGCTGCTATCAGCTCTACGCAGTGGTGGGAGATTGGACTGGCAGAAATTACGTTGCGCAGCTTTGGCCAGCGACCAAAAAGCACAACTCCCACTGGGATAGCTTCCTAGTCGCTCGCCAACCCTGGCCACGTGTTCCGCCTTGGCTTCAGCAATAGCCTTCCTGTTGGATCTGGAAGCAGCGTTGTACTGACGCTTCTTCAACGTCACACCAGGATCCCGACTTTTCCTGGCGTTTTCCCAGGCGATGTACGCAGATTGCTTGAGGTGGGCAGTCTTCCTGCAGGTATTGTTATACCAGGGACGACTGCGACCGCCAACAGGTATTTTGGAGTTGGGAATAAATGTTTCCATTCCCATCAGCACCGTTTCAGTGACGCAATCTGCGCAAGTATCGGGATCTTCGGAGGCGAAGCAGAGCTGCTTCCAGGGGTAGGATCCGAAGAATTCTCGGAGTCCATCCCAGTCTGCTGACTCATACCGCCAAACTGCACGACTGCCAGCCGCAGACGCGCGATGGGGCCGCGCAAGACTAGCAGTACTACGGACAAGGCAGTGATCCGATGATCCAAGAGGAGCATCGACCACAACCCTATATCCGCTTGGTCGTGTAGTCAGCAGAAGATCCAACAGGGAGGCTTCATGGCTCTCTATATCTGGTATACGGGTGGGCTGTACGACCAGTTGAGAGAGGCCATAGGCCGAAGCCATGTTGAAGACAGTCCTACCAGGGAGGTCAGTGGTCCGGGACTTCAACCACTCTTTATGGTGAGCATTAAAGTCACCAAGGACCACCACCTCCGCAGATGGGTACTGCTCCAACGCTCGGTCAATCCCCTCTTGGACGTGCTCAAAAAGCTGAGCTGACCCTATTTCACTGGCATGGGACCTGTAAAGGCACGCGTAGATTCGGGTAAGGCCCCCATGGTCCACGCGCAGCCATAGTAACGACAGGTCCCGATGCTCGAGGCCCCGAAGGCGGCGACAACAAACATCGCCCCTGACGAAAACGCACACCCCGGCTTTACGTAGGAATGTGTGTTCCAATTCGTAACCGGGGTATTTCAGGTACGAAATATCATCAGGGGCGCATATTTGCGTCTCCGTTAAGAAGAGCAAAGCAGGCTGAGCCGTCTCTAGGTGGTGGTGGACGGCATCAAGATTACTATGTAGACCCCTGATGTTGCAGAAATCCATTTTAAAAGTGGATTGGGTGTCCGCCGTAGGAACTCGCTTCTTCTTTTTATTTACCTTCATGTTTTGTTTTAATTGAGCATTTTGGGGAAGGGGATAAATGTGAGGCAGAGTCCCGGTGACAAACAAAGAAAGGGCAGAGTGTAGTACAAAGTGGGAACGCGGGTTGTGTGAAGAGCTGACACGCGGCACGGAAGGGCCCCCGGTGCCCCCCCGCATGCACCCATCGGGATCCACTCCGGTCTCCTACTCCGGCACGATGACTGCATGACGGGATTTTCGCCGGTTGTGCAGGACAGCCTCCCAGGCAGGATAGTCCTGGGTTCGGGTCCCCTACTGACCGGCAGGTGGCCGACGGTAACCATTTCCACCGGGTCTCCCTGTACCGCGCGTCAACTCCTCACGCCCAACGAACACACCACAACAGGGACGGGAAGGGGGCATGAAGGAGCGGCTGCCTCTGCCCTTCAATACAACCGAAATAGGCAGAGTGGTGGTACCAACCCGCACAGTCCCGGCATTAAGTAGGTGAACCTAATTAGTACCGGGCCTTACCACAACTGTAATGGGAGAGGGAGGGAAGGAGAAGGACATCGACACCGCGGAGATAAGAGGTAAACGGCATCGAAGGCTCGAGAAGCCGGGGTCGCGCACCCGAGTCATCTGAAAAAGCAACCGGACAAGCTGCAATTAGATAACCTCTCTGGCTATAAATTTTATAATAAATAAATTTGACTTTTTGCATCCATGCATTTCCAATTGTCCTCCAAATATCCAAATCTTCTTACCTGCTGCAGGGTATTTGAACCTTTAAATTTTTGTTGAATTTTTTTTTATTTTTTTTGCCTTTATACTATGATGTAGGTCTAGCGATCACGGGCTCTCTCTCTAAAAAGTTGTCGCTTCATCTTGTTGCAGGGCATCATAAACTTCATTTTCCCAAGAGTGGCCCTCACTCCGACGATTATCGATTCTGTGGCAGATATGGACAGCTAATTGCTATTTCAGTACTTACATATTTTAAGAGATATAGTGGTGTCTTTAAATCTGTGTCGAAAAACTCTTCATTTCAAATTTTATTTCACAGAGAAACTCCGAGTGTGTACAATAGTTACATTCATTCCCTTCAGCACCGTCAGTTATCATTACAGGTAGGACGCGCTGATTATAGACTTGTCATCTAAGTCTATGGGATGGCGGTCGAAAAGCCCTGTCGAAACCCGAAACGCTGCGCTGCCTGCCCAGCCCATCCGAATACTCCGTTGGATAATTTCGAGTTCTCAAATTGGCTTTCGCCAGAGAAACTAAAAAAATGATTCGGTATAAGTGTTTAATTTGGAAACCTAATTACAAAGCTAGCTTAATTTAAAGTTAGTAGAAAATATTTTCTGTTATGATTATAAAGAGTCCTTAAAGTTCATCGTTGTGAAATTCTCGTTAGTGCGCCTTCGCAATACACAGTCGCTTCACTGATTTCATTCGGTTAGTGAAAGGATAATTTTTAAAAAATGTTCGATAGTCTGATGAAACAAAGTACGTTTATAGTGAGCTTTTTCTAGACTTTTGTGGAAACTTTTATAATTGCTTTGTGGCCATGGATAAAAGCAACATTATTTTCAGCGCATTGTCGGGTCAATTAGGCAATTGGTAAAAAAAAAAACAATAAAACAATGATAATTTAAAATGGATAATTGTTATACGAGTAATATGAGATGTGACACCTATCAGCACAATTTGTATCAATAAACTTTTTTTTTTCTTTTGAATCCTTAACATTATTATTAGACTTATTAAGACCAGAAAAAAATCAATCAAAACTCAAACTAACGTTTAATGTAATAGTTTAACAAAATAGACATAGTTGGTCTTAAAGTAGAATAATTATTTATTTATTATAGAGATCCATCAACTTCACATAATCATCAACAAAAATTAAATCAAAAACTTAAAGTTTAATAAGACAGTTCACAACAGAGATCGTTGGTCTTAAAGTAGAATAATAATTTATTTATTAAAGAGTTAAATCAAGATCACATAATCATCAACATTGACAATTTTTATTTAGTGTTTAGTCAAGATCTTGTGCGTCATCCTCATCATCGGTACTTTGCAGAGTATCTTTTGTACTTTCTCCATGTGGTATGTTTTTATATTCAGGGTGAAACCGTTTAGGTATAGTGCCATTGTCGCACAACCGGATCAAATCTTTGAACTTGGCGTTAGAGATAGGCAGGCGATTCGGATACAAAGGCTGTAATGTAATCTTACTTAACGTTTCTTCCTCGCATTACGACCAAAATAATTTTTAGTTGATCAAATTCTATATAGGGTCATAACAGGCTTAGGTGTCATACATCTCAAATACAGACTCATATGACAATTTTATTTTAATTTTTTGCAGGAAAAGGAAAATAGTGTCTAGGCGTGCAAATTTAAAGAGTGCAGCGGTCAATAATTGAAAGATAGACATTTCAAATATACCATTCGATAGATCTCAACGAGCTAAGTATAGTGGTAGTGTTATTGAGTTCTTTTGTCCTTTACCCTCTTTTAGATTATATGCGACGATATATATTATATTGGTAGGCACACAGAAGCTCTACTCACCTCGAGATCTTGTTGTTTTAGTTGGTCAGATGTCTTACATTGCACTTGCTAAAAGAATACAATGCAATAGTTTAACAAAAACTGGGGTTAAATTTTTATTTTTCTACAGGTCATCACCAACATCATTGTCATCATCGTAAGAAACTCTCTCACTGGATGCGTTATACAGTGCCATTGTATAGATATTGTTAGCTAGATATTGTTAGCTACATAAGATGTAGATGGCAGTATAGATGGCGTAACATACATTTACGATGTCTAACAAATATCATTACCTCCATGAAGTTTATACCTATAACTTCATGATTACCTCCATGGAGTAGGTAGTGCTCTCCATATATCTGCGTTAGTCTATGGTAATATCAACGGCTATGACAGAGAACCACATTTTCCGTTAGAACCTGTGTCAACATTTTCATCCGTTTTAATTTTTGTGTAACTTATCTGATTTTGGGATTAATTTGTTAAATATCGACAGATAATTCAATAATTTGTTCAATTTATTATTTATTTTGTTGTTTTACCCAAAATCAGAAGTGGGATAACAAATTCATTTGCTCACTTATTAAGTCAGATTTTTTTCATATCTAATTAATTTTGACAGAAAATAGTTTACAAAAATTTGTTAAAAATGTCGAGTAAATCGAAAAAGCATCAGCATAAAAGTAAAAGTCTAAAAAAATCACCCGATAATTTTTTGATGGAGGCTCTTAACGGCATTACATTTAGGCTTGCTGCTTTGGAGAACCAATCTGTGACCTCATCTTCGACGACCACTCCGCTTAACTCTACGGACAGGATTGTGGAGGCCATCAACGAGATGAATCCGGTGAGATCAAGCCATTATTATGTTTCTAATTTCGATCCTAATATTAATGACATTGATGCCTGGTGTAATGAAGTTGATCGTGCTAGGAATTTAAATCGATGGGATGATGCCGAATGCTTTTCGCCATTGCTCATTGTTTGAAAGGCGACGCTAATACTTGGTTGAGTGAATGGGTGACAAGTGAACGCACATGGTCTAATTTTAAGAATGAATTTAGATCTCTTTGTCCACGCAAAATTGATATGGCAACATTCTGTTCAAGGTAATGAGTACGAATTCGGACCATTATACGACTTATGCAGATTATGCTCGTAGATCGTTGCTTAAATTGAGATCCGTTAAGGGATTAAGTGATGAACTTATTACTTCTATTATAATACGAGGCATCAATGATCCAAGTATTAGAGCTTTTGCAACGAATTCTGATCTACCATCTTGTAAATTGGTGGACTTTCTGTCGATTTATGTAAAACCCGATGATAAAGCCTCACAGTCCCGTCTGTTGTGTTTTGATAATGCTCAGACATCTAATAAGTTTAAAAATGATAATCATCCACGGAAAAGATCATATGAACCAACTTTTCCTAATATAACCTGTTTCTCATGTAAAGGGTTAGGGCATAAACAAGCAAACTGTCCAAAGAAGTGTAATTTAGAGACAAGTGTAGAAATACCTCCTAAAAATAATAAGTCTAAAGATGTCTGTACATTTTGCAAAAAGAGTGGTCATAAATTGGAATTTTGTTATGCAAAACAACGTTCTGATTCACGAAATGCACCGAATGTAAATTTTTGTCATGAGCCTACTAATGCTTAAGCAAAGCGTGGTAATATTACAACTACAGTAATACAGGGTATTATCATATTTTCAATGATGTAATAATAGACAGCAGATCAAGGTCTCAAAATATTTCGTAATTGCATGCTTTAACTTCATCCGAATTTTCTATAAACTCTAACATTTAGGACGTGTGTTTTGTCAGGGTCAGGTTAGACCGAGCCCTCGTGAAATTGTAGCCTTGATAAAAGCTCATAGTATATTTCAAAATACTAAGCAAGTTCGTAAATTTTTGGAACTCGCGTTACATTTCTGAGCTCATCTGTTATGCACGGGTGTGAAATTTGAGTGGGGTATAGATTAAGAAAATATTTATCATCAACTTGTTAATCGTTTGTCTAAAGCACCGGTGTATTTTCGACCTATCTCTACCCATTAAAATTCACACAGATACAAGTAGCTAAGGTTATGGTGTTGCTTCTGCAACAGCTAGCTGATGGTCAGCTTGATGAAAGTCGTTATGTAAAGCAAAATGATCTGTTATAATATCTTCGCTTCAGGAGAACAACCTCGTTTACTGTGTATTGTACTTAGCCCCTTGCGTGTGTTCCTCGATAAATACGATCATATGTGTACAGATAAGGCTATAGACCTGATTTTGTAATACGTTTGGTTTCCTGGCATTCATAATTTTGTATAAAATACATTTTCACTTGTCATTTTCGTAAAGTTGTTCTTTATGTTGAGAGAAACTTGCATGAAATGTCTCGTTTTATGCTCTCATTTTTCAATTTACTATTTGCATTGTGTAGTGTGTTTGTCACAAAAACTTTTTAGTTACTGAACTTGGGTGTGACATTCATTTTGTTACTGCTGAAATGTACCAAGCTATCCGACAAACCGATTGTTATACTCATACTGTTATGAATATGATTTGTATTGCCAAATAAGATTACTTTTGTGCTTGATCATGGACGCTATGAAGTGAGACCGCTAGCTGGGTCTTGCGGAAAGACTTTGCAAGTTGCTGTAGAATTCATGAAACCTTGGCGAGACGAGTGGACACCAGATGGATGTGCTACTTTCTTCGCAGGTATATAAAACATTTTAAGATTAAAGGTTTAATTGACATGCGAACTTGGATGTGCCTCTGTCATAAAAGTTTTGTTGACAAGCTAACTTGGGTGTGCCTCTGTCGTGTGAGTTTTGTGACATGCTAACTTGGTCGCGCCTCTGTCATGTGAGTTTTGTGACATGCTAACTTTGGTGTGCCTCTGTCACGTGAGTGTTGTGACATGCTAACTTGGTCGCGCCTCTGTCATGTGAGTTTTGTGATATGCTAACTTGGTCGTGCCTCTGTCATGCAAATTGTATAGACACGCTAACTTGCTGTGCCTCTGTCATGCGATATATTTTTATAAAAACACACTGGTTATAACAATCGTGCCAATGTAATGACATTTGCTTACACATTATTTTTAGTTAAAAACAATGCCAAGTTGTTCCAAAGATCCTGCAACTGCTTGATGGTACCCAGCAAGACGTGGACGTCTTGGAGTCAGGAGAGGCCGTGTTAGCAGAGACATAAGATGTAGATGGCAGTACAGATGGCGTAACATACATTTACGATGTCTAACAAATATCATTACCTCCATGGAATAGGTAGTGCTCTCCATATATCTGCGTTAGTCTATGGTAATGTCAACGGCTATGATAGAGAACCACATTTTCCGTTAGAGCCTGTGTCAACATTTTCATCCGTTTTAATTTTTGTGTAACTTAACTGATTTTGGGATTATTTTGTTAAATATCGACAGATAATTAAATAATTTGTTCAATTTATTATTTATTTTGTTGTTTTACCCAAAAATATACAATCATTTGTAATCTTTCCGCTTGAGGGAGGGCCTGGTGACCTGTAACACAGGTTGTTTCAGTCTATCATAGGCACCAGTCTCTCATACAGCAGGATACCTGGTTGTCGTTAAATCTAAATTGTTAGGGGTAGTTCTTCGAAATTGCATTCTTCGACTGATTCACCTGGCCAAAATTTAATTCCACTTTTAGCTCTGTAACACATGTTCATATGAAAATAGGTATATCAAAAAACATATATTTAAAATTTAATTCCACTTTTAGCTCTGTAACACATGTTCATATGAAAAAAGGTACCTATATCAAAAAACATATATTTGAACGAGGGACTCTTTTTTATACAGTAATTTTGAAGATATCGACGTTCAAATATTTTGGTGCCCATATAAATCAAAATTTGTTACAGATGAATCAAAAACAGAAATGAAAATGAAAAACCTTATTACCTATATATAAGGTCTGTATAGAAAATAATCTTATTTTAACAACTACAATAATTTGTTTTTATGAATATCAGTAATCGTAGCATGGAAAAAACCGGCCAAGTGCGAGTCGGACTCGCCAATGAAGGGTTCCGTATGATTTATGACGTATTAAAAAAACTACTTACTAGATCTCGTTCAAACCAATTTTCGGTGGAAGTTTACATCATATATTTTTTTTAGTTTTATCATTCGCTTATTTTAGTAGTTACAGGGGGGGGGGGCACATTTTACCACTTTGGAAGTGTCTCTCGCGCAAACTATTCGGTTTAGAAAAAGATGATATTAGAAACCTTAATATAATTTTTGAAGACCTATCCATAGATACTCCACACGTATGGGTTTGGAAAAAATTTTTTTTGGGTTTCAGTTCTATGTATGGAGATCCCCCAAAATTTATTGCTTTTTTTCTATTTCTGTGTGAAAATCTTAATGCGGTTCACAGAATACATCTACTTACCAAGTTTCAATAGTGTAGTTCTTACAGTTTCGGAGAAAAGTGGCTGTGACATACGGACGAACCGACAGACAGACATGACGAATCTATAAGGGTTCCGTTTTTTACCATTTGGCTACGGAACCCTAAAAATCAGGTGAAGTCTACAATAATTGTTGTAAAACTTTTTTGAAACTAACAATAATATAATTCATGAATTATATGGAAAAGCCAAAACATTGTAATATAACAGGGGCTATTCCTGATGAACTTATTTTACCAGAAGAAGCCTCAAAAGAAGAGTCCCGATAACGTGACCAGGAACGAGATCAACTTCATAATGACTGACAAGCGCAGCAGATGTCTCTGTGATCAAAAGGGGTCAATACCGGCAGTGATCACCGACTAGTTTAGAGGCACTCTGAATATTAATATTAAAATAGAGCGGGCACGCTTGGTGAGTTCGATTCTCAAACCGACGTTGCTTCAGGTTGAAGATGGTTACAAGGGCTTCCAATTGGAGCTCCAGGACCGCTTCGCCATGCTGAAAACAAACTTACAAACTTTCATTACGGAAAATTAGGATCTGATGATGGGATCCCATAAAAATTGAGGAAAACCCTTAAATGTTTAGATGTGTCCAACTTGTTTTGTGTGTATGTTACGCGATTATTCCGCCAATCCTAGGCCGATTTGCAAAATTCTTTTTGTATTCGATAGAGTATACTTCTGGGGTGGTCTCAACATCACCAAAGTCAGGATCTGATGATGGGATCCTATGGAAATTGAGCGAAACCTTAATTTAAATTAGGGATTCCAAAAAATTTGGTTTTTAATTTACTAAAAAGATTTAATTCACTAAAAAGATAAAAATAAAAATTATTTTACAAAAAATAAAAAACACTTCAAAAACACTGAAAAGTTAAAAATAATATATGAATAGGTACAGACAACATCACACTTTTATATTGAAGTTGGTGCCAAATTTTAAGACTTCCTAGAACATCGTTTGGCACTGACTTCAATATAGAAGTGTTATGTTGTCTGTACCTATTCATATATTATTTTTAACTTTTCAGTGTTTTTGAAGTTGGTTATTATTTTTTGTTGAATAATTTTTAATTTCAGTTTTGTCATTAGATATTTGAGTATTGTTATTAGTTGTTACAGATTTTATTACCTATAATTATTAATGTCTTTAAATAAATCACCTGCTACTTTTATATATAATATCAAGTAACGTAATGAGTTTCTGTAATTGGCTTAAGCACAGGTAAATACATAAAAAACATATATTGAACATGCTGTAGAACATTTTTGTTTATTGAATAAATAAATAGATAAATAAATATAATTTGCTTCGTAAGATAGTGTAACTGATGGTTTTGTTATAGAAGAATTTGAGTGACTCCATCGTATGGCTGGCATTAATGAATGTATTTTATAATATACATATTGCCAACATTTATCGGCCTAGTGTTTTATTGTTTAATTGATCAATAAAAAGAGAATACACAAGAAAAATTTTCAAATACTTTTTTTTTGTCCATAATACCAAACTAGTCCATAATCTGACCATTAGATTGGTGTCATTTCATGTTAGAAATTCTATTATGAAGAAATGATGTAAAATTCTTCTACTCAAAAATCTCGGTAGACTGGAAATCGCACGTCACAAACAAAAGGGTTATCTATACTAACGGTATTTTGAGATATCACGTTTTGAAAGTTTGAAAATTCACAGCACTAAAAATAGTGGACCAAAAACAATAATTTATACCTTAATTTCAAAATAATTTCACATTCTTTATATCCAATAAAGTTTGATGTGTATATGAACTGCGGTTTTAGTGTTATTTGCAGTTTTATACGACTGGGTGAAAAAGATACTCAGTTTTTTTTTCATTTATTTACCATCTAAAAAAACACATTTAAATCATCTGTATAAGACACATTCTGAAACTACTGAGGTTTGTATAATGTGACTTGACTCAATTTACATTTTAGAGTTATCTACTTAACACAATAAATAACAAATATCAATAAAATGTACAAAAAATGCAAATAAAAATACATATTCTGTGGGACTGAGTACATGCGTTTCTAGTTGTTAGATAAATAAATAAATTTATAGTCTGAGTAAAGTACAATTTTAGTTTACTTTTAATGTTTTTTGTATTAAGGCCATCGCGCAAGTTCGCGGGTAGTGAATTTATGAATCTGGGATCAGGTACCTTGCTGTTCTTTCGCCGTAGACGTTATTTGCCCCGCTCGTTTGCAGCATACGACTAGAAACTACGCGAGTACACGCAGGTTGATTTATTTCATGCTGAATCTCCAAATTAAAATAATGTGATTTTAAAAATAAATACTTAAATTGAGTAAGAACAGGTACATTACAGTACATTACAATGTTTAAAGAGCCCAATATCATTATCGTGGAATTGATGTCTAATTTTACTCGAAACAATGTTTTTTAAAATTCTCACTTGAAGCCTGTATATTTTGTTTAAGTAACTCGTATAAGTACGTCCGTAGCTACAAAGTCCATACTGTATATGTGATTCGACCAGAGAATTATACAACATCATTTTAACATTGAAGGGAATTTTATTCTTAAGTATTATAATGTTACGACTGTATTGCCTTGTCAAATTTCGTTTTAGTTGGATAACATTAAAAAGTTATTTATAACGATACCCTATAACAAGGCAAATACTGTTGGGTTTTATTGAGTGAGACATAATTATATTTATAACGAGAACACCGCAGTAATACAAAAGGTTTATTGAAAGTAAAGTTTATATCAAAATCAGTCAATATTGTAACAAAACAATAATGCTAGGGCATAATCAATAAGAAAAGTAAGTAGAGTACAAAAACTACAAGAGCTAGAAGCATGAAATTCGGTATAGGTTCGTTGGCTTATGTAGGCGTTCAATAGGAAAGGATTTTTCAAAATTCTCACAAGAAGTTGAGAAAGCTCCATCCAAAAAATAAGGAAACTCCAGTGTTGAGCTTAATCAAAGCGAAACGACGTAGTTCATGAGCACACCTAGTTGTATAAATAGTTCTATAATATTACCAATCTTGTCACGAATAGTTTTAATATCCTAGAAAATATCAAACACTAATTTTAAAAAATCTAATGTATTCTGGACTGTAAATATATCTATAAGACCAGACTTCAATGATCTCTTTATGCGTGTTTCTACTGTAGAATGACAGGCATTACCCTCCATTTGTGTAACCCTTCCTAAGAGACTTGTCAAATAATTTTCGGTTTGTATTTTTGTAGAGCATTAAAGTTCTTTTACTATCCACAGCAGTTAACAGAAAAGAATACGAATGTTAATTCATCTGAATTCATCTATTTCCACAACCTTTCTTTCCCTGACCTTCATATCAATTAGTCAACCCCATCACCAGGTCAGAAACTGACAAATTAATTTGTAGCTGATGTTGTTTGATTCTGTAAGAGTCTCGTCTACTATATAGTTTAAACAGCTTTCGACGATCAATGTTATATTAAGGGTATTAATATTGTGAACAGTGCTTTTGTGAAATTCGCAATCATTATACGTCTCAGAATTTGTTCGAAAGGATCCTAACATAGAAAACTACTCCACTTGCTAGAAGACGAAAATACGAAGAGTCTGATGAACAGGAATGATGATAGTGCTGCTTATTATTTTCGGGATCATTAATTTGGATCTCCAATAACATCTTTACCAGCAAACGGGTCGTCATTTTCGTCAATTGAATTGTTCTCGGGTATATTTCGGCGATAAAATATTATCTTTTCCGTCCTTAGATTTTGCTTCAAAGTTTTTGATTATGCTATAATTTAAGAAAAATGTGAAAAAGGTAGCAGGCAAAAAGGTAGCATATTATTTACTACTCGCAATAAGTCTACAAAAATAACAAGCAATATAGTATTATCTCAAAGAAATTTAGAGCTATAGGGTATAATTTTTAAATGATTTTAATTTAAATCACAACTCAATTAAATATTTCACTGGCAATAGGGTATTATTTCAAAACGAAACACCAAAATCGTATGTAAGTTGAAAGGCAATATGGTAGTAAGACAAAATAATACTATATAGATTGCTCACATTTTTAGTTTTTTTTCGAAAACGAACAGTGAACAGGGTCGTAATTCAACATAAACAAGCACAACTCGTTCGCACGCTGATCGCCAACTGAGTCAATGTAAATACGACCATCTTAATTAAGTTGGCATCAGCGCAAGTGAACAGTCAAGAAAGCGTTTTGACTTTATATTTCAAAAAATATTCATGCTAAAACTACCATTGTTTTACTAATTTGTAGTGAAAAAGTCTACTTTCTCATAGTAATAATATTTTTTTCACATTTTTCGACTTAATACCCTTTTATTTGTGACGTGCGAAATGAAACAAAGAAACACAATTACTGAATCGAATATTAATAAATGATTCAGTAGCTCTGTGTAAAAATTATCCTAAATGTATATTTTTTTACAACAGATAAGGTCTTAGCATTACCGTGTTTAGCTTTCATCTCAACTGATGGTAAGTGACGATAAGCCATAAAATGGTGGGAAGCTTTACCTCGGCTTCTCAACAATCATATTTTAATAATCATTATTTTCGTAATCATTATGCCGATAAACTTAGGAAACGATAAATAGTACATTGTTACCCCAGGGGTGAAAGTAACACTATTACTTTCACCTCGAACTATTGGAGCCCTCGCTACGCTCGGGCGCCAAACACCGTCTCGGGACTAAACACTGTGCTTCTCATTACGAATACAAGAAAAGTAAAAATAAAACAATGAATTAGCTAAAGAAAAAACGTGTAAATTTTATTTTACATAAATCAACAACTTCTGCTTTAGCTTTCTCTTATAAAATCAGGCGTCAACTCCATACCTGAATCAGATGAACCCATTGTGTTAATTATTAACACTATGTTATACAAATATAATTAACAGTTAATACAAATCTCTGCTATACGGAAGTATTAACAAAACTCTACAAATGGAGAAAACAAATGAAGATCGCATTGCCGCTTTCCCGGTTATTTTGTTTTTTTTTCTGTGGCCGGCCAGCTATTCAGACATTATTTTTCATTTTCATAATTTAAAAAATGGTAAATATTTTGCCCAAATCTATGTTATTTTAAAGAAATAGTTGAAAATAAATTATAATGAAGTCATTTAAAAAAATATTCTTTAAATACTTAACATTATGTTATTTCAATTTTACACCGCGCTGTATTTGAGTGGCTGTATAGAAAGTCGGAATATGGTTAAATAAAAATGTGAAAATAGAACTAGTTTCTTTTTAAAATTTGACAGCAGCTGTCAGTTGAAAGTGATTCTCCCTAGGGCTGAAAAGTATTACTTTCAACTCGCTCCTCAGGCAACTTCAGACCTACTTTCAGAGTATGAGTAATGAAATAGTACATTGTTACCCTAGGGGTGAAAGTAACTTATTTAGTCCCGAGACGGGGATTGGCGCACGAGCGTAGCGAGTATAGTTCGAGGGACTAAATAATTCTTTAACCCGAGGTAAACACTGTGCTTTTCATTACGAATACAAGGAAAGTAAAAATAAAAACATGAATTGGCTAAAGAAAAATAAGTGAATTTTATTTTAAAAAATCAACAACTTCTGCTTTAGCCTCTTCTCTTATGAAATCAGGCGTTCAATCCATATTTGAATCAGATGAACTCAAATCTCTGCTATACGGAGTATAAACAAAACTCCATAACTCGACAAAACAAATGAAGATCGGATTGCCGCTTTTTCGTCTATTTTGTTTTTTTTTTCTGTGTCCGGACAGCTATTTAGCCATTATTTTTCATTTTCACCATTGAAAGAGTGGTAAATATTTTGCACAAATCTATGTTATTTTAAAGAAATAGTTGAAAATAAATTATAATAAGTCATTTAAAAAATATATTATTTAATGAATACTTAACATGTTTCAATAGAAATGTGAAAATAGAACTAGTTTCTTCTTTATAAATTGACAGCTGTCAGTTGAAAGCGATTCTCCCTAGGGCTGAAAAGTGATACTTTCAACCCGCTCCTCAGGCAACTTCAGACCTACTTTCAGAGTATGAGTAATGAAATAGTACATTGTTACCCTAGGGGTGAAAGTAACTTATTTAGTCCCGAGACGGTGTTTGGCGCCCGAGCGTAGCGAGGGCACCAATAGTTCGAGGGACTAAATAAGTCTTTAACCCGAGGTAAACACTGTGCTTTTCATTACGAATACGAGGAAAGTAAAAACAAAACAATGAATTAGCTAAAGAATGAACGTGTAAATTTTATTTAGTGCGTGTAGGTATTAACAAATTTCTACAAATGGAAAAAACAAATGAAGATCGCCTTGCTTTTCGCGCTTTTCCCGCTTATTTTGTTTTTTTTTTTCTGTGGCTGGCCGCCTATTCAGCCATTATTTTTCATTTTCATAATTTTAAAAAAATTGTGAAAATTGTTCCCAAATCTATGTTATTTTAAGGAAATAAGTAGTTGAAAATAAGTTATAATAAAGTCATTTAAAAAATATATTCTGTAAATACTTAACATTATGATATTTTAATTTTACACCACGCTGTAATTGAGTGGCTGTATAGAAAGTCGGAACATGGTTCAATAAAAATGTGATAAAAGAACTATTTTCTTTTTTAAAATTTGACAGCAGCTGTCAGTTGTAAGTGATTCTCCCTAGGGCTGAAAAGTATTACTTTCAGCCCGCTCCTCAGGCAACCTACTTTCAGAGTATGAGTAATGAAAAATAAATTTCAGCGTTGACTACTTCCTAATTTTTAGTAACAGTGATACATACATATTTCTTTTACACAAAAAGGATAGATTTTATTGTTTCAATACAGTAACCAGACAAAACTTTTAATGAGTGGTTCGTATTTCAATAGGTCTTATTGACATGTAATTTATTTATGCCTGGCATTTCAAAAAAGACATATGTTAAAAAAATATAAAAAATGACTAACTTTTTTGTATCCTATTAAACGGCAAAGTAACCTGTTGAACCTCGGTACTATGTGTACCTAGGCCAATTGGCTCGTTTTCATATTATTTCCGCGCTATTAAATTGTTTTGTCTGTGGCATTCGGTACATCACTGCTGAACTTACAAATGAAAAGTAATAACTTACCATCAATACCATGTTTGGTGCTATCGAAGTAGAAACTTTGTTTTGTCGAAAAAAGGAATTATTTTTTATATACCTTGAAGTCTGGTGGTTTTGTGTGTTTTATAAAAGTCGCTTAACATTTATATGCGATCAAATCTTTCATTTAACAAGTTTATTTTAATAATGATAAACTTACGAGATATGTAATCTAAAAATATTTGAAATCAACTGTTTTCTACATTATTGAAGGAGTGTTGTACCGTGGTCACTGTCAATAATTTTTACCTTGGTCAGTCTTTTTGGTACAGTCGTGATGTTGTTCCTTGCGCAGGAAGTAAAATTTTTATTTAATTCATATTAAATCAAGCTATTAGATTTCGTTCCACCTATCCTGATATTCCCTCGTATGCTCTCGTGTGCATTTGCTATATTATGATATGTTTGAATGTACCTGTGTTTATGTACTTACTGGTCTAAGATTTTTGTTTCGAATGTGATAAAATACTATGAACGTTATGTTGACTTTGTGATTTTAAATATCTCACCGGAACTAATAAATTGATTATAATAGAAAATAGTTTATAGTTTGATTAAATATCAGTATTTTACACCCAAATTCTCAAAGTGTCCTAGGTACATCCGAGGTACTGGTCGGGTTACTACATCAGTTGTGTTGTACCTTGGCCTTATTTACCATTTTTTAAATATCTTAAACACGTGTAATTATAAAATTTACATTTCTGACAATTTGAAGGTTGATACTGAAATAGTTGGCCTTCCAAAATATGCAAATACGGGTTCTGTATAATGCCTACGTCAAATTACAATAAAAAATTGTCCTAGTGTAGTGCTTTTTCTCGCTGAATTGTTGAAATATTGGGGAATCTTAGTTGAAAGAAAAAAAAACAAACTTATTCCTTTAGTCCGATACAAAATGAAAAGCTTTATTGTTGTAGGTACATAATTATAATACACATATGCATATGTTAACACAATTCCTCAATGCAAAGCACTTAACTTAATGTTTAATCAATACAAGCCAAGGGCAGGATGGTTCAGGTTTGTTTGATCAATCTCGGCAGGTAAAAATCAGGTACTAATTGGGTACAAAACTACAAAATGAGGGGCAATAAAGTACACCAACAAATAGTTATAGGTTTCCTTTTTTTTTTAAATTAGTAGCTTTCCCCGGAGCGGTTGTTAGTAGAGCGTACCTTCTATGCTAAATCTTGCAATCACGGGTCAGAGCTATGATATTCCAGTTTCTTAACTTATTCTCTGTTTCTAATATTATTTGTGTAATTCCACAGAATTCCTCCTTGATATTAGGTTATTAGGTAGGTTAGTTGCAGCGGAGCCCTACGGCCTCCGGGAACTGCCCTGGAGATTCATAGCACAGTGTTATGTTAAAAATATAATTAAATATGCCTATAATCTTAGGGTCAGTGGGTCTAACACTGAGTTCTGAAGGAATCCCAGGCAATACATTTGAATTTCATGTAATAAACATTGCAAGTTAATTCCAAACATAATTTTCAATGAATTGTCAAAGTTTCTTATTGGGTAGTTAATAAAAAGGACATATGGAGGGGAGAGCACCTATTTTGTGTATAATTACTGCTATTAATAAAAAGAAAACAGCTTAATTTGTGAGTTATTTGCCAAAGAAGGATGTGAAACTTAATATTGTGAAAATTTAGAATTTAACATGAAATTCGCAAGTGTTACTCAATATATGCCTTAATCCCACTAAGATGCCGTTTACTATCAAGGTTTTTTAATGAAATAGGGGATGAAAAAGGCGAATTTTGGGAATGTAATATGTTTGATTTAATAATCAATTTACCCACAAATAAAAATAAAATTAACAAAATCTGCTTTAAATCATGAAATATAATAAGTTAATTAGATACCTTATTGATTTTTTGCACTTATTGATACAATAAATCCATTTAATTTAATGAATCGCGTGCCGGCGAGTAAATATAGTATTTTTCCCCTTAGCTTTACTCTTCAAGCTATATAAATATATAAAAACTTTATGATCTTCAAATCAATAACAAATTACTTCGATCGATGTCTCACAGACTAATCATAACCTAGACGATAGACTAAACCAACGCTCCACTTGCGCGCAGATTTGCGTTTATGTGGAAGCGACGGAGCCGAGGTCCGTTTGCTGAATGTTAAGCGCCGTATTGGCGACGGAACCTCTCCTAAAACCAAATTCATTTCATGACACTCGTAAGACTCTTAACTTGCTTCAAGATGTGTCAAGTCAACATACGGATCTTTCGAAATTCTACAATATGCAATAAGTATTTCCAGCTAAAGTTATAAGTTTGGTTGAAAAACAAAACGTAATGAAAAATTAACCATAAACAAATTGTGAATGCTTTCCAAATTCTATTCGACGAAACTATAATTATATGATCTATAAGTTTAAGCGTATTTTATTAAAATATGTCTATAGAAATGATCAAAACAAACGGTCTAAATGTCAAATTCCGAATTTTGAGAAAATCAACCCACCTAAATGGAAGCACGGGATTTTGGGCGAAAAAAAACTATCTTTGTAAATAAGGCCAGGATAAACGCGAGATTTATTTTGTTTATGCCAAAATCGAATAATGACCAAAGATAATTGCAAATGTCAATGACGTGACGTGAAACGACGTTGACGTTGACACTTGACATTGACATTGTGAAATTCATTGACAAAGTTATTGAATTACGATTTTAGTTGTGAAATTTGTGTTAAAACTACAGTGAAAACAAAGTGTTTTTGCAAAATTAGTGTTTTATGAAATTTTAAGAAAAAACGGTGTTACACTAGGTACAAAAAAAAACTGTCCTAGGCACAAAAAAAGGTACAACAGGTTCCCTTACTTACAAAAATACTCAATATTTTAATAAAAATAACCAACAATATTCAAGCAACAATCAACCATAATGCATTGCAATAAGTAGCCCCCGTGAAGATGAAGATTTCGTGAACTCATCGTATACTAGAAACTATGATAATTTTTCCATAATTACAAAGCTTTTGGATCTACACGTCACCAGTTGAACAATTTTTGACCCAAATCCCTTGCGTAGCTGTTATGTGGTGATTAAATTCCTTTGGTACAGAAATATTTATATGATCAACGTGCTAACAATTATCGGCATTCACATGTCAAAGCACCTAAAGCTCTATCATTGAGAGCGCCTGAAAGGGCTTGACATAGAATTTTTAATGTTAAGATAAACAATTAAACATTCCTCTTTGACTCATCAAATTTTATTAACGGTAACAAAAATCGGAGATTCTTGCGTTTTTATTGCACTCGACTATTTTAGCCTTTTGTAAGTCAAATAAAATTACTTCAACCCATAAGCCACACTGTTAAAAAATTAGACATAGTAATTTTATAATTATCATACTTATTTGTAGTATTTTATTATAAAGCCCAATAATAACATGTAGGATGGGAAAACTTGCAAAGACGAAAATGGTCACAATAACAAACCTTAAAACTGTTATATAAAATTATTATTTTTTGAAGTAAGTATTTTTAAAGTATGGTAAGAATAATTTATGAAAATTCAGTAAAACAAATCCCAAAACATGTTTTTTTTAAAATGAAATAACTTGTTTATTTACGCTTTAAAAGAAACAACTGAGTACTGTACTGTTTTATATGTCATGGTTTATTTAAATAATAATTATATAATTCAATTGAGACGATACAAATCTAGATTTTATTCTCGATTTTAGTTCATACGAGTATATCGATTTAGTTCAAAATGTAAGGTTCGATTTGAAGAAGATTCTACAAAGCAATATAGGTACTTTTTGCTTCATTTCGATCAACCTGTGTAAATGTATCTCATGAATGCTCTGATCCTTGGAAGCGATAAATAGCTTATAGTATATCTTAAGAATTACATAATTATATTTCATTTATGATACAGAAAGTTGAGTGAGACGATGACTTACAATTAAACTTTAAAGTAACATTATTTAGTGATTCTCATGTGCACATGTTCACACAGCAATGATAAAAAAGAAGACCACTTAATTCTTCCCACACCTTTTGTTCATGTGCCGAGATTTCTTGTGCTGAAAAAAAAACGTAAAAATTACTTATCGTTTTCTACATAATATAAGCTTTCTCGATACTTTCATCTCAAGCAAATGTGCTTAAAAATGCAAAACAATATATATATATATATATTTAAAAAGAAAATAATAAAATCACCAACAATTTATATGATTACGTGGGTACGAGATTAAGCTGACTATTTGAACTATTCTTGACTATTTATGATCTCCGAATTCCATAGATTGCTTTTAATATTGCAACTCATTTGGGAAATATAACAGAAAATGACGATTTAATTGCTTTCTGTGATATTGTTGTCGTAATAATAACCAAAACTTTTATAGATTTGAAACTAGTTCAAGTTGACTAAACGGATTATGATGACGCTATTGTATCTATCTCTTGCACGGAGATCTCTTGTAATATTAAATTGTGACTAACCGATAAACATGTAACAAATACTTCTTATAAACAAAATCCTAACGCAGTCATCTATTTCTTGTGAAGCTAAGAAAAATAAGGCAATGATATTTAAGTTGATTTCTTAAATAACTAATAAAGTATGGATGTAATATATTGTTTGGATTGTAAGCGTCTCTTGACTTAATAATGATGTAGTTTAAATACTAGATCTCGCTATCAAAACTCATTATTAAGGGATGCCTATAGAGAGAGGGGTCGTTGATATCGGGTAAGTTTTAATTTTAGAAAAAATATTTTGATTTCACTGGACAACAACCCAAACATGCGACGATTATTAAAGTTGAAACAAATTGCAGGTAAACTTTAAAAAAAATAAACGGAACATTTTTTAACTGTTGTTTTAGATTCATCATATGTAAGTATTTGATTTTATTTCTTTTTATATACATATATTTAAATTTAGGCGTACATATTTTTTTAAATAGAATATTTTTCTACGACTTTTCTTTATACGCTTTCACTCGCACTCAACTGACAATCAATCCGAGATATTTCACACTACTATGCCCCTTAACTATGTAAGGCAGCAGTGGCTTTACATTTTTAAATAAAACATGTTTATCCGTTTTATATTTGTGACTTTCCATTTTCTTTAAAAATGCTAAATAAATTAAAATATTTATTAAACTTATCGGGCCATTGCTTAAAATAAAATAAGTATTGCAGTAAAATAGTTATGAATACTAAACAGATTAACGTACATGACTGTTTGTGTTGCAGTCATCTTCTTCAGATGATGAGGATGACGACGACGATGAAGATGAAGAAGACGAAGAACTGTCGCTCTGAAAAAGCGTTTTACAAGTTGAATATTAGTGATTCAAAGTAGACATTACGAGTTTCTTAACTGTTTTCTTGTCTGATTTCCGAAAAAGTGTGGGTAATGTTACTTTTTTCGTTTGTCCGGCGTTTGCGTCCCAAATGCAAACTAAAAGTGGGTAGGTACATCATTAATAAAAAAGTATGTTATATTCATGATATTACTTGAACAATCAATGTAGGTAAGTGCGTTATATAAAGAGAGGCCAATTTGAAACAATCAAAGCCATGTCGCTAGGCAACATTTAACGCCTATTATGTTGCGCTGCATGATGCTCTGTTCATCACGTTGATAGGCTATATGGTTTGTTTAGAAATATTGTCCATTCACGCAAGTCTTTGCTAAGGTCGAGTTCTGATTCCGCCTAGCAAGCTACTACCACATCATATTACCTAAGTTTGTCGCCATTATAACAATGTTATCAGTGTTGATGTTTTTAGACATGATAGATAGGATTGCCAGCACCACAGAATAGGTGATAGTACTACGTGTAGAAATTGCACTTCTTTGATCTTGAAATGTCAGCTTTCAATTTAAGTTACTAAACTAAGCATCCGAGCTTAAGGCCACGCGTTAGCGTATGTTATTAGTATTTTGAAGCCTCACGTCGCTACAAGCTTGAGCGACAGGGTTGTTGCTGATTGTAAATAAATCAAGCGCGCGCAAGAAAACGCGCGAACGTTGCTATACACCTGTGCTTAGACTGCGGCACACGGCACACAGAACAATATAATCTGAGCGGAGCGAGGCAGCCCTGCTGCTTTTTTATACTCAGTGTGCGCGGAACGGTAGGTATTTTGTACCTCAGCGCGTAGTGACGAAGGCTTGCCAGTACCTCGGCTGTTGAGGAATCAAGTTATTGAATTTATCCAGGTAAAGCTCGCATCATTTTTCGGCACAGTCTAAATAACAAGTAGTTACGTTGTGCCTTATCGTTGTCTTTATCGTTAATTACCACCAATTGAGATGAAAGCCTTGACCCCCCCTCCCTTGTCGTGAATAAAAAGGTTAACCAAAATAAACACGATATTCAGTTTATTTAAAAATACGTATTATAATATTAGCATTGCTAAATCAACGGGACAAAATTGACAGCTTAGGTTAACTAAAGCACATACCTATTTAATATATAACGATTATGCATGCACCGACACCGTAGTATACAACTCAATGAATGCAAAAATGATTTGTAGGTACTTTTTAAGCCTAAGCCGCAATGTTTTCTGTTACACAGGTATCAAGTACTTCTTAAGTACAAATTATCCTACAAAACATGGCATATTGAACCCAGCAGAACACTCCAATTTGTTTGTAGAACTCTGTCGACGTTGCTCCTTCGAGCGAGTCTCGATTGCGGCTCTAATGAGCAATAATGATGTTACTACCTCTAGAGTTACAAACAGCATTACGTGATTAAATCAGTACCATATTTTGGTATTACCATAACTATTAAGTCAACAATTTAATAAATATAAAGTTCATTAAAAGTCATATAATGTTGTATATCTAAGAAGAAAAGTTAAAAATTGACAAAAATTACGAAATAAAAATTAAGATATTCGACAAAAAGAATTAAAGATAAGATATTCCACAAAAAGATATTTGTCGAATATCTTATTTTTATTTCCTAATTTTTGACAATTTTTAACCCTCAACCCTATTACACCCTCAAAATATCCTGTACATACCGGATTAGGTTTATGGTAAAGGTATTAGATATTTTAAATATAACTAAACCCATTCTTATGTTTTCTGGGTACTGTCATAAGTTTCATTCATTGAGTTTTCACGATTTTTTGAAGCAGTCGCCAATCGTTGATTCTCACTTCGGAAAAAAATATATGATGTTCGATATTGCTTAAAGTATGGTACTAGTATTATTACGCTGCAAACATAATATCTTTGGGATCACCATACCATCATTAATTCGAGAAAAAAGATTTTGTGCTGAGACACAAACAACCTACATACTACAACGTTTCCAAGTCTCTTTATTCTTAAGTAACATTTACCTTTCCGCATTTGCCATCATCCTCTTCAGATGACGATGATGATGATGATGACGAGGAAGACGATGAAGATGAGGAAGAAGAGTCACTACAGCTGTTCTTGTTGCTCTACGAAATAGAAAGAAAAGTTAAATTTTATTTGATGTAACGGAACGATAAGATTTGTTTGGACTAACTTATGTCAATATTGAGAGAAGATCATCACCGATTTGCGATGTATATATTTATTGCTTTACTTTCTAGGATAAAAGTAATGAAAAATTGTCACACCAGTAAGCAATTATGATCTTGAAGAAAAAATTATTATTTTTATATGTTAATAAATGCTGGGTTTGATATCTCGCTTGTTGTACAGACTGAAACTTAATATTTAATGATAGCATCTGATAAAATTAAATAATATCGATGCAACATAACTTTGATTACTCATTCTACTTGCTCATAGTCTTTAAATTGTTATCTCATTTGTAGACAAATAGCGTCAGTGAATAAAGCCATTAATCGATATCAAAATAGCTGTGTAACCTTTGACTTGTCCTAATTTCTGTGTGTTATGTGTAAACACACAGACACTTGACTTAGTTAGAGAAACATTGAAGTTTCTTTTTTATAGACAACGAGGAAGTTTTTGGCCATGATCTCACCTTATGGTAAATAACGATCAGACCGCAGGTGGAGACGAGCTTCACCTGGACTCAACAGCTCCGAGGAACTGGTTATTACATGATTAGGTTTTTATAGTAGGTATTTCAGAATAAACGAGATTTGGGTACTTTTAAATGACATCTTAATGCATGACGTAGTGCATATTTATTACATGATTAGCATGATTAGGTTTTTATAGTATTTTTCAGAAACTGATTATTATATAATTAGGTTTTAATAGTATATTATATAGTTAAAATAAATAACTAATTCGAACTTAGCTATTAAAACTAAAAAAATAACATTAATTGTTGAAAAAAATAACCATCTCTAATTATATTTGTTAACATAATTTCTAATTGGATAAACTACCATAAAAAATCATGTGAGTTTAGTAAAATAATAAAACAAAGTATTGGGGTAAACATAAGCAAATACATACATTGATTTCGTTATCCCTGGTGCATGGGTTGGTACTGAAATCAAAAAAATAAATAAAAACATAATCGTACAGAATGAATTATAGCAGTAGGTAATGAATTATGGCAAATAAGCAGACTGTCCACCTAATGATAATGAATTACAGTTGCCAAATAGAACATATGGTACAAAATCTACAAATATACAACCGTTTTTTAACGAGATGGAATGCTGTTGCTCGCCATATCGCGCGTCGATGACACGGTAATATAGTTTAAACAGTAGAAGGACTTCATAGAAACGGTCGAAACGTGCTATGCCTACGCGCCTCGATCTGGGATCGCACTCGGATCACATAGCTACAAGGGCTGTCATGAATGCAGTTCGCCGCAGGGCATACGCACGAGTCAAACGTTTAGAGCATTCATACGGGAGACGGCAAGGCTGGGCGAACCCCTCTGCCAATTTACGCTGACCATATGACCATACACGTTATATAAAACTAGTTGACACGCGGCCGCTGCCATTTGGTGTCGTTTTCGTGTCGCACTAAGAGCTCCAAAAAAATGGTTAATTGTGCCGTTTCCTCTTGAAAAAGGCGATCCAGCTACTCAAATCTTCGAGATCATGGCGTTTCCTATCACATGTAAGTATAAAATATACATTAACGTGTTTTATTTGTTTACAATTTTGAAGTAATTTTTATACCGTTACGATAGAAAAATACAATGGTACGATGGTAGCTCAACACAATACACGGGCGTTATATTATCTGTGACACGGGCATTTGGTTAGTGTTGGGACAACGTGAGTGAATGATGCTTATTCATATTTTTATTTATCATTCACTCCGAAGTTATGAGTTAGAATAATGTTAATATCGCATGCATGTATTATAGGTAGTATATGATTAAAATAGAAATTTAAGTGGAATTTAATTGAACAAAAAATATCAAGGAAATATTACTTATTATTTTGCTTCAACTTTGCGTTGTAGTTTAAAAAAACTTTTCCTATACAATTACTTACTCTAACCAATTTTTCGACTGCATCTCACTTGATTTTAAGCCTATTAAATAATCTATATTAGTATTTTACAAAATGCAATGTAAGTTAATACTCCAGTTAGAAAAATGTCATGTAATGTCCTCTAAATTTTATGTTGTAGTTAAGGCGCTACTTTCCCATTTTATACAATTTCGATTAACTGTACCGCACGAATATAAAACATGCAGTTCTCAAATTCATATATGATATTGTCTAACATTTTATCTAAACATTCTTAAAGATAGAAACATGATTAATAATATTTCACTCGATAGAAAAAAAAACCAAAGATTACTCTGTTCAATATTTTAAAACAGCTGTGAATCAGAAAATAACATAATAAATGACATAAAAGTGTTACCAATAGATGTGCATTTTTATTGTCTGGAAAATTGCAAAAGTACATTTTTTAATTTGTACTCCAGTTTTCCAAAAATCGAATAAAACATGTAAAAAGTAACGTTTTCGTTCGGTCACGGGCGCGTAAGCGACATTAGAAGCTATGCGATTGTCAACTATATTACCTCGCAATAAAGGAATCGCCGTGCACGCGTATATTTCCAGGAAAACCTCGCCTTAAGGTCATAAGTACTAAAAATGAGCTATTTTTTGTACTTTTAGTTTTTTTGTTTATTTTTTCGAAAGGCTTAAAAGATGCAAAATGTTCATAAACTCTCAAGTCTCAGCTCTAGCCGAACAGCCGTATAGTTATAAAAATACAATTTATTGTAACCGTGCGTTTGCACTGACGAAACATGTACAATTGTACATAAAAACATGTTTTTTAAACATGTTTCTGTCAATGTTTATAAATGCGTTTCTTGTCAACACCCCAACATGTTGCAAAACATGTATGAAGTCTTTAACAGCCGAAAGTGCGAACGAAATCGTTGACAAATTCATAAAAAACGTTGACAGACAACAAGTTTTGTAGCGATCCTAACGCAATCTGCAACAAATCTTATTATTTGTTTCGAATCCAACACGATTTTCGGCAGTGCGAATGCAAAAGCATACACAACAAATTTTGAGATTTGTATCATACAACAAGTTGTAAAACATTGCATGTTTCTCAGTGCAGACGCACGGTTACATTTCAATCATTCACTCACGACGACCCAAATAGTTACTTATTCTTTGTGTCACATCACTAGGCACATTCATTCTTTGTGGCGGGGCGATTGCGTAGATACACGTTAATTTGTCGATGTGTGTGTGTTTCTTCATTGTAGGGTAATATTTTCATAGTGTGTGTTCGTAAACATAAAAACAACGTCTCTGTAAGTGTTTTTTAAAAAAAAAGAAAACGTCGCTTCGCACTAGCTTCAGAGGCCCGCCTTCTAGCCGCCCAACCGTTTGCGTCGGACGGGAGAGGTGTTAAGATCATGTTCTCGCTGCCTCCTACGAGATTACGTACTCGCAGAAGGTAAGTAGATTTCTATGTCGTAGTACCTTAAATAAATGTATTTCGAATTCTGTCTCGTAAGTGAGAGGTCACCCCTGCGCAACACGCCATGCTTAGCTTACGACATCGGGTTCGTCAGGCCGTGCACTCTAATAAAGTATGCTCGGCCTTATCGTCAGGAGCGTCGCAGTGGTAGCACTGCGGAGATTCCTGCCGTGACCGAACCATTGATGTTCTGTCAATACTTGCATCATGCAGTACGAACGGCTGGTTTGTCGGTGCCCACCCACTCCTCCTCCAGACACAACGAATAACTTCCAGTATTCGATGGGCATTCGCTGGGAAGGCAAATAACTCTACAACTGCTACAAGGACCCAATGTACGTTGCCAACTTGTGACACAAGACGAGAAGTCTTATATCTTTCAAACCGACAGCAATCAAGCAGCACTTGATTAACGTGTTCCCCTAAACAGGTTGTTGGTTTACCCATTGTTCACTAACGCTGTATCTCCCAGTACGTAGTCACAGCTCGAGGATTTGTCTGCCCTAGGTCAGGGTCCCTGACCCAATGAATTTCCTACTGGCATTAATGTAGGTTTTTGGGTGCAAGTATTATAATTTCTATTCTTAGCTTCAAAACCCCAGTGCAACGAGTTGCTACAAACCACACTAATTGTATATATGAAAATAAGGGATACTAAGTAGCATGAGCACTCTAAAAAAAATCAAAAAATGCTAAGTTGAATTTTAGGGTTCGAGTGTGCATGAAAAGTTTAGGTTTGCGGGTGCAATTAGGATTTCTATTCTTAGCATCACAAATCCAGTTCAACATGTTGCTACAAAGCACACTAACTTTATATTTATGAAAAAAATGATTTTAGGGTGCATGCAAATGCATGCCCATCATCTAGGTAGTGAAACCCTTAGGCGGTCCAGGGGCCGAGATCCCGAACGGGCAGACGGGCGGACAGAAACATGAGTACAGAAGTGTTTGCGTCACGCTAAAAACATTGATCACGCTAAAGGTTTGACAATGTAAAAAATCATTGTGTGGTTTTATGATAACACGATGCAAGTAAAACTTTTTTCGGATCGTAGGCGTTTAACTGAAAATTTTCGATTTAGCGCGCTTAATCTTAAATATTTTTTCTTCTGAAAAGAAAATTATAAATAAAAAACTAAACAAAAATGTAATAAAAACAAATCAATCAAAGAATCAAAAATATTAAAAAAACAAATTTATAAAAAAATAACGTTCTACACCGGGATCGAACCACTGCACACTGCCACACAGATTTAAAGACGAAGATCTAGCGCAAAGGCTACTCCTGACCTTTAAGAAGTAGGGAAATTAAAGATCTCATGTTTTTGTGTAATGCGACAGGCGATAGATAGGTAGACGAAAGAACTTGAGGCGATGTAAAAAAAGTTTCACTTTCAAAAATAGTATGTTAATTGCATTATTCCCGTATAATGACTTGTTGTATGTAGGCACTTTACCTACATACAACAAGTCATATACGGGAAGAGTAATTTAAACATAATATGTAGTAACTAAAATAAATGTTTGAAACAGAATCTACATCTGTTGATGTTTTGACTTCAATTTCATTCACATGCAAGCTGATTTCTTGCGTCATTAGTAAACAAACTTGAGACATCTTACCGGCAAGATCTGGCTTGAGCTATAGCTAACAGCGTGGTAGCAATGAGCATTACTAAGAATACAGTCTTCATTTTTTAATGATTTGTTGTCCTAAAAATAAAAAAAACAGAAATTAACAATTGATATACAAGTTTATTTTTAGTTACAAAAAAAAATTTGTGTGCTTGTTCAGACATGCGAAAGTAAACAACTTTTACTATTGGATCAATTTTGAAATCACGAAAAAAATAAGCCGTTCCATACAAATGTTCAACAAGCTAAATGTATTGAACAGCTAATTTTATTGCGCGATTTCAAGATTGGTATGATTGATAAAAGATGTTCAGATTGTTTGTCTGAATAAGCACACACAATTTGGCTCTTCCTGCTTGAGTATACAGAACTCTAACTATACACGGTTACTTTTTATCACCCCGGATAATTCAGGACACATCCATTATTTAATAAAAATAAAATTAAAAGTAAACAAAAAAAAATTCTGCACTAAACTAGTGCTGTGTTTTTTAAATATTTCAGAAAATTAAATAGGTGAGTTATTTTTTATTAATGTTTAAATAATTCTATTACCGTGTCCTGAAGCATCCCATAAACTATCCGGATAAAAAAGTAATCCTGTATGGGTTTTAACTTCTATTATCTAGAGATCACCTTTAGGAGAGACAACTTAAGGAATGTAGTTAAAAGAATTATTTTTTCAACACACTTGCTCGTAAAGTGAGTCTTATTACTTTGCATTTAGACCTGTTATTCAGTATATTAAACACGAGTGCTTTTCACTTTACATAATCGCACAAGTGCAGTAATCTTAACACGACAAATTCTAATTTGTTTAAGATTGCAAAGTAAATGTATGTCCAGTACGCATTCTTAAATTAGTCGCTTAATACTTTTTTTTACACGACTATGCTGCAAATTGGAAACAAATGAATAGCTTACTACTGTTTACTTAAATATTAAATTAACAACGACATTTAAACACAAACATTTAAAAACAATAATTAATAACTATAACTAAAATAAATTATTAAAAATTCACACAAACTTGTTTTTTAAAAACTAAAATATTCGGTTTATTTAGTTTTGAATTTTGGCTGTTTGGCCCTTTTTTGTTGGCTGTATGAAGAGTTTAGCCATGCCCGGGCAGCGCGCGAAAAAAAGGCGCGCGGCATTTTCCCGCTATTGAAATTTTTTGCCTTTTTGTTGTAATTGATAATTGATTATCTACAAATATGTCGAGTCCAAGTGAAGAAGAATCCATATTATTAACTCCATCGGAAATAATTATGGAGGCGCAAAGCGCGAGTAATAGTTTGTTGCCGCCAAAGTCAAAGGATAAATACTTGGCGGCATACGATATTTTCATGCAGTGGAAGATTGATAAAAAAGCGCAGTCATTTTCAGAAAAATATTAATACCACAAGATCTTTTATTTTCCTCACAAGTGTGTTGAAAAACGTCGTATGATACACGCGCGCATTGGTCATTACGTACTCTGCTTTCTTGTCGCGCTCGCCTGCGGCTCGCGCACAATGTCGCCTCGTACGCAATAATCGACATAGCATAGCGCGCTCGTATCATAATGTACTATCAATTATACTACGAGTATTATTCAATTAACATGAATTTTTTTTCAATTATGTTTAAATCGGCTACAGCTTATTTTTTTATGCACTCCCTTATAATATGTCCATTGTAGGGCGTAGCTTGCAAGTTGCTTATATCAACGTATTTGTATAAATGAGATAATCACGTGTTCTATTTGTTTTTTAATTTTAATAAAAAATCGTTTATTTCCGTTACGTAGATTGGTTAAGTTTTTGATACTGAGTCACTCATATAAATATGCTCAAGTGATGATAAAAAATAATAACAATAATGACAATGACACAAAAAAGTAAGTATAAAGTAATTCACCGAAAACACAGCGTGGCGATCACTTGCTATCGAATATTTGCACTGACTGAATGCTACAGCTTATTTTCGGTCGGAGATAACCAATATAGGACAATTTATATAACATCTGAGATCCGACCCGAGATCAAGGTTGTTTTCTTAAATGATTATTTCATTAAAAGCTAATTTTAAAGTCAATTAATACAAGCGGAGTGGAAATGTTATTTTCCTCTATATAGCGAAGTCGATATACGAGTAAGTCATAGACAATACTCGTATTTGTTCTTATATGCATAAATAACATCAATAGTATAAATATTTGAGAGTATTTGCGGCTATTATTATTAAAAGCTATATAAAAACCATACAAGGAATTCTTGGAATTTAATCTACACACAATTTCGCTTATTTTTCATTAAATGAGCATGTTTGTTGTCTTCTTAAGCTCACAACACTGATTTAGTTAAAAATGTGTTAGTTAGTTTGTGTATTGATTCGTATGTTTAACATAAACAAGTTTAAAGAATGAATAAATCAACATATTTTTCTTTCATCTCGGGCGGTAATTTGACGAAATTTTTACTGTTCGATCCCCTTAATACTTTGTTAAGCTAAAGTAGACTGCTAATAACTACGTATCGATATCCAATTTAGAAACCGTGTTCATCACGGTATGATGATGTCGCGGGTTCGATTCCCACCCGAGACGAAATTTTTTTCTTGTTTTGATGTATTGTTTTTTCAGTTTATTTTACACTTTTAAAGAAAATGCACAACAAAAAAAATCATGTCTTTATTATTAATCAGAGTTCATGATTAAGAACTTAGATAATAAGCAATCATTTCCATCATCACAACTTGAACTGCTGGGTGCTGCTGGGCACAGGCTGCTGGGCAATTGAATTGATCTACTACATGAACTACATCACGCTAGCAAATAGTTTGGTGTACGTTTTATTCGTAAATATTTATTATTTCGTCGCAGAGTTATATTGCTGTAAACTCTCATAAGTCAACTCTTCCGACATTCATGAAAAGAAATGGAGCTGCGACATAGGTACAAATTTTAAGCCTATCATCGACTGAAATTAGCAATATTTACATTGTATAGTATATTTTTGGTTTATTCATTTTTAAACCATCTATTCCATAATATCAAAATTTATGAACAGACAAATTAACGAGCAAGAATTTTCGAAATCAGTTTCAAAAATAACTTTAATATCCCAACTTGAATTTTTTGGTACTTAAAAAATGTTGGTCATTTAAACTTTCAGTACTTAAATGCAGATTTGGGGATATTAAAAATATACCTAGACTGATCTACTATTTTTTTGGGTACAGTTATAAAACATGGCAAAATTATGTCCACATTCCACACAGAATAGCATTTTCATCACACCGAATGCAGAGTCCAAAGCCTTATCTGGATTATTCGATAACCGCCCGTCAGCGGGAAAACAAGCTTCTTACACAAATAGAAGGGATTTTAATATCCTTAAGTAGTGATGATATTGGCCGCCTCTCGTACAAAAGACTTGCAAAGTAATCCACAGAGGGCGTACAGATCTTGGAAATCTGCTTGAGTCATCGCATCCTTTTTAAATAAATAGGGTCCGAAAAACACCGTTTATATTCTTAAAATACGATCCGTGAGATAGCTGTACCGGTGAATAAGAAGATATTTTATGTCCAAAGTATTTCATTTGAAAAGCGAAAAATATCAAGCCTTTGCATTTTATATTAGGGACGTTTTTAAATGTTTTATCGAGATGACATTAACGATTTACTGACGATCGACGACGATTTTATAAGTATGACGTTTATACTTATAGAAGCTTTATATATTATAGATATAAAAACAATATGATGTTGAGACGTTATTTTCTAAGATTACTGCTATTTGTAATAACTACAACATGGAGATAACTTCTCATCTTCTTCTTTAATAGTATTTAAAAAAGTCGCTCCCGCTGCGTGTACGCTTATATCTTTTAAACTACACAATTGATTTTAATACAGTTTCCAGCAATAGATAGAGTGATTCAAGAGAAAGGTTTACATATATAATATGTAAACCTTTCTCTTGAATCACTTTATCTATTGTATAACTAGTGACCCCACCCGGCTTCGCACGGGTAACAGTTTAAATTATTCACGCTGGCAAAGCCGCGGGCGGGTCGCTAATTGTAAATAAAAATTAACCACGTCGTTCGTTAAACAACTAAGCCTAAATTTCACTCGGCAAAATTTAATTTTTAATATTTAGTGTTGAGTCAGTTAAAGGAAAATATGATGAAAAAAATGATAAAACTCCCATTCTTCGTCCCATCCTTTTAACTGACATTAATAACAATTTCGGTGCTCTATTTTTGAGAAACTAAATTTGACGTTCGCATTGTACAACAGAGTTCAACCATTGACTCGCAGGCCGGTGTGGTATTCAGCAATAGCAATTCGTCGTCCCAACTTTTATATTATTGAATTTAGTTCCAATGAATGGATGTAGGTATTACTTGAGTTAAATTACGAACCGGTTTAAAAGTTCCCGATGAAGTGGAGTTCGAAAATGGCATTATAAATTCAGCAGTTTACAATCACAGCGCTACTTGGCGACGGAAAAAACCTTCGCGGAAACTCGTTCTAACTTTTCCTATTTTTCTGCGTTAATTTCACCTGAACCCATTACAGTTTGCAACAATTCTTAGTGAGAACGTTTCTATTAGGATACTCAAATTGCATTTTTCATGTCCCGCTGTTATTTTAAAGGAGATCTTTTCTCAATTTAAAAGTTTCTCGATGTATATTTTGCATGAGCTCTGACAATTGTAATGTTATTGGTAATAATCATTAGTAGGCAAAGTGTGAAAAATACAGTGTGGCCGTTTTCAGATTTGAATTATTTTTATCTTTGTTTCATTAAGCTAAATAAATACACTGAAGTATGCGGTAGGTCTGGCAATTAAAAAATATATAAGTGTATGTATGTGGTGTGCATATGTAATATTCCAACACTGCAAATAGGTTCATTACACAGAAGCGAAGGCTCAACTTAAACTCAATTTATTTTTGCATATATTTATTAACTATTAAATTACACGTTTTAGAACGTGAAATTATAAAGTTCTATTGCGGAGGTCTTGAAGAGGTCTTTGAGAGTTTCATTCATGACGGATTTCTAAATGTATTGTATACCTAATTCTAAGATAAAGATCTAGAATAGTCACATAGTAGGTACACTTCGAATAGATAACATAATTAATATTACATTTAGTAAAATATCAACTAATTATCCTCATTAGGTACCATTCATAAAAGAAAGCATAAAATTCAAGTATAAGGGAAAATCCGAGACTGTTGTAGAGTCAAGTTGAGCAATGAAATGTTAGGGATGAATAAGTTAATTGGTCCCAAGAGCGTATCGGCGGCCCTCCTGTGGCACAGAGGAATGCATTTAAATTTAGATTTTAAGAGCAGAAATCACCGTCGCGCTCCCGCCTCTCCCAGTCTTGTTAGAGCCAATCTCCAAGTTTACGTAAACGAATAAAGCAAATCCATCGGTATCGATTCAAACTATTATCTGCCTGAATTATTGAATGCGCTATCGAACGTGACTAACCTCTAGGTGCTCGATAATTTTATCTACCAAGGTTCAATAATAGTCAGAAGCCAAACATGAAATATAATATGTAGACTTCCAAAAAAAGGAATGTCTTCGTGATTATGATTATCAATCGTAATCTTTTTTGAATAAAATGCATTTTAATACGACTAAATTAACTTTCTTTTAAGGAGGCTTTTAAGGGCTTCATTTGTGCCCTTGTTCCACCAATATCTAAATTATTTTGTAGTTATGACCAATTTGAGCTTTAATTTAGGATAATGTTGGAATAAAAATAAGCAGTTTTTTTTGCATAAGTAATGTTTTTTTATAAATCAAAAAGTGTGTAGATCCTTCACACAAAAAAAAATAGTCAACTTCTTAACCATTACACCAAACCGGTCGACAAAAACAATAACTTAATTGAAAGTGTAATTTGCAATTGTAGGGTTCTTGTCCTACACCTTATGATTGTTATGGTTGAGTTAAACGACGTCACTTGTTTCTAGTTTAATTCTGTTTACAATGTGTTTGTTAGTTGGTGGCGTTCGGCTAACTGCCTCTAATTACAATCACATTTCGTAGTGGCGTAAAATGCTGATACGCAAGAAATTGTACCTTAGCCTGTTGTGCGGTGTAAACCGTACAGCAATAACAAACATTAATTTAAAATCAAGTCCACACAAATAAGACTGCAATTTGAAATGACAAAGACGTAATTACTATTAAGTCCGTCTAAATAAAATTGGAATTGGAATAACAAAGACACATTTACATTTTAGACCAAAGAATAAAAAAAAAATTTTGGACGGACAAGGGCATCTGAAAAACTTTGTCTTTCCAATTTTGGAATTACGTACTAGGCATAAGTGTGATAGATGTAGCCTTGTCACTCCAGAAATCAAAAACATTAAAGGCCATATTTGCCTTTGCGGCGTTAGCGCTCCAAGTGATAAGTGCTTCGCTCCCCGCCAACGGCGCAACTGACCAATGAGACTATGTCGCGTCAGGACAGTAAAATAAAGGCGCCAATAAGACAAAGCCACTTTTTGCCCCTGGCGGTTTTTTGAAGGAACTATATGGGTGTCTTTGTCTCTCCAGTTGAAAACACATTTTTAAAGTATTTCTGCATACTTAACTCATTTTTGCAATTTTTGACGATTGTGCCCTTGTTCTACCGAAGGTGCGAATGTTTGACTATTGATTTAACATTAAGGTAGAGTTGGTAGAGTGTACATATTTTTGTAACTTTGACCATATCGTTCTTTTTGTACTCGAGTGTACATGTGGTTTCAGCAACATTCTTTTCGTGAAACTTGCAAATCTTTTACCCCTACAAAGATGTCAATGTATAGTCTACCAAAAATTCCACCACTTCAAGGTTAAAATTCAGTTTTGCATCATAAAATAACACAGTCGATTTTCGTTTGCAATAATATAGTGACAGTTACTAAGATTAGCTAAACGGTACTTTTCATGAGATTAGATTCTGTCAACTAGTAATATTTTGACTCTTCTCTTTACGTAAAACACTATCTGTTAATATTTTATATTTATACTATTTGCCCGCGAACTACGTTTCGCCACTAAACATACTAATGTCGCTATTTAAAAAATGGATATTGGTGGTAGAAGGGTGAACATTTAGGGTTATGAGTATTTTTTAATACCAAATTAATAAAAAATTGTCCAAAACAAAAAATCTGGAGAGGGCCACCCTTATTACCTAGGGATATAAAAAATAGTTTACGACCTATTCTCAGACCTACCGAATATACACAAAAAAATCATACAAAATCGGTCAAGCCGTTTCAGAGGAGTTCGTTTAGAAAGGGGGGGGGGGGGGGTCAGTGTACATTAGGCAAATTCAAGTTTAAATCTGGAGCCATCGAAAAGTTATACCTACGCCTATGACTGTGACACGAGAATTTTATATATTAGAAATGAGATAATGGTAACAATGTATGGGAAATGACAGTACACATCATGGTTGTTTATTTAGGTCTATCATCTGTCAAGGCGATACGAAGTTCGCCGGGCCAGCTTGTGCCAGTATGAAAAATGTGCTGTAACCTAACAGCTTGGTTTTCTTTTTTTGGGTAGAGGTTTTGGTAGTCACAAAATGTACACAAGTTTTATTGTTATATCGACTTTTCTTTCTTGTATTAACACATCAGTCACTTGCTCATTATTTCTATTATCTCTATATATAATAAAATCGTAGGGGTACAAAAATCTGTAATTGCGAAATATTAAGAAAAAAAATACACAGGTCGCTTTAAAATCATTAGCAGAACACGATAGAATAGTTTTTTAAAAAATTGTTTGTTTGTTGGTTTGTTTGTTTGTTTGTTTGTCTGTTTGTCCGGAAAGATCTCCGAAACTACTGGACAGAATTTGATATGGCTTACACCACAATGCTTAGAATTTTCCGGAAGAACATTTAGGCATAATTTCGTTTGTTTAAATTCACTTTTTATTTTTAGTGAAAAAATACCATATAAAATTTTCGAATTGGCTTTAGGTAGAAAAACAACATGGCGCACGTGAAATAACTTTGACAAGTCTGTCACATAGTACAGAGAGAAGGTATTTTCTTCCACGAAGGAAAGGCAATGGAACTACGCCATACAGCCTGATCTTAAGTAATTGGATTTCGAAAATTGAAAGGCAGGAATGAAGTGTTTCACATAGTACAAATAAAATTTAATATTTTCTGTTAATGGCTGTACCCAACTGGATTTCGCCAACAAAATTGTCTTTTTCTTATGTCGTACCGTGGTGGTAAGGCAAAAAGATCAAGCCATACAACCAATGTACAAAGCATTTTTTATGATAATACTTATCGAGTGACCATAAAATTTGTAGATTGGTTTAATTCTTGACTAATTTTCACAAAATCGGTACAATTTTTGAAATATTTAAAATGTTGAAAAATGAAGATACTCTTTAAAGGTATTTTGAAAGGTGTTATATGTTTTTACATTAGGACTAAGGAATCAAACTCTTTCATCCATTTAAAACTATTAAAAGTAATAGATTAATATTGATAATTAAAAAAAATATCTGACTGCAATGTTCTGGGTTACGCGTAGAGGGACGGGACGGGACTCTTGATCCTAATGTCTAAAATGACGGATCACATTTTTTTTGATCCACCCAAGGAACATGGATATCGAACGAAGAACCTAAAGAGTAGAACACATTTAACCTGTTGATACTAAACACTATTAGCACAAATATGGGCCTTAAAGATTTCACTGCATCATCCATTAGATCTTGCCATAGATTGGGTGCCGCTAAAAAAGATAATCATCGTCCCATTATAGTTTGGTTTACGCAGATGGAATCCAGATTAACTGTCTGGAAAGCCAAAACACGTCTGAAAGGTTCCAATACTTCAGTGAAGGAATTCCTCACTAAGACTCGGCAAATCATCTTCGGCAAAGCTCGCCAATATTTTGGCATGCGTTCCTGTTGGACTGTAGATGGGACCATTTACATTAAGACTGCTGATGATAAAAGGCATAAGGTGCTCTCGATGGATCAGTTGGATTCTTTAACATCTGAATATCCAGATAAAACATCAAGTCCCGGAAAGGCTGGAATGGGTATTGGTCAATAGATGCATTTTGTAAATGTAATTTTCAAAGGTAAAGTCATATACTTTTATATTTTCATCCAATTTCTCTATTGAAAGTCATATTCAGCCAAACACCTATAGTTATTGTCTTCTTTGGTCTATTTGGCTTAGCTTGGCACCTTGGTTTTTATTGCAATGAACTTGAATTTTAGCTTTGCTTTTATTGCTCTTTGTTGCTGTACATTTTTATTACAAAATAGTATTGTATTATTTTGCATGGAGAAGTTAAACATTACATTTTGTAAGTTGACGGTATGTTTGCTCTAAAATCCAGTAAACTTGTTTATTTTGTATATGCAGTAATTTGTAAAATATTAAGGTTAATGTTTTGTATCCAATACAGTTTATATTGTTTTTGCGAGAAGCAGGCACTTTTCACAATAACCTGTTTGCTCAATTTGGTATTAATATCTCTTCTCTCATGTATTAATCAATTAAGTTAGATTCATAGTTAAAATTGTAATGTCTATAGAGTATGTCTTTGTTATGTTTTTATTATTATTTTTTTATTATTTTTTTCTGAATATTATTGGCTTGGCATCTATCTTGTAGGCCTTTAATCACAGACTACAAGAGATAGTTATTTTTAAAAGGGAACGTTCAGAAACCTTTCGCCGATCAGCTGTAAACAAAATGCTTCTGAACGGACCCTAGACCTATTTGTTTTTTTTTTTCTCTGTTTTGCATAAAGCTTCTTGCTTGCATCCAAGACTTGCATCTTATAAAGAGCAAAAGAAACTGGGCTCAACCAGCCGTAGTCATGTTAGAGTCATGGTGAAACATTTAGCAACAATATTATTTTATGTATTCTGTATTCAGTGTTTGTGTATGACTAATTAGGTAGGTACTTCTTTTTCTTGCTAATTGTGATTGTTTATTTAATTTGTAAGCTGGCGGGTGGTGCAGAGATATATCTTTTGCTGCACTGTGGGTAGATACTTTGTTAAAGTTTTATTTTATTTAGTATTTTATTTATTTTTATAGTATAATTTATTATATTTTCCATATTTTATGAATTTCGATGATACGTATTTTTCTGCCGAAGAGTCTGCAGCTTCGTCTAGTGGTGACAGTTTTTGCTCAGTTACTGACAACTTGAATGATTTTCTGACTGATAGCTTCAATCAATTACCTAGCCGTCTAATAAATGTTTGCCATATCAACGCCCAAAGTATTCCAAGCCATTATAATGAGTTCTATGACGCGTTTCACCGGTGCAACGTCCACGCGATTTTGGTTTCTGAATCGTGGCTAAAGCCACATCTCCCTTCTACTATGTATTCATTACCAAATTTTACTCTTATTAGGAACGACCGCATTGGTAAGGGTGGGGGAGGTGTAGCAATTTATCTACGTAGTACTTTCCCTTACAAAATAATTACTGCTTCAACTCCCCAATATTCTGCCTCTGCCGAGTTTTTATTCTTGGAGGTCGGCGTGGGCGCTGCGAAGTTGGTGCTTGGTGTCGTTTATTGTCCACCCTCTATTGATTACTTCACTGAGCTTGAATCGGTTTTAGAGTCTTTAGGGTCTAACTATGCACACCATATCATCATGGGCGATTTTAACACCAATATTCTTCTCCCACTTTCCGCCCGCCCACGTAAGCTCCTGCAAATTATTGAGTCAGTCAGCCTACACGTTCTACCTCTTCAGGCCACGCATTTCAACACGGGTGGCAATGATTCCTGGCTTGACTTAATTCTTGTCTCCAATCCTTCACGAGTCCACTCCCATGGCCAACATCCTGCTCCCGGATTCTCCCACCATGACCTTATTTTTCTCTCTTTCAATATTTTTCCTTAAGCCTCCTAAACCTGTCCCCAAGGTTCTGTACAGGCGCAGTTTCGCTCGCATGGATGTTGCTAAATTACATTCAGACGCATCTGAAATTGACTGGCAACCAGTGTTACAAGCATGTACGGTTGATGCGAAGTTACAAGCTTTTAACGGAATAATCACTGCTATTTATGACAAACATGCACCTTTAAAGAAAATCAAGCTGAAACATCAACCTGCTCCATGGATGTCAGATGATATCCGGAAAGCGATGAAGCGAAGAGACAGAGCTTTGCGCAAATTCAAAAAGGTACGTCTTGACGACAATTGGAACGCATACAAAGTTGCTAGGAATCGGTGTAACCAGATGGTACGTAATGCTAAGCGCCGCCACATACTCAATAATATCTCTTCTTCTTCGTCTGCCGCAACCTGGAAGTTCCTTGGTACTCTTGGAATTGGTAAGGCTCACCACTTCGATCTCCCTACCAGTATTAATCTAGATGATCTGAATAGGCATTTTTCAACCAATTCTAACCTTAGTCATGATATAATTTCTAGCACTATCGCCGATATTGATGGTCTTCCGAGTCCTAATATCCCTTGTTTTGTTTTTTCACCCGTAACTACAGACGAGATTAGGAAGATTATTATATCAATCAGGTCTAATGCAATGGGTTGTGATAATATTGGCCGTCAGATGATTATGTCCATTCTCGAGCAAATCCTACCTGCAATCACGCATATTATAAATTTCTCTCTCGAATCTTGTACATATCCCTCCCTTTGGCGAAAAGCTTTAGTGCGTCCACTTCCAAAAGTTCCAAATCCAACTCTCCTAAATCAGTTCCGCCCTATTTCTGTCCTTCCCTACCTATCCAAGTTGCTCGAGGCCTGCGTCCATAAGCAGTTTTCCCATTTTATCCACCTTAACTCTATTTTGAGTCCTTTTCAGTCTGGCTTTAGACCTGGTCACAGCACTACTTCTGCTCTGCTTAAGGTAACTAGTGATATTAGAGCTGGAATTGAAGACAGGAAGGTTACTATTCTGGTTCTTGTCGATTTTTCAAATGCATTTAATACCGTTAATCATGAAATTCTGTTAGCTATTCTTTCTCATTTTTCGGTCTCCCGGGAGGTTCTGGAGTGGTTCTCTTCATATCTTCAGGGACGCCAGCAATCGGTTATCTCGAATGAGTCATCGTCCTCATGGAGTGACCTTGTAGCTGGAGTTCCTCAAGGCGGCATTTTATCCCCTCTTCTGTTTTCTATCTTCATAAACTTTCTTACTTACCATCTTCGCTGCTCGTACCATTTATATGCCGATGACTTGCAGCTTTATACCCAGGCCGATATTGATAATGTAAATGATGCTATTGATACAATCAATGAGGATCTTAAATCTATCAAGAGCTGGTCTGAGCAGTTTGGGATCCTTATCAATCCAACCAAATGCCAAGCAATAATTATGGGTGGTTCAAGAATTATGTCAAGGATGGATCCCGATAACCTTAGCGCTGTTGTTTTCGATGACAAGACCATCCCCTTCAGTAATACCGTGAAGGATTTAGGTTTATACCTGGATTCCAGTTTTAGTTGGCGACCACAAACTGCCAACATTTGCCAAAAAATTACAGGGATTTTACGGACTCTTTATCGCCTGAAGAACTTTCTACCTTCAGAGACTAAGAAAATGCTTGTACAGACTTTGATATTTCCCATAATTGACTATGGTGATGTGTGCTATCTCGACCTGAATGCAGATCTACTCAATAAACTTGACCGACTTCTAAATAACTGCATTCGATTCGTTTATATTTTAAAAAAGTTTGATCATGTTTCTGAACATCGGCTGCGTTTGAAATGGTTGTCTATACGGCAACGTCGGCACATGAGAACTTTGACTACACTCCATTCATTACTTAATAGTCCCAACAAGCCCAGTTATCTTAACAATAGTTTTGAGTTCCTATGTTCCTCACATGATAGATCCCTTCGTTCTACCTTTAATGGTCTCCTCAAATGCCCCGCCCACAAATCTGATATCATACACTCTTCTTTCTTAATCCAGTCAATCCTGTTATGGAATGTTCTCCCACTTGACGTCAGAAAGTCATCAAGCAAATTAAGTTTTAAAAAGAAATTACGAAAGCTGTACCATGAGAATCTTTTTACTCCTGTTGATTAAGGATATGCATATTATCTTCGAAATATCATTTCGAATGTCATTTTCGTTTTATAGTTTTGTAAATTAATAGTAGGCACATATATATTAGTTTATTTTATTTATAATATTTATGTATTAGTATATTATGTATATAGCATTATATATATACCATTATCCAGTTGTTTTTACCATTAAAGTACTACATCTACTTCCTTTTCTCTGCACCACCCAAAGGTTGACTGGCAGATAATGCCTTTGGCATTAAGTCCGCCTCTGTACACAAATTGTACTGGAAGTTTAAATAAATAAAAATAAATAACCTAGCCACGTTGACTTAATTTGACATGACTGCCGATAAAGTTCGTTTCCAAACCCAGCGATATGCATATCAAATGAAAGGCCTTGATGAGTAGAGCACTATGAACATAGGAAAATCGCCCTAAATTCAACATGGCCGCCGCTCAAATAAAACGGATAAAAGTTCGTTTCCAAACCCAGCAATATGGGTATCAAATGAAAGGCATTGATGAGTAGAGCAATATGAACCTAGCAACATTGACATAAATTCAACATGGCCGCCGCTCAAAAAAGGTGGATAAAAGTTAGTTTCCAAACCTAGCAATATGGGTATGAAATGAAAGGCATTGATGAGTAGAGCACTATGAACCTAGCAACATTGACATAAATTCAACATGGCCGCCGCTCAAAAAAGGTGGATAAAAGTTAGTTTCCGAGAAAGGGACTGGGCTCGAGAAATCGGGTACCGCGTCAGCTATCTTCGCCTCATACTCTGATTCTGTGGGGGCTGGCGGGCGGGGTGGTGCGGCTGAGGGGCCCACTATGGGCTCTTCGGTCGGGCCATCTGGCGCGCCGGCTGCCGCGGGATCGGGGGGAGGTAAGAAGAAGAATAGGAGTGGGTCTGCCAAGATGCGGGCTCGTCTTTCAAGGCAAAAGGCAGAGGAGGGGCTGCCCGAGGGTGGTCCTGCGCTCAAGCGTGGTAGGGAGGCCCTCAGTGATGACTCGCGGGCCGGCGGTCAGGGAGGACCGAAAAGGGCCAAAACCCACGGTTATGGCACATATCGGGACGCTCTCGAAGCTGTCAGGCTGGCGGTCATTCCTGAGGACTACCCTAACACATACTTGGTGGAGGGGGATCAGGAGAGGCTCATGGAACTTGTCACTGAGAAATTCATGGCCTCTGATGACCCCCCTCCACGATGCGTACTAGGGCAGTCGGTGACCACAGGAGTAGTCTTTGTGGACTGCAAAGACAAGCCGGCTGCTGAATGGCTCCGTGCAAACGTCCCAGGGATGAGCATTGGAGAGGTGAAGGTTAAGGTGGTCGATGCTGCGGCTGTTCCGAAGCCAGTCAAAATGGCTTGGAGGAGCCGCAACATGAGATTGCTGGACCCGAAAGAGGCTTGCAGGGCACTTCAGCGCTACAACCCGTCACTGAGGACGACTGACTGGAAGGTCGTCGACACGAAAGTGGAGGGGACCCGAATCAGGCGGATCGTCCTCATGGACGGGGGGTCCGCTGAAGTGATCAAGCAGGCGGAATATGTCCTGGATGGTTGCTTTGAACTGTGCACATTCAAGCTGCTCGCGGAAACCCCGAGCGGTGCGGGTGTGCCAGGGCGGAGCAACTCCGGGGCGGAAGGGGCTGTAGCTGGTCCCAGTAATGAGGCCAGCAGCAGCATTACCACGGCTGAGGCGGGATGTTCGGGCGAGGCGAGGCGGGATGAGGAGGGTGGTACGATGGAGCTGCCCCTGTCACAACAGTCGACAGGGACAGACGACATTTTGGACGACCTGAATCATCTCTGCTTCAAGTCGCCGGAACAACATTCGCCTTAGCTGCACAAATGGAAGACCAAATGTACCCATCAAAACCATCTAGATGGAGGGACTCAGGTGCGTACAAATTAATCTACACCATTGTAAAGCTGCCACTGCCATTCTGGCTAAGCAGCTCAAGGATAATAGATATGACATAGCCCTTATACAAGAACCTTACATATACAAGGGTGATGTTAAAGGCTTAGACAGGACAGGGGGGGTAATTCACTATTGCTGCCTAACCAATGATACTAGGACATGCATTTATGTGAGGGATGGCATTGCTGCTAAACCCTTACGTTCGCTATGTTACAGGGATCTCACTACACTAGAGATCAAGACGGAGGGAGGGAACCCAGCTGAAAGTGTTGTATTAGCCGCTGCTTACCTACCTTATGAGGAAAAAGAGCCAGTTTCTGCATACATTAGAAGACTGGCTGAAACACAGGGGCATAAGAAACTCATCATTGCCTTTGATGCTAACGCACATCACACTGTGTGGGGTAGCTCAGACACGAATAAACGAGGTGAAGACCTACTGGAATATCTGGTAAGTTCATCTTTATTTTTACTCAATAGAGGTACTACGCCCACATTTGTAAACAAAAATAGGGCTCAGGTAATTGATATCACGGTTGCGACAAAACAAACGTTATTATCAATTGACAACTGGCATGTGTCAGGTGAAGTATCACTATCGGATCATAACTACATATGCTTTACGTACAGAACTAACATAACGTTGGGTACTTTACGACGAAGGAACCCGAGGAATACCAATTGGGATTCATATCGGAGGGACCTAGAATTAGAATTAGGAACCACCACTAACAGGTTGAATTCAATTCCAGAACTAGACATGGAAGCAAACCGAATCAACAGAGGTCTCATAAATTCCTGGACACGCAACTGCCCAGAGAAGGAGACAAAAGCTAAGAAGGTACAATGGTGGACACCGGAACTGACTAAACTCAGGCGGGACACAAGAAAAGCGTTTAATGAAGCAAAACGCAAAAAAGATTACTCGGAGTATGCAATAAAACTCACTAAGTACAGTACCGAAGTAAGGAAGGCTAAACGCAGGTCGTGGCGTGGTTTCTGTGAATCAATAGAAGCAATGCCAGAAGGCTTGCGCCTTAGCAAAGCCATATCTAAGGCTAAAGCACACCCACTCATAGCAGTGAGAGATGCAAATGGAAGACTGACGGAAACGGGAAACGAAACATTAGCTATTATGTTTGATGCACACTTTCCTGGTTCTACGCCTATTGGCTCCAAGGCAGACGAAGAGACCCCTAGACAAAGGCGGAGAACCCATACCACTAGGGAAAACTGGACGTCAGCTAAAAAGGTAGTAACAGAAGAAAGGGTTCGATGGGCAATAAGAAGCTTTCAACCATACAAATCACCCGGCCCCGACGGGATATATCCCGTGTTACTACAACAAAGTGAAACACTACTGGTTCCTATCCTATGCAGACTCTTTAGAGCATGCATAGCTTTTGGACACATACCAGAAGTGTGGACACACATAAAGGTAAGCTTTATACCGAAGCCGGGCAAAGCTGACTATGAACATGCAAAGTCGTTTAGACCGATAAGTCTCTCGTCCTTTCTACTGAAATCAATGGAGAAACTCATCGACAGGTACATTCGGGACGGACCGCTTAGAAAACGGCCATTACAGGGTATGCAATGTGCTTACCAAGCAGGAAAATCAACCGAGACTGCTTTACACTATGTGATCAGCAGGATTGAAAAGGCACTGGATTCAAAGGAGGTGTGCATAGGCGCCTTTCTTGATGTGGAAGGCGCCTTTGATAAAACCACATTTGATTCCATTAGCAGAGCGGCGAGACTACATGGCATCAATGACACCATAATAAGATGGATTAATTGCATGCTAGAGAGCAGAGTCATATCTGCAAGCGTATTAGGCGATACAATGAGCGTCACAACCACCAAGGGATGCCCACAGGGAGGAGTCCTGTCTCCTACACTTTGGTGTCTTGTGATAGATCCGTTGATCGAGGAACTGAACAAAGGACCACTGACCACAGTAGGTTATGCTGATGACATAGTCATCTTGGCTAACGGTAAGGTGCCAAATGTAGTAGCAAGCCTGATGCAGGGGGCACTACAAAGGGTTGAGCACTGGTGCAGAGAGACACATCTTAGCATCAATCCCAAAAAGACAGTGATCATACCGTTCACAAAAAAGAGGAAGCTCAACAACATGAGAAATCTAAAACTATACGGCTCTGAGATACCATACTCCACAAAGGTGAAATATCTAGGAGTTACCCTGGATAAAGAACTAACGTGGAAGGAACATGTAGACCTCACTATTGAAAAATCCGGAAGGATACTCAATATGTGCCGGTCTACCTTCGGTAAAACCTGGGGTCTCAAACCTAAGATACTCTACTGGATTTACAAAATAATGATACTGCCGGTCATAACATATGGCAGTATTGTCTGGTGGCCAAGAACGAAACTAGTCACATGCAGGGAACTACTAGGTAGATTCCAAAGGCTGGCTTGTATGGCCATTACGGGGGCTTTCAAAACTACCCCTACAGCGGCCTTGGAGAGATTTTTAAATCTCGAACCACTCCACAATGCTGTACAAAGAGAAGCCATGAGGGCACTCTACAGGCTCAGAACTTTGGGAATGTGGAATGCGAACCAGCCACCCACAAAACACACGGCATTCGCGTTTGAAGGAGGCAATCTGCTGCTGAGCATGATCAGCGACAGAATGTTACCTCAATATATTTTCAGACGACTTTTTGAGGTACACATTCCAACAAGGGAGGAATGGGATAAGGGGCTGGCACCCCCTCAGGGGAACAGCATGATCTGGTATACAGATGGATCAAAAATGAAATCTGGTACAGGGGCAGGAATACACTGCAACAAAACTGATATATCGATCAGCATGGGTAAGCTGGCAACTGTGTTTCAAGCTGAAACATGTGCTATCCTAGCCTGTGCACAGGAGAATCTAGACAAGGGTCGCAATGGCCTAAACATCTACATTCTCAGTGACAGCCAAGCGACTCTCAAAGCGCTCCTGTCATACAAAGTGGAATCCAAACTAGTGCTAAATACAATCGAAGCACTGAACAAATTGGGTAAAACCAATACAGTACGTCTAGTTTGGATACCAGGTCACAAGGGTTTCACCGGAAACGAGAAAGCTGACTACCTGGCAAGAAAGGGATCGGAAACACAATTGGTAGGACCGGAACCATTTGTCGGGATCACTCCAAAAATAGTCAGTACGGGTATAAGAACTCAACTGCAAATGAGGCACCAAAGAGAATGGGCCAATCAAAAAGGAATGAACCACGCCAAGCTCTTTATGGGTATGGACAATTGGCTCAAATTTACACTGAGCTCAAGCAGATCCCAGATTCGCCTACTATTGGGTGCTCTAACCGGACACTTCGGCACTAGGATCATGCTAACCAGGATGGGACACGCCAGTTCCAAAATCTGTAGGGCCTGCAAGGAGGGAGAGGAGAGCATGGTGCACCTGCTGTGCCACTGTGACGCCCTAGCTTGCAGGAGACTAAGGCTGACGGGAATTGGATACCCAAAACCGGAGGACTACAGGGCCATACCACCGAAGGACATCGTTGAGCTCATGGGCACGATAGACTGGACCGTTGGTGGCGATGGCATTACGGACTAAGCTTTACGGCAAGGGGTAGCACAAAAGATCCATGGTGGGTCGAAGTGCGAAGGCTCAATAATTGGGCCACCCCCACCCGAAGATAAGATAAGATAAGATAGTTTCCAAACCTAGCAATATGGGTATGAAATGAAAGGCATTGATGAGTAGAGCACTATGAACCTAGCAACATTGACATAAATTCAACATGGCCGCCGCTCAAAAAAGGTGGATAAAAGTTAGTTTCCAAACCTAGCAATATGGGTATCAAATGAAAGGCCTTGAAGAGTAGAGCACTATGAACCTAGCAACATTGATATAAATTTAACATAGCCGCCGCTCAAAAAAGGTGAATAAAAGTTAGTTTCCAAGCCTAGCAATATGGGTATCAAATGAAAGGCCTTGAAGAGTAGAGCATTAGGTACCTAGGAAAATCGACCTATATTCAACATGGCCGCCGCTCAAAAAAAAGGATAAAAGTTCGTTTTCAAACCCAGCAATATGGGTATCAAATGAAAGGCCCTGATGAGTAGAGCACTATGAACCTAGCAACATTGACATAAATTCAACATAGCCGCTGCTCTAAAAAGAAGAATAATAGTTCGTTTCCAAACCTAGCAATATGGGTATCAACTGAAAGGCCTAAAAGAGTAGAGCATTATGAACTAAGGAAAATTGCCCTAAATTAAACATGGCCGCCGCTCAAAAAATGGATAAAAGTTCGTTTTCAAACCCAGCAATATGGGTATCAAATAAAAGGCTTTGGTAAGTAGAGCACTATGAACCTAGCAACATTGACATAAATTCAACATGGCCGCCGCTCAAAAAAGATAGATAAAAGTTCGTTTCCAAACCTAGCAATATGGGTATCAAATGAAAGGCCTTGAAGAGTAGAGCATTATGAACTTAGGAAAATTGCTATAAATTCAACATGGCCGCCGCTCAAAAAATGGATAATAGTTCGTTTCCAAACCCAGCAATATGGGTCTAAAATGAAAGGCCTTGATAAGTAGAGCACTATGAACCTAGCAACATTTACATAAATTCAACATGGCCGCCACTCAAAAAAGGTGGATAAAAGTTAGTTTCCAAACCTAGCAATATGGGTATCAAATGAAAGGCCTTGAAGAGTAGAGCATTAGGTACCTACGAAAATCTACCTGAATTCAACATGGCCGCCGCTCAAAAAAAGGATAAATGTTCGTTTTCAAACCGAGCAATGTGGATACCAAATGAAAGGCCTTGATGAGTAGAGCACTATGAACCTAGCAACACATAAATAAATTCAACATGGCCGCCGCTCAATAAAGGTGGATAAAAGTTCGTTTTCTAATCTAGCAATATAGGTATCAAATGAAAGGTCTTCAAGAGTAGAGCACTATGGACCTAGCAATATTGACGTAAATTCGACATGGCCACCGCTCAAAAAAGGTGGATAAAAGTTGTTTCCAAACCTAACAGTATAGGTATCAAATGAAAGACCTTGAAGAGTAGAGCACTATGAACCTAGGAAAATAGCACAACATTCAATATGGCCGCTGCTCAAAAAAAAAAAACTGATAAAAGTTCGTTTCTAAGCCCAGCAATATGGGTATCAAATGAAAGGCCTTGATCAGTAGAGCACTATGAACGTAGCAACATTGACGTAAATTCAACATGGCCGCCGCTCAAAAAGACGGATAACAGTTGCTTTTCAAACCCAGCAATAGGGGTATTAAATGAAAGTAGGCCCTGAAGGGTACCTAGAGCAGCCATGCTCTAAGTGTATTCCGCGGAACCCTAGGGCTCCACAATACCCCTATAAGGGTTCCGCAATAATTTAGAAAAATCAAAACACCCTCTCTGGTCGTACTTTTATTATGCTTATTAATAAAGAATACATTTTCAAAAACTATTGTTTTATTTTAGGGTTCCGTCAAGTATTTCGCTTTCCAAAAGGGTTCCGTCACCAAAAAAGTTTGAGAACCGCTTCGGAGCCTATTGGATGTTCGATGTTAGATGTTACCTGTGTTTAGTGTCCTTCGAGACTGTGATAATGCAACGATCGTAAACTAACTAACGATAACTCCAAGTTTGTGTGTTGGATGTTAGTTATCACGGCGAGTTTGCTAACCGAACTATGCCAGCAACACTATATCGCACAGTACACGTTACTAAAACGGAAGTCTCAATACATTTTAAGGCTAACCGCATAAATACGTTTTTTCGCATTCGTTTTCTGAAAGGGCATCCGAATGCATCAAATCTATACAAAATACTCATTGACTGCCGCACACGTTCGTTTTTATTACGAACGGAACACGTTCTGTACGTACGTTTAGGTAGAATGGTAGAAATCCCGAATGAGAAGAAACGAACGTCTGCGCTACGTTCACGAAACTCCGTGTCTGTATTCCGTGATCGGATATCGAATACGGAAAACGTATTTGTACAGTAACCCCCCCATTCACGCTATATATTAACTTTACGAAAACCGCCAGTATTACAAGCGACATAAGAATGGTTCAAAGGTCAAACAGTATAGCTTGACAAGGAGCTTACTGTACGACCAGTCAAAATTGGCCAAGTTGTCATATCCAAAAAATATTTTTTGTTGGTGTTACCAACACCCATTATAAAATCTAAACTTTATTCGTATACAGTTCTAATTTATTAACAATTGTTTATTTTAATTCGAAACATGAATACGATAAAGATTATTCTTGCAACTGTGTAGTTCTTTCTACTGAAGAAGAATTTATTAATATCAATAATGTCTCTAAAACAATAATAATACTTAGTGTTTATAGTAATATGTAATGTATTGAATTTTGTGGCCTGTTAGAAAAAAACATTACGAACCTACGAAAATTGTCCTAATTTCGAAATGGCCGATGCTCAAGAAAGGCATAAAGTTGAATCATTATGGAATAAAATGGAGGAAAAAACTAAACACTGTGTTAAGTATTTTGATGGCGAAACGTAGTTCGCGGGCACAGCTAGTCTCTAATAAGCGATTTTAAAAATATTTCACAAACCATTATCTAACCCAGTTTCATCAAGAATATACAAATAAACAACAGATATTATATAATATATTATTACAAATTCTTAGCTCAAAAACAAACGTTCGTAATCATCTGTTTTGATAGAAATTTGATCCTGTTTCGCGTCTAGGGTTTTTACAGCGAACAAGACATATAAAACTTACACCTGGATTTACCTGAATTCCTCAATAATAGACTGGCTACCTTACCTTTGCTTGTCGGAAGTCAACATTGTTATTGACAAACATAAATAGGTAAAATAGTGATGGTTTAGCCATGGAGGCTCAGAGCATATAGTCCAACCACCAACCAAACTAAGCAGTAAACATCTTCTACAAATATACAATTCTGGACGTTAACATAGAATAATTGCATGCAATAACCCCAGGTCATTTATACTCGCATTAGTGCGTTAATTATGTGATCACTTTCCGTTTGCTCACGGGTCATCTTTCAAGCGAGAAGCAAACATTACGTTAATGGCGAACGTAGGGAATCCCATTTTTGGGCATTGCCAGCAATCAACTTTAATTAGGCACCCTACGATTACATGAGGTGGCTATTAGCCGAAGGCACAATGTAACACCCTATGTATCAAAGACATTCATTAAATTGCGCCAAGTTGTATGGTCAAAAAGACAGGTCAAATCATGAATCATTAATTTTGCCAGCACAAATCCATCAGAGCGCAATCGTGAATATTTTCATAAGAGAAATTAAAAAGCACTTTTATATTAATCGTGTATAGTGTATGTTTGTATATATGAATATTTCGGCAAGTTTAGTTAGGTACCTATATAGGTATTAAGAAATCCTAACAAGTTTTAATTAGTGCACTTTTAACTTATTCCCGCTTATAGAGTCTCGCAACAGGATTAGCTGGTAGAGATCTCTATTATAAATCTTTTTTTAATTCAAAAATTTCGTTTCATAGTGTACAATAAAGGATTGAAGAACGTTTAATTTTAAGGTTTTTTTTAAGTTGGACATAATGATGTCCTTAATAGTTCACAGGTTCTTTATCTTTAGGGCATATTATGTAAAGCGAGAACGCATTGAAAGTAAATCGTAACAAGATTTACCATATCAAGTGTTTTGGATGTATGTGTTTTAATGCATGTCTTTCTTAATGTAATATTCCATATAATATAAAAAATAATTAAAACTGATTTTAAACTAACATTTATTATGTTTTGTTACTTAATGATATGTTATTTAGTAAAATTTCTTAAGGAAAAACTAAATACTTATGTCATTTAATTTTTGTGTTATTTCTATTTTACATTGAATTAGGCAGGACTGTTATTACCAATAAGGATTTACCGGCTTCAAAAATAAAACTATCAAGTATAATAAATTGATATGCGATTTCTCCGAAAGCGAATCTTTAATACACCCTCCGCGGATGGATGAGCATCTACCCACCCATATCATCGTGATTCAATAGGGCGGCGAGTTTTCGCAGCCCATCCGTCAGTCGCCTACTTAGAGTGAATAATGATGTCGAGCCACCAAACAGGTGGACTTGCCGGGGCTGACCCAAGCCCTTCAATTGACCCTTGTAGGTAACCTTCTGGTATAGGTGAATGTAATAAATTGTTTGTCTAATTATTTTTCAATATCCACATATTCATTATTTGAACTACGTAAAATAAACAGAAACAGAAATGTAATAAGTCAAGAATTTCAACAAAGACTATTATAAAAATAAATTATTAAAATAAACGTTTTAATACAAGCTTTTAGTAGTCGTCAATACGACAACGAGCCCAAACGCGATGGAGTTGTGTCGATTAATTGCAGAGTTCCTATGGCCACCTTCCAGCTCCAGCATTAGATCAACTCCATGTCATCATAATATTGCATTGTCACGCGATATACTGGTACATGTATGCAAAATTTCAGTTCAATCGGAAACCGGGAAGTGGGTCAAATTTAACTTGCAAGATTTCATTACAGACACCGGGACAGGTGAGAGTAAATAAAAGCTTGTAAATAATATTACTCTTAAACCTGAAATCTAAAAGCTTTCCCGTGATATAAGATTCAATTAAATAAAAATTAACACTTCAGTAATGCTTCTTACTGTTTTGCAGCCTCAAATTTTCATTCTTCGAAATGCGATAAAATTTGAATTTCGATATTTGACCGATAGATTCAAGGTTTTATATTATCGCTTCGTGAGGTTACGGAAAATTTGGCAGCCGCGCCAATCTCAATTTCATCTTTACCTCATTGTAAAAAAACTCATCTTATTTTTATCATTGTACGATCCATCGTACATTTATTTTGCTGACATAGCAACCAAGTTACGCTCGCGCGTGTTAGCTCCCCTTATATTGTATTGTTATTTGTAAATGATTTTAGTGCGCAATAAATAGTTGAACTGAACATATCTACGTTATTTTCTAACTAACTTGGTGACGTCTTCCACTGCGTGCTCCAACTACATCTCTTAACTACTATCAACTCAAATGTGCATAGCTAAACTAGCTCATACAATCATAATAACTAGTGGGCCCGGCGGACGTTCTCCCGCCCTATTACAGCGCCACCTACGGTCCTACTCTATGTGGCCTTCCTTCCCTGGACCTATTCGAACAGACACAGAAAATTTCATAAGAATCGGTCCAGCCGTTTTTAAGTTTTAGCGAGACTAACACACAGCGTTTCATTTTTATATATAACTAGTGGGCCCGGCAGACGTTGTCCTGCCCGATCACAGCGCCACCTATCGGGTCCAACTGTACGTTTAAACCTTCCTTGGACCTATTCAAACACACACAGAAAATTTCGTAATAATCTGTCGAGCCGTTTCTGAGTTTTAGCGAGACAAACACACAGCGTTTCATTTTTATATATAAGAAGAAGGAGACTAGTGGGCCCGGCAGACGTTGTCCTGCCCGATTGCAGCGCCACCTACCGGGTTCAACTGTACGTTTAAACCTTCCTTGGACCTATTCAAACTCACACATAAAATTTCGTTGGAATCTGTCGAGCCGTTTCCGAGTTTTAGCGAGACAAACACACAGCGTTTCATTTTTATATATAAGAAGAAGAAAGAAGAAGAAGACTAGTGGGTTCGGCAGACGTTGTCCTGCCCGGCTCCAGTGCCACCTAGCGGGTCCAACTTTACGTTTAAGCCTTCCTTGGACCTATTCAAACACACACAGAAAATTTCGTAAGAATCTGTCGAGCCGTTTCAGAGTTTTTGCGAGACTAACACACAGCGTTTCATTTTTATATATAAGAAGAAGAAGAAGAAAGAAGAAGAAGAAGAAGATACGGACCTGAATAAAAGACGCTCGGAACGTTGTTGAATCAAGAGTGAAGTATGCAAATGACAGCTTTGTATGTGTGCGTATTTTTTTGTAGGTCCGTGTTGTTATTATGATAATTGATAATATTATTATGTAGTAAGTATACAGAATTGAAAATATTGATCAGACAAAATTTTCCATTTTCATGATTAGCACGTACACGTATAGGTAATATAGAAGCTGCTTATTAGGTATTTGTTTACGTTTTTTTTGCATGAATATTGCGATCATTGTATTCCTTTGTTATTTTTCCGGAATAATTAATGTGTTTAAATCTTTATTATCATATTCATATTCGTTTATTTCATAAAACATGGGTAAAAGGTACATTGGTGTTAAAAAAGCAGGTGTACAGCCATGATTCGCCTTATAGGCATATGAAAATAGACAACAGACTTGAACATATTAAATTAGTAAAAAAGCTTAAAAAATGTCAATATAATAACAAGCTCGATATTATTTAATAATTAACATCAACCACAATATAATGTCTGTTTATAAGAAGTAAAACCAGATAGTTTAGATTTAGAAGCATTAGTAAGTACTTACATATAATAATTAATGTCAAAAATAATATAACAAATTAAATTAACAATGTCAATGAGTAGTAATTAAATTAAAATGGTAATACAAAATACAAAAAAAACTACTTACATGCTAAGGACCGTCAAAATTAATTATACTTACAATGTCAGTTAAAAATTTCATAATAATAAATGTAAAAAAAAATAGATTTACAATGTCAAATTAATGCTAGAATAACAAATTGAGTAAACTACCTATTAGTCTAATGTAAAGTGTCAACAGATATAGTTTCCATTATTTAACTGATTTATCATTTAAAAAATTTTCAAGACTGTAATATGCCTTACCGGCAAGGAAACGATTGAGGGCAGTCTTAAACTGTTTATTGTCAGGATTTGTCCGTATAGATAATGGAATTTTATTATAAATAGTAGGTACAATACAATTTACACTAATTTTGCGATTTGCCTTTCAATTTGCCCGCTTGACGACTTCCGTTGGGATATGATTCAAAATAGTGCAAATTGATTCTAGCAAAATTAGCAATCTCACTGATATATATAGATGTAGTCGTCAATATTTCATGTTTACGAAAATAGTGTTCACATGAGTCTTCTTGCTTCAAGCCAAACATTGACCTTAAGCATCTCTTTTGGGCCTTAAACACTCTTTGTTTATCCGTACTATTGCCCCAGAACATTATGCCATATCTAAGAATAGATCCAATATATCCATAATATGCTGTTAAAAGTGTTTTAATTGTAGCAACTTGTCTCAATTTATACAGCGCGTAAGAAAATTGGTTTAATTTTTTTACTAAAATGTCAATGTGAGGCTTCCATGTCAACGTACTATCTATTGTTAATCCTAAGAATTTTGTAACGTCCACTTCTTTTATTGGAATTCCTAAATGATTAATGTCAATTTTTGATGGAAAATTATTTCGTAGTTTTTAAATTCATTATATATGTTTTAGTTAAATTGATCGTCAAATTATTTAATGTCATCCACTTAATAACTAATATAAGAGTATTATTAATGTCATGTTCTATATCATGTATATTGTCGCATGTAAATAATATAGTACTGTCATCAGCAAAAAGAGTCATGAAGTGATTGGTTACATTACAAAGGTCGTTTATATAAATATTAAATAGTAGTGGACCCAGAACACTGCCCTGTGGAACACCAAAGCAGACAGACCTTTCTTTTGATGCATAAGTGGTATTTTTACCAGACCCGAGATTAATTCTATTTATATGTGTTATTTGTCTTCGATTATTCAAATAAGACCCAATTAGTTTATTGACATTGCCTCTTACACCATACGCTTCCAGTTTGCTAAGCAGTATTCCATGGTCGACATTATCAAACGCTTTGGTCATATCCATATAGATGGCGAATGTCGGTTTTCGTTTTTGTACATAGCTAATGATTCTTTCTAGAAACTCGTATATTGCCATATTAATTGACCTTTTTTCCGGAAACCATATTGGTGCTTTGTAAAAATGTTGTTTATTTCAAAGTATCTGTATAGTTTGTCATGTATAACTGTTCACGCTCGAGGAAGAGCGAGTGGCGGCACTGCATTCTAGTCTGTGCAGTGACAGCTTTTTTGGCGGCCGGCCGCATGTGATATGTCAGTTGAGTCGAGTCGAAATGTCATGACATGCTTAGAGGTTATAAGTTCAGGCCGGAATAAAATATAATATACAATATTCAAGCAAATAGTGGTTTGCGCGGCGCACCTAATATCGGGGTGCGAAAGCCCGCTTTGTGTTGTGCGAAATCGCGTGTGTGAGTCGTGGTGGCCTATTAGGCATTTGTAGTGCTCCGGTCTCCACCGGTGGATCCACTGCAGATCTTCAGGAGCCGCGACTTCCTTCGAGCTAGCTCAGGAAGTCCACCGGCTACGGAGGAGACGGAAGGAGACAATTGGAGCCAAGGTAAGTAATACCAGCTTTCTATGAGTTGGTAGTCAAATAAAATTCAGCAATACAAGTCGGTGAAACGCCGACGTGGTGGAGTCTACTTGGGGCACCACCATCTCTTGGTAGCAGAGCGTGGTTTTTAGATTTGAGTGGTTCTTAGATTTGAGTATTTGATTAGTATTGTACAATTGATATTGTAATCTTGTTGGTTGTCCAAACGGGCAATACATATTAATTGGTTTTGATTGCTGATTTTAAACCGACTACCAGCTCATTTGTGGACCGATCTCCTTAACTAATTGTCATTGTATATGAAAAATTGGGGTTAAATGCCTTTGTTGTTCTAGTTAAGTTCTAGCATTTACCTATATTTGATTTTGGTTTGTTTTTTCATATCTTTGTTTTGCCCTTGAATATTTTGTTTGTTAAGTTGTAAACTTATACTTGAATTTGATTTGTTGAAAAAATTTTGCTGCTAAATGACTTTGCTGTTGTTGTAATACACTATATTGCTGTGTTAAGTTTTAGCATTTACATTTGATTTTGTTTTGTTTGCCTTTGAATATTGTGTTTGTTAAGTTATTGACTTAATGCTTGAATTTAATTTGTTTGAAAAATTCTGTTGTTAAATGCCTTTGTTGTTCTAGTTAAGTTCTAGCATTTACACTTGATTTTGGTTTGTTTATATATTTTGTTCTGCCTTTGAAGTTCCTCCCGATCTGTTTTATTGTCTGCGGTTGTCGGTCTGTTTGTCTGTGTATTATTATAGAGTATCTTAATTTTGGTGCAAAATGGTCCCGCCAGTCAGCCCGCTTAGTGGTGCCCGCGCGGGTGCACAAAAGATTTTGAGATGGTTTGCTAGTGCCGTCGCTTTGGTAGACCGACCAGACCGAGAACAGGCCTTGTTAATTCGGCATGAGGGAGTACCGGCTCGCTTGAAGGAATTGGAGCAGCTTTTCGTTGCTCATCAACAATATCTGCTCGACCACCCAGCCGAGGGTGCCGCTGAGTTGCGGGCAGTCGACCAATTTAATGCCGATTATGATCAGTGTTTTGAACAGGCGGATGTGATTATAAACAAGGCTCAGGCAATCCTATCCGTCCGGAGGGGTGAGTCGTGCACGCCCGGGGAGGTCAAGCCTACCCCGGCCGGCTTGCTGGGCAGACTGCCCACTTTAGACATCCCAACCTTTGATGGGAACTTGGCTTCTTGGATGGGGTTCATTAACCTCTTTGATAGCCTGGTTCACTCGAGGGACGACCTGTTCCCTAGCCAGAAATTGGCCTATTTGCTCTCTGCCTTACGGGGAGAGGCTGGTGTACTTGTCCAGCATCTACCTGTCAATGATGACAGTTATGATATTGCAAGGGCGTTGTTGACCGCCCGGTATCAGAATGTTCGCTTGCTAGCGGACACACATGTGGATGCCATTTTAGGGCTGCCACGAGTATCGCGGGTCTCCTCATTGAGGAAGGAGATTTTGAACCCGCTGCTAAGCGCTATTAACGCGCTCAAACGCCTTGATCTACCGGTGGACCAGTGGTCCTTTATTTTGCTCCACCTCATCCTCGATAAGCTTCCCATGGAGATGAAGGGGCGCTTTGAACAAAGGTATGGGGGCAATAGTGCCTCGTACCTCCCCCCCTTCTCGGATCTCCTCAGATTTTTGGAGGATGAGTGTCGGATGACCGACCACTTGGATCTGGTTCCTATACCGGGACCGAGTACAGGCCGCTTTGAGGCGACCCGGGCAGCGCCACGGAGAGAGCGCCGCCCGCACAAGCAGTATACTGCAGTGCGGCAGAACTCTCCACACGGGGAGAGGCCGAGGCCTTGCAAGTGTTGCAAGCGGGATGGCCATCGTTTGCCGGCCTGTCCCAAATTTGTTAGCCTACGCACCGAGGGGCGTAGGAATATGGCCAAGCAGCGGAATTGGTGCTACCGCTGCCTGGGGGCCCATATGGCATCGGCTTGCCCCCACCCACGAGATTGCCACTGTTGTGGAGGGGCCCATCACCCCCTTTTGTGCTTCAACAATAGAGACACTCGTGAGGTGGTGAGAGAGAGGGACTCGCACACGGGCGGGGGCCCTCCTAGGTCACCCACCTCTCCGAGGAGATCGGAGGGGCGTGCCACCCCTCCGCGGAGATTGGACAGGCGCCCCCCCTCCAGTGAGAGGATTGGGCGCCCCACCCCCCCTACGGGCGGGGGGGATCGACGCGCCGCTTATGAGGCGCCACCGCGGGATTGGGCCGCGGTTATTAGGGAGCCACGTCGGGAGACAATACGCTTCTCTCCCCCTCTGATGGAGAGACCCCGGTTGTCACGGGCTCCCCCAACTTTCGCCCATCATGGGCACCGCCCGGCCCCCCGATGCAGCTTTGGTCGGGGTGTGTACGTGCCGGATTGGGACCCGCTCGAGCGCCTTGAGCGCCCTATTCCTCCGCCGCGCACGCATTTTTCTTCGGACCCCCCTTCCCCCCCGTTGCGGGGAATGCGGGAGGATTTTCACTAAACCAACTGTCGGCTGCAACCCCCCCACAGGAGCAGGTGCTGTTACCAACAGCCTCCGTACAGGTGTGGGGCCCGAGGGGCACCTTTGTTTTAGTTCGCGCCCTTTTGGATACGGGAGCTCAGGGTTGCATTGCCTCCAGCTGGCTGGTCCGGCAGTTGAGTTTGAACACATCTCCATACCTTGAATCGGTACGAGGAATCGGAGACCTGCGGATCCCGGATCCGATCGGTCAGGTTTTGTTCTCCTTCTCCCCCCACTTCTCTTCAGCGCCCAAAATTGGCGCTACCGCGATTGTTTATGAGAAGGTTGTTGGTCAGCTTCCGCAACAGCACGTTTCGCGCGCTGTCGTTGATGCGACATCAGGATTGACTTTGGCTGACCCTTCCTTCCACCGAACCGGTCCGATTCACTTATTGCTCGGTGCCGATGTTCTAGGCCGCGTGTATTGTGGGAAGAGGAGAGAGTTACAGAAGGGTGGGCTGGTAGCCTTATCTACATCGCTTGGGTTTGTAGTGATGGGACCAGTTAGGCATAACCCACCATCTCCATCGGTGGACAGTTACATAACTGTTAGCTCCACCTTATCGGATGTCCTTCAACGGTTTTGGGAGGTGGAAGAGCCACCTACCGTGAAGCGAGTGAACCCCTTGGATGAGGAGTGTGAGTTGTTCTACCAGAACAATACAGGTCGCCTTCACTCGGGACGGCTGATCACTCGTTTGCCCTTTTTGTCAGTTCGCCCCTCACTTGGCAGCTCCCGGCCGTTGGCCGAGAAGCGGCTGCTGTCCATGGAGCGTCGTATGAGTAGGAACTCCGACCTCAAACAGAAGTATGTCGACTTCATGCGAGAATATGAGCAACTGGGGCACATGTCGGTCTCGCGACTGGACTGGCGAAACGAGGAACATAATTTTCTTCCTCACCACGCGGTTTTGAAACCTTCCACCGGGAAGATACGCGTTGTTTTTGATGGGTCAGCTCCTACGTCTACCGGAGTTTCGCTGAATCAATGTCTGCATGCTGGACCGAAGTTGCACCACGAGGTGGGTGATGTATTGACCAACTTCCGTCGCCATGCCGTCGTCTTTGTGACCGATATCCGGATGATGTTTCGGCAGACTGTGATTCACCCGGACGATAGACGATATCAGCTCATATTATGGAGGGAGGATCCCAGAGATCCCATGCTGGTCTACGAGCTGAACACCAATACATACGGTTTGCGTTCGAGCCCCTTTGTGGCAATTCGCTCACTTGTGGAACTCGCTGAACGTGAGCGGTTACGATACCCTCGCGCATCCTTGGTTCTCAAGGAGGATGCATTTGTGGATGATATTTGTACGGGCTCCTCTAGTGTCGAGGAAGCCTTGATTTTGCGAGATGAACTAATTGCTCTTCTCGGGGCTGGTGGTTATGAACTGAGGAAGTGGATGTCCAACTCACCTCAGCTTTTGTGTGACTTGCCAGACGACCACCAGCAGGAGCCTCATATTTTTGAGAATGCCAACACTCCAGATTTACTGTCTGTTTTGGGAGTGCAATACAGACCTGTCCAGGACACGTTCACCTATCGATTGGAGCTGCCAAGCCCCAAGGTCTGGACGAAACGGTTGGTTTTGTCTACAGTAGCTCGTACCTTTGACCCAAATGGCTGGATTAGTCCCGTAGTGTTTTGGATGAAGTGCTTCCTACAGGAACTTTGGTCAGCCGAAGTGTCGTGGGATGAGCCCCTCTCGGGCCGTTTGCTGCGAGATTGGGAGTCCTTCATGTTGTCTCTCCCCGACATTAACCGTGTTAGTATCCCTAGACATATACTGCCTAAGGGACGGTTTACGGCCAGCCTTCATGGCTTTTGTGACGCGTCTGAGAGTGGATACGCAGCCGTCGTATATATCCGGACGGTCGATGATAGAGGAGCTGTTAAGCTCCACTTGCTAATTGCTAAGAGTAAGGTTGCTCTACTTCGGACTCGATTAACGATTCCGAAGTTAGAATTGTCTGGAGCTACTCTTCTGGTTCGGTTGATGAACCACGTTGTTGACACCCTGGGACGTAGTGTGGACTTTGAGTCGCTCTTTGCTTGGTCCGACAGTCAGGTTGTCCTGTGTTGGATTAAGAACTCCGTCCACTCCCTGGAAGTATTTGTGGCCAATCGGGTATCCCAAATACAGGCCTCGAAGGCCACGTTGATTTGGCGCCACGTGCCAGGTGAAATAAACCCTGCTGACTGTGCATCACGTGGCAGCGAAGCCCCTCAGCTTATTGACCACACTCTGTGGTGGGGTCCCGACTGGTTGTTACAACCGTCTTGGCCTTCCATACCAGCTGTGGTGAAGGTACCAAATCCGGGCTTGCGTGTTCACGCTGTCGAGACTATGGCGGCTCCAGAGCGGGAATTTTTATTAGACCGCTACAGTTCTCTGGACAAGTTGCTCGGCATGACCGCTTGGATAAGAAGATTTATACGAAATTGTCGCCGGCCTCAGGACAAAGATTTGTGTCCGGTCCTCTCACCGCAGGAGCGCCAAGATGCTCTTGTGCATTGGGTGCGTATGACCCAGTCTAGAGCGTTTGAACCGGAACTTAAGATTTTCCGTACCGGGACGTCCAAACTGAAGGGACCCTTGGTGCGTTTGACTCCCTTTCTGGATGATAAAGGATTGTTGCGTGTAGGAGGCCGATTGAGGCACGCTAACTTGCCTTATAGATCACGTCATCCCCTGTTGCTCCCCAAGGACGGACCATTGGTGCGATTGTTGATCATTGATCGCCATGTGAAGAATGCTCATGCCGGATGTAATGCATTGACCGCGCTCCTCCAACGGGAGTTTTGGATTTTGTCAGCGCGAAGAATAATCCGATCTGTTATCTTTCGATGTCTGCCCTGCTATCGTTTACGCCCCGAGACGATGCAGCCCCAAATGGGTGATTTGCCTGCTGATCGTGTGAATGAATCGATGACCTTCTTAGGAGTTGGAACTGATTTTGCGGGACCATTCACTATAAAAACGTCGCGACTCCGTAATGCTAAGACTGAAAAGGCTTACTTGTGTGTGTTTGTTTGTTTGGCCACTAAAGCCGTTCATTTGGAGGTGGTGAGTGCGCTCACCATGGACGCTTTCTTAGCAGCGTTAGGCAGATTTGTCTCCCGCCGGGGACTGCCTTCTCTAATTCGGTCCGATTGTGGGACGAACTTCAAGGGCACTGATAGACATATAAGAGAAGTTTGTGAATTTTTAGATAAAAATAATATTGAGATCGGATCCACACTATCCCGTAGGGGGGTAACATGGCGATACTCCCCGCCGTCTTGCCCTCACTGGGGAGGGATTTTTGAATCTGTTGTAAAGGCCGCCAAGACTCACCTTCGCCGCGTTATTGGGGAGACTATTCTCACGTTTGAGGAACTCGCGACGGTGTTTCATAAGATTGAGGCGGTTCTCAACTCGCGTCCGTTATGTCCGTTGTCTACCGACGCGAACGATTTGCAGGCCCTCACGCCGGGCCATTTCTTGATAGGCAGACCACTTAACGCCCTGCCCGAGTATCCTTATAGAGATATCAATCCCGGACGCCTTTCGCGGTTTGAGTTGCTCCAGCAGCTTACCCAGAGCTTCTGGCGCCGCTGGCACCTTGAATATTTACACATTTTGCAACAGCGCGTTAAGTGGTCAGATAAGACAAACCCACCGAGGGTTGGAGACCTCGTGTTAGTGAAGGACCCAAACCTGCCACCCTTACGTTGGCGTCGCGGACGCATTGTCCAACTTACTCTAGGGTCTGATGGTGTGCCCAGGTTTGCCGAGGTCCTAGTTGGGGATTCTGTTTTGAAGCGCGCGGTCGCTACTCTTTCTCGCCTCCCCTTAGACTGATTTGGCGGACAGTCCGGAACTGTCCGGAGCGGGGGGATGTTCACGCTCGAGGAAGAGCGAGTGGCGGCACTGCATTCTAGTCTGTGCAGTGACAGCTTTTTTGGCGGCCGGCCGCATGTGATATGTCAGTTGAGTCGAGTCGAAATGTCATGACATGCTTAGAGGTTATAAGTTCAGGCCGGAATAAAATATAATATACAATATTCAAGCAAATAGTGGTTTGCGCGGCGCACCTAATATCGGGGTGCGAAAGCCCGCTTTGTGTTGTGCGAAATCGCGTGTGTGAGTCGTGGTGGCCTATTAGGCATTTGTAGTGCTCCGGTCTCCACCGGTGGATCCACTGCAGATCTTCAGGAGCCGCGACTTCCTTCGAGCTAGCTCAGGAAGTCCACCGGCTACGGAGGAGACGGAAGGAGACAATTGGAGCCAAGGTAAGTAATACCAGCTTTCTATGAGTTGGTAGTCAAATAAAATTCAGCAATACAAGTCGGTGAAACGCCGACGTGGTGGAGTCTACTTGGGGCACCACCAATAACCTTTTCAATAATCTTGGAAAATATAGATAAGAGAGCGATGGGTCTATAGTTTTTTAACAGTTTCTTATTATCTTTTTATTTCTTATTATCACTTCAACTAATTGGTATTATAAAATATTACGTCGATCCATACCGCATTATGGCTGCGTATATTTTTCTTATTCGTTTAAACGGCGTATGTCGGCCACATAATGGGCCTTACTGTCTCCCCAGAATTTTTAAGAAGGCTTTTGAGTATTGTTGCGAACTGCTTATGTTGAAGATTCACTTTCCTGAGTCCGTTCGATTTGGAAAGATTTGTCTCTAAGACGCGAACGTTAAAGACACAGTAGCGAATTTTATTAAATAAGGCAACCGTCACTGATGGACTGATCTATTAACACACCACCGCTCAAACTAGGTACCACGCGAATTGGGCTGAAATTTGGCACAAAGACAAATTATTATGGCTTAAGCATCCACGGTTTTGGGAAATTTAACTCCATATGAGAGTGAAATAAGTAATGAAGGTGAAAAGATAATACAAAACTGCTTAGTTTTTGAAGACTACCTTTAAAGGGGTTAAATAGGGGTTGAATGTTTGTGTGTGTTTTAAGGTAAGAAAATGAGCAATATAAAAATGACAGGTCAAATCTATTTGACATAAAATATTACAAAAAAATATACACAAACTATTTAATGCCTCTATATTTAACAGTTTAAACCCGCGCCGTGCTTAGTCGAGACGGAAGTCAATATACTCCAGAGGCGGTATCATGGGTGGTGTTAGGAATTTTTAAAATATAACCACTATAATAATATTAATTTAACATTTTTACGAAAACTTGCAACATTTTCCACATTCAAGCGGGAACTGTATCAAACAACAGCCCACGTGGCTGGAGCAGCGGACGGTTTGTGTTTTAAAAGGATATTAAATACATTTTAAATGGTAATAAAAATGTCTTCTATTATTTTCTCACATAATATTTTAAATTACACAACCTGTTGTTTTCATTTTCATAAAAAGTTTTTTTTTTTACAAAAATACGGCTAAAGCGAAAGCGAAAAAGTTGTTGAAAAAAATTTCGGTCTCGATAAACATCCGGTGCACTCGTTTCAACCGTCAAGCAGTTTCAAGTCTTCTAATTTTCACAAATATTATTCATAAATGTTCCTCCTTAAATATAAAATACTTCGTCTAGTGCCACACGCACTAATTAGTGCAAATATCATACAACATAAAACGGGAAGGGCGGCTAATAATAAATGTAAGCGTAGGCTGTAGTAGTTGCGGTGCGTAACCCGTGGTGGGAAAACGGCTTTCTTTACGAGCTATTCCGCTGAGCCAATATTTCTTCGCGACAGTGCGCGCCGTCATAAAATAAAACGAAAAATTCCAGTACTGCCTCAAGCCGCCATGAAAATCATAAGAGGCGAGATTTTACGGGCATCGAGACGGCGCGGCGCCCTCGCCAGGTGATTAACAACGTAAACAATAAATAGGAAATGCCGCTTTATTCCCTAGAACTTTATAGGTGAACTGGCGCTCGCTGCTGATAATTGCTTTATGGTCTTTATTGTTATGAATACTTTCCTGTTGGTCTTGTTTAAGCTTGCGTTGCTATTTTTTTCTCTTTTCGGTAGCACGTAATAAGTCAATAATAATTTCGTATTTTTATTTTTATTTTGAATTCAACTCAGGCCTATATAGGTATAAGGTATACGGCTTGGTGCTTCTATGTCCTTGGATCGACAGATTGAGTTACTGCTATCAATAGGTGAGGCTATTGTTGAGGTACACAGATACACATCAAGATCAACTTGTACTACGAAACGACATTTTAATTGACGGTTTGCTCGATGCACGGCAAATGTAAATAGTCACCAGCCACCTACAACTCTCGGCTTACCAGTCGTGTAATGTGTCGCGTTTGTTTGCTGAGGCGCAAACAGAAATTTTAAGGGAACAAAATGTTGCATCTCCTCAATTCATCTAGACTGGCCTTTCCTATCCAGAAACACTGAAAACATAGCAATATGTCTTAAAATACATTTTTACGTTATATTATACTCGAACATAATGTAAAAATGTTAAACTTTGTCTACTAATAAAACTAATATATTTTGCAACACGTAAAATAAATAATCTATTAAAGAAAATATATAAACATTGACAATTAAAAGGAACTATATAGAAAGAACTTCATATTTTATATTTCCAGTTTAAATATTTTAGCATGCCTCTATTGACAAACTCGCGATTACGAAGCTAATCTGACGGATAAACGAGTACCACTTGGAAAAAATGATTTGAAAGTACACAACAGAAAGATGAGGGCAGCAAGCTTTGATTGTTTGTTTACGCTCATGCAAAGAACACCCTCTTACTGTAAGTGGGTGTACGGAGTGCACTTATTATACCGTGCGCTTGAGCCACGACAAATGCTTGACAAAATACTCTGCCAATTGTGTCGGAGCACCGCCCTCGATTGTTCGAGATGAAAAATGGCCTATTCGGATTGTTCCAGAACAAATGCGTGCCGTCCGGGTCATTACGCTTTGTTTTAGGTATAAGTACGACAAAAAATTCGTTGTGAAAAGCTGAAATTCTCTTTTCCGCCCTCTTGAGTTGTGAGTAAGCAGTGTTTAAACTACGGCCAATTGTTTTGTCATGAGAAATTGTTTCCAGGCAACGCTCTCATCACCCTCATTGTAATGTGAAAAAACTCCTGAAAGTGCTTAAAATATTAAGGATTTAAAGATATCAGACCTTTCCGTCCTTTACATACAGTTTCCTGAAAAAATGAGACCTGTACTTAAAATACCCAACTTCACCAACAGTCCCAACATTTTAGGTTAACCCTAAGCCACGATAAGAGACACTTTATAGAAAATTGGTGTTCACCAGCACTTAGGGGACACCTAGTACCGAAAGGGATCCCTTTAATACAGTCATATAGGGTCCACTATTCCACTACCTAGCGCTAAGTGACAGTTATTTTGAGGTTACTTTCTGCTAGTTTGGCAAGTTTGCTCTAATCCTTACAATTTAATAGTTTAGCTGTTATTGACGCTTATTTAACATTTATTAGCAGTGGCTGACATTTTTTTAAAAAACGTCGCCCCTGTGTCGTGGCTGTAGTTACAAACATAGAATATCACATGCACATACGCCCAGTCAGGAACAAGGTGATTTCTGTAGGTGATACAAAATAAGGCTTTCTGTAGGTGATACAAAATAAGGATTAATTCAGATTTCTGTAGGTGATACAAAATAAGGCTTTGCCACAGAACAATAAAGGGAGTCTCAAGAAGTCATCATTTCACTAAGAGATGAACGTTCAGACCTCGTTGATGAGCATAGACTTACGGAATATAATACGAAAATGTTGTTAAAATTGAAAGGTTAAATATAGTTTTTCAGACTCGCTTTCAGAAAAGAAAGTAATTGTTTTATTCATAAAGAAACATCAAGGAACGATTTGTACATGGTCCTTATCGAGTCGAATATGTTATATTTTGTGAGTACTCTGTAATTGATGTAAAATTTTCACAAGTGTCATCGACTGAGAAAAAATTTCTACATTTGGTTTGGTGATTATTGAACAAATTCACTTATCACATCACAATGGAGTCTTATTTGAGAATGCAAGAATATACTAAACTTAACATTCAGAAGGGCAAAATTAATTTCAAATAGACACCAAAGGATCGTATTACTTTAACGTATTTGGAAACACGATTACATGCTTTGGAGGATCAATGGTCGTCATTTAACAGTACACATAAGATAATTATTTCTGAATTCAGTATTAAGGATATTAAGAAAACTTCGTATCACTCAAGTGAGGCTTATGATGAGACGGAAGAATTTTACATATTTTACAAAGCGAATTTAAAGGAAGCTATTTTGATATTTAGTAGAGATTCTAAGTCGGTAGAATTTAGTAGTACTAGTGTTCCAAAACACGAACAATCCTTTAATATTAAATTACCGCAAATCTCCATTCCTAATTTTAGTGGAAAATATTCAGAGTGGATAAGTTTTCCTGATCTATTTTTGACCTTAATTCATAATAATAAAGGATTGGACGATGTTCAGAGACTACATTATTTGAAGAGTCATTTGGCAGGGGAAGCTGATTAAATGCTTAGGTATGTACCTATTGCGGCTTGTAATTACAAAACTTGTTGGGATCAGCTGGAGCATCGGTACAACAGTAAAAGGTATGTAGCAAATTCTATTTTAAAGCATTTTATGAGTCAAAGAAATATTTTATCCGAATCTGCTAGTTCTATTAAAGAGTTGCTTAACACAACAGATGAGTGTTCAATTGCAAATGTATACTAAATGCAAAAGTACCTACTCCTACAAAAATACGTATATACGAAGGTATAAATATGCTTTAAACCTTTGCAGTGCACCCGAGTTGTCTCCGGTTACACACGTTTAAGTGCCGTCTTTCTTTGAGAATTGGGAATGTTCCGATGAGTTGGAAGCAAGCGAATAATGCAGTCTGTGCCTAAGAACAGTCGCAGTTCTGATTCATCACATAACAGACCTATAGCTATCACCTCCATACTCGGCAAGATAATGGAACGTGTAATAAACAGCCCTTATCTACCTGAAACACAGCGAACTTTTAAGTGATTATCAATACGGTTTTCGCTGTAGCTGTTCCACCGGAGATCTTTTAATATACGCCAAGCAATTTTGGGGCGAAGCCATTGAAAAATTTTGTGAATCTATTGCAGTTTAATTGGATATCTCCAAAGCTTTCGACATGGTCTGACACGACAGTCTCATCAAACGTCATTCGGAATACCTCCTGACATGAGTACCTGGATTACGTTTCTCAGGGGTCTGTTTTATCCATAACGTTCCATCTATTGCATAATCAATCATAAAATGGCGGATTACATTTTTTTCAATCCTCTCAATATGGGTATCAAACGAAATGCCTTGACTGGTAAAATAGTAAGAAAGAAAGAAAGAAAGATATATTTATTTGCTAGAATACGGTGACACAAGTTCTTAAGGTTTAATGGCTCTACATACTCTGTTGAAGTCGTCAACGTGCAAAATGTTTTCGTCAGGCTTTACAAATGATTGTTTTTAAGACGTCATAAATAATAAAATAGACACTAAAATCATGAATATAGAAATAGTTATTATTTTTTGAAGTTAAAGAGTTCTATCGAAAAAAGGGTAACGACGATGTAGATAATGTGGGTACAAAAAGCTAAAAAATAATTTGTTAGATTCTAAGCTCTACTTATCACATTGCTTTCTTCGTCCATCTACGGCAGGAATGGGGAAACTGTTTCCTTCGCGTGCCAATATTCACTAACGAAATATCTGGAGGGCCAAGTTGTTGCATTTTTGGCTATATTATTTGCTGAAATAAAAATATTGATATGCATTTTCTGATACACTTATTTATTGTGAAATGCAACTTAAAAAAGAAATGCAAATTGCATTTTAATTCAACTTTTAACCAAATTTAAAATTTATTTTGTACAATATTTATCTGTATAGTTTGTTCGCCCTGCGAGCATGGACTTGTCGATCGACATATCGACAAAAGCATCTGTCCTTTTCACTCCTTAGGAATATCTGTCAAATTTATCGATTTTTGTCGAGTATGTCGATCTTAGCTGTCAATTTTTGTTTATCGAGAGTTCCATGCTCGCAGGGCAGAATCGAGAAAACAATCGATTCTGCTAATAAAAAATAATGGGTCCAATTTAATGCAAAATTCAATTTCCTACTACACCGCTTTTTGAATTTACTTAACGGTATTACAGAATAAGTAATAGTACTAGAATAATAATAGTATTAGTAGAGTAGTAATAATAGTAGTTCTTAAGTAACTATATCGTCTTTATTTTGTATCGGCCGGGCGGCGGCTAAGTAGCAGCATCGTATTCACAGGTGCGTGACCATAGTTTTAAATTTGCGAAAAATGCAAAAAAAAAAACAGAAAAATGGACATATATTTATGAATAATCCGCAAGAAATTAATTTATATTATTCTTTTATAATAAAAAATAGCTTGGGTGTCTAAGCTTTTAAGCATTGGATTACTTAAGCGTAATTATTTTGAAGCGAGAAAAAATTATTTGTTTTGTCGTAAGTTAAGCATTGCGAATAGTACCATAGACCACATCCATACGCTGCGGCAGGTTATACAGAAGACCGAGAAGTATAATCTGCCACTTTTCTTGGCGTTTGTGGACTATGAGAAAGCCTTTGATTCGATCGAGACATGGGCGGTGCTGCAGTCTCTCCAAAAGTGCCAAGTGGACTACGTACATAGAGGTGCTAAGGTACCTATACGGAAATGCCACTATGTCGGTTCGACTCCAAAACCACAGCTCAAATCCCATCCAATTGCAGCGAGGTGTAAGACAGGGGGACGTTATCTCTCCAAAACTCTTTACCACCGCATTGGAGGATATTTTCAAGCTTCTGGATTGGAAAGGATACGGCATTAACATTAATGGCGAGTACCTAACACATCTCCGTTTTTCCGATGATGTAGTTCTAATAGCTGAGATCTTGGAAGACCTGAACACCATGCTCGGAGATCTCAGTAGTGCTTCCCAAAGAGTGGGTCTTAAAATGAACATATATAAGACATAAATCATGTCGAATGCCCATGTTGTACCCACTCCAGTTAATATTGGGAACACTACACTTGAAGTTGTAGACAGTAATGTATACCTGGGACAGATAGTCCAGTTAGGTAAGTCCAACTTCGAGAATGAGATCTTTCGTCGAATCCAGCTCGGATGGGCAGCTTTCGGGAAGTTACGAAAAATCTTCTCGTCCAAATTACCTCAGTGTCTCAAGACGAAAGTCTTTGACCAGTGTGTGTTGCCAGTGATGACCTACGGAAGCGAAACGTGGCCATTCACTATGGGTCTCGTCCGAAGGCTCAAGGTCGCTCAGCGGGCAATGGAGAGAGCAATGCTTGGGGTCTCCTTGCGTGATCGGATCCGAAATGAGGAGATCCGCAGAAGAACTAAAGTAACCGACATTGCTCGAAGGATTGCTCAGCTGAAGTGGCAGTGGGCGGGACACATAGCTAGAAGAGCCGATGGCCGTTGGGGCCGAACGGTTCTTGAGTGGCGACCACGATCCGGGCGACGCTCAGTGGGTAGGCCCCCGACCAGGTGGACCGACGATCTGGCAAAGGTCGCGGGAAGCCGCTGGATGCGGGCAGCATAGGACCGATCATTGTGGAGATCCATGAGGGAGGCCTATGCCCAGCAGTGGGCATCGTGCGGCTGAGATAATGATGATGAAGCATTGATAAAATAACAAAAGCAATGTTAATATTATTTTTTGTAGAATAGACTTACGCTTGACCACAATCTCGCCTGATGTTAATCGATGATGCAGTCTACGGCGAAACGCGTTTGTCTAGTAAAAATCGATTCACTCTCGATTTGAAGACACCCAGGTTGTATTCATCAGGAAACCACTCAGGCAACATGTTCCATTGTTTGGCGGTTCACACGATGAATGTATTACCAAAACGCTCGGTTCTCGTGTTTGGAGTGTGAGTGTCTACCATATAGCGGTGGCGCCTTTTCGTGTTTCTGGTTGTCCGATGGAAAAAAGGGCTAGGTGGTATTAAATTGCGCAAATCAGTCGCGCACTCTCCGCAATGTACACGGTAGAAGACCGACAACCTGGCAACTTTGCGGTGATGTTCCAAACTTTGTAATCGGTAATTTAAATGACAATTAGGTAGGTACTGCCAATAAGATTTTTGGCACGTCTTTCAATTGAGTCCAACGCTTGGAGCTGATATTTGGCAGAACCAATACAAAGATGCGAACAGTATTCCATACACGAGCAAACTTGTGCTTTATATAGTGAGCAGCTGTTCCCCAAATTGCCGTCTTTACCATAAGGGCATACGGGGGCATACGGGGCCCGTGCCCAGGTCCCCCATTCTCAGGGGGCTCCGAAGAACTCACAAGTTGACTGCTATGTATATTTTTGAAATTGCCGCGAAGTAGAAGATTTAGGAGCGCTGATGTTTGTGGGAACATGAGACATGTAAAACTCTTTTTGTTTCTGCATGATTTTATCATTAAGCATAAGGTTCCATTTGTGATGCTGAAGTTTTTTGCAGTGAAAATAGGTGATATTCCGAAAGCCTATACGAAGATAATTTTTTCTTAGTAGTGATTATTTTATGCGAGCCTCATACTACTAATGAGAATGAAATTTCTAACAATACGAAAACTTCACTTGCGTAACTACTAGACACGCGGCAGCGTGTCCAGCCAAGTTCAAAGAATAAGGAACTGGCGACGTAGGAGCTACGAGTATGTGTAATATTACACGAACCATCTCGCACCACTTTTGAAGTTTTGACCCTGTCACAACTCGAAACCTATTTAACCTACAAACATGAAATTTGGTACATTTATTAGAACCCCTTAGCTTATCTGGAATCCGAAATTTTATATATGTAATTCAAACAGTTATTGATTATATTGATAGAAGTTCAATCCATATTATATGAAGTTCTTAAACCAAGATAATAACTGTTGTAGTACCTACCGCCTTTACCCGCCACAAAATATGCGAAATTTAGAGACACCACTAAAAAACAAAAGAAAAATACACCTGGCAACTCCAACATCACCATACGTCATTCGTTTTTTTTGGTTTCGCTCTACGCAGTTGACACATATTTTACTTATTCATGTTTTTCAAAGTTATTTATTTTTCTAAATAAAACTAAAATGCAGAACGCTATGCAATATACAATTTCAGTACACCAAGATCAGAAGGAAACTAATATGACTATGCTTTTATAAAAACCTAATAGAAGCTATAAAAAGCAATAAGTGGGATGAATATTTGTAATCTAATAAAACTGTAAAATTATTCAGTCATATTTTTATCAAAAACCAAATATCAGAAAGTACAGCAAACTAGCCAATTCAAATCTTGAACTTGAATTACATCCCAGGTGAAATAAATACATTGTGTGAATAATTGACTGTAAATTATTAGTCTGTATTTGGCACCCAAATAGATATAAATTCTTTTGTCAGCGAAGTCAACAACAACGTATATCCTATATATTGAACTTGGCTTTCATTTTACATTTATGTTTTTGATGGGATATCATTACTTTTTGTACAGAAATGATTAGTATTCATCAGAAAATGGCACAGCATCAGAGCGCTCGCGCTTATGAGCGCGGCTGTCTTTTTTATTACTTTGTTAATACTAAGTATCAATAATTTTCAGATTTCAGATTTTTTCCTTTGTATACGCCTCATAGTCTACCTTGATGCCAAATCTAAAGTTTCAAGGTCATCTGGGAGTCGGTTAGGTGTTTGATCTCTAAGTCAGTGAGTCAGTCATAAAAATACCGATTTTTAAACGTTTATATATTATTTTCGATAACTGTTTAAGCTACATGTATGAAATTCTAGGTAAGCTAATGGCCTTTAATAAATGTACCAAATTTCATGTATGTGGATTAAATACATTTCAAGTTGTGACAGGGTCAAAAGTGGTGCGAGATGGTTCGTGTAATATTACACATAGCTGAGCTACGTCGCCAGTTCCTTTTTTTTTGCACTTGGCTGTACACGCTGCCGCGTGTCTAGATAATCTCCCTATTTTAAGTATTTTGTTAAATTAATGAAATGTCTTATTATTTCGTCAAATATTCAAACAGAAATTTCTTGCAGCTCAAGCATTTTATGGAAAAGATAAAAATCTGTCGGAAATCATAACAGCCGAGATTTTACTGGGTGGCATCCTATCGGAACGGGGATGCCAGAGATTGTTTCAGCGGATTGAGACGATAATAACAATGTCGTCACTTCCTCAATCTAACTTGTTCAATGTTCCCTCGCCGATACGCAATAATATTTTATTCGGCTGAGCAAAATTTTACGATAGTCTCTTTTTCTCGCTGTACAGAGCAAATATATATTATTATATACGAAGTTGTTTGCTGATGCCGATTTTACAATATTATTCTACTGTAGTCATTTGATTCTTTTAAGGCGCTACTTTCCCGTTTTCAAGCAATTTCGATTTACTGTACCGCCACAAATATAAAACATATTGTTCAACATATTATCTAAACATCCTTAAAGACAGAAATATGATAAATAATATTTCAATATTTTAAAATAGCTGTGAATCAGAAAATACAATAAGAAATGACATAAAAGTTTTACCAACAGATGTGCATTTTTTTTGTACTCCAGTTTTCCAAAAATCGATTAAAACGTGTAAAAAGTAACGTTTTCGTTCGGTCACAGCGCGTAAGCGACATTAGAAGCTATGTAATTATTATCAACTTTATCCATACTATTATAAATGGGAAAGTGTATGTGTGTGTATGTTAGTTTGTCCGTCTTTCATGGCAAAACAGAGCGACGAATTGACGTATTTTTTTAAGAGGAGATAGTAGAAGGGATGGAGAGTGATATAGGCTACTTTTTGTCTCTTTCTAACCCCCCACTTTCCTAAAATAGGGGATGGAAGTTTGTATGGAGCATTCCGCAATTTTCAAGGTAGAAAGCTAAAAAATGATAATGTGGACTATTTGTGACTAACAAAAAAATCGTGCATGATTTTTTTTGGAAATCTGCCCCCAACCCCCAAGAGGGGGTGAAATTTTATATGGGACTTTTCGCAGTTTTCAAGGAAGCTAAAAATCGGTACACAGACTCTTTGTTACCAACGAAACCTACCTGCCTTATTTTTTTTTTGGAAATCTTCCGTGTTACCCCGAATTTAACGCGAGCGAAGCCGTGGGCAAAAGCTAGTATTTATAATAAAGCAGTCGCCGTGCACGAGTAGATTTCCTGGGAAACCTCGCCTTAATGAGGTTAACCGATAATATTTAGGGTTTTGGTCCTTTAGAGGTAAAAGGAAAAGGCGCAACGCTTATAGGATCATTTCGTTGTCCTTCTGTTCGTCTGTCTGTTATCGAGAACGCGTATCCATTTTCTCGGGATCGCGAAGAAATATCAAACTTTTATATCAAATATTCGGATCTTCAGCTGTGAAAAAATCGTACGTAAGTCGACGCGATCAAAAGATATAACCGTTTATGATATATTTTTTTTTTTTTTAAAACGTCGCCCCACACTAGGATTTTCTCCTGTGTCGTGGGTGCAGTTACAAACATAGAATATCACATGCACATACGCCCAGACCGGAACAAATTTCTGTAGGCCATACAAAATATCTGTCCCGTGCGGGAATCGAACCCGCGACCGGCTATCAATAGGCGATCACTCGACCTCTGCGCTAACTAACCGTTGATATAGGTACATTAAGCTCCCACAAGCTGTATACTTTCATCACGAAAACCATCACTATTACGAGCAACATAAGAGCGGTCCAAAGTCCAAACAGTAAAGCTTAACAAAGAGGTAACTACGTTTTCGTAAATTTTGCGATTTCACAGTGGAATCAAAACCAATAGGGTTCTTCTCGTACTTAGACCTAAAACATGAATGAAGATTGGCAAACTTCCATACATTTTCAGACCTGCATTTAAAGGTCGCGTTCACCAATGAAACTTAGTGATATCTATAGAACACCTTTAGACTTTCGGCGCTCTATCGCGGTGGGTTGCTGGATTAGGTATTTACTACTCAAAATAAAAAGTAAATTAGCACAGTAACTGTATTTCGTACACAAAATATATTAATTATATTATGTAGTTACAAAAATGCTAAGACGACCGGCCTGTGCTGTGAACGAATGCTGACTCGTGACTCCTCTCTGAAGTCTGAACTCTCTATATTTATACCAAGTCGGTCGCCTTAGAAAAACCAAAGCCTTACGTATAAAAAATAAGTATTCCCACTAACTAAGATACAATAGACTGACAAATAAAAAGCATTAAACCCAAAAGCTAATTTTGGGAAAGTTCCGGCGTCGGTACACAAAGAGAACAATAAATTAATAGTTACACAAAGACAATATTGTTTGCTTCATACGGCAACATGTTTAGAATCATAAAAGTACATAGCTATTATATTACAAATGTTAACTAACAATAGAATACCTCAATAAAGTAATACTGGTACAAACATGCCGCCAGTGAACAATTAAAATTTAAACAAAACAAATTACTTACTGCCATTACAGATACGACGCAGATGCGTGGGAACTTACAAATACCATGAAAATACCATGTTTTTACAATCGAATATCCTAAGACCTAAATCTAGCATATTATTTAACATTATATACATGAGTTATTGAAGGGGCATACGTGGGACACAGTCACCACAGTACCCCCCTACCAGTGATTCAGATCACGAAACAACATAAAACCTCATACAACTTAGTTACTATACTCGTTACTATACAATACAATTTAGTTACTATACTATACTCCCAGCTTAAGAAAGGCCGGCCTGGTAGTAGTCAGGAAAACAAACGCGTCTACCAGATCGGCGAGGAATCGTCTTTTGGGAACCGTCTGATGAATCTAAAATTACATTAGAAGTACCAGCAGTAGCGTGTGAACCCGAGTCACGGTTCAAATTTACGTCTTGCTGAGGTTCCCGATGAATAAAATTGTCTGTTGAATTATTATATACATTACTATCAGGTTGATGTTCCGGTTTCCTCAACAAGTATGCCGGTTTAAGCCTATCGACTGATACCGTGACTTCGCGGCCACGTATATCTAGTACGAATGTTTTTTCCTTTCTACTTATTACTTTGTACGGCCCATCGTAGGGCTGTTGTAACGGTGCTTTGACAGTATCATCCCTAACAAAGACATGACTAGATGTGATTAAATCTTTGTATATGAAAGTGCTCTTCTGGCCATGCCGAGTGCCAGGAATTGGTCTAAGTTGAGTGAAATTCGAACGTAACTCTTTGACAAACTCGCTATGCGATGGATTAGGTGTCGCTACGGTAGTCCCTAAGAGTTCCCCTGGAAGGCGTAGACTTTGTCCGTATACTAATTCTGCCGAAGTAGCCTGAAGATCTTCCTTCCACGATGCTCTAATGCCTAACATTACAGTTGGTAAAATTCGTGTCCAACTAGTGTGTCTAGAACCGTGACATTTTATCGCGCTTTTCAGCTGGCGATGGAAGCGTTCCACCATACCGTTAGCTGCCGGATGATAAGCAGTGGTCTTAAAATGTTTCGTACCTGTCAGAGCATTTAGTTCTCTGAACAGATGTGATTCGAACTGTCGACCTTGATCCGTAGTAATATTTAAAGGAATACCGAAACGTGCAATCCAATTGGAATAAAACGCGCGAGCGACTGTTTCTGCTTCTTGGTTCTCGATAGGGATCGCCTCAGGCCATCTTGAAAAACGATCTACACACGTTAAACAATAGCGATATGTCTCAGAGTAAGGCATGACAATTATGTCAAGATGCACGTGATCGAAACGTGAAGACGGCGGTGCGAAAGATCCTGGTAGTGTAACGACATGACGGGTTACTTTAGACCGCTGACATTCTATGCAAGCTTTTACCCATTGTTTACAACTAGCGTTCATTCCAGGCCATACGAAGCGCTTTGAAACTAGTTTAGTCGTGGCCCTAGCTCCTGGATGTGAGTTACGATGTAAGATATCAAACGCAGTCTTCCTAAATAGTTCTGTAAGATACGGTCTTACCACACAAGTTGAAACATCACAATAAATCGGTTGGTTACTATCCTGTACGTGAATAAGTCGCAACTGTAGAGAAGAATTATTACCTTCAATCAATGACTTAAGCTCTGGATCGTTTTTCTGAGATATCGCGAGAGATTCCCAGTCAATGTTTCTATTTATTGACTCAATTCGTGATAGTGCGTCAGCTGGAATATTATTTTCCCCACTGACGTGGCGTATGTCCGTGGTAAACTGACCTATAAAGTCTAAGTACCTAAATTGTCTTGGAGAACACTGTTGCTCTTTTTTCCTAAATTCGCGTAGATAATAGGTTTATGATCAGTAAAGATAACAAAGTGACGTGTTTCTACATAATGTCTAAAATATTTGACTGCAGCGTAGATGGCAAGTAGTTCGCGATCATACGCTGAGTACTTTTGTTGAGTTGACGTTAACTTTTTAGAGAAAAACCCGATTGGTTGCCAGTCGTTTCCTACTTTTTGCTGTAAAGCTGCACCTATTGTTTTTTCTGAAGCGTCACAAAAGATAGCTAGATCTGCGTCAATTTCGGGGTGAACTAATAAGGCTGCTTTGGCAAGGCTTTCCTTACATACATCGAAGTCATGTTTGGCCTCGTCTGTCCATTTCATGGGCGTCCTACCTTTCTTACTACCAACTAGATCATTAAGGCTGGCCTGACTTGCAGCTGCGTTAGGTATAAACCTTCTATAAAAATTTAACATACCTAAAAATCGTCGTAGCTCTTTAGCTGTCGCTGGCAGTGGATATGTACGCATCGCTTCGACTCTTTCGGGGAGTGGTCGCGTACCTTCGGCTGACACCAAATATCCTAGAAACTCGATCTCGGTTTGACCGAATATACACTTTGCAGGGTTAATTACAACACCATATTTTCTTAACCTATTAAATACAGTCTCTACGTGTTTCAAATTTTCGGATTCATCACTAGATGCGATTAAAATGTCATCAATATAACAATAGCAAAAGTCTAGTTCACTTAACACTTCGTCCATAAACCGTTGAAACGTTTGAGCGGCGTTTCGTAACCCAAAAGTCATATATTTGAACTCAAACAAACCGAACGGTGTAGTTATGGCGGTTTTAGGTATATCGCACTTTGCTATGGGTATTTGATTAAATGCACGCACTAAATCTATTTTCGAAAACACTTTTTTTACCACTTAGGCACTGTGCAAAGTCTTGAATGTGGCGCACTGGATACTGGTCAGGTATTGTTCTCTCGTTCAATCGTCGGTAATCTCCACAGGGCCGATGCTTCACAGTAGTTTCACTCTCAGACGTGAAGAATGGTGAGGGCGTATCCGACTTCAAAGATGGCTTTTGCACCATGACTAACGGTGCCGCCCATTGGCTCTTGGATGGTTGTGCGATACCGAGTTTTATCATCGTCTCAAACTCCTTTTTAGCTGCTACGAGACGGTCTGGTGCTAGACGCCTTGGTTTTTGCGCTACTGGAGGCCCTGGAGTTACTACTATGTGGTGTTCAGTGTTATGTTTCACCTCTTTCACGACTCCATCTGGGCGTGTTATATCAATGTACTTCGCTAGTAGATCATGATAAGGTGATGTGCCGTTCACCGTCTTTATTGTAGAATGCTGACCCCTCGCTACGTGTCCTTTAACCGTACAACGAGTGAGCGCATCTACAAGTCCTCTATTCTTTGAGTCCACCATTAAATCGTAATACGCCAAGAAGTCCATGCCAATGATAGGTGTAGATACATCAGCCACTACAAATGTCCACGGGAAATCTCGTCGTAGACCGAGGTTGAGAGTCAAGGCGATGGTACCGTAGGTGGCAATCGGTGTCCCATTGGCGGCCACTAGTTCATAGGCAGAAACTTTGCGAGCCGTATGAGCTAATGATTTTGGGTAAACACATAGATCTGCGCCAGTATCAATCAGGAACCTTACCTTGCTGTCCTTGTCCGTAATAAAAATGCGGCGTGATGTATCGAGGGGCTTGATGTCATTCGCCGCTAATGACTCCCGCTGCCGTTTCCCTGCTGCGGTTTGTACGCGCACGGCTGTACGCACTTGTTGGCTCTCGACCCGAATTTGTGGTGGTACCAACACATCCAGTCCCCTGGTCGATGTTTCGACGAAGGCCGCGAGCGTGGTCGACTTCTCGAGCGTGAAGACGGTCTCGCTGTTGTCCTAACACTACACAGCTGTTGCTTCAAGTCTTCTAACCCCTCAAGCAGGCGTGACGATTTTTGTAAGAGCTGTTGGTGGAAAGTTGTACAATCTCCGGACCTGGCTGCTAACTGGTTACGAGACGACATATCTTCAGCACCAGCGTTTGAGGCAGCAGAGGCCGCAATCATTGCCGATGGCTTTGCGGAACGTAGCCGTACATTTTCTGCGACAAGGTCGGCGATCTCGGCGAGAGTTTCGAGAGGCGTATCTCTCTTAGCCACCACAGCTGTCTGCATGTCAGCAGGTAGCCCTTTTGTCCATATGACGCGTAATAAGTCATCTGACATTGCAGTGCCGGCGAGAGACTTTAGGTGCCGCAGTAATTGCGATGGTGTGCGGTCGCCGATTTCCTCCCCTTCCAGAAGTCGCTGGGACTTGACCGTTTGCGATGATCCGAACAGCTTTGCCAAACTTCTCTTCATCTCATCGTATTCGTCTTCAGTTGAGACAGAAAGTTTCTCCACTAGATCGCTCACCTCTCTCAGTGCCCGGGGCTCCATTTTGCCTAGTATGTATAGGCATTTTTCCACTGGGTCGGTCACGTTTGCCAAACGCAGAAACGTGTCAGCGCACTTTAGCCACGACTCGGGGTCGGTGGTGTCGAATTGGGCCATTTGTGGCCACGCAGTCGGCTTGGTGGGACCGTTGTAGTGGTTTTCTTGTGCCATTTTAGTTTATTTGTCACGGAACGTATATACGGCGGAACCGATGAAATTATACCACGGACGCGGCGCGGACGAAACTGAGTCCAGACAACCCTAAGCGCACGTAAAACGAATGGATCACGTCGGGGTCACCACTTTCGGCGCTCTATCGCGGTGGGTTGCTGGATTAGGTATTTACTACTCAAAATAAAAAGTAAATTAGCACAGTAACTGTATTTCGTACACAAAATATATTAATTATATTATGTAGTTACAAAAATGCTAAGACGACCGGCCTGTGCTGTGAACGAATGCTGACTCGTGACTCCTCTCTGAAGTCTGAACTCTCTATATTTATACCAAGTCGGTCGCCTTAGAAAAACCAAAGCCTTACGTATAAAAAATAAGTATTCCCACTAACTAAGATACAATAGACTGACAAATAAAAAGCATTAAACCCAAAAGCTAATTTTGGGAAAGTTCCGGCGTCGGTACACAAAGAGAACAATAAATTAATAGTTACACAAAGACAATATTGTTTGCTTCATACGGCAACATGTTTAGAATCATAAAAGTACATAGCTATTATATTACAAATGTTAACTAACAATAGAATACCTCAATAAAGTAATACTGGTACAAACATGCCGCCAGTGAACAATTAAAATTTAAACAAAACAAATTACTTACTGCTATTACAGATACGACACAGATGCGTGGGAACTTACAAATACCATGAAAATACCATGTTTTTACAATCGAATATCCTAAGGCCTAAATCTAGCATATTATTTAACATTATATACATGAGTTATTGAAGGGGCATACGTGGGACACAGTCACCACAAGACTAACAAAAAAGTTAATTGTTAGTACTCTGAAAAAGTAGGGGTTTAAAAGTTATTCATTTTTGATATAGCATTAAATATTTTGAGGTTAGAAATTCATTGTGTGTTCCGTCGTGTAAATTGTGAGCATTATTTTCCTCTAATTGCCTTCTTAGATCACCTGTATGTGCCACTTTGATCAAATAGATAGATATCTATAAAATTAGTTTTGATTATTTAAGAAATATGATTTCTTAATTTGATTGGCCGCAATTTTGCACACAGTTATTTTTTGGTATTTTTAGCAATAAAGTTGTATAGGCACTGTTAATTTAAAATAGCCTAACAAGTGCTCAGTCGGTGGAAAAATCCAATAAACCACAAAAACGAACCACAATAAAAAACAAACCGAACCACAAACGAACACAAACAAAACAAACGAAAACAGAGTGAAGTGTTGAATTGAATGAATGAATTGCATCAAAGTCCATGTGGTTGGAAAGCGAAGGAATCTCTGTTATACGGTCAACTCTTTAGTTATTTTTGTGTAGTGAAGTATGAAAGTAAGTTCTTCAGTAAAAACTAAGTGCAAATATCTCTTTACTCCGGTCTTCAAAACTCACGATTTTTTTGCAGTAAATTCTATACATTCAACTTTATTCATTTTTAGAGTTTTCAAATGTAAACGGTCTATAAAAATATGAGGTCTATTTCGCCAGTCTTCTTTGGCAAGGCAAGATCTTATTAGCCATATTATATGCTTATAAAACTGAAAAACGTGAAAATGTACATAACAAATATACTTAGATAAGTTTGTACGGAATCCTTGGCGTGCGAGTCCAACTCACACTTGAACGGTTTTTTATATTGAAGCTGTAAGTACTTAATACGAACGCGGGTACAAAAGAGGGCTAATGTCTTGTGATTCGGCCGTTTGGTCGAGCCGTCACGGGTCCCGTTCACAAGTAAGTTTACGAGCCAAGTAATTACTCTCATCGTAACACAATCGCCGCTTCGTCTCCGGGACTCGCAATGAGAAATTATTCATTACTTTACATTTTAAGTGTTCAACTCGAGATTCGGATTGTCGTCGTAAAGGATCTAAACCACTGTAAAACAAACTACTTTTTACGTTAGAGTTAGAGTGAGACGTTATCAGTTTCAAAATCCATAGTATTAAAATTACAGTACCTAAGTTTCGATGCACGTGTATTTTTCGATATTTAATCATTAAGCGTATTTTTGTATTTGTTGCTAACAAATACAAAAATACACATTAATTAACAATGTGTACATAATTATGCAGCTAAATAATATTTGTTTGCATCCAAACTTAAACTTGGATGCTCCATAAAGTAAATACTAGACATCGAAATATATAATAAGCTTTAATTCAGCAACAGCTGTAGAAATATTTAAAACTATTATCAGTTTGAAACAAATTATATTATCTCGAAAAGGATTCTTCAATTATATTTTAATGAAAGCTATAAATTGTATTTTAATCTACGAGTAAAATATGTAAATAAAAGGAGATGTTCCCATCTATAGACGCACGCACAGCCGTAACCACTAATGGTAGAAACGTGAAATTTGGACAGTTGTTTTAATCCAAAATACAAAGAAGGGATTTTAAAAAATGTCAACCTTGAAGGGATGAAATAGGGGTTGCAAGTTTGTATGGAAAAATCTTTAAATTAGCAACGATTTTGATAAAACTAGAGATTCACACTAATAAAAACATTTCATTGAATACGTGTTTCATGGTTTATTGAAATTCACTTCCTTAGGGTGCAAAATAGGGGTTGAAAGTTTCTATGAAAAATATTTAAAATCTGCTCCAATTTCTATGAAATTTATTTTCCGAGCTCCTAAATATAAATAACAGTCTTCTATATAACAGGCTATAAAATTATTTTCCTACGGGAAAATATATCATTCCCATGAGAAAACAATAATAACTCGGGCGAAGCCGCGAGCGAAAAGCTAGTTTATTAGAAAATAATGTACTGTTTCGTAATAGGTATTTTATTTCCGTTAGAAAAGGTATGTCAGTTAACGTTAATAAGTATTCTAGCTGTGCCCCGCGATTTCACCCGTGTTAATATGAGGAAAACTTACTAAAATGTAATATGCGCGCACGGTACGTATTTGATCATTATTTTGTTGCGAAGCTATTTTAAAACTATGGTATCTCCAAAGATATTCATTGAAATCAAATGAGGTCAAGAGCAATTTTGTTCAAATTTAACACTTGTGATGAATAACGTATTTATTTGGATAGGAATTGTTATCATGTTTATAAAATCACCTTGACAAATAATGCAAATTTGATTACCATAAAAAGGTTATATATAGCAAGTCAACCTTAAACGATCGACAGAATTATGCTGTCGCAGACTTTTCAAAAACTGTTAAAGGGCAACAATTCCATTATACCAGGATTTTGAACAAACAAACAAACTCATCAGATTCCTAATACATACCCGTATTAGTGTAGAAGAGATTTGATTTGAACTGAATGCTTTCAAGAGTCAGATCAAACTGATACGAGTAAGTACCTTAAGAAAGTTTTTCAAGCATAGCGTAGTTTGATCACGAAAGTGTGATTCTGTTAATTATATCATCACATTCTATCAAGCCACCTGATATAGGTGTTTTCAAAACCAGGTTGTAAGTCGCATTTCAATGTTATCTTGAGGGATGAATGGTCATTAATTAATTAGGTGCGACCCTTCACGACGTCCCGGGGGTCCCATTACTTAATTAGCATCAGGTAGTCATGTTGCTTTCGTATTTTCAAATTCGCAACCAAGGTGTTGTCACGTCTGTCTATCGGCAACTTCCAACTCAATTAACACATTATCTAGATTTTCAACTCAATGAAGTGACTTTTGTTTTGGTTTGAAATAAATCTTTCTCAATTCAAAACTTACATTCTTTTTTTTGGATAAGTGAATATAGCAGACGATATGAGAAAATAGAGAACAAAAAGGATTACTAAGAAGCTTTTAAAACTACAATACCTATTTATTTACTATCTGAGTAGGGCTAGATCTGAAGTAGTGTGAAAAAGTGGCAAGGAAACCTAGGCTTCGCCTATCGGCAACGGCTGCGGGTGGTGCTGCCGGAAGCTAAAGACGTTGTGGTCGCCGTCGTGATCTCCCCAATTTCCGAGTAGTAAAGGGCTAATAAATGGATTTTAGTGAAAGCAAGCCCCACATATTTATTTATTTATTCTTCTTTGTACAGTTAGAAAAAATAGGTGGGTACTAAAGCTAATATATACAATACACTAATAGATGAAAATAATGTACTAAAGATATAGATACCTTAACTATTATTAACTTATTTACATAAGTATAAATAAGAGAACACAATGTATGATCAAGAGCATTTTAGTCTTAATATTTATAATTAAAAAGTTCTGCGCGAACAGCTTTTAAAAAATTAAATAAACTTCTAGACACATAACACATACTTGTCGTCAGCCCGTTGATAGCAGAAAGTACGCTAGGTACCTATATAATAAGATGGTGTTAACCGAGATGATTCAGTGGGTAATGTCCCCGTTGGTTGGTCCCCGGTATGCACCTCTTTATTACGATGTTGAGTTGTATAGTTGTAGAGCTTTATATATTATAGATATTTCTTTTGCTGCTGTTTCTATTGCTCATAATCAGACTCCACCTGCGTCGTAATCTGTTTAGAAACGCAATATTTTTTAACATTATACATACCAACAGCCTAGCACTTAATGGTATGAGGCACTGACAGTGGCCTTAAATGTAAATATCATTTGTAGCAAACACCGCAGGTCTTTTAAGTGTTATTTTTACTAACGCAGACTTTAACATAAAAATTGTTCAATGTTAAGTTTGTAATGATTAGCACTATGCTTATAAATAAAGGACTTTGTATTGTACTTGATAGAAAATGAATGCGTCTATAAGAAATATTTTTATGATATTAGTCTTGTTAGTATTAACTTAAAAAGTTGCTGCTATGGATGTGTGCTGGTAAAGATTTTACAAAAGTCTCCTAATTGCTTGTTATCTTTCTTTTGGCACCCAAGACTAAAGAAGCCGTTCTATAATCCCTGTATTAAGAGTTATGCGTGGCAAGGGATTTGAGACGTGTTTTCCCCCATTTTCTGAGGCCAAGCAGTCTTGCCGCCCCGCGGGATTCTATTCCAAAAAACCTCCATAAATATTTCTTACAGTATTTGTATCTTCCTTGGAGTATCGTTAGCACAATGTTGCCCTTTTTTTCTTTGCGAGTAAGCATCTGCTCCCACGGACAGATAGCATTAAAGGTAAATGCTGCAAAGAATAAATTATGTGAAAAAGATGTTGAAACAAAGTATTCGAACGGCAAAAAAAAATTCCCCCTGCATCGCGAATTTTTCTAACAATTGACAAAGTTATTTCGATTAACAAAGGATTTAGTTTCAATAATAAAACGCTGGACACAATTTTTTACTGGATTATTTTAGAAGTTAAGTATTTTGTAACTTTATTTAATTTTTATTATCGAATAAGTATAGGATTAGCGATTAGGTATTGAGAATAATAGGTAAGATAGATCTTCAAAAATGTGTATAATTAGAAATATAAGAAATTTATCGAATAAAAAATATCGGTTTATCTTCATTTAGCATGATTTGATGACGCTTCTCTGAATCCAATGACATTTTGAACCGTATTGGCAGAAACTTTAGTATATATAATACTTGCATGTCTTTGTATGAACCTATTTCAGAAGTAGGTACTGTAAACATCAGAACATGAAGAGTATTGTATGTTGAGTTATTATTATAAGTTTAAAAGCAGTTAAATTTAGTTTAATAATGTTAACAACGAGACATGTTAAGCAGGTTGACACGCTCTGGTCGTGTGAAGCACGACCAGTGTGCAGAAGAGAGAAATAAAAGAATTTTTAGTCTTAAGTACTAAAGAATTTTTAGTCTTAAGAAGATATAGGGAGGTACTTAGCTTTAGTTCTGCCTAGAGGAGGCAGAAGCTGAAGCGAGACGCGGAGGCCAGAAGTAGGTAGACGAAGACCGGAACAGGCGTCGCGATCTTCAGCAGGACCGGAACAGACGCAGGCGGTCTTGATCCAGTCAGCAAATTCGAACAGGCGTCGATCTGCTGCCCGTAGAAACGACCCTGTAATTGTTTTTAAAAAGGTATGAACAGGTGATCACCAAAGTCCATTGAATAAGATTAGGGTGCTACAATTGAGAAACCTCCATTTGTGCAATTAAAAGTATTTAAAATTGGTAGTGACCGATTTAAAACTATAAAACAATAAGGCAAAATAACAATAAACTATAAAACTAAGGCAAACATCAGGTCACTTTACCCTATTACAAAAATCAATGTAAAATAACGGTTAGAAAAATGAACCAAAATTATCCCAAAGAATAATCACTAAATATATGAACGTAGTACGGAACGCAGGGACCGTCTTATAATATCGTAATAATTAATATGAAAAGGTCAAAATAAGAACACTATTTATTTGATTATTCACTTCTTTATTGTATTAATACACGAGAACACTAGAACAACGCTCAAAATGACAGGTGATAACCGCACGAATAGCTGACGTGAACTGTGTCTTAGAATACACCCGCGCGTCTTATATATCTTCGAGTCGGACTTATTTTCTAACTACCGTTTATTTTATTATAACACATAAATCAGTCGATAGGTAATGAATGTAAGTATATGTATAGGCTATACACATTGTATGTTGGTTGGTAAAGTACAATAAATGCTAACAGTCGGCCTTTCCTGACACTTTCACGTCTCGTGAATTTAAGTAGAATTTATAACATTCCTATGTAAGTATGTCATTTAAAACCATTTGAATCACTCAAGTAATATAAATTATATAATCTTTAAAACATATGAAGAATGCGGTATGTTGGTTATAACTCACGAGGCGTAATAGTGATTTTTCAACACACTTGTAAGGAAAAATACTTAATAAACTGAATTTTTGGAATAAATGACAAATTATTGTCAAGTTCTAAACAAAACTTAATAATGGTATGAAAATAATCGGTTGAAAAATCATGTAGTTCGTTGATGTCTTTTATATTACCTCTAGCTTTTTTTTTTATATAGTACATTACTGGCGCGGCCGGCAAGTGCAGCATTGCCGGACTCCGCGATACCTGCCTCGGCTATAATACACGCGTGTTTTATAAGCTGCTTTATGTATCTAAAACCGGTAAAATTAGATCCACTTTACGAGCAAGTGTGTTGAAAATAATATTAAAGACTAGTATCCCTCGTATAACGTTAGTGATTTTACAATATGATAAAAACAGTTGTCATAATATTATTAGGAATAATTTAATTAAGACTAGACACAATCTTATTATACAACATTTTGTAATCAGAAGTTAGCAATGGTATTGAAGGAGCTACTGTGGCCTCTACATATCCACAATAATTCACACATGCTGTGGCCCCTTCATGTCCACGACACGATCAACAATACCTGAGATCAACGCAATTATACATTTATTAAGAGAATCACTGTAGCCTCTGCATATCTACAATTCTAGTATGTTGCAGCCCCTGCATGTCTTCAACATACTTATGACTGTTAACTATTTTGATAGTATGTTGCAGCCCCTACACGTCAACAACATACCAGTAACATTGGAATCTTTTTATAGCACGTTGTAGCCCCCCTGCTTGTCTACAACATACCAGCAACAATTGAATATTTTTTTGTGTAGGTATACATTGAAGTCCCTGCATGTCCTTAATAAATAACTTGAATATATTGTCACAATATGATTTATTGCAATAAATGCCTACAAATCACAATTTTTGATAATCAAATTTATATTTAACCTATGTAAATAGCATACTTTATAGTGGACATATGCGAACAATATAAGAGCTTATTATTATATAAAAGATATCAGTATCAGTCATTTATTTACAAATAATTCTTTTTACGAAACCTCACCTAAATCACTAATGGTACTACATAATATAAAAAAATACCAATTAAATGGTCGAATTACTCCTATGTGTCATTTTCATCCTGCTTATCGCTTTCATCCTGTGAATCACTACTATTGCGATCCTGATTAAAGACCATCCATGGATGTATCTTGTCTACAGAAAAAATTCCTACAAAGTTTCTATTTCCTTTGCGAGATAGTAGCGTGTCTTCTACTTTATATCTATCATGGTCAAGTACCTCTACTATACGATAAGGTCCACGAAGCTTTGGCAATAATTTTCTACTATTTCCTGTTGAAGCGATTTCTCTTTCAACCCTAACTAACTCACCTACCTTGTAACTAACCTTTTTCCTACTTTTATCAAACCGCCTTTTTTGATTGTTTTGGCAATTTTCTATATGCTGTGATATCTCGGTTCTAATATTTTGCACATTACTCTTTGCCCTTTCAGACTCATCAGTAATGTTAAGATCTAATAAAGAATTAGGTGTGCCAACCAAATCCAAACCAAATAACGCCTGAGCTGGTGTCTTGCCTATTCCCTTATTAAGGGTGTTGTTTAAGCCCCACTGTATTTCCGATACGCACTCATCCCATAACTGCTCTGGTTTGTTAAGATTATTTGCAGCCAATGCGGACAGGACAGTACGGTTATACCGTTCCACCTGACCGTTTGCTCGAGGTGTCGCTACAGCATTCATAATATGTTTCACTCCTAAAGAACTTATAAAGTCTTGAAAGTTTTTGGAAGTAAACGAGGTTCCTCTATCCGAAATTACCCTAGTAGGAACACCAAAAGTGTGAAAATATTTTTTTAATACAGAAATAGAATTAATAGATTTTGTGTTTTTAACAGGAACTAATATAATAAATTTTGTGAATGCGTCAATGATCAAAAATAGATAAGAATTCTTTTTCCTGCTTCTTACAAATGGACCAAGGTGGTCTATATGTAAGGTGTGGAAAGGACGATCAACCTTGGATATTGGATGAAGCTCACCCGCCTTTTTGCCTGATGGGACTTTTGTGTGAGCACACTCTAAACAAGAGTTAATATATTTTTTTATGAATCTTCTCATCTTAGTGAACCAGTAATTACTCTTAATTTTATCATAAGTTTTATCGAAACTAAAATGGCCTATATCGTCATGATTGGCTTTTAGTATTTGCCATCTAACTCCCTTCGGTACAACCCACCGGTCCCCAGCTTCAGTTTTTCTGTACAACAGTCCCCTCTTAATAACAAAATTATTTTTAATTTCTAAAATGTTATCCGTCGTTTCATCTTTTAGTATCGAAACAATGCGCTGAAGCTCAGGATCGTTTTGTTGCACCGTTACTATCCAATTTGTTTCAATGGCTCTTACTTCAAGGGAGGTTGGCTCGGACGGGTTTCGACTGAGTGCGTCTACGTGCGACATGGTGGAACCTGCCTTGTAAACAATATTAAAGTCATATTCTTGCATAATGTTCCACCATCTCGCCACTCTAGGCAAAACATCTCTCTTCCCAAATGTAGCCCTTAGAGAATTACAATCCGTTACTATAGTGAAGTGCATACCTATCAAATAGGAACGAAATCGTTGTAACGAGCTTGCGACTGCTAACGTCTCCAAGTCATATGAAGTAAACCGTGATTCCTCCGGCGAAGTTTGCCTGCTATAGTAGGCTATGGCATTAAAAGGTGCATCTTTGCACGCTCTCTGAAGGAGAATACCGGCAATCCCAAGCTTTGAAGCGTCTGTGTGGAGCTGAGTTTCAGATGCGGGATCATAAAAAGCTAAAATAGGTCGTTTTACTAATTCCTGTTTTAAAGTCTCAAAAGCACTTTCCTCGCAATCCAACCACTGCCAATTTGCGTCTTTCTTTAAGAGCTGTGTAAGTGGTCGAGCTATTGAGGAAAACCCTCTTATAAATCTACGAAAGAAGCTACAAAGACCTAAAAACTGCCTGACTTTATGTTGGTCAGTAGGACGAGGAAACAATTCAACGGCGCTTATCTTAGCTCTTCCTGGCCGTATGCCTTCAGCATTTACTTCGAAACCAAGATACTCAATGGATTCCATCAGGAAATTACATTTTGATAACTTAAGTGTTAAGCCAGCTGTACGAAATAATTCTAAGGTTGATTTCAATTTATCAAAGCCTTCCGCAATGGTTCTGGATGGTATGATGACGTCATCCATATATGCGAAAGCGTCCTTGAACCTTGCATTACCCAATATGTTATTGATAGCCCTTTGGAAGTTAGACGGCGCATTAACGAGACCAAACGGCATTCTATTGAACTCGTAATGCCCGTCAGGTGTTATGAAGGCTGTGAGGTATTTTGAGGGTTCAGAAACGCATAGCTGATAGTAGCCAGACATAAGGTCTAGTGTAGTATAATACTTAAAGCCTGCTAAGTTATCTAATTGATCATCGATTCTGGGAAGAGGGTAATGCTCTTTAATTGTTTTTTTATTAAGAGCCCTATAATCAACGCACAATCTATGCTCTCCAGATTTCTTTTTAACTAGTAAAACTGGAGATGCATAGTTTGAAGTTGACGGCCTGACTATACCAGATTCTTCAAGTTCATGTACTATATTACGCACAACTTGCCGTTCCACGAGGGGCATTCGATAAGGTCTGTATACAACTGGAGTATTATCACTTAATTTAATATCCAAATGTGTGTTTGTGATACAGCCAAGTTCTTTTGTACAGAAAGCAAAACAATCTCTATATTCATTTAGTAGCTGAGTTAAACGAAGAACATCACTTTGATTAAGTTGTTCGCTAACGGATATGGATTCAGGACCAATAACAACAGTATTAGAGACATTGTCATCATATTGCTCAACTTTATTTACACTATGACACTTATGTTTAGTTAAAGGGAAAGCGCGAGATAGTAAGGTATCCTTCTTTAAATTAAATCCCGTTTCTATTAAGCCATCTAAATAAAGTCCGGCTTTACCATTAACAAGTTCTAGGATACACGGCATTATATCATATTTCATCAAAGGGTGCGAGCAAAGGCTAGGTTCTATCAACACTTCACCATTAAAATGTGGAACTGAATACACTGGGACTTCAGTACGTCCTGTTACAGTAACGGTTTTGCCGAGATAAAGCTTCATTTGTTGAGGTTCATTGGAGGTCGTATTTATCACTAACTTATCTTTAGTTTTATATACAATTACGTGGTTTTGTTCAGTAAATGTTTGACCTACAAGCAATGATACTTTTAAGAAGTGATCAGGAACTATTAATGCTTCCACATGAGCCTTTACTGAATCAATCTCAATTTCAACGTCGCATTTACCTAGACAATGTACTACAGAATCACCAAAGCCCCTTAATATTGGCAAATTATTACGACATATTGTTGTTAGACTGTGCGCATCAGAATCTCTTAGCATAGTTATTTGGCTACCAAAGTCGACGAAACAGTTCATAACCAGTCCGTTAACTGTGGCAATTTTAAAATATTTTGCATCGTTGTCTTGGCCCTTTGAAATATTCAAAACAGTCTTAGTGTTTTCAGATTGATGTTTATTAGGGCAGTCATTAATTAAATGTCCTACTTTGTGACACTGGTCACAACGCTTAATAGGCTGTTTACATTTAAAGTAGGGGTGGCCCTCCCCTCCACAATTGTAGCATTTAGTTACCTTAATTTCTATATTATCCCTAACGGACTTTACTCGCCTGGCATCGGATACGCTCGTTTGCAAAGTTACATTTGGTTTGTCAATTCTTTTTGCAATTTTAACGTTACGGAGGTAGACTAGCAATTTATCTGGTTCGCTAAATTGAACTGCTTCTGCACTAGTTCTAATAGATCTATCTTCAATACCGAACAATAAACAGTCAATTGCATTTTTGCCAGAAATTTTACAACGATTGAATAAAACTATTTTTTCGTAATAATATTCCTCTAAATTATCACCGAATCGCGCCTTACAAGCGAGCATCTCCGTTAGCAAACGACCGTAATTATCATCGCTAGGAAAAGCTAAACGTAATTTTTGCTGCCACTCTGTCCATGTAAATAATAAGCTAGGTAAACCTTGGTACCACTTCTGGGCTAGTCCCACTAACTTAGGCAATGCATAATGTACAATTTGTCGTTCTGTCCAATTATAGATTTTTGCGCATTCATTAACTTTACTAAGCCAAATGTCAATGCTCTGATTTCGCTTAGCAGGGTCAAATTCAGGAACAACATTCAATGTTGGATAACGTTCAGAATTACTGTCTACGTGTAAAGATTTAAAGAGTTCTTTAAAAATGTTCACTAAATTATTAGCTTCTAAAGCGGAAGAATGAGTACTTGCCAATGGTGATTGCACGTGGTCGCCACGTGCAGAAGTATTTGGTTCTTCTGCGTGACGCCAATCGCTGGTTCCGGGATCCATGCGCGAACAGGGCACGGAATCTGCTAAATCAGGAGTCTGTGTACGTTGCCGCATTTTTTTCTCAGCACGTTTTGAACGCCAATCTCGCCGTGAATGCTTATGCCGTGTTTTGTGACTACGCCGACTTTCTGGAGATGATTCTGTTTCACTACTCGAGTTCCTTGGAGTTCTTGTACGTTTTCGCGATGGATGCTTAGGCATTTTATGTAACTTCAGTAATTAAGAAATTAAAAAAAAAGAGAACGGACGAAAAATGGACGTGAATTTTCCACCAAAACTGACACACGTTCCGGTGTGATCCCACTTCTGACCTATGAAAAGGTCAAAATAAGAACACTATTTATTTGATTATTCACTTCTTTATTGTATTAATACACGAGAACACTAGAACAACGCTCAAAATGTCAGGTGATAACCGCACGAATAGCTGACGTGAACTGTGTCTTAGAATACACCCGCGCGTCTTATATATCTTCGAGTCGGACTTATTTTCTAACTACCGTTTATTTTATTATAACACATAAATCAGTCGATAGGTAATGAATGTAAGTATATGTATAGGCTATACACATTGTATGTTGGTTGGTAAAGTACAATAAATGCTAACATTAATTTCACCAAAACAAAAAGAATATAAAATGTGAATTGTATTAATGTCCACGCGCTATTTAGGAACACGTTTCACTATAATACAAATTCGTTTACTGGAAATTACAATAAAAAAAAAAAAATTAAGCAGATAATAATCGTTTTGCATAATTGTGAATAATCAATTGTGAATTTAAGAGAACAATAAAAAGGTAGGTAGGAATGGAATTCCTACAAGAAAATATTTTCGGCAAGTCATCCGCACTAAAATGCGTTGAAATTATTCTTACGAAAGAAATGCTCCGCAGAAATTATAATTATTGAAAAATAACTACGCAAAACGATAGGAAAAGAACACACACTCACCCTAGTTCGGGGATCGGGCACAAAAAACCAACTGAACGTTTATGATGTTATCAGGCGAGACGATGTCAGATGAAAAAGAAACGGTTATTGCGGGTTTTTAATTTATACTCCCAACCTTCTAGAATTTTTCTAGAATGTTGGGAGTAAGAACCACAAAGAAACGGCTTACTGCCATAGATAACGTACGTTTATAGGTTCGTTCTGAAATACGATTCAACCTGGCCAAACGCATACAATTACAGAAATTAAAAATATTTATGTAGCAAGCTTAGGAAATCATCAGAAACATTCCTGTTTATTAATTATAAAAAAGGATATTAATATCAAAATTAAGCTTATCAATAGATTTCTGAACGTTAACAGATATTTATTTCGAGGGCACTTTCTTAACGATATTTTTTATTATACAACTACCAGCGTAAAATGTCAAACGTAGAATAAACAAAACAACCTAGTTGTGATGAACTCCTGTTGACAAAAATTGAATCAATAATTAGTTGCGAGTGGTTATTACTGGTTATTAGGCATATTCATAAAAATATTACCACATAATGACGTGTTTGTATGAAGGGGTTACTCGTTAAGATCAAGGTAAGTGTTATGTTAAGTGGAGACGGTTTTAGAACCGTGACAAGGTTACTACGTGCTGGAATGATTTATCACCACCTCTAAGGTGTTTGAGTTCGTTTGATTGTTTGTTTGGTTGAACGTGCTAATCTCAGGAACTACTGATTCAAATTGAAAAAATATTTTTGTGTTGGATAGTCCATTTATCGAGGAAGGCTATATAATATCATGCTACGACTAACAGGATCTGAGCATCAATGAAAAATGTAGCAAATACAGGAAAAAATAATATGGCGAAACATAGTTTCCGGGCACAGCTAGTCACTAGATAAAGTCTGTGGTATCTGACGCTTTTCTTTTCTTCCTACATGTCAAATATCACTTTCCTTTGTAATTTCCTTAGCACAGAGTAAATTTAAGCCTAAATATTATTGAATAATCATAATCATAATCTTTTGTGCGCCTCTATGTAACGGATCGCGGAAGGTCCTCGAGTGGCGGCCACATACCGGGAGACGCAGTGTTGGTAGGCCCCCCACAAGGTGGACCGACGATCTGGTGAAGGTCGCGGGAAGCCGCTGGATGCGGGAGGCGCAGGACCGATCGGTATGGAGATCCTTGGGGGAGGCCTATGTCCAACAGTGGGCGTCTCTTGGCTGATATGGTTATATGTAACGGATCGCAAGCTTGAGGGTGATTTTGTAACTCATCGGCAATCGGCTATCGTATAGATTTGATAATTCTGTTTGATTCAAACTGATTTTTAGTATGTTTAACATCTTGAAATGTCGTCGTCTTTAGTAGTCTTGGTATATTTGTTGAAAAAATCAACTAAAACTTATAGCAAATAAACATGATTCCGCTTTTCTTCATTAAGTCACCCAGTTTGATAACGATTGCCGATCAATCGATGAGTTATAAAATCACCGCCCTGATTCCACGGGGTGATGGCTGAAAATAAGCGCAAAGTCCTGGGACATTAACGTCACTGAGCTTTAACCCTTTGCTTTTTTATACAACAATGTTGGAAAACAGGCATACTATATGATACTACCCACCCGATGGTAAGTGGTAACAATCACCTATAGTATAGTGGCTCTTGTGAGATTCGCAGCAAATCTGCAACCCCACAAGAACCACGGTGTACGTTGCCAACTTGTGACATAAGATGTAAAGTCGCACGGTACACAGTCATTTCACTGCCATATCTAACCCTTCAAACCGGAACACAGCAATGCACTACTACTTTGCGGCAGAAATAGGTAAGATGAATGTACCCAAGCAGGCGACCCTGGTACAGAGTCTCCCTCCGGAAGCACGCAAACAAAATGAGGTGACTTGTATGTAGAGCCTGTATCTGTCTGTGTGTTTACTAAATGTTTGTTGATTAAAAGCAATAAATGTCTACTACTAATATCTGCCAAGAGACTCCCACTGTTGGACATAGGCCTTCCCCAGGAATCTCCAAACCTATCGTTCCTGTGCCTCCCGCATCCAGCGGCTTCCCGCGACGTTCACCAGATGGTCGGTCTACCTTATGGGGGTCGTACCAACATTGTGTCTCCCGGTACGTGGCCGCCACTCGAGGAACTTTCCACCCCAGCAGCTGTCAGTCCTGCGAGATATGTTTACTGCCCACTGCCATTTAAGGTTTGCAATTTTTTGGGCCATGTCTGTGACTCTAGACTCTTTTTCGACGGATCTCAATATGTTTAATGCGGTCATGTAGGGAAACCCCGAATATAGTCCTCCCCATTGCCCTGTGAGTGACCTTGAGCCTTATGAGACCCATTGTAAGCGGTCACGTCTCAGTTCCGTACGTCATCACTGGCAACACGCACGAATTGAAGACTTTCGCCTTGAGACTCTACCGTAGACCGACCGAGAATATGCTGCGTAACTTTCCGAATGCTGCCCAGCCGAGTTGGATTCGCCGATTTACCTCTTTTCGGAAGTTGGATTTACCGAGCTGGACTATTTGCCCCAGGTACTCGTAATATAATCATCAACGATTTCCAGTATGGAGCCTCCAACATTCACAGAAGTAGGTACTATATGGGCATTCGACATGATTTTAGTCTTATCCATGTTCATTTTAAGACCCACTAGTTGGGAAACTCTCTAGAGTCTTAGCCATGACTACGATATCATCGGCAAAACGTAGGTGAGTCATGTACACGTCGTTTATATTGACGCCGAGTCCTCTCCAGTCCAAAAGATGATGATGATAATGACTAATATCTGAACATTTATTCACTCCATTTTCTGATATTAATTGGAAATTTTAGAGATATAATAATAATAATAGATACAGAAGGCGGTGATTCTTGACACGGCACGTATCGGTCGGAGATTCCTCTCCCCGTAGCCCTAATCACCGGTAGCTTGGGCCATGCTCCGCTGCCAGTGGAACCCTAGATTTAAGTCTTTTATAATATTTGTGTCTTTATATCTATATATTGTAAAAAACTTAAATTTAAGATGCTTTTGGAATAAATTATAGTAATAATAATACAATAAAAAAACCGCTGTCACGACAAGACGTGTCATTTCTATCTTGTGCATATTTTATTTTGATTTTATAATTTGCTCCTTAAAATTTTGAAAAATTTACACCGAAATTCAAAATTATTAACATAAGCAACAAGAGCCGCATATTTCTTGGAAAAATCACCAAAATTAATTAGAAATATCAAAATTATATCAGCAAACCAACATGACAACCAATGTCAATAGCCAAAGTTTTGATCAAATTACTCACAAATCTCACAACGGACGAAATCTTACAAGAACAAAATGATCACAAGATCGAAGACATTGTCTTCACAACCCAGAGCGGAACCAAGAAGCGCACAACAACCACCTTCATCCGTCCCTTCGTCATCATCTCCGAGCTTAATGAAGACGACGAATGGAATGCACGCAGCTCGTCGAGTGATGGGAGTGGACCCGGAACGCCGCCGCCACGACCGCCTGCGCGACGAGGACGTCCCCCACTGTCGGCACGCTTGGGGCTGGCGGGATTTTCTGCCCCGCAATCGGCTCCCGCTACCGGTGGTGTAGTGCGCCGCATGCAATGGTCATCAACAATGAATGAGAACTGCATGCGAGCATACTATGGGGCTACAGGGGGAGGAATTAACCTGACGGCGTACCGTGTTAAAATGCTATCTTTGTTCCAGGCTCTTGAACCACCCGTCAACGTGACTACACAACGGCTATCGGATCAGGTGCGAGTAATTCAGCGGCTTAGGCTTCTGGATGACCCTGCACTTGAGTGGTGCCTGGAGACACTAGCTGCTTGCCCGAGCCCTGCCTCGATGCAGAACCCACTGGCTGCATCGCCTACTCCCATAATGGAGATGTGCGAGACACGTGCGGACCCATTGGATTCTGGCGTCGATTCGAGTGGTCGGACAAGCGATAGTGTAACTGACCAGGTAAGAGAGCAATTGAGGGGGGCTTTGGAGGATGCGATTTCCCAATATCGATTTGTACCGGAATCTAGGCCTCGTTTACCTCGTTTGCCCACTCATAAACGAAATATGGCGCTAATGGGAGTCGTAAACGCTTTGCTATTTCCATATTTACGAGATAGTGAAGATTTAGTTGATACCCACGTGTCGCGTGATACGTGTTCGATTTCCGAACTCGAGGCGTGAAATACGGGACACCGGGAGCGTACCTGCATGGCAAGAACGGATAGAGCGTCGTATCAACACGTTTAGGACTCTTATTGCAAAGCTTATCTGTTTTAGCCGGGGTAACAGACGCCCCCGAATAATGCGCTTCGTGACACAGGCATTTACTGGGACTGGTATCACTCTTCAGCAATACTATGCCAGTTTCACGGAACGCATTGATTACTTAAAGCAGAAAGTGTATGCGTGGGCTAACCGTATTCGTCGCTACAGAGAACGTATCAATAGATATTGGCAAAACAGTCTCTTCCATAGCGATCAAAGGAAGGTATACCGAGGTTGGGAGGGAACTGACCAACGTGGAAGCGATGGGAGGCGGCCGGATGCTGATGCTATGAATGATTTTTGGCGCGGCATCTGGTCGGTGCCTGTCGAACACACAGAGGGAGACTGGATACGCGCTGTTGAGCGGGAGTACGATGCTATCGTACCAATGGAACCCATCAACATAAATCCTAATGACGTCAGTTGTGCAATACGTGTGACACAGAACTGGAAAGTCCTGGACCAGACAGATTGCACAACTTTTGGATCAAATGGTTTCGAGGCTCTCACGCCCGCCTGGCAGCGCAGTTCCAAGGAGCCCTGGAGGTGGGTTCTCTTCCCAACTTGCTGACCACCGGTATGACCTTCCTGCTCCATAAGTCTGGCAGTACCATGGAAGCAAAAATCTATAGACCCTTCACGTGCTTACCAACCATTTATAAGCTCCTTACATCCATTTTGAGGCAAAAAATCTACACACACATTGTTCACGCTCGAGGAAGAGCGAGTGGCAACACAGCATTATAGTCTGTGGCGGCCGGCCGCATGTAAGATGTCGGTCAGTCAGTCGAGTCGAATACGGAATGACATTGTTAGAGGTTATGTCCGGGCCGGAATAAAATGTAATTTAAGTTAACTAACAAATTGTGTTTTGCGCGGCGCACCTAATATCGGGGTGCGAAAGCCCGCTTGGTGTTGTGCAAAAGTATTATCGTCGCGTGTGTGAGCCGTGGTGGCCTAATAGGCATTTGTAGTGCTCCGGTCTCCACCGGTGGATCCACCGCAGAACTTCAGGAGCCGCGACTTCCTTCGAGCTAGCTCAGGAAGTCCACCGGCTACATACGCAGACTGAACGGAGACAAGGTAAACATTATCTGTATCGGTTTTTGGATTCAGCAATCAAAGCATCATTCGGCGAAACGCCGACGTGGTGGTGTCTACTCCGGGCACCACCATCTTTTGATCCTCCCGCATCCCCCCGCTCCGGACAGTCCCGGACTGTCCGCCAAATCAGTCTAAGGGGAGGCGAGAAAGAGTAGCGACCGCGCGCTTCAAAACAGAATCCCCAACTAGGACCTCGGCAAACCTGGGCACACCATCAGACCCTAGAGTAAGTTGGACAATGCGTCCGCGACGCCAACGTAAGGGTGGCAGGTTTGGGTCCTTCACTAACACGAGGTCTCCAACCCTCGGTGGGTTTGTCTTATCTGACCACTTAACGCGCTGTTGCAAAATGTGTAAATATTCAAGGTGCCAGCGGCGCCAGAAGCTCTGGGTAAGCTGCTGGAGCAACTCAAACCGCGAAAGGCGTCCTGGATTGACATCTCTATAAGGATACTCCGGCAGGGCGTTAAGTGGTCTGCCTATCAAGAAATGGCCCGGCGTGAGGGCCTGCAAATCGTTCGCGTCGGTAGACAACGGACATAACGGACGCGAGTTGAGAACCGCCTCAATCTTATGAAACACCGTCGCGAGTTCCTCGAACGTGAGAATAGTCTCCCCAATAACGCGGCGAAGGTGAGTCTTGGCGGCCTTTACAACAGATTCAAAAATCCCTCCCCAGTGAGGGCAAGACGGCGGGGAGTATCGCCATGTTACCCCCCTACGGGAGAGTGTAGATCCGATCTCAATATTATTTTTATCTAAAAATTCACAAACTTCTCTTATATGTCTATCAGTGCCCTTGAAGTTCGTCCCACAATCGGACCGAATTAGAGAAGGCAGTCCCCGGCGGGAGACAAATCTGCCTAACGCTGCTAAGAAAGCGTCCACGGTGAGCGCACTCACCACCTCCAAATGAACGGCTTTAGTGGCCAAACAAACAAACACACACAAGTAAGCCTTTTCAGTCTTAGCATTACGGAGTCGCGACGTTTTTATAGTGAACGGTCCCGCGAAATCAGTTCCAACTCCTAAGAAGGTCATCGATTCATTCACACGATCAGCAGGCAAATCACCCATTTGGGGCTGCATCGTCTCGGGGCGTAAACGATAGCAGGGCAGACATCGAAAGATAACAGATCGGATTATTCTTCGCGCTGACAAAATCCAAAACTCCCGTTGGAGGAGCGCGGTCAATGCATTACATCCGGCATGAGCATTCTTCACATGGCGATCAATGATCAACAATCGCACCAATGGTCCGTCCTTGGGGAGCAACAGGGGATGACGTGATCTATAAGGCAAGTTAGCGTGCCTCAATCGGCCTCCTACACGCAACAATCCTTTATCATCCAGAAAGGGAGTCAAACGCACCAAGGTTCCCTTCAATTTGGACGTCCCGGTACGGAAAATCTTAAGTTCCGGTTCAAACGCTCTAGACTGGGTCATACGCACCCAATGCAAAAGAGCATCTTGGCGCTCCTGCGGTGAGAGGACCGGACACAAATCTTTGTCCTGAGGCCGGCGACAATTTGGAATAAATCTTCTTATCCAAGCGGTCACGCCGAGCAACTTGTCCAGAGAACTGTAGCGGTCTAATAAAAATTCCCGCTCTGGAGCCGCCAGTCTCGACAGCGTGAACACGCAAGCCCGGATTTGGTACCTTCACCACAGCTGGTGTGGAAGGCCAAGACGGTTGTAACAACCATTCGGGACCCCACCACAGAGTGTGGTCAATAAGCTGAGGGGCTTCGCTGCCACGTGATGCACAGTCAGCAGGGTTTATTTCACCTGGCACGTGGCGCCAAATCAACGTGGCCTTCGAGGCCTGTATTTGGGATACCCGATTGGCCACAAATACTTCCAGGGAGTGGACGGAGTTCTTAATCCAACACAGGAACAACCTGACTGTCGGACCAAGCAAAGAGCGACTCAAAGTCCAGACTACGTCCCAGGGTGTCAACAACGTGGTTCATCAACCGAACCAGAAGAGTAGCTCCAGACAATTCTAACTTCGGAATCGTTAATCGAGTCCGAAGTGGAGCAACCTTACTCTTAGCAATTAGCAAGTGGAGCTTAACAGCTCCTCTATCATCGACCGTCCGGATATATACGACGGCTGCGTATCCACTCTCAGACGCGTCACATAAGCCATGAAGGCTGGCCGTAAACCGTCCCTTAGGCAGTATATGTCTAGGGATACTAACACGGTTAATGTCGGGGAGAGACAACATGAAGGACTCCCAATCTCGCAGCAAACGGCCCGAGAGGGGCTCATCCCACGACACTTCGGCTGACCAAAGTTCCTGTAGGAAGCACTTCATCCAAAACACTACAGGACTAATCCAGCCATTTGGGTCAAAGGTACGAGCTACTGTAGACAAAACTAACCGTTTCGTCCAGACCTTGGGGCTTGGCAGCTCCAATCGATAGGTGAACGTGTCCTGGACAGGTCTGTATTGCACTCCCAAAACAGACAGTAAATCTGGAGTGTTGGCATTCTCAAAAATATGAGGCTCCTGCTGGTGGTCGTCTGGCAAGTCACACAAAAGCTGAGGTGAGTTGGACATCCACTTCCTCAGTTCATAACCACCAGCCCTGAGAAGAGCAATTAGTTCATCTCGCAAAATCAAGGCTTCCTCGACACTAGAGGAGCCCGTACAAATATCATCCACAAATGCATCCTCCTTGAGAACCAAGGATGCGCGAGGGTATCGTAACCGCTCACGTTCAGCGAGTTCCACAAGTGAGCGAATTGCCACAAAGGGGCTCGAACGCAAACCGTATGTATTGGTGTTCAGCTCGTAGACCAGCATGGGATCTCTGGGATCCTTCCTCCATAATATGAGCTGATATCGTCTATCGTCCGGGTGAATCACAGTCTGCCGAAACATCATCCGGATATCGGTCACAAAGACGACGGCATGGCGACGGAAGTTGGTCAATACATCGCCCACCTCGTGGTGCAACTTCGGTCCAGCATGCAGACATTGATTCAGCGAAACTCCGGTAGACGTAGGAGCTGACCCATCAAAAACAACGCGTATCTTCCCAGTGGAAGGTTTCAAAACCGCGTGGTGAGGAAGAAAATTATGTTCCTCGTTTCGCCAGTCCAGTCGCGAGACCGACATGTGCCCCAGTTGCTCATATTCTCGCATGAAGTCGACATACTTCTGTTTGAAGTCGGAGTTCCTACTCATACGACGCTCCATGGACAGCAGACGCTTCTCGGCCAACGGCCGGGAGCTGCCAAGTGAGGGGCGAACTGACAAAAAGGGCAAACGAGTGATCAGCCTTCCCGAGTGAAGGCGACCTGTATTGTTCTGGTAGAACAACTCACACTCCTCGTCCAAGGGGTTCACTCGCTTCATGGTAGGTGGTTCTTCCACCTCCCAAAACCGTTGAAGGACATCCGATAAGGTGGAGCTAACAGTTATGTAACTGTCCACCGATGGAGATGGTGGGTTATGCCTAACTGGTCCTATCACTACAAACCCAAGCGATGTAGATAAGGCTACCAGCCCACCCGTCTGTAACTCTCTCCTCTTCCCACAATACACGCGGCCTAGAACATCGGCACCGAGCAATAAGTGAATCGGACCGGTTCGGTGGAAGGAAGGGTCAGCCAAGGTCAATCCTGATGTCGCATCAACGACAGCGCGCGAAACGTGCTGTTGCGGAAGCTGACCAACAACCTTCTCATAAACAATCGCGGTAACGCCAATTTTGGGCGCTGAAGAGAAGTGGGGGGAGAAGGAGAACAAAACCTGACCGATCGGATCCGGGATCCGCAGGTCTCCGATTCCTCGTACCGATTCAAGGTATGGAGATGTGTTCAAACTCAACTGCCGGACCAGCCAGCTGGAGGCAATGCAACCCTGAGCTCCCGTATCCAAAAGGGCGCGAACTAAAACAAAGGTGCCCCTCGGGCCCCACACCTGTACGGAGGCTGTTGGTAACAGCACCTGCTCCTGTGGGGGGGTTGCAGCCGACAGTTGGTTTAATGAAAATCCTCCCGCATTCCCCGCAACGGGGGGGAAGGGAGGTTCAAGGAAAAATGCGTGCGCGGCGGAGGAGTAGGGCGCTCAAGGCGCTCGAGCGGGTCCCAATCCGGCACGTACTGGCCCCGATCAAAGCGGCATCGGGGGGCCGGACGGTGCCCATGATGGGCGAAAGTTGGGGGAGCCCGTGACAAACGGGGTCTCTCCATCAGAGGGGGAGAGAAGCGTATCGGCTCCCGGCGTGGCTCCGTAATAACCGCGGCCCAATCCCGCGGTGGCGCCTCAGAAGCGGCGCGTCGATCCCCCCCGCCCGTAGGGGGGGTGGAGCGCCCAATCCTCTCACGGGAGGGGGGGCGCCTGTCCAATCTCCGCGGAGGGGTGGCACGCCCCTCCGATCTCCTCGGAGATGTGGGTGACCTACGAGGGCCCCCGCCCGTGTGCGAGTCCCTCTCTCTCACCACCTCACGAGTGTCTTTATTATTAAAGCACAAGAGGGGGTGATGGGCCCCTCCACAACAGTGACAATCTCGTGGGTGGGGGCAAGCCGATGCCATATGAGCCCCCAGGCAGCGGTAGCACCAATTCCGCTGTTTGGCCATATTTCTACGCCCCTCGGTGCGTAGGCCAACAAATTTGGGACAGGCCGGCAAACGATGGCCATCCCGCTTGCAACACTTGCAAGGCATCGGCCTCTCCCCTTGTGGAGAGTTCTGCCGCACGGCAGTATACTGCTTGTACGGGCGGCGCTCTCTCCGTGGCGCTGCCCGGGTCGCCTCATAGCGGCCTGTACTCGGTCCCGGTATAGGAGCCAGATCCAAGTGGTCGGTCATCCGACACTCATCCTCCAAAAATCTGAGGAGATCCGAGAAGGGGGGGAGGTACGAGGCACTATTGCCCCCGTATCTTTGTTCAAAGCGCCCCTTCATCTCCATGGGAAGCTTATTGAGGATGAGGTGGAGTAATATGAAGGACCACTGGTCCACCGGTAGGTCAAGTCGTTTGAGCGCGTTAATAGCGGTTAGCAGCGGGTTCAAAATCTCCTTCCTTAATGAGGAGACCCGCGATACGCGTGGCAGCCCTAAAATGGCAGCCACATGTGTGTCCGCTAGCAAGCGAACATTCTGATACCGGGCGGTCAACAACGCCCTTGCAATCTCATAACTGTCATCGTTGACAGGTAGATGCTGGACAAGCACACCAGCCTCTCCACGTAAGGCAGAGACCAGGCTATCAAAGAGGTTAATGAACCCCATCCAAGAAGCCAGGTTCCCATCAAAGGTTGGGATGTCTAAAGTGGGCAGTCTGCCCAGCAAGCCGGCCGGGGTAGACTTGACCTCCCCGGGCGTGCACGACTCACCCCTCCGGGCGGATAGGATTGCCTGAGCCTTGTTTATAATCACATCCGCCTGTTCAAAACACTGATCATAATCGGCATTAAATTGGTCGACTGCCCGCAACTCAGCGGCACCCTCGGCTGGGTGGTCGAGCAGATATTGTTGATGAGCAACGAAAAGCTGCTCCAATTCCTTCAAGCGAGCAGGTACTTCCTCATGCCGAATTAACAAGGCCTGTTCTCGGTCTGGTCGGTCTACCAAAGCGACGGCACTAGCAAACCATCTCAAAATTTTGTGCACCCGCGCGGGCACCACTAAGCGGGCTGACTGGCGGGACCATTTTGCACCAAAATTAATAAACACTATAATAATACACGGACAAACAGACCGACAACCGCAGACAATAAAACAGATCGGGGGGAACTTCAAAGGCAGAACAAAATAATATAAACAAACCAAAATCAAGTGTAAATGCTAGAACTTAACTAGAACAACAAAGGCATTTAACAACAGAATTTTTCAAACAAATTAAAATCAAGTATTAAGTCAATAACTTAACAAACATAATATTCAAAGGCAAACAAAACAAAATCAAATGTAAATGCTAAAACTTAACACAGCAATATAGTGTATTACAACAACAGCAAAGTCATTTAGCAGCAAAATTTTTTTTAAACAAATCAAATTCAAGTATAAGTTTACAACTTAACAAACAAAATAGTCAAGGGCAAAACAAAGATATGAAAAAACAAAGCAAAATCATATATAGGTAAATGCTAGAACTTAACTAGAACAACAAAAGACATTTAACCCCAATTTTTCATATACAATGACAATTAGTTAAGGAGATCGGTCCACAAATGAGATTGTAGTCGGTTTAAAATCAGCAATCAAAACCAATTAATATGTATTGCCCGTTTGGACAACCAACAAGATTACAATATTAATTGTACAATACTAATCAAATACTCAAATCTAAGAACCACGCTCTGCTACCAAAAGATGGTGGTGCCCGGAGTAGACACCACCACGTCGGCGTTTCGCCGAATGATGCTTTGATTGCTGAATCCAAAAACCGATACAGATAATGTTTACCTTGTCTCCGTTCAGTCTGCGTATGTAGCCGGTGGACTTCCTGAGCTAGCTCGAAGGAAGTCGCGGCTCCTGAAGTTCTGCGGTAGATCCACCGGTGGAGACCGGAGCACTACAAATGCCTATTAGGCCACCACGGCTCACACACGCGACGATAATACTTTTGCACAACACCAAGCGGGCTTTCGCACCCCGATATTAGGTGCGCCGCGCAAAACACAATTTGTTAGTTAACTTAAATTACATTTTATTCCGGCCCGGACATAACCTCTAACAATGTCATTCCGTATTCGACTCGACTGACTGACCGACATCTTACATGCGGCCGGCCGCCACAGACTATAATGCTGTGTTGCCACTCGCTCTTCCTCGAGCGTGAACACACATAGTTGTGAATAACATTTTGGCCGATACTCAAAATGGATGTAGGTTTGGGTCCCGTGGTACTAAGAAGCTCCTCCTCATTGACATGACCATTAGCCAACAAGTCCGGCGGAGGAGAGGGGCCCTCTGCGCTGCTTGGATTGACTACAAAAAGGCTTATGACTCGGTGCCTCATTCATGGCTGGAGAGGATTTTAGATTGGTATAAAATAAATGCAAGTCTAAAATCTTTACTAAGCACGTGTATGAGACAGTGGGCCACGATTCTTTGTCAACCAGGCAGTGCATTGGGTCTGCAGGACTTGATTAGGATCGAGCGGGGCATCTTCCAGGGCGACAGTTTGGGCCCTTTGTGGTTTTGCCTAGCCCTGAACCCTCTCAGCACTTTGCTGAAGGAGGACTGGGCTATCGATTCCGTAGAGGCGGTGAGGTCATTTCTCACCTACTTTATATGGATGACCTCAAATTATTTGTACATAAGCGCCAGGATCTAATAGGATTGTTAAAAATAACAGAAGTTTTCAGCAATGCTATCAAGATGGAGTTAGGTGTAGATAAATGTGCGGTCATGCACATACAGCGAGGGAAGGTTGTAAATTCTGAAAATTTACAACTCTGAGAGACAATCACACTCAGATCCCTCTCCGAAGTCGAGACTTACAAATACCTTGGTATGTCATAGTCCTTGGGTAGATCGGAAGTTGATATCAAGAAATCCCTGAAGGAGCGCTTTTTTGGCGTCTGACAAAAGTTCTTAACAGCCTTCTGTCAGGTGGCAATAAAACGCGTGCCTTCAACGGATGGGTGATGCCTCTACTGATATACTCCTTTGGCATACTGAGATGGACTCAAACTGAGTTAGACGCTCTGGATAGGAAGGTTCGTCAACTGCTAACATCTCATCGCATGCTTCACCCGCGATCATCTGTTATGAGACTATACATCCCGCGGAAGTGGGGGGGCCGTGGCTTTTTAAACGCCAAGAATCTCCATAACTGCGAGGTGTATAATCTCAGGGAGTATTTCCATAACAACGAGAGCGGTGTGCATCGAGAGATAGTAGCAGTGGATAAAGGCCTCACCCCTCTCTCCATGGTGAATGAGAACTGGCGCAAACCATCGGTGCTTAGCACTGATGACCGGAAGGACATATGGAAGACCAAGGAGCTGCATGGCCGGATCTATCGATCCCTTACTGGATCTGATGTGGACCAGCTGGCGTCAGTGAACTGGCTGCGCTTTGGGGACCTCTTTGGAGACAGCGAAGGCTTTGCCTGTGCAATTGCAAATGAGGTTATCAAGAACAGAAATACATTTAAAATGTATTTTCTGTAGTTGTTCGTCTTGATGGAACAGTCGATATGATATGATGAGAATGGAACAGTCGATATCTGTCCTCTTTGGAGAAACCGGAGGCTTTGCCTGTACAATTGCAGATGAGGTTATCAACTACAGAAAATACATTTAAAATGTATGTTCTGTAGTTGTTCGTCTTGATGGAACAGTCGATATGACATGATGAGGATGGAACAGTCGATATCTGTCGGGCATTCCACCGCCCTGGAGAGTCCCTTCGACATGTAGTTTCTGGTTGTTCGCATCTTGCTAACGGCGAGTATTTGCACAGGCATAACCAGGTAGTCAGGATCATTCACCAGCAACTTGCTCTCCGATACGCCCTTGTTGAGTCCGAGGTGACGTATTATAAATACGCACTACTGCCAGTTCTTGAGAATGGTCGTGCCTTGCTCTAGTGGGACTCTATTGCTCTATCATCACGGACAGGTTTATTGCAGCCAATAAACCTGATATCGTGCTGATAGACCGGTCCCAACGCCGGGTAATGATAATCGACACCATCCCTCATGACGAGAACCTCGTGAAAGCTGAGAAGGACAAACTCAGCAAGTACCTTGACTTGGCTCACGAGGTTACCGCCATGTGGGATGTGGACTCGACAGTCATTGTCCCGATAGTCGTAACCGTGAACGGTCTAATAGCGAAGAGTCTTGACCAACATCTTGAGAGACTCTCGCTAGGCGGTTGGATCAAGGGCCTGATACAAAGAGCGGTAATCCTCAGCACGGCACGAATTGCCAGGAGGTTCTTCACTCTACAGGCTTAACCACCGGTAGCTTGGGCATTGTCTCGCTGCCGATGGGTTTACTAAATTTAAGTTTTTTATAATATTTGTATTTTTATATTTATATTGTAAAAAAAATATTTAAGGAAAAATTTAAATAAAGAACATAATAATAATAACTTTATTACTCGCCATAGTCTTACATAAAAATCTAAAGGTAAGAAATTAAATTAAGTTACAGAGAAAGTTGACTATGGTGGGCTGGCACCTGAAATAGGACGGATCCTGAAACACAGGCGCACAGCCCTCCACCCCATTACAAGTACAAAAACACTGGTTAAATCAATTTTAAGTACAATAGAATACCTAGGTCCTCTTTTCCACTTAAGTGTGGGTGTGAATGTGTGCATGGGTGTATGTGTATGTGTAATTGTGTGTGTGTGTGTGTGTGTGTGTGTGTGTGTGTGTGTGAGTAAGTGTGTGCCTGCGTGAGTGAGTGTGTGCCTGTGTGAGTGTGCTCTTGCTCTCTCGTGTGTGTATGTGGCACACAGAGAGAGTATATGTGTGTATGGGTATGTGTATTTTTTAGAATGAATTTTTATTTTAATTTTAAAATGTTTTCCGTTTCATCATAATTAAGGCTAGTCAAAATACGTTTGAGTCCTGTTTTTGAAATTTTTGCTTAATTTTATTATAGTACGTATACATACAGATAATACCCAAAAAAATAACAAAATTATATACAACGTAACAATCAGATGGAATTCGTTTTATTGCTCAATGGTTGTCCATTTAATCTGTAACGTATTATTTTTTATTATTTTTCTCTAAAAATCACGCACAATATCTAACAGAAGGCAATTTTAGTACATTCTCTGTCGCAGTGTCATTACGCTTTATCGGTGTTTTGGCTGGGGCTCCAAATAAATAGCGGCTATCAAACAGCGATTACACAAACTGTTCACAAGCTCATAAAAAGACAAACATTACGAAATCTCTGGTGTCAAAGAAAAATAAATCGGCAATAAAATTTAACAGCTTTGGCGACAATAACGTTGCAATGGCATTTCCGAGTCGGCAAATTCGCTTAAATGTTTGGAAATTAAGCATATGGGTTAAAATCTACGTTAATATTAGAGACGTCAAAGTGAATTTTGTTTGTCTGTTGCGTTATTAATATGTGCGATGGGCGTGCTTTCAAACTGGCTCTAATAATTTTTGGTTGATTCAGATGTATGGTAAGCCTAGGATACTCGATTTGAAATCTCACATTTCTGCTGTAGATGAATTTATGGGTTGGTTCTAATCTTTATACATTGCAATAATTATGTAAATAAAGAAACAAAACAAGCAACTTCAAACAAAACGAAACACCTAATGATTATTTAGTTAGTCGCATCAAAATTTTAACACAAGAATTATGGGATCTATGGGACCCCATAAATATTTTGTGTATTATAATGAATAAAAATACATTTTTGTGTAAGGAATTTTAGGAGCAACTTCATAGCTTAATAAAACTAATAAGGTTCATAACAATGATACAACAAATACTTCAAAAAAGTCCTTTTATATAAACAAATATTTGGCACAGTAATCACAAGCTCAATATTAACATCTTTTTTCACATATTAATTACATTTCTCTCATTTGTTTCTATATTTTTTTATATTTTAGTCACCTGGGCAGCGTTAGGGATTTTTTGTACCTAGCATATTATTGGCCCATCTCCTATAGTGGCTATTGAATCCAGCACTTGCCGTCTTTTGGCTGATATGATGTTACTAATGATGATCTTTAAAACTGACATATGACGTCAGTCCTTGGAAGCGCTAGAACTGGCTCCTGATATTGTAGTAAGGAATTGAAGGAAGAATTTAAACTACATTATTAGTCACATGGTGTCCGCTATACCCCACCCAAGAAGGGGCGCATAAAATAAAGCTACATCAATGTGCAGTGACGTATGTTTTATATTGGACAGAATATGACAGATTTTATGATGCTATGACAGACACGCGACTAATTAAATGTTTAAAACAATGAATTTATTTTAACCTAGTTTGTACACTCATACGCAAAATATACAAGGAAAACAGATAGTAAGTAATGGTCAAGGAACAGTCAAGGTACTCGCACAATAAAGGAAAAAGATAAAATAGTAGCATCATTTTATATTAAAGTAAGACGCGCATACTTTAAAGTTATCTGATTGTCTTGACTTCGATACCTTCGATACCTTATTCAAATCCATTATAATATTTGTTGATTTTGCAACTCTTTATATTATTATTTAACGTCATTAATTACTAATATTATTTGTTTATTGTTGCAACTAATGTTTATTGTAAAATGCAGACTGGATTCTATTCAAGTCGACAGTTCGCAGCTAGCGGCCACCTAAAGTGTTGCAGCTAACTTTGTGACGGAATACCTCCTTGAATACAGACTGAAAATGGAGAATTTTTACGACTTCAATCTTACAACAATAAACGAGGTATTAAGCATAAAAATCTAAAGAGCAATGTCGCTTCTTTGTGTAAGTATATTGTGAGAGAAGTTCAGTGGGAAAATTTTAGAATCATTAATTGATGGCCTGTCGCCATTTACACACGTAATATTTATAGATTTTTATAAAGTAAACCACGGCATTGTTATTTATAAGGCAGGTAACACTATAGGACACTTAGTGACTACCTAACTCAATTTATTTTTTATTATCATCCATAACCTAAATACCTCGAACCTCTCTCTTATCATTCCATCTGCCCCGGACTCTTCCTATTGTGTCCTCTCAGCCAGATGACGCCCCAATATATCATTCGTAAGATAAGCCAACATTTTTATCCCTTTTTCATTGATTATTACTGACATGAAATTCGACAGTACTTTTATTTTATCAAGCCATGGATATTCCCCGCTAGTATTTCAGCATCAAAAATAATACGATTACATTAAAATTTCGATCATCAAAGGTACCGGTGGTGGTCTGCGGGAAAATTCCGCTCGCGACTTTGACGAACTTTACAGTTGGTATCGGTCATGAATCGCTTCCAATTGGGTTTATACAGTTTTCCGTTACTGTACTGTGTGCCGTATAAATTTTACTGCATACATTTTGAAGGTATCGAAACTGGAGCTTAATTGACAATTTACGGCAGTGCCGTTTATGAGCGAGCAAAAACAGCTGGCTCCTTGATTGTTTACGTTTTTATGCGCACTTAGAAACTCCATGCCGGATCGTACCTGGTCTAAATAATATAACAAGAACGCCGCATTTACTGCTGTATCGTATTTTACTTTTAAGTCTCTATCATGCTGCGATCGAAAACACGCGCGCGTTGAAATATAAATGGATTTATTTTAATGTTCACAATAATATTATTTATTGTCTCCGCGGAAAATATATCAGAGAAATCTTATGCGAAACGATATTGAACAATTTCACTAAGCATGACATGTGATTTGCTCAGGAATAGTGTGATACAAATTAATCTTTTCATTAAAAATTGAAACTTCACGAATTTGATTTTATAACTGAATGTGCTTTAAGATATTTTTTTGCGTTATACGAAAAATATGACGGACATATAATTTGAATTAAAATTTTGCTCTCTACACCAAACTCCCACCGCGAGGTATGGAAACTCTTATACACACACTGGCACAATTTGCGGAATACTTATTTATTAAATATTATATGGATAAATAACGTGTATATTAAATCAAATAACAATCAGACATAAAGTACGAGTACTTAACAAACTAATCATAAAGCATCTTTTAACACAGACTTTGAGAAGTTTTTTATTAAATTTAATTTAAAATAATCAAAATAGACAAAAAAATATTTTTTTCTCTAACACACAAAGGGAACACAAGCAATGTTATAAATTAAAGATTTTTTATACTTATGTAAAGTTGCATTTTCTTTAAAAATGCTACATAAATTGAGAGATGATGAATAAATCAATAATTTTTTTTCGTTTTGGGCGGGATTTGAACTCGCGTCTCCAATATACCGTGTTGACGCTTTGACCAACTAGATCACCGAGCTCTTACGGGCGTTGATAATACGTGAATACGGGCGTTATTAACAGTGAATAAGGACTACTTTGGCTTAGCAAAGAATAAAGGGGATCAATAAGGCTAGGAATTTCGTCTGGGCTAAGTTTTTAACATTAAATGAATGAAAGATAAATAAAGATAATAATGTATTATGTGTATATGTTTCCCCCTCGTGCTCTAACTAACGGTTCCACCCTTCTGGGCATACTGCAAATTATATTATCTATTGTATCTTGGGACAAACTCGGCCACTCTTCAAGTTTTTTTTTTCAACTCTTTATTCAAAATAAATGGTAATAATAATGAACATAAAAAACATCGCCCCAGCGCCAGCGTAAGCCCGGATGGGTTTATATGTGGCGCGATGGAATCCGCACACTCACTCAAACACAACAGAAAAGGAAAGAAGAAATGTTAATGCACCAGATCACACTTGCCACAGATAGTAAGAATAAAGTAGCCCTCTGCAGCTCCTTTCAATGCTATTCAACATTTTTTTGATAGTTGAAGTAATGCGTTTTGCAGTTCTCTCGGGTTGTTGGGATTTAACGCTTTCCTCTAAAAAGTCCCAAGCGTGCTCTATAGGACTGATATCTGAGGCTCTTGCTGACCACTGTATCACTGTTATACCCACATGATTTAGATATGCTTGGACTGAGCGAGCGCTGTTATCCCGAGCATTATCCTGCATCAGAATAAAACCTTCATCATTATAGGGGGCAAATGCCACAACATATTTTCTAAAATATCCCTGTTGTACTTTTCAGCAGTTATATTCCCTCCATCGACCATCACTAACTGCGTATAAGCACCGAAAGTTATCCCTCCCCACAACATAACTGAACCGTCCCTTTTTTAAAATTACTCTGATGTATCGATCTCCTTTGCGTCTCCATATTCTCCGCCTTCTATCGATATTATTCAAGAGCACTACACTCATCAGTGAAAAGGTTTATGTCCCAAAACGATATTTATAAATACTTTGTAAGTTTGCTTTGTTCTTAACCAGTCTTTAATAAATCTGTAAAGATTTTCTAAATTGGATGTCGATACGTAGTTATTAGAATTTTGTCGAGGCTGGTAAGAGCTTGGTGGCCTTTTTTACGAGGGGAATGCGTTTACGCACCGTCTAAGCCCCCGCATGGCCAAGGATGTGTGAGGCTCCGCCGCAGAGCGGCTACCCACTAAACGCCTCGATATGCCCTCTTTGGCACCTGGCACAGCCAAGCCCAAAGGACGCGCCGCTACGGAACGAGATCGTGGGCACCCTCCTGTACTCAACCATAACCTCGTCAGTGGCACCTGCCCACCAATGGCGGGCCCCTCGCGCCCTCTCCAAGATGGAGATGGAGAGGAGTTCCCGGGGCATACTTCAGGTGGTAATTTTTTACTGTAGTTTTTCTTCCACGAGGCCCGACGCTCAATGCGCCAGGCCCCCGGCCCCGCTTAGTGCGGGGTAACGGGCTTGCCCGACGGCAGACACCACTGGATCCACCGCCGCGCATACGAGCCGAAGCTCAGCGGCGCCAAAGCACCGACCTACCGCAAAAAGCGGCCACGATGGCCACACGAGGCGGCCCGCCAAGTAGCATTCGGCCATCCCACGCCCCCTTCATGGGGGCCGCACAAGTGTGCCGAAGCCAAACAGTGGTAGGATTAGCCTCAGTCCTTGGAACAACGATACGCCGAAGCTCAACGAGCTTGCACCGACTCGAAACAACGACATGCTGAAGCTCAACAAGGACCCGCACCAACCCGACCAAAGGGGCAACAGCACAAGGCGCAGCGCTCCATGACCCGCGAGCGGGTACCCGAGCGACACACAACCCCATCTTAAAAACGAAGGAGAGGTGACGCCCCACATAGCCACATGAAGTGGCCCGCCGGGTTAAACCCGGCCACACCACGTCCCCCTCCACGGGGGCCCAGGGTGGAAGGAAGGACCACGAGGAAGTGGTCTGACATCGCACCCCAAGAGCTTGGTGGCCTGTTGGTCATGGCTTCAACACGGTATGTTGGAGACACGGGGTTTTAATCCCGCCTGAGACGAATTTTTTTTCTTTATTCATTCATTCGTAATTTTTTCAATTTATTCAGCATTTTTAAAGAAAATGCAAAGTCACATATAAATAATACTTTTATGTTTAAATCATATAGTTTCAGCTCAGACGAATGCTTCAATAGAGACTGTATGACAATAATACAATCAACAATCGGAGTGGTGTGAATTACGGCAATTCGACGACTGGGAGCGGTTTGTTGCGACCTTATGAAGGTAATGGCAACTGAAGATTCCATTAGTTGATTAGCACTCTGATCACATTAGCGTCCAATCGCCGTCTGCCGTAAGCCAAATATTACGGCTACGATAAAACGAAAGCAAAATCTAGACAATTAGTAGCCATGGTTATTCGTTATACGTTGTTAATAGTAGCATAAAAACGGTAGATTCAAATCAATTGAAACAAAAGTACTTTTTCAATATAATATATATTTACTTAGAAAATGTTGCTGTATAAAGTGCGAATAATTTGATATACGAGTACTGCGCTTAAAAATTTCTACCTTTATTAAAATTTATTATTATATGTATTATGGCTATCTACATAATATATATCTGTGGCGACAAAAGAGGTTCGCTCTCGTCTCCACTGTCATTTGTTTTTTAGGAAATATAAATTTGACAGAACGATTGTCAGAAGAGAGAAAATTTTCACGGAGTTGTAAAAGTATAGCTGATAAGCTTATTTTAATGTAAATATATATGTCAGCAATTTGTATACATTACAAACATTGAAAAGAAAACCACTGTGTGTTTCCTTCACCACCATCCGTAAAAATGCGGGCCAAAAAACCCGTACATTCATATGACAGCCTAGGTCATACAATCAAGCAGAGTGTATATGTTAAGCTAGTTTTTATGTTTTGATCCCGTCAGTTATAATTTAATATCATTATATTGTATTGAAATGTAAAAAATACATAAATTGCACTTTTAAATTTTACTTTATGATTATTATGAACGACCGATCGAGTTGTATGAGCATACACGCGACCGCTCTGTTTACACAGTAATGTCTTATCAGCTTGTGGGATATTAATGAATGATCGTCGTGGCTGATTGAGTGTTATGAATGACATTGAGCTTTCGTTAAGAATAAAATACATGTATTTACGATTAATCACATATTTAGTGTCATTATTATTATTTAATACAGCAAGTTTTTTTTTATATAGAAGGCCAAGCAAATGACTCCATTCCACCTGGTGGTAAGTGGAAATAGAGGCCAAATGCGAGATAGCTAGTGCGGGAGAGAGATCAAACGCCGCACTAGCCACCCTCACCCTACCGACCTGCAAGGTGCTTCTTCACGCCTTTTCTAAAGGATCCGGGATTGTAGGAAGGTGGAAATACATGCGCTGGCAGAGAGTTCCATTTCTTAATCGTGCAACATAGAAATGAGTTACCGAATTTCTTGGTACGCGTTGGAATGGTAGTCACAGTTAGACACTGACAACGCAGGCCAGCAGGTGTAGTTCTTTAATGGAAAGGAAAAGGTGGGATTAGTGAACTTTCTTCAGAACAGAACTTTTGTTTTATTGATATTTTTTCGTTACCTACTGTATAAAATATTTTTTTTATTTAGTTAATATAGTGGTATGCTAATTTCTTATCGGGACTAATTATCGAATTCGAAGATTCCACTTCGAATACAATAATACCAAAATCGCAAACTGTGCTCAATAGCTGTGTCCTCGCCAAGCAGCATTGATATTGCGAGCTTTTTATACTACCTTAACTCCACGTTGGAACTCGTATTAAAAAATACTATAATTTTATAAATTATAAATTTTCACTTTAAAAGTTGAATGAAAACATAATATTTGAATGTTAAATAATCGTATGTTGTACATTTTTCAAATTTAGAATTTTAAAGGTACTTAAGTAGGTATCGTGTGAAAAAGTTCACTCTACAATTTAACACCATGCAAGTTTAACTTTAATTCAAGGTGGCCATTGCGTTAAAATGGCAGGTTCATATTAAAGCCCTCTTACTACTAAGTTTAAAGCGCATGTAAAAAAGACTCTTATGAGTAAAAATCGTGTTGTTATGCATAACTATTTGTTTAAACAAATATTATTTTTGGTAATAAGTAGTAAGAAGAGAACTGACACATCTAATCTTGTAATGGAAGTTGAGCTCAAACTTCTGTTGTGAGGTCAGCTTCCAATTGACGACTCTGTAACAATACAGGGAGAAAAAAATAGCCCTTGTTGGTTTTCTTGCTGGTTCCTTCCAGTACAAGGTCTCCCGCCGTAGACTTGTGAACCAATGGCGTAGCTGCTTTGACGTTCAAAAGAGATTGTAACAATCCAATTTGAATAAAAGATATTGAATTTGAATTTGACTACCACGACCTTAATAACCTTACTCAGTGGGTGTTTAAATTGGGGAAAATTTAAAAACTAACCCAAAAATACAAAATCAAAAGATTATTACCGTACCTTTCTTTAAAAATTAAGAGACAACAGTTCGATGTTGCAAAAGGTATATTAAAAGAAAACAACAACGGATATTCCTCTGATCCCTCAATTTCATTCTTTATTCCGTAATCCGTTAAAACGTGCTAAGTTGCAAACTACAATTTTCTAATAACGTACTCTTGAAAGCAAAATCATGTACCGAAATCCTTTGGGGGTTTCTGTGACCACATTTTAAGGGTCAAACGAAAGGTTAGCCGTAACAAGCATTTCAAATTTAGAACTGAAACAACACATGTGGCATTTGTTACAAAAATACCATCAATACCGATTACAAAGATTATACGGACTTGTGTGACAGTAAATATGACAAATTGAAATAACCGATTTAAAGGTTGAAGTCATTCTTCACCTTTAAATCGGTTATTTAAATGAAGGTTTGAAGTCCTATATTTAATTTAGTTTAGATTCTTAACCTAGACTTTAAATCTTGTGTTTACAACATATTCATTAAACTTTATTCTGTAACTTTTAAAGTGATTTTTTTATAAACCCGATATTTAACGGTAACCATGACTTATCATTGCTTATAAGTCATGGTTTACTGGATGACTTATTTGACTGAAGACATCTTGCAGGCTTTTAGGGTAAGGATGACAAGTCTCAAGAACGTTTCATCTATTGCACTCTTGTTTGTCAGGAGATGGTGTGAGATTAGACTGAAGTGCATGATCAAGAAATGAAGAGCCTGAATGCCTTCAAAAATAAAACATGTGGATGTGTGTAACATAATCTCATCTATTTTTTAAATAAATTCGCTGAGAATGTAAAAGCTAACTAATCTACGCAATGCAATAAAATAGTATTTACTCTTTATAAACACAAAGATAAATCATAGCAGCTAATTTTGGTATATTTTGAAACGTACTTATGTTATTTGAAAAATATAATCAAACGTAATCATGATCGCAAGAAAAAGTATTTCTAATTTGAGTCCTGATAAATTTTTACGTACGTTACGCACCCGATAAGATTGTCAGATTAATATAATAACCTAAATAATGCTAGAAACTTCATTACTGTAATACAATTCGCAACTATCAACACAAAGCACAGTGTAGTTGTGGATTCGCCTGTGACCACGAATTCGCATGTTGTGTACATTTAGCCAGCTTTAGCTTGAAACGCAACGCAACACGGCATTTGAATGGCCCTATGTTAGCTATTCAGCTCGTGACCAGCCCTGCCCGCTGCTCGCTCGTAAATCAAACTCACCATTCGCTTATGCATTATACAATTTTATTTGTGCGAGTCCATTGAATAGGTAATAAGCTGGGGAGAGTTTGCTGGCGCTTGTAGCGTTGAGAATTTAGTGTACCAACACGCGAATACGCGAGGACAGGTCGCTTTTAAAAACATTTGGACGTATTATTTCATTTTAGTTCAAAGGGAGGATTTTTTCTATATAAGTTGAGATAAGTAAGAGAATTTACTGGATGTTTGAATAGAGAAATATTATTGTTTGCCTTCAAGAAACGGTTATCAAAAGAACTTCTTCCACGTTAAATTGCAGATTTGTGTAAATGTGTCCTACTTACTGATTCATCAGTATATATCAATGTATATATTTGTTTATATATATAGTATAGTATATGTATGTAATAAGGTTCTTAAGTTAGGTTCACTAATAAATATTTATTTCATACCTATTCAATATTTTATGTCGTTCAAAAATGTCTGTTACATGTGCATCTACCTCGATAGTCTCTCAACCACCCTAAGGTAGACTGGTAGAGAATGCCTAAGGCATTAAGTCCGCCTTTTTACTTCTTTTGTACATAAAGAATAAATAAATAAAATAAAATGAACAAATTAATAAAGAAAAAATGTCTCCTGGGGTGGGGATCGAATCCGCCTTGAGCGCTCATTCACCGAGCTCTTAAGTTATCAGCCTCGACGAAATTTCAGCTGTATCGATCCCTTTCTACTTTGTCAAGCCAACGTTTTTCTTTATCGATTTATTGAATTTAAATTTTTTTGCATTAAAATAAAATACAAATTCTGAAATATAAAATTTATAGATATGATAAAAATGTAGGTATTAGCTGCATTTCACGGTATAAATACAGCACTGATGAACTTATGTTTGCTTTTGAAATCAATACATAAGTTCAATTGTTAAATGATACAATAAATGAAGACATTTAAACATAAGGAGAGAAGGCATCATCAGGTCGCCATTATTTCTATAAATGAAGACCACGCGTTACGATTTCACGCGCTTTAATCTCTATACTAGTTACTAGGTAATTATAAAGTGAAATTAGATTTTTTAACGACTAAGTACTATTTTCTGATTTGCTTTTGTAGATTTTATTATGTATCCTCTGCTGAAAGTTTTCATTTCTCGCAGTGAACATTAATGGACTTATGTTAGTAAATGCGTCTCAAAGTTGAGATCGATGTTAAGATGATGCAGTTTTGACATTAAATGTATGGAGAATCGGTCAAAACAGTACTTAAAATTTCATTCTTGAGATGAAATTCTCAATACGAGCCTTCATCTTGTACGATTAAGATTTCATGATCATGTATTTAATCATGTGTTGACTAAGCGCTCAAAATAACTAATTCGGTGTTTTCATCTTCATCCTTCAGTCTAGGAGCATATTGGAAAGCACAAGGAAATCCTATCCTGATAAAGAATTGTATAAATTTAAATAAATTTGTTGCTAATTGCAAATGTGTTTAATATATTTTAAATGTCGTTGTGTTACCACGATGATAACCTTTTTTCATTATCACTTAAATAAATTCAAGACTATATAAATCGCACAATTAATTTGGGCCTTATCGTCCAGATAAGGCGATTTGTTTATATGTTATGCATTTTATACATAAAAATGATGTTAACATACGAGTATGATGCGAAACAAGTTCTTGGGAGAGATAATAAAAAGTTCTTGGGATTTAAAACATATGGTACTCTGTACCAAGAGGTGTACCATATCTTGTAAGAATATACACTCAGTTGAATTAATTGGCTATTCAGATGCATCAATCAAAGCATTTGGATGCTGTATATATCTGAGAATTATTGACCTGCATGGAAATGTCATTGTCGCGGGTCGCACCTTTAAATAAATGTTTGACTATACCAAACTTAGAGTTAAATAGTGCTTTGCTTTTATCTCAACTAGCGATTATTCTGTCTTCGTCCTCCGAGATTTATTTCTTAACCATGAGTGTAGGTAACCTACGTAAAAAAAAAGTATAGAATTACGGTTATTTGCTTATTTGTTAAGTATGCCAAAACGAAAACACTGTGAATCCGAAGAAGACAGATGCAACGCGAATCGAAGGCTAAGGAAGGTGAAGAGATACGAAGAAAAACTGGATTCGGAAAAACGTAGGGGCAAGCCGGAGGCACATTTTGTACTCAGATGATGGCGAAAATAATGTGCAACCAGAAGAATACTTTTTTACATTCCCGTTGCATTCATCGGGAATCATTTTTATGTCCGTTGTATTCTTCGGATAATATTTTTATGTCCGTTGTATTCTTCGGATAATATTTTATTATATTCTCGTTGTATTGAACGAGTAAGCGGGTGGATACCGCTCGCCTTGGCCGCCGAGTACGCGCGCGGCGCGACCACGTGCAGTAATACTCGTAATGGAAAATGTGGGTATCCTTTTTTCCCCGCTGCATAAAAATTTCCGTTGCATTCATCAGAAATCACTTTTATGTCCGTTGTATTCTTCGGATCATATTGTTATTATGTTCTCGTTGCATTCAACGAGTAATACTCGTAATATGTACTTAATGGAACATATAGGGGCTGTCCTTTTTTCCCCGCTGTTTAAAAATTTCCGTTGCATTCATCGGAATTATTTAAAAATATTTTTTGTGCTAGGTACCTAAATTCTCATTAAATATTTATTAGTATCTTTAACATACAAACGAATATGGTAAAAACTGATGACTTACATACCGATGTAGCGGCCAGGTTTCAAGTCATATTGCAAAACGGTTTCCAAAAGTGACCAAAGACGAGCATTAAAAAAAATGTACTATAGTACCTATGGCGAAAGGCCGAACTCTAATTCGGAAGTAAGTGCTATGTTGGTAGACAACAGAATCAACTCGGTAAAGCACTTTCAGCACTGGGAAGGGCACAATCGTGTCTTTTAAAGAAAAATTCTAATATTCCAGTAGTTACGTTGAACGATGCAGGTAAATTATTAGCTGTTTCTCATTATATAGAAACGGATACCCGTCGATCCGTGATTATTCCCCTGATAGATAAATCAATATCATACTCTTTTAAAAACAGAAGAATGGACTATTTGCTATTTAGAGTATCAAGAAGACCAGTAAATTATTACAGACACCAATTTCATCTAAGAGTCATTTAAACTTGAAAGGCTCATCGTCCCGAACGCGACAGCAAAGCAGCGGCCAATCCTACCCTCATCGAGCCGGTGGGCAGAGACAGTCAAAGACGTCATACTGGTCATACTAACAAGCGAATCGACGGCGAGCAGCCGCGTTCGCACCGCTGCCAGCTTGTCGCCAGCCAGCCCCGCCGCCGCCGCCGCCGCCGCCGCCGCTGGCACCGCCGAGGCACCAGCCAGTCGATTCGCATCACAACGTTCATCGAACAATCGCGCTACCTGAGCGCGCAGCCGCAAGTACATGCCGGTCGCTTAAAATAAGTCAATGAGTGGTGAACTATCACTAGCGATAGGTTTATATTAGACAATGTGTCAAGGATTTCATTTATTGAGGAACCTTATCAAAATCCATACAGCCGTGCGCGGCATTCTTTTTCAAAAAGTGAGTGAATAGCAATTTCTCTCGAATTAAATCATTTATTAGAAATAACAGCTATTAGGAGATGTAACCCGACAGCAAAACAATTCGTTTATGATATCTTCGTTATTCCTAAAAGTGTGTGCTTTACATATATTAAATCTAAAAAGCTGAATTCGAAGTCGAAATAGGCACCTATCTCATTTCAAAATGGAATATATCAGAACGGCTACTCGATTTATGACCGAAGACTGATACGTGATTAATATTGATATTAAGGAAGCTTAAGTTTTGCTGCCGATTCACAAATCACAAAAAAAAATATGTTAACGCTTTTATTTTCATGATATTTTGTACGAGTTTCTAGCACTCCCGTTTAGCCTATGTTCCGCGCTATATTCCTATTTTACAAAAATATTACAGCCAGCTCTTACTCATTTAAGATCTTATGGTCTGCTATCAGTGATATATCTATGATATGTTGTGTTTAGCAAACTCTGCTGGAGAGTGCCTAGAGAACGCAAAAAGAACTATTTAATGTCTGACACGATTAGGGTTAGTTATTAAAAAAAAAAACTAGTCTAATACCAGAAAAGCTTTGTAAATTTTTAGGTTTCATTTTAAACTCTAATAAAATAACATACAATTACCAGATTCAAAGTCACAAAAATTTATTATACACATAAAAATATATTTAAATCTAACAGAATTCGAATAAGGTTCTTTGAACGTTTTCTACGGCAGCATGTCGGCTGTAGTATATCGGCGGTGATTACACACAAAATCACTAAAAAGTGCTCTATTTAGAAATACTAACAATTACGACGTTTTTATTACAATTACAGATATTTTATAATAATATGATGATCTCCATTGGTGGCAGATCAATATTCCATTGGCAGTCAATTGAATAAAAAATCATAAGTACAATTTCGGATTTTTTACGGACGCTTCGACAGCAGGCTAGAATGCAGCTTGTGCCAACGAAAAGACTGGTGGTTTCTGGACCAACATCGAGCGAACCAATCATATAAACTGACTGGAACTACTCGCTGTTTATTGTGGGCTAATTTCATTTGCTAAAAATATTGCTAATTGTGGTAGTCTTTTAAGTGTCGATAACACCACTGCCATATTCTATATAAATAGAATGGGGAGAGTGTAATACCAACACTTAAGTCAAGTTACTAAAATGATTTGGGACTGGTGTGAGAAAAGTATATTTATTTTCGCGTCTTATATTCGTTACTCGTTAAATATATAAGCTGAGAATCGAGAAAAATGAACTTCGACACAGAGTGGCAGTTGGGTATTCGACAACTTTTGAAAATTAAAACATTTTTTTGGTGAACCATCTATTGACTTATTTGCATCTCGTAGTAATGCAAACTGTCCCCCGTATATTTCATGGAAAAGGGATCCCTTTGCCTATGATATTGACGCGTTTAAACAGTAGATTAGTCGCAATTTTATTTTTACGCTTTAACACCGTTTGCACTAATTTTTAAAACGATAAACAAAATAGTTACTGATTAAGCCACCGGAATTATCGTTGTTCAACTATAGCCCTCTTAACCATGGTATCCCCTTTTCATATCCCTGGGTGTCACAGAGATTGTGATATTTCCTCCAAGAAAGATCTACTTACTTCCTTTCAGGATGGTACACCATCTGCGCCGTCACCTTTCCCTGCCAGCGTGTGTATTTTCCTGGAAAGCTTTCATGACGTGCCAGAAACAGCCTTAGATGTTATGTTATCTTCGATATCACATAACGCCGGGTCATAATATAATTCTAGTCTAAAGATATGGTGGGAATTTTGTAAAAAGAATACAACAGATTTTTAAAATGTAAATACTACATTTTTGTTGGAATTTCTATTAATGTGTTTTGAAATTTTGAAGTTTAGGTAGAACTATTGTTCTAATGTCACGAAAGCGATAGCAAGTGATCGTTATTGGTTAGGCGGTAGCCCCCTGGTATTATAGAATTAGACTATTAAACGATTTGAGAATGATACAATTAATCTTGAAAAAATGAGTAAGAAGTTAGTCATGTTATTAGCTGGACCAAGGTTGCATACAATTTCTCTAACAAAAATACGAAATATTAATAAAACATATGAAGATCGAGTAATTATAAATTATTTAAAACATTAGCAATTAGCAAAGCTCAACCGGTTTTAAACTTAATTTTTTTATCCTTTAATATCCCAGTATTTGTTCAGCATCAGTGGTATTAAGATATATTGCTGTATCATCTTCAATTCGCTCAGATTCAGAACAACACCTGATCCTCACACACAAGAAACCACGTAGACCTGCTTCATCTCAACCGATTGGGATAAAGCAGATCATGTGCGATAGTGGCATTGACATCTCAATATTCGGAGCGAGCGAGACACGCATCAACATCAGGCGGCGTCTCGTGCTGCCCTCAACGTCGATGTAATTAGAACGACCGCAGGATGTTCGGAAAGATCAGCTGTATTTGCTGATTTTTATAACAGACCGGTATATTAGTTCTGAAACCAATTTTATTGAATCTTTGTCAAAATTATAATTATTATTAAGTACTTAAAATAGTTTTTTGTTCACAATATTTTGTTGTTTTGACATTTTTGCTAGTGGCGCAAAAAAAAATGGAATTGCGTAATAATTATGTTTGATATTTTACTGTAATGTTGTTTTATTTTTTATTGTCGCAACATTGATTTTATACTCTCTGAACATCTACATGGTTAAGGAATAAATCTCGGAGGACGAAGACAGGATATAGTGCTTTGCTTTTATCTCAACTAGCGAATAAAGTATATAATGATTATAAAGACAGATTTCCTGTACCTGTTCAAGTTTACCTTTACAGTGACTCTCAAATAGTTTTGTGTTGGTTGCAATCTCAAAAGCCTATTAAAAACAGCATGATGTGATAAAAAATATACTGTGCCTGAATTAATATCATAAGAGTTTATGTCAACAATTTGAGCATGTCCTAGAGCTATATATTCATCAATAAATTTTTTATACAATTGAAAATATAAAGGATTCTTTTTAAATTTCCTTTCTAACGTGAGAAATCTTTGCAATGCAATAGAAACTGAGTCACCGAGTTCTAACTGACTTAAAGAAGTATGAAGTGGCATATCTACATAAAAATTATTATTATCAATATTTACAGTATTTTTGAAAATTTCCTCAGCTTTCTGAAATTCAGTAGTATTTTTAATTGATGGTTCAGGCATTTTCTCACTTAGCCAAAACTGTTCCAGATTAGATTCAAACTTTTCAGAGTCACAAATAGCAGTATTGGTGACATTTTCTTGAGTTTCACAAGATACAGTATTTAATGTGCCCCCAACAACATACCCAAATAAAGTATTTTGTAAGACAATGCCATTTTTTAAATTTATTTGACCTTCTAATAATAAATTAAAATAAATATTGGCACCTAAAAGCAATGAAACTTCATCAGGCACGTTAAAAGATGTGTCTGACAGTATGATATTGTTAGGTAAATTACATTTGGTCAGGTCAAATTGTTTTTGAGGAAGTTTTGCAGTGATTGAGTCCACCACATTACATTTAACATCTACTTCTATATAATTAATTGGTGAATGAATTTTAAAATTTACATATTTACACATTTTATTATAATTATTGCCAATACTAATAATATTAGTATTTTGAGATTTTATCTCCAAAGATAACTTTTTGACTAGGGAGGCTGTAATAAATGAGGCTTAACTACCACTATCTAATAATGCTCGGACAAATATGGGACGCCCTCTAGCATCAAAAACTTTAGCCCGTATAGTTGGAAGCAAGACCTGGGTGGAGCATGTATTGGTGTGAAGAGCCATCGTTTGCTCAGCATTTTCATTTGTAGGATTGGTGCTAGTATGTAACAGGGTATTATGTTCTTTTTTGCAGATGTTACATTTGAACCTAAATTTACATTTTCATTGATGGCTGTTGAGACAAATTTTACATAAATGATGACTATCTACAAATGGTAATTTTTCATTTTCAGGTGACAATTTAAAACTTGCACACTCATATAATAAATGGCCTACCCTATTACAATAAACACAAACCTTTTTTGAGACATGAGTAGCAACATTGCTTACCTTAGGAAACTTTTTCACATACTCAATAGTAGCTTTATCTCCACTTTCCTCAAGTGCCATAGCTCTCCTTTCCAAAAAATTTACAAAGTCATCCATAGTTGGTAACTTGTCAGGATCCCTATCAAACTGGAATGCCCGATGAGTGAATTGATCTAACTTTTTAGTTAGTATAAATGTCCCATTTATTGATGGGTTGCTGTAAATTTTTTAAGGCATGAAGCTGCTGCTTTATTTCAGATATAAATGACCTTATAGAGATAGCAGTGCCCCGTTGTAAAGAAGGCAATTGTAATATAATATTTATATGGTTATTAATTAAACGGGCCTTATTGTCAAACCGTTTTTTCAATAAGTTAAGAGCCTCATCATATGACTCATTTACAATAGGTAAATTAATGATTACCGCTAAAGCATCGTCACACAAGTATTTTCTAAGGTAAAATAACTTTTGTACATTGGACAAACTTTTGTTATTATGGAAAACAGCTGTAAACAAGTCCATGAACGGAATATATTTCGTAAAATCTTTGCCAGAAAAAACAGGAATATCTATGTTCGGGAGCTTTGAAGAAGACACACTTGGACATTCTGAGTTAAAAGATTGTTTACACTTTTTAATTGTTTCGTCTAATTTTGAAATTATAAAGTAATATTTATCCTCGAAGTTTGTTATGTCTTCGGCATTATCAGGATCAATTGTCAAGATATCCAAGTGTGTTTTCTCGTAATCCCTTAAAGTATCTTTTAGTTTATCTTTACGTGCTTGCAATAAATCTATAGTAGATGATGATAATGCACTAATATCATTGACAAAATTAAATAACCGAGTCACGTTACCTTTGAGAAGGCCGCGATGAAGTTTAAACCTTTTTAAATCATCTTGCGACATTGTAAAGCTTTATAAACACTTGCACGAATAACAGACAATGAAACAATGCACTGCACTAATTATTAATTACAACTATATATGTACAATTATGATTTTCTTTACAAATTAATTATACTATTTACACTTGCCGGCAAAAGTTTTTGTTTTCGAATGAAGTTGACCACAGACTAAGTGGAGAAGTTTACTCACTTGACAGTAGATAACAATGGCAGCCCGTAGTGGTGACAACTTGACGCTCCCAATTTTTGCAGTCGTTCAATTGTGCCAACCTTGTGCCAACATACGATGCTCGTAATCTTGAGATAGCCCGCCAAATTGAAAAAATATGTCGTAAATTTTTTACAATGAACTCCAATATATTTATATACTTGCAGTTTTGATGTAATGCTTCGATAGCTTCATATAAACCGTTCTTAATGTTTTTCGTAGTCTTCTTAGTGCCCAAAATACTCTTAAGGCGAGAAACTATAGCTTTCTCGATGAGAGTTGGTGCGCTCCAATATTATATCGTATGACGATACTTGACTTCGAAAAGTTGAAAAATATTGATGAACATTAAAATTTTTACTAATTGCAATGAAGGACCACACAACGCTTATGTAGAAATAAAATTCAAGCGTGTGAAACAAATTATAAATTTATTTTAAATATTCGCGTGCAACCTGCAACACGGTGGAACAGAGAAGGGAAGAAAAAGGTTGCCATAGACAAAAACCTTATAAAACAATTAATAATTGCTAGTGCTTAAAATTTGGTTTACATACATACAGCCTAGTCAATATAATGTTTAATATTAATTAAACAGTAGAAAAAAACAACAGCTAAATAATTATAAGGTTTGGCAAAAGGTAGAATTCAATAGTGCACCAACAAATATTCACTTTCGACTCCATATTCTCATACGAGTCCGCGGTATTCAGACGTATACAGAGGGGGAAGCGTGACGGTAGTAGAACTGCGGTAAGCGGACCAAACATCCTTACATATTAATAAACAAAGTCCCCTGCCGCGTCTGTCTGTCTGTTGGCGATAAACCCAAAAACTACTGCACCGATTTTCAAGCCGTTTTCAACTACTGCACCGATTTTCAAGCCGTTTTCACCACTCGATAGCGTGATTCTCGAGGAAGGTTTTAGTATATAATTTGTTAAGTTTTTGTATTTATTTCTGTGTACATTAACGATATTTGTTGAAGATGTCGGAAAAAAATAAATTAAGGCGAAACGTAGTTCGCGGGCACAGCTAGTGATTAATAAAAAATATATTTTATTTGTTTAAAAGCAAGGATAACTGATGAACTTGAGAGTTTCCACTTATCCCTACCAGTAGATATAAGTGTATTTTTTCCACTTATTTCTACACTGAATTACGGCTTTGAAAAATTTATAAGTTCTCTTTTACAATAAAATCCCAACAAATATCAAGCTTAATCAATTTTAACACTACAATCATAGCTGCACTAATAAAAAAAAGAATAGTTTATAGAATCTGAGTAAGGCAGAATTATAAATGATCTATACCTACTGAAATATGCTGATTTATATGACATTGGGCTAAAAAAAGAACAATTTTGACGTTCATTATGTTGTATCATGTATGTTATCTTAAAGGATTTTTACTTGTATCTTAACTGAAGTAAAGAGGAATGTATTGGATTTGAGTAACTATTCCACTCACACTGACATCTATTTTTATAAAATCAAAATAATGTTCGTGAAATATTACTATTGAAAGGTGGGTAATTTAAAAGATGAGACAAAATGTTAGACCTTCCAGTTTCCTGCCTGTTCTTCTCGAGAAGGCTTCCCCAATTTCCGAACAGGTATAAAGTCAATTTTTTTAAGACATTTTACTTGGATCTGCTACTACATCTTAATTATGGCATAGGTGTAGGTAATGTATTCAAGGATTTAATTTATAATTAACTGTTGTATCAATATCCTATTTTATTAGGTTCTCGGTTAATTTGTTGTTTTTTTTTGCGTCAATAAGTGCCTAAAAAGGTCTATATTGAATGAAGATTTTTACTTTCAACCTTATGTTTTAAAACGTTTCAAAATTCATAATCTACTATTATGATGAGTAAGATAAACAAATTTTTGTTACTTAAGATGATGTGTTACTATGCCCATGTTTTGTGTGGTGAAGTAGAGTGAAGATTTTGTCATATTTTTTTCTTATGAAATCTCACTCCCGCTTCCACCAAACTTATCTCATTTTAAAAACACATAATACCTATGTTAAAGTTTTGACCACGTTTAACTTGTTGAAGATAGTTATTAAAGACAAAATATAGCATATTGGTAGTTTGTAGCTTGAACTGACACATAGTTTTCAACAACAACTTTTATCTGGGGGCACGGCAGTGCCCCCGCCAAGTCGAGCGCGAAGCAAACCCTGCCGTACCATCCTTTACTGCAACCATTTCGCCGCATTTTCAGGCCCCTATTTGAGAACCTCTGGATAGGACCAGAAGGCAGAAATTTTCGTCATCCAGTAAGCTATAACCACGTACTTAAAATCCAAAATGTTAAGTCTGTAGGTCATTTAGTTCCGAAGTTAAGTGAAAGCAAAGTTTCGCATTTATGACACTCACTCACTCACTCACTCATGATCATCAAAATAGAACTAGTACTTCCCATATACTCAGAGAGCTGAAATTTGGTACAGAGTTAGGGTTTAATGGCCACATAAAGGGAAAACTATAAAAACTAGGATAATCGAAGATCTGGAGTACCTGGTGACCATGATTAGAAAACACAAGAGCCCAACCAAACTATTAGAGATATCGACATGCCTTTACAAAAAATATTGAACTTGGTGGGCTTCCAATAAAGAAAAGAAAAAAAGAGAAAAGAAAGATTGTTAATAATAAAAAAACTACCCCTAAAAAGAAAAAAACTGTTTCAAATAAGAAAATCTAATAAAATAAATCAATAAACTCACGTTTCTACAAAAAGAAGTGAAATCCCACCAAAAACATTCTGTAAAAAACTAGCCAAGTCTCGATGGAGCTGCTTGCTTATCTCTAAAAAGTAATGAAATCTAGACAAAGTCGTGCCAAGTCTAAGGTTCCTTACTGCGATTTCTTTATTATTATAGTTAATGTTGTGTGACTTGGTCGTTGAACATTCTTTATACGTTAGTGGGTACAAGTCAACGGCCAAGTCACACAACATTAACTATAATAATAAAGAAATCGCAGAAAGGAATCTTAGACTTGGCACGACTTTGTCTAGATTTCATTACTTTTTAGAGATAAACAAGCAGCTCCATCGAGACTTGGCTAGGTTTTTACAGAATGTTTTTGGTGGGATCTAATAATGTTAAAATACCTGACACAATTAAACGCATTTAATTAATTCTCGTTAAAAAGGTATTTCATTCTCGACATGCTAACAACAAGTTTGAAGACACGAATCGATTTGATAGTAGGAAAGTTAAGAAGGACGAGTTAAAATGCAATATTTAAAGTATTTTTAAACCGGCAAGCTTTTAAGTGTACGGTAGTTTTCCAGACTGTTCATCTCACAAGGCGGCGGAGCGTTAAATGTACTCCTACCTCGTTCCACACGTGAGTGCCCTGTCTTGCCCTCGCGCTAGATAATCCTTTCGGCAACTTGATTATTAGCTCTTACTAAAAATTCCTTAAAGTCGGTCTGTTTGGTTCGCTTTAACGATGTTAGAGGTGGACAAATACACTTTGATCATTATGAGGAAGGTTAAGGCGAGTGGTTATTTACAGTGGGTCATCGCAGTGGGGCCACGAGTCCGTAGCGGATATATCATGTTTAATAACATAATATACCTATTGCCAATGTTTTACGTTTAAAATGTATGTAAATACTTACAAGGTTATTTTTTAGTTACTAAAAAAATTGTTTGCTTGTTCAGACAAGCAAAGTGAACAACTTTCACTATGGCACCAACTTTGAAATAGCAAAAAAAATCAGCTGTTCCATACATCTAGGTTCAGTGAATGTTAAACATTTGTACAGCTGATTTATTTTTTTGCGATTACAAAGTTGGTCCAATAGTGAAAGTTGTTCAGATTGCTTGTCTGAATAAGCACACAATTTTTTTTTAGTTACTAAAAAATTAACTTGTATATCGATTGTATTTTTAAAATTTTTATTAATGTGTGCAGAACTCAAACACTGTAAGCATGGATTTCGAAATGGCGTCTAAAAATTTGACATTCCGAGTTTCTTACCAGAGCCAGGGGCCCTACCATGATCGCTCATCATAACAAGGTTAAGACAATATTGAACCAGAGACACCGCTCTTGCTGCGCTTGGCATCATCCCACTCTCAGTACGGTTTTAATAGGTATTGTTTTGAGTGATGATGCAATGATCAGGGGGCTGTTCTTGTCATAAGCGTGTACAAAAATAAGGCTCTGAGCACCGTGAACAATGCTCTCTTTTAATCAAAGGACGCCAAAGGCATCGAAGTCCTTCCTTTAATGAATCATTGCAAAATTGCAATGATAAGATGAAATCATTTGAATAACTGGCACTAATCCAGCGTAACACAGTGAAGCACTGGATTAATAATAATCATACGCTTATCATTTCTCTGGTCGGGATTAAAATGTTAATACCAAGTCGGAGTTTAATCGCGTTATCAAGTACAGTCGGAGTGAGTAAAGGTTCGTCACCTTAAAGTCGACATTTGCTTGTACCAAGGCAATTATCAGTCCTGCCAACGTTTCATTTCAAACGAAACAGAAATATCGCATTGACGTTGACAATAACAGGCTAGTGACAGGTAACAAGAGAAAATATTGACACTGACAATTAAATGGAATATAGTTGATTGGAACTCTTATGAATTTATATATTTGACTAGGTCAATAAAAAAGTTAGATGTTGATATACTCGTAAAACTAGATATACGAGTAGATCAGAGGTGTACTCGTATACTGTTTTGATACTTGTTTCTATATCAAGTAAGTATAATTTTATATGCACTTGTCTACTTAGTACTTTGGTTTCAAAAGGTCTATGACTATGACTTTATAAAGGTTTGAATTTAATAACAGACGAAAGTTTTCGTACCCCGACTGTACATTGCCGATCAGCACCTATGTTAATGAAACGGAAGTAAAAGGACAGTAATTACTCTCGCGCGTTTTTGCTGCATTGTCGGCGGGACGACACTGAAATCACCTGGCATTACCCCCGTCGAAAATATTTCCGCCAAATGGACCTATTTGTACTGATACAGATATAATAACGTTGCAATTACATCGTCAGAACCACCGTTATGCCCAAGTTATGCCGATTCTCAACTATGAATTAACGTCAATTGATTTATTATTGCTGTAATAAGCTGCGGTTTTCATTGCAAGTGTTATCTGTTCCAATATATTTATAAAATAACAAATTGTTCTATGAGTAAACATCGCAATTTGGTACTTTTTTCTTACATCGTATTGATTTATTTGCATTTATTTATTTGTTAAGTCACATTGACTACGTCTAAGTCCAACATCCACTCTTTTGCAGTGGTAACTCTTGATCTACACCTTGCTAGTTAAGAAGTTTGATTACGGTGGGTGGAAGTGGGTGGTAGATATGTGTGATAGGATACATTTATCCTTATCTAACACATTGTATGGCATATATTAACTTGAGATTGTGGTAATATTTTTTCTAGAATATTCTAGCTACTTCCGGAATATATTCTAGGAAATTTTAAATTTTGGAATGTTTGGAAAATCATACACTAATATAAAGAAATAACTAATATAAAGAACTTTATAATGAAAATGAAATAATTAAATCCTCAGCGGAGCGAAAAGGATTTAAAACTAGAGTCCTGGATGTAGCTAAGAATTTTTTGCTTTGCTTTTTCAATACCGAAGTTTCGTAACTTTTTAGGCTACATAACATTTTTTGATTTATTTTTAATAAATACTAATGTTTTTTTAAATACAGCTGGTGCAAAAGGTAAAGTCGCCTTTTCCAGCCTTTTCCGTCCTTTTCCGTCGAATTTGCTTTCATAAACGCCACATAATGCTCAAATAATTTTCTTTACTTACCGTTTGACCATCTGGTAATACTTCTGCACAGCACCGCGATAGTCAAAGAAAACATTCAACATGACTGACGTCAACATATCTGAAGACTCTTGACAGACTTCGGCGTGATTTTTCTCTGTTTCGGTTCAGTTGGAAGGTGCCACACCGGATCTTGTAGATTAGGTTGCATGTCAAACTCTAAACTCACGTCTCGTCATCAGTAACAATGCGTTTCATGAAAGTTGAGTCGGTATTGACTCATTCTAGCATGTCCTCGGTGACTCTAATGCGTTTGAGATTTTGGAGAAAATTCAGGTCTTTTGGGACTAGCCGTGCGGCAACATGTTTCATATCCAATTTTCAGTTTCTTTTAAAATTTAAGTACTTTTTATATTCCAAATACAAATTAATTCCAGTTAGAATTAATTGGTATTTGGAACCTAAAAAGTACATACATTTTAAAATAACATAAAAAATAAATAACATTCTTTTCGCTCCACCTTGATTTGTTCCTGATTCGTCATATTCCTGATTGGTCATATTCCTTATTCGACTCTTTCCTAACTGTTTATATTCCGAACTTGTCATATTCCTGATTCGTCATATTCCTAATTCGTCATTGTACAGTCAAATGAAAACGCGAACACGTGCGAGGTAGTTCGTTATACACAAAGTATAACTACCTCGCACGTGTTCGCGACTACGGTACGGTTACTAGACAATAATTTACTTAAGGTGGAGTCCCATCTAAATAAATTTGTATGTCTTGGCACATAAGCAAAATTATTTGTCAAACTCGTTGTAACTCCGTTGTGGGTGGAGGGTTAATCGTAAATTACCCGTCCACCCACCAGTGGGAAAGTTCAGTGGGTGTGGACGGGTCGTGACCCCAAATACTGAATTTGTACCCAAAATGCAACAGTAACTTTTTTAATATTTCACTTTCGATAAAATGCATTCGTTTGTCCGCACCATTATCACAAATCTGCGAAGTTATATTCTCCGATTAAAATTATATTACAATATCATTGACTCGATATAAATACTAAAGTGATAATGATAATTATTACCCTCATGGTAGACAAGTAACATTCACTCATCTATTAATTATCTACAGAGGTTCTTATCATTTACCAGGATTTCTATAATAAGTTTGTGCAGGCAAATGTACATGGTATGACGAGTGAGGAATATGACGAATCAGGAATATGACGAGTTCGGAATATGACCAGTTAGGAAAGTGTCGAATAAGGAATAGGACCAATCAGGAATATGACGAATCAGAAACAAATCAAAAATTACATAGGTACTCTGAGTCATTTGAAAACCCAACATAAAGTAACACATTAAAAGCCTCTAAAAACAGCGATTGAATATTGTACTAAATTCCGTTGTAATAATTGTTATAATTTAACGATTCACCATTACATTACAGATGACTATTGCACATACCTATATTAAAAAGCCTCTCTGGGGGCCTAGACAGAGTATCTTTCGCGTTCGTTTAGTTAACGTTGTTCGTTCTGTTTCGAATGGATATGACGAGTATGTATAAGAATGATTTGTGATGTGGGATCATTCCCATACATTTGTTCATTTCTGATATCCAACACATATTCTTGGAATATATAAAACATGAGAGAGAGAGTGAGGAGAAAATGTGATATCTTCACCTTGAAATCAAATTCAGCTATTTTTTAAAGTTTGATTGATTTATTTATGCAATAAGAACCCTTTCCCCTGAAAAATAGTCGTAAGTTTAGTTTTAAACTACAATTAAAGTTAGGTTATGATGGGGTTGACACATCCTTCGAGTAAGAACCCCTAAAAACAAAGAGAAAAATAAACTTCTTTATCGTATTTAAATTGTTACTTTGTCTGAGCCCCTCGGTCAGAGTCCCATACACGTCTCTCCATTAGGCTTGCTCTATACATAATTATGTGTACAACAGCACCTCGTGAATAAAAAATAAACGTACCCATGTACTTGTTTTATAGATGGTTAATGGTTTACATAAAATTGTAAATAGTGAAGTTAAAAAAAACAACATTGTTAAAAAAATTTACCTCAAAGTTCCTCGTTGTTCCTCACGTTCCAAAAGTACATTTGATGTTCCTCCATTTCGTACAAATTATAGTAAAAAATCGTTTTTAAGACTCACTTGATTTCTATTGTAAAAATCTCATTGATTTTGGCAACTTCTCTAGTAGCGTAGCAAAATACAGGAAACTGGTTCGCGAGGTATTATTCCAGTAAAAAAAATTCTTAAGCTTAGTATAGTGGCATCATATTGCATTTATTATATTATTACCTATATTTTTTAGTTTCTTGTACACTCATTAATTACAATTTTTATTTGATAATGTTATGGTATTTTATGTCTATTTGAATATTACTTTTGTTATCTATATTTGTTTAAGACTGTTCGTTACCTAAATAAATAAATAAAAAATAATGGGTGTTATTGCAAGTCGTTGTACACTCGGCACTTGCCTTCCAATCGGGAGGTCTGGGGTTTGAGACCGCCATGCACCAATGTGTTTTTCGTTTTACGAATTTCATATGTACATTTATCTGACGCTCCTACGGTAAAAGAAAATATCGTGAGGCAACCTGCATACATCTGCGAAGAAATTCAAAGGTGTATATGAAGTCCTAAACACCCTAACTTAGGCCTAAACACCCTTTTTTTTCTCGGGGGGAAATGCGTAACCGCACCGTACCTGCCGTTGGCTAGACGGCGAGCGTGTGTGGGGCTCTCCCGGCAGAGTGCCAGGCCTACCAACTAAAACCCCCCGGTGTTCTCCCTGCCCTTATGGGCGCGCTAGGTAAGGTCCACACTGCGACTCCACTACCCACGCGCCCGGGCAAGCCTGACTAACTGGTCAACTTAGGGTAGGCTCGAGCACCTCGGTGGGGACGTATGCGAGTATGATAGCATACAAATAATACAATGAGTTTTACCAACAATACTACATAATAATCTTCATCATTTAAATATACTGTCATCACACTTTATCTTTTCAACATAAGCATTAAAGTACCTGTAAAATGAATAAACTTTTTAATATTTCCATGTGAGTACGACCGTGATTTACAATCTACAAAAAATATAGAGCGCGTGAATTTTGTTTAAAATCTGGTGTGGCGTACTGCTCGTAAGCAACGCTCGACATCGGAAAAACTCATATGTTTTCAATTCAAATCGACTAACCCAACCTCCACAGACACTGCGCAAAAGTCCACGCTATATTGAGTGCGGTTTATATTGAAAGTTTCGGCAACAGCGCACCGCCCGCCCTAAGGACACATATCCCACTTTGTTCTTCCACAAAAGTTTAAGAAGTTGCTTAACAGATGTTCAGCGCGACTTTTGTCCCGGGGTAAGTCATGTATCTTGTTACATCGGAACGTTTCCTGTCAGATTTCTACGTGTTTTTACTATACCGAGTATATACGAGTCACGTCGAAACTAATATTACGGATACCTATAAACAGTATTTACTTATTTTAAAGCTTTATTGAAATTGTCAGGTTTCTGTTTTATTTGAATTTCGACGTGTCAGTTAATTTTGTTTGGAAATATTCCTTATTATTATTAAGTACTTTAACTAGCGGCAATACCTACTATTATTACAAGCTTTATTAATATTATTTACTTTCACCTCTCCCGGTGTCTGTAATGAAATCTTGCAAGTTACATTTGACCCACTTCCCTGTTACAGATTGAGATGAAATTTTGCATGCATATCGCGTGCGTGACAATGCAATATTATGATGACATGGAGCTGATATTATTAGATCAGCTGGAGCTGGAAGGTGGCCATAGGAATTCTACAATAAAACGACGAGTTTGGGCTCGTTTTATTCGCATTGAGGAGTACTCAAAGCTTGTTTTTAAAAAAATATATATTCTTGTTTTATCACTTTGAACTACGATTATATTGCCTAATGTAACATTTAGACAGGCAATGTTCATTAGCTTCTTTATTGTTTTGGTGACATAAGGAAATGAAAGAAATAAAAAGGAAATCATTCATTTGCTTTTGAATAGGGTACCTACGTAAAAGTGATAGCATTTCAAATTCAAAAACTCTAAAATCTTTATTCAATATAGACCTTTACAGGCACTTATTGACGTCAAAAAAAACATAAAAATCTTCAACCAAGAATCTAATTAACTAAATTATTTAATCTTTGTATATACACACACCCCAACCATTATTAAGATGTGTGCAAATACAAGTCAAATGAAAAAAAAAATTGACTACACCATTTGGTTACAGAACCATATTAGGTACAATGTTTCACCTACTCAGCTATATACAATAGCATGCAAATATGAAAAAAAAATGATTTTAATACAATGTCAAGTCATATATTATTGGTGGTGCCCAAGGTAGACACCACCACGTCGGCGATTCACCGACTTCTGGGTTGCTGATTTTTATTAACCTACTACCAGCTCATAGAAAACATTGGTGCTTACCTCTATTCCAATTGATCTCCGTATGTAGCCGGTGGACTTCCTGAGCTAGCTCGAAGGAAGTCGCGGCTCCTGAAGTTCTGCGGTGGATCCACCGGTGGAGACCGGAGCACTACAAATGCCTATTAGGCCACCACGGCTCACACACGCGACGATAATACTTTTGCACAACACCAAGCGGGCTTTCGCACCCCGATATTATGTCGCATTTACACATGCGTGTTCGCCATTCGACGAAACATTCGACGAAATATTCGACGAAACATTCGACGAAACATTCGACGAAACATTCGTGTGGCGTTTACACATTCGTGTTCGCTATTCGCCTCGTCATTCGACGAAACATTCGTACCTACGAGTGCCACCGCGAACTACTGTTCACACATTCGCGGGTGATTCATTTTGATATTAGCACACGAACACGGAGGACGTGAAAATAATGGCGGCATGCGTGCTACAGTTTAGTTTTTAATAATTTAAGCTTTAATGTTACAAACATATGGCGGACTTAGCGATAAACATCGCTCTCTACCAGTCAACCATTAGGCTAAGGAGAGAAAGTAAATGACGGCATAAGAAAATAAATGTAATAAATGACAATAATTGTTATATTCAAATAATATGATATTAAGAAATAAACATACATACACGCACATAACACTCACATATACATATTGTATATGTGTGTGTGTGTAAGTGTTATGTAAGTAATGTGTATGAATGTGTTTATATATACACATACATACTTGCATATACAGCGCGCGACAGAGCGTCGGTGGCGCAGTGGACTCGGCACTTGCCTTCCAATCGGGGGGTCGGGGTTCGAGACCCGCCATGTACCAATGTGTTTTTCGTTTCGAATTTCATATGTACATTTGTCTGATGCTCGTACGGTGAAGGAAAACATCGTGAGGCAACCTGCATACATCTGCGAAGAAGTTCAATGATGTATGTGAAGTCGACCAATCCGCACTGGGCCAGCGTGGTTGACTAAGGCCTAATCACCCTAATATAGGGTAGGCTCGAGCTCCTCGGTGGGGACATATATGGGCTGTGATGATGATGATGATGATGATATTGAAGTCGGTACGAAACGATGATCTCTTATAAAGTCTTAAAATTGACACCGACTTCAAAATAGAAGTGTGATGTTGTCAGTACCTATTCTTATATTATTTTTACCTTTTCAGTGTTTTTGAAGTCGGTTTTTACTTTTAACCGACTTCAAAAAGGGAGGAGGTTCTTAATTCGATGCGAATGTTTTTTTTGTGTGTATGTTATGCGATTACGCCGCCAATTGTGGACTGATTTTCAACATTCTTTTTGTATTCTCTGATAATGGGATCCCATGAAAATCGATGGAAACGTTAATGAAATACCAGCTCACTGATGAGCTGGTATTAAATTAGGGTTTTTGTTTTTACTAAAAAGATTTCATTCACTAAAAAGTTAAAAATAAAAAATATTTTACAAAAAATAAAAACCGACTTCAAAAACGCTGAAAAGTTTAAAATAATATAAGAATAGGTACAGACAACATCACACTTCTATATTGAAGTCGGTGACAAATTTTAAGACTTTCGAGGAGATATCGTTTGGCACCGACTTCAATATAGAAGTGTGATGTTGTCTGTACCTATTTCTTATATTATTTTTAACTTTTCAGTGTTTTTGAAGTCGGTTTTTATTTTTTGTAAAATATTTTTTATGTGTAATTATGATTGCGATGTTTTGGGTTCCAAATGAGCTCTTCTCTATAATAAAGTTCTAGGAATTCTAAAATTCGCACTTTACTCCACTCTAATTTGTCTACACGTTCGGTTGGGTCAGGCGCTAGCAGTCAACTAAATGCATGCGAATGTGTAAACAGTAAGTTCGTGTTCGCCATTCGTGCCCTTTGATTCGCGTCCAAAAAACCGCTCCCGACGCGAACTCACGAATCGCGAGGCGAATGGCGAGGCGAATAGCGAACTTACTGTTTACACATGCGTGTTCGTTATTCGCCTCGCGATTCGCGCGAATGTGTAAACGCGCTATTTCGCGCGAATCTCGAGGCGAATTGCTAGGCGAATAGCGAGGCGAATAACGAACACGCATGTGTAAACAGCTAGTTCGTTATTCGCCTCGCTATTCGCCTCGCGATTCGCGCGAATGTGTAAACGCGGTGTGAGGTGCGCCGCGCAAAACACAATTTGTTAGATGATATTTTATTGAAACCCGGTGGTCATCATAACCTAATTCAATGTCATGACATTTCGACTCGACTGACTGACATGTCACATGCGGCCGGCCGCCAAAAAGGCTCTCACTGCACAGACCACAATGCAGTGTTGCCACTCGCTCTTCCTCGAGCGTGAACAATTATTATTAGTTATTAAAAAAAACCGGCCAAGCGCGAGTCTGACTCGCCCATGAATGGTTCCGTAGGATTTATGACGTATTAAAAAAACTACTTACTAGATCTCGTTCAAACCAATTTTCGGTGGAAGTTTGCATGGTAATGTAATGTACATCATATATTTTTTTTAGTTTTATCATTCTCTTATTTTAGAAGTTACAGGGGGGGGGGGGGGGGAACATTTTACCACTTTGGACGTGTCTCTCGCGCAAACTATTCAGTTTAGAAAAAAATGATATTATAAACCTCAATATGATTTTTGAAGACCTATCCATAGATATCCCACACGTATGCGTTTGATGAAAAAAAAATTGCATTTTTCTATTTTTGTGTGAAAATCTTAATGCAGTTCACAGAGTACATCTACTTACCAAGTTTCAACAGTGTAGTTCCTTTAGTTTCGGAGAAAAGTGGCTGTGACATACGGACGGACGAACAGACAGACAGACAGACAGACAGACATGACGAATCTATAAGAGTTCCGTTTTTTGCCTTTGGGCTACGGAACCCTAAAAATGAGGTATGAATTATTTTAAATGCCAATAAAAAACCAATTACAATATTAATATCAAACGTAAATAAATAGTCATAATATTTTAATTGAATTAATTAGGAAGTAAAATTGGATTATAAGTCTGGACCGAATAAATAACTTTCCCCTTTTTTTTTTTCTTTTTTTTTTTTTCTCGGGGGGAGAAATGCGTAACCGCACCGTACCCGCCGTTGGCTAGACGGCGAGCGTGTGTGGGGCTCTCCCGGCAGAGTGCCAGGCCTACCCACTAAAACCCCCCGGTGTTCTCCCTGCCCTCTTGGGCGCGCTAGGTAAGGTCCACACTGCGACTCCACTACCCACGCGCCCGGGCAAGCCCGACCAACTGGTCGGACTATCGCCAAGGGGAACACCAGGGCAATCCCCAGACGGAGGGCCTTACGGCGGCTTGCACGGGGCCAACCATGCACGCAGGCCTTCACGGCAGGGTCACTAGACGGGCATCGCTTGTGCGAATGCCCGCCTTCGCCTGCCTATCCGTCTGCGGCGGATGGGAGCGGCTTGAGGATCAGCCTCCCGCTCCCTCTCCGCGGCCTCCTTCTGCGAGATGACATCCTCGCAGAAGGAGGCGACAGCCCCCCATTCCTGAAGACGCCGCCGTACCAGTTTTCTTCGCCGCCGAGAGCCGTACTGGACGCCGCTGAGGCCGCCTATGCGGCCGTTATCTAAGCCCACTCGCCGGGACCGTCGCCGCCGCCGCCCGTGAACACCCCAGTTAGCCCCAGGTCGACCGCCTTCGCCGTTCCGACCGCTGCACCTGTCGCTGCGCCGCCCGCCCCCGCAGCCGTCGCCCCGACGCCTGCCGCGACCACCTCTAAAAGCAAGCGCGTGCTTTCGCCCGACGAGTGGACGGTGGTAGGTGCCCCCAAGAGACGCCCGACCAGGCTGACCGCGGCGAGGAATCCAGCGCCTGTAGCCAGACTTGAGGTGGCCACGCCCGTCACGGAATACGGGACGCCCTACACGACGGACGACGACGAGGAGGCGACCGACGAGCTGCATCGCGCGGGCGCTCGGCAGCTGCTGGCCAGGGCCAGCGCTGCGACGCGCGCCATCGCGGCCGTTGCGGGGGCGTCGTCGAAGCTGAACCGGGCGGACCTGGCTTCTATAAACTGCGACTTAGGGCAGGTGATGGAAATAGTGAGCCACCTGGCCGTCCTTTCGGAGCAGCAGCGCGCGGAGATAGTCGCGCTTCGGACGACCGTTTCGGAACGGGAGGAAGCGTGGCAGCGCGACCATCGTCGTGCTGTTCAGGCCGAGGCGGAGGTTGCCACAGCGAGGGAGGAGGTGACTAAGATTGCAGCGAGTGCTGTGACGGCGGCGGTGGTGGCTCCGGTTGGTGTCTCCTACGCCGACAAAATCAAGCTCACATCAAAGTCCTCTAGCGGTCCAGTACTGGCGCTGTATCCGGTGGAGGGATCACAGCTCAAAACCTCGGAAGACCTAAAAATCGCCGTCAAGACCTCTATAGCCCCCGCCAAACTTGGGATCCACGTAGACAGAATGCGGAGAGTAGGAAATGCTGGTGTCGTCATCCAGACACGCACGCCGGAGGACCTCACTAAACTCAAGGCGGCCCTCCCAGAGACCATTAAGGCTAGCGAGCTGAAGGGGAGGCAGCCTTTAGTGGTCATTCGAGACTTGGAGGGCAGAGAACCCCCATTCACGGAGACTATGACGACAATCTACAGTCAGAACCTTGCCGAGGACAAGAGATGGACGTTAGAAAAGGTATTGGGGAACTGCCGACTAGCCTTCCGCAAGAGCAGGCAGGGCTCACCGTTCTCGGCCATGGTTTTGGCATGCTCACCTGAGCTTAGGAAAGCGCTTGTAGAGAAGGGCCGGCTGTACATTGGATGGGATTCGTGTCGTGTGGAGGATTTTACGACGGAGGTGTGTTGCCTTAAGTGCTCCATGTACGGGCACAGTGAGCGACGCTGCCGACAAGAGGCCTTCACTTGTACACGTTGTGGCACTACGGGACACAAGGCAGAGGATTGTAAAAGTGAGTCGTCACGATGCGCAACGTGTCACCGCTTTGGACAAAAGAACGCCGAAGCCCACGCTATGGGGGCGCGCGACTGTCCGGCTAGGGAGCACGCTGAACGACGAATGGTAGAGGCTACCAAGTATTCGTAATGGCTTCGTCTTACAAAAAATGTACAGTCGGCCAGATAAATCTGGCGGGGGCACAACTTGCCACACTGGAGCTACCCCGAGTAGCAGAAGACCTGGGGCTAGACGTCGTTCTTGCTCAGGAGCATTACCCTGGTGCCCAGAGAGACGCTACCGCCTGCAGATTTCTGCAGTGCGGTACGAACGCCAAGGCGGCGATCTATATTCGTCGTCAAGACCTCCCATGCGCCTTCTTGCAACACCTGTCGAACACGCACTGCACAGTGTGCCATGTACTTATCGACGAAGAAGGTGTCTATATGGTGTCCGCGTACTTCCAGTATAGAGACGATATAGATGTTCACCTACAACATCTCGGCGTTGTCCTCGATTCCCTTCGCGGGAAGAGAGTCATCATAGGGGTAGACTCTAACGCACACTCGCCGATGTGGTACTGTGAACCGCGGCAGTATACGGGGCGAGGGCCAGACGTCACGCACCACCGTGAGCGCATGGAGGCGTTTATCCTGGCTCGAGGACTTAGGCTGGCGAACGCAGAGGGCGAGCCACCTACATTTGCAACAGCGAATGGTGCCTCCAACATCGACCTCACACTGACGAGAGGCATCCTGGCGACAGGATGGCGAGTGTTGCCAGATCACATAGAGAGCGACCACCGGCTCATAACATTCGAAGTGGCAAGTCGGCCCACTCCTCGCGCTGAACCGCCTGGGGAGGAGCTGATGAAGCTGCGGGATCGTGGGGTCGATTGGGCACGTTTTGAGCGTGGGATCCATGGGCGGGTAGGAAGTATAAGGTGGAATCGGTCCGCCCAGGAGATCTGTGCTCAGTTCACCACCTTGGTAGGGAGCACCGCGAAGCAGACCCTGGGTGTCGTGCGTACGAAGTCGCACGGGCACGAGTGGTGGTCTCCACAACTCGACAAGCTGCGTAGGCGTAACAACCTTTTGCGTCGGACTTGGCAATCGACTCGCCGGGCCGGGGGGCTCGTCGAGGCCGAAGCCAAGGATCGATTCCATGCGCATAGGCGTTTATATAGGGGGGCCATGGAGGAGGCGCAAATTTTGCACTTTAGGAAAATCGCGGACTCGGGAAACCTGGACCCTTGGGGACAGGCGTACCGGCTCGCGAGCGGACGGCACAGACCGCCAAGTAATGTTATTAACGGCACGATTTACGCCGAAGGATATGCTGGTAGTGTGAACGAGGCCATGCACAGCCTCTTGTACTCACTTTGCCCGGACGACGATCTGTCCAGGGACACTCCCTATCACAGGCAGGTGCGTCTTATGGCCTCTATGTCACCTCCAGGAGAAGATGCGCCTCCTCCTTTCCAGGAAACTGTGAGGGACATAGTCCGGGATCTTCCCAACACGGCGCCGGGAGCCGACGGGATCAGTGCTCGCGTGATACAGCACACTTGGAAGGCCGCGTCGGCGGAGTTCTCCGAGGTGTTTAGGCGATGTGTCCGGGAGGGCTGTTTTCCGGATGTCTGGAAGGTCGGTAAGCTGATTGTCATCCCGAAAGGGAACGGCAAGCCCCTTACTGACCCGAAAGCATACCGCCCAGTTACTTTGTTGCCGATCTTTGGTAAGATTCTCGAACGCGTAATGTTGAGCTGCGCTCCGCAGATTACCAGGAGGTTATCGGATCGCCAGCACGGATTCACTCGAGGCCGGTCGACGGTGTCTGCCCTAAACACCATCTTCAGGGCGGCGCGAGAGAGTTCGTCGAAGTATTTGCAGGTAGTTTTTCTGGATATCTCTGGGGCCTTCGACAACGCGTGGTGGCCGATGGTGTTGCTCAAGGTGAAGCAGGGGGGGTGTCCACCAAACATCTTTAAGATGCTGGTGGACTACTTCCGTGAGCGTCACGTGAGCCTGTCCGTAGGTCATCATAAGGTGTCGAAGGCGGCAACGATGGGTTGCCCGCAGGGATCGGTGCTGGGACCCACGCTCTGGAACGTGCTAATGGACGCCTTGCTTCGACTGCCATTCCCTGGGGGGGTTAGCGTCGTGGCTTACGCCGACGACGTGACGATTCTGATCGAGGCCAATTCCCGGGCGAGCATAGAGGCCTCGGCCTCTACGACTTTGTAGCTCGTCGGCGACTGGGGGGCCCGTAATCGACTGGAATTTTCTCCTGCCAAGTCTGCAACTATGACGATCAGGGGAAAATTCCAGAGGCCACCAGTCATCAGGTTCGGTGGGACCTCGATCAGAAGCGTCACGTCGACCACGGTGCTGGGGGTGGTAGTCGACGCAAGCTTATCGTTCGCACAGCATGCGACATCGATAGGGGAGCGGGCGGCAAATTGCTTCGGCAAGATGTCGAGAGTGTCGGCGTCCTCTTGGGGTATTCGGCACAAGGCGCTCAAAGTCTTGTACCAGGGCACCTATGTGGCGACGGTGACGTATGCTGCTGCATGCTGGTCAGAGCGCGCGTCCCTTCACGTTGTGCGGAGCGCGTTACTGCGCACCCAGAGACCCGCATTGATCCTTCTGACCAAGGCGTACCGCTCGACGAGCTCTACCGCATTACCGGTGTTGGCCGGTGTATTACCGGCCGACCTCGAGGTGATCCGGGCAGGCGAACTAGGCGGAGTGCGCGAAGGCCGCGCCACCAAAGAGGAGCTACGGAGTGCCCGACTCCGAACATCTGAGTCCGCTCTTGCCACCTGGCAGGAGCGTTGGGGCACATCGGAACAGGGGAGGGAGACGTATCGGTTCTTCCCGGACGTGGCGGCCCGGCTCAGGTTTACTTGGGTCGAGCCGGACTACGAAGTCTCACAGCTACTGACGGGGCATGGTCATTTCAATGGTAGGCTGTTTAGGTTTTCACTGGTCGACAGTGCTAGGTGTCCTTGTGGGGAGTGCGAGGATGAGGACCTGCATCACGCACTATGGGAGTGTAGGTTGTACAGTGAGGCGCGTAGGGACTTAGTCGATAAGGTGAAAGCGCTCGAGACGGGTCCGGTTTATTACTGCGATCTCGTGGGGACGGAGGCGAATTTCCAGCAGTTACGGGACTTCGCGCGACGGTGGTACTCGATTAGGAGTGGGTTCGATAGAAGAGGCGAAGCAAGAAGAGGGCAACCGCCCGAAGAAAGAAGAGGAGACGAAAGGTAGACGAAGCCAGCGGTACCACAACAGTGGGCACACGGCGACCTGGTGGCGGACACCGAAGGCGTTAAGTGTGTTGTCCGACCCGTAAGGGGAGAGGGACACAGGGACTAACAGAGACAGATTTTAAATAACTTGTAGGGAGTCAAGCATTGCGGCGCGGTAGAGTGCGAAAGCAGGCTCCGCGCGCATCTCCCGCTGTTTCGGCCCTTGGCCCTTGGCCCAACGATTGGTTGAGTAGGGCCATGGGTGGATGGTGGGGTTAGCCCCCCATTCCGCCTCGCCGCGGAGCATGGCCACGACCATGCTCGGCAGCGAGAGGTTTGCACCTCCCAGCGCAGCGTTGAGTTCGCTGCGCTGGCGTCGCAAAGCCGGGCACACCAATAGTGTGTGCTCGGCAGTGTCATCGGGAGCGTCGCAGTGATGACACTGCGGCGTTTCCTCCCGACGGGCGACTCGGTGCAGGTAGTGACCGAAGCAGCCATGCCCGGTCATACCTGCACCATGCGGAATGTGAGGCTGCCCTGCCGGCGCCCAACCCACTCCTCCAACACCGGACGAATCGCTTCGATCGTCCGGTGGCCGGCAGCTGGGGAGGCGAGTGCCTCATCCCACTGCACTGGCGCAGAGCCTCCCTCTGCGCCAGTGTACGAACCCGCTCCACCTCCTGTGGAGCGGATCGTCCCCCCCGTTCTCGAACAGCAACCCGATGCCGATACACCTCCGAATGGACGCGTGCATCGACATCCCACGGCGTTTGACCCGCAAGAACGCAGGCCGCGCCGTGGCTGACCGTGCGATAAGCTCGCACGGCCCGGGTTGCTATGACCCTCTGCGGACGTCGCAAGAGGGCCACCGTTCGGGTCACCGACTTTCATGTCGTCCGCGAAGAGATCCGCCATGCCGTTAGCATCCCCGGCGAGGTGGGCGGCACTTCTGCCCACGCCCTCACCATCGCCGCCTCCTCCGCCACATCCGGGCGGAGCTTGGTGAGCGCCCATCGAGGGAAGGCGCTCACCGCGGAGCCCCTGCGGTTCAGGGCCCCTTGGAATGCCGTGGAGACCTCATATCGGATATAAAGGTGGTCCGACAGGGTCTCCACATCTTTCTCAACTCGCCAGTCATTGATTCGACTGGCGAGTGAGGGGGTAGCAAAGGACACGTCCACCACCGACGTGCCCTGCACCCGGACGCAGGTAGAGGTGGAGCCCCTATTCAAGATCTGGAGCCCCAGGGACAGAACCCAGGACTCCAGATCTCCAACTTTCGCATTGGTGCGGGAGGATCAAGGCGGCGGAACCATCCGCCGCCACCAACCAATTTGACGATTGTGGCGGAACGTAGTAGAGCTCCGACACAATCGCCAAACTCACTCGCCACTCCGCCGCGGTCTGACACATGAGGTCCTGTGCCGCGGCGCAGTGGTTAATGTTTGCTTGGAGGAGCTTGATGGGACCACTAGGCATTGGTGGTCTCCATGGGCTCCTCCTGGACCGCGGGTGCGGCCGGTGCTGGCTGTGGTTCCGAGGGTACCGATGTTGACGGGTTTCTTAGAGCCACAATCACATTTACCGGGGCCAAGCGGCCCCTGACCGGCGGGGGGCTACAATTCATACCCCCCATACGGTGGCTGGCCGGCCTCTTGGCGTCGGCACAGACGGCGTAATTTAACGCCGCCATGCAGTCCACCGCCTTATGCCCGTCGGAACCGCAACGGAAACATAATCAGCTGCGGTCCTTGGCAGAGGGGCACCGTTGGATGGGGTACCCCAGGCCCATGCAGCGGAAGCACCGCATGGGCTTTTGCTCCAGGAGTTGGATGGAGGTAGAACTCCATCCAACTTCGAGCCGACCAGCATCCGCCAGGCGCCTCGCCGCCTCCACAGGCACCGAGGCGAAGGCCGCCCCGACACCTCGTACCCCCGTATGCACGCGGCCCACCTTTATGTGGTGTGCTAGGAAATCGCCGGCCCGTGCCAGGGTCTGGCATAATTCCTCAGCGGACACCGAGTCGTCGATGCCGATGACCCGGATATCCGCCGTCTTGACGGGACGCGACACTTTCGCCGTGCCTCCTAGTGCCTCCCCCAGCTTGGCGGCTAGTGTGTCCGCCTGGGACGGGGATGTTTCTTTCGGGAGCTCGATTATTCGAGCACCGGTTATCCCCGTCCTAAACTTTGCAGGCCTTATACCTAGGGCCCCGAGGCTGACTGAGGCCTTGGCCTTGGCAATCGCCTCACCGTATGTGAGACCCTTTGCCACCGCCTCAAAATAACTTTCCCCTAAGCCAAGTAAAGAGCGCCGTTTTAGATCTATAAAAAGGTAGTTCTTTTATGTCATCTGGAATCTTATTGTATACTAGCTGACCGTTTGCAATTTTGTTTGCATTATAACTAGCTTTTCCCGTCAGATTGTTCTCGTAGAAAAATTACCCTATGTCCTTCCCCCGAACTATCCTCATAGTAACTTTCATCAAAATCGGTTCAGTAGTTTCGAAGCCTATTCAATACAAACAATCAAATCTTTCCTCTTTATAATATTAGTAAGTAAGTAAGTATAGATTGAGATGTACATGTAGTAGCGTTTCTTTTTGAGTCGTGCACTTTTTGGAACCAAATCGATGTCCAACCTTACTGTTCCTTGTATTTCTGGGATACACATCCATAGCTGTTTGAAATTGGTTTGTTTTAACAAACTTCGTAATTTCGAATATGCACATACTCGTACAAGGTAGTGGCGGAATATTCGATGGTTTATAAAATGGCTTACATGACATATCCCGTGCAATGTCACATATTGCTTTTATACATTTTTTTGTGCTACAAAAGCTCTATGTACTAGATGGTACTAGTATGTATGTAGTATTGCGCCAAATGATGAGTCCGTATACCTACACCGATTCCACAAAATAATATGCGAAGTATGCTGTTTTTCTTGTGGCTACTTTTGTTAACTTAAAGAGAGCAAATATAAATCTATTTACTTTATTGCACACTTCTTTACATGCGATCTCCAATAGATTTTTTGATCGAGCTCAAAACCTAGGTTAATGTTGTAATTTAAATTATACTAATTAATAACTCAAAGACATACAAGGACTAGCATTTTGGTTGCCAACTTTTGACACGATATTCAGATATGTAGGTCAATGATAACAGTACTCAATATTGTCACTATCTGTTTTACCCTTCAAACCGGAACACAGCAATACAAGCATTGTTGTTTTTTGCTAAAAATGGGTATGATGAGAGATTAATTCTCTGATATAAGGTAATTATTATTTTTATCCATACAATTAAACCCGAAGAACATCACAATATAATGTTAATTAGTAGGATGGAATCACTTTAAATAGGAAAGCGTTGATCGCGCGTATACACATGAATCAAATTGAATGTTTTCCAAAATTTGAGAAAAGAGCTCTCGTCTCTAAAAACTCTCTGGTGTAATGGAAATCGTGCCCCACGACCCCGGGGCATAGCGGATTCCCCGCACAAAAGGTCTAACAAAAAGGTCTTGCCGTCACATGAACATTGTAAAACTCGACTTGTACTCACGTCTCAACATCTAAACAAATACGAACTCAATGTCAACAGAAATAGGTTCCATTTTCCACTCGACTTAATTGGTGAGTAACAGTTTTTTCCAATCCGATAATGCGACCTTAGCGTCGGGATCATGGTTTACTACAAATTGTATTAGAGTAGTAGATTTAACTATTTATGCGACCCACGGCCTGCGATACGGTTGTAGGGATGCTGATGTGCTATATAATGAACAGTTCACAATGGCTTAGTAGATCTTTGTTTAAATTTTTAACTAAAATAAATTATATCAGTGGCGTGGTTTTATGCTGCCGAGGTTACAATGTGATTGTGTGAAAATAACTTTTTAATAATAATAATTTATTTGAACTTTTGAAAATAACTGTTTAATAATTCGGGACAACTAACATTTGATTATTTGAATCATTAATCAAATGTAAGTTGTCCAGTACTACTATTTCATGAACTATTTTTCGATATATTATCATATAAATTATATCTGCTTTTATATTATCAGTTTCAGCAAAAAGAGATAAGAAGGAACTTCGCCTAGCATACTCACATAAAAAAGACTATAAGGCGCAGAATTTAAGAGCACAATATTTTGGGCTCTAAATGGCACTATTTAAGCACATTTTTTTTAATATAAAGTATACACGTACCTTGTTCGGTAGTCTTAAACGAGGGTGTACAAATGCGGTACGAAACCTCTTTCTAGCATACTTGTAGAACTATGGTTATAACTTCAACAGACAAGTAGGTATGGGAGAAGTATTTTCTGGCATTCATGAAATGACGGATTTTTATAGTGAGTATAACACTTAAATGAAACTAAACAAATAATTCCATCTGATTAGAATTTAGGCAAAGAAGTCGTTAAATTATAATATTTTTACATTAAAAGAGAGGTGGAGAATAGGGGAGTATTGGGGAGGGGGAGCCTATTGATGCTTCAAGATTTTCTGCTACAAGAACTGAATATGTAAGTAGCACTAAGTGCAATCAATCGATCAAAAAATTCTTTATTCAAATATGACTTGATGAAAAACTTGAATCGTCGAAAATTTTTTATATACCGAGACGACTTTTAGCTGGTAAGAAGAATGGGCACAAGAAACTTGTCAGCATTATCAAAATTAACAATAAAATTTATGTCGTTACCATACTTTATAACATTTGCTTACATAAATAGTTATTCACAATACTGTTTATTTACATTGTAACAAGTAGTGTTTACAAATTGACACCAAGCATCCACCGAGTTCCCCACGAGTCAATTATCATATTTTAGAAAAGAATTTAGAAAAGATGCAAAAGTAAAAAAACAATATAATCAAAAATCTTAAAACTCTAAAAAAAAAATCTAAAAAATTTGCACAAATGGGGTGAATCTATCGATAAGCGCGGCGAATCGGTGGCTATTAGTCTCGACATCGCCAAAGCTTTTGATAGAGTCTGGCACAAGGCTCTTCTTTCCAAGCTTCCGGCATACGGATTACCCGCGCAGTTCTGTACGTGGATTGCCAGCTTCCTCCACGAGCGTAGAATTCGCGTTGTCGTTGACGGCTGCGCTTCGCGGTTCGTGGCAGTGAACGCTGGTGTTCCGCAAGGCTCCGTTCTATCCCCCACATTGTTTCTTCTGCATATCAATGATATGCTTTCCTTGGGAGCTATACATTGCTATGCAGACGACAGTACAGTGCATGGGGGATATCACGGAGCCTCGGGGGCTGCTCGTGGTGATATTGGTAGGGAAAGGCAGAATCTTATCATTGAGCTCAACAAGACGCTGGACCTCGTCTCCGAATGGGGCTCCGACAATCTTGTTGAGTTCAATGCTAAGAAAACACAGGTGTGCGTGTTCTCGGCGAAAAGGTCACCTTTCCTCCCCCTTCCTTCTCTTCAGGGCACAACCCTTCACACACAGAGCAACATCACCTTGCTCGGAATGAACATTCGCTGCGATCTGAACCCCAGAGACTACATCGAATCCGTCATAACTACTGCCTCACGGAAACTCGGTGTCCTGAACAAGGTGCGTAGGTATTTTGCGCCGGACCAACTATGCTTGTTGTATAAAACTCAGGTTAGGTCTTGCGTGGAATATTGCTCGCACCTTTGGGACGGCTCCGCTCAGTACCTCCTCGATGCTCTGGACAGATTGCAGCGTCGCGCTATTCGCATAATTGGCGATGTAGAGGCAACTAACACCCTCGAGCCTCTACAACTTCGTCGTGACATCGCCTCTCTTAGCGCCTTTTACCGAATGTTCCATGGGGAATGCTCTGAGGAGCTCTTTAACCTTATCCCTCCCTCTCCATTCCTGAACAGAAACACGCGTAAGGGCCTTCGGAGTCATCCGTACACTGTGTCCTCCTTTTCACACCGTACCAAGAAATTCCAAGATTCCTTCTTCTGTCGTTCATCCCACACTTGGAATTCTCTACCTGCGCACGTGTTTCCTCCATCCTACAACATGGGTTCCTTCAAAAGAGGCGTGAAAAAGCATCTTTTGGGCCGGCAAGGGGCGGGCAGGTAGGAGAGTGGATGTCGTCGCTACTCTATCTGTCAACTCATTTGGGCCTCTTTCACCGCTTAACATCAGGCGGGAGGAGGTCATTTGCCGGGCCATCCATAAAAAAAAAAAAAAAAAAAAAAAAACTGGGTTACTAGAGCAAAAAAATCAAAGCGCATCGCTCTATGAGCGCAAATAGTAGCAAGTCGGAAGAAATCATTGTTGCATATGACTATGAATACAGGCGGGACAGCAAGTTAGATTGAACGCAAGAAAACATACAAAAAAAAATTAGGGAGCATGCAAGTAGTCTTCAAAAAAAATTTTCCTGTTTAGATAACTAAAAAGGCGTAAGAATAAGAGGGAGACTCTGTACCAGGGTCGTCTGCTTAGGTACCTCCGTCTTACCTATTTCTGCCGCCAAGCAGTAGTGCTTGCATTGCTGTGTTCCGGTTTGAAGGGTTATTCTTGCGGGGGTTGTTTTGCTACGAATCTCACAGAAGCCACATGTACTCGTATTATACTCGGTGACTATTTCCACTTACCATCAGGTAGGAAGTTTGCTTGTTTGCCAACTTAGTTGTGAAAAAGAATATATTTTATTTCCATGCTCCAACTCTGCGATTGGTACAAAAAATATACCCACTGGATTACTTCATTACGTAAGAAAAAAAAACAAATGGAGCATTAAATTTGCTATATCAATTTAAAACAGGGAACAAACAAAACCACTCATTTAATAGGAAGGGATTAGAATTTAACACAATATTACTTGTAATTTATCTAACGAAGCCAGAATTGTGTTCAATTTTGTTTCATTGACTTTACCGAAAGCTCTCAAAAGACACAAATAAAATCTTAAGCCTCGGGGTACTTTACCGTTTGTTTTATAAAATTTTAGTCGGTAACTTGGAAAATGAGATGAGCACGGCTCCTTATCCGGCTGATTATACGAAGGCACGTAGATCGGATTTGTGTTTGATGATATGAAACTTAGTATTGAGTTTTATGCAGTCTTACTTGCCGTCTGTTTTAAATTACAAAGTACTTTGGAAAATTCGCCCTTTAAAAAGCTGTGACGATATTTAAACAGGTTGTCGAGACAAACTGAATAACATTTACTATGGGACTAACTCTGAAATCGTCTAAAAAATCTACATTACTCACGAATCTATTGAGGTACTATTTTTTAAACTTAACAGCGAAGTTCTTGGCCTTCATCTCACCTGGTGATAACGCCAGAGTTCGACAGCGAAATGAGCGAGATCAGTAATGAGTCCGCATTTCGCAATTCTATAAACATAGCTGAGGCACAGACTAGATAATAGTTACTGGCTGAGGCTTGACTGCAAAAGAGTCTAGCGGAGCGGGCTGAAATATCAAAAATAAGCAGAAGCGGCCTCGCTGTGTCATCGCGTTGGATAAGAGTTTCAAGCAAAGCGATGTATCGGTGCACCTCCCACACCCCGCCTGCGCCCCTCGCTTGCCCGACTATAGGGACGTGTGTTAGTGTGTTTTGATTTTCCATACATTATTGCATTAGGCATGCATTAGGATAATTATTGTCCTGACTAATAATGATACTCTGAATCTCTAAATGAATATATGACAATAACTCGTGGAATTGTGCCCTGTTCATGCTAATATGTATTGAAATATTCATCATTTAAGTCATTGAATAGAGTATATAATTCCCTATTAACTATAGTCGAGTCTCTGATCCAATATCTCTATGGAGATCTATGTTGCCTCTCTTTAGTTGGGTGATTAGGCCTTAGTCAACCACGCTGGCCCAGATGCAGATGTATGCAGATTGCCTCACGATGTTTTCCTTAACCGTACCTTCAATGTGTTTTTCGTTTCGAAAACACATTGGTACATGGCGGTCCTGAACCCCGGACCTCTCGATTGGAAGGAAAGTGCCGAGTCCACAGCGCCACCGACGACGCTCCGATAAAATCTCAGCCTGAGGTAAAGTTAAAAAAAGAGTCGTGTTGCTAAACTTCACGTCGCTATGAGCATTGGGCGAATCGCCTGTTTCGAACTGCCGAACGGAGTAACAAACCTCTGAAATAAACCAGGAAGTAGATTTTCGATAATACGAAAATATATTAAAAATTCAACAGTAATATTTTATTACTTTAAGAGCCCTTTCACAAAATTTCGCTGCTCAAGTTTAGGTAAATGCGGACGTAAGGTGCCGACTGCGAGGTCTGTGTTCGAGCGAGACACAACGCGACGCGCCAATATAGTTAGTGTAAATTGATACTTGAATTTATTATTTTAGTTCATGTTTTTACTGAATATTAGTAAGTGACGAAAAAGGCTAATTAGAAGATATTTCTTTTAAAAGGTAATTTGTTTATTTTTCTTTTCTTTTAAACCAACTTCAAAAAAGGAGGGTTCTCAATTCGATGCGTACCCATGTTTTTTGTCTTTTTTTGTGTATTCGAAATTCTTTCCGTATTCGATAGAGTATATTTTTTTGGGCTGGTCCCATTGTCACCAAAGTCAGGATCTGATTATGGGATCCCATGAACATCGAAGAAAACCCTTAAATTTTATAGGTACCTCCAACATCAGTAAGTAGTAAACTTGAATTTATAAACAAGTAGTCTTCATACAAATAGTACGATTAGTAAAAAAATGTATAGATAAATTCGAAACTAATTTTGCACTTTTTTACTATTTTAACATGGATGGGTGCCAGCTTGTTATATCCTGTACTAAACACGCCGTTAGGGCGCCGCCGCCGTGGAAGTGTAATTGTACAGTACGAGTATTAGTACAATTAGTACCGTAGATTTCTACCACTTTTGATACAATGAATAGTAGTACTATTGAATCATTCGGCTTATTAATATGGGAAAAGAAACATATTTAGGAGATTGAAGTTTCAAAGCAATATAGAATTCAGACTTATTTAGTCTGAATTCTATATTGCTCACGCAATATTTTTTATAAATTGGCGAAAATCATCTATACTTACTAATATTATAAAGAAGAAAGATTTGATTGTTTGTTTGTATTGAATAGGCTTCGAAACTACTGAACCGATTTTGATGAAAGTTGGTATGGGGATAGTTCGAGACCAGGGTAATTTTCCTACGGGAAAGTATAAAATTCCCACAGGAAAACAAAAATTACGTGGACGAAGTCGCGAGCGGAAAGGTTGACAAATTTTGCGAAAAAGTAAAAAAAAAAACAAAAAAAAATTTACTGATTTTTGTACGGAGCCAGTACTTAAAAAAAAATACGTATTTAGTATGGATGAGTTCAATTAAAATTCGCACCCCCTTTGCTACACAAGGTGCAATCTGAACCAAACTTCATATAAAAATCAAAATTTAGTATGAAAAAAAAAGTCAAACTCACACTTGGCCATTTTTTGATAAGTCCATTATGTGCGTCCACATTAGTTGTGGGAGTGTATGGGGGGTCAAAAATTTCGTTATTTTTTAGCGCCGATGCATCGTTTTCTAAATATTTTTGTAAATATTTTTCTTCAAATATGCAAGGTTCAAATTCCTCACGAAAACAGTCAAAAATATTCTTAGTCCCGGCTCCATACTAAATAGAATCAAACCAATACTGGACAAACGATAAACGTACAAGTGGTTGTCGTTATGTCATGGACTGTAGTCATGTCCTGACCAGTTGCTAATCCGTCCACCTGAGAATCTGTCCAGTTGCGAATCTGTCCACTTGCTTCGGAGGGAAATTTTTTAACTGTTGGCTCAATACAAAAATCAGTCAGGTTATTTTCTACTTTTTCGGAAAATTTGTCTACCTTTTTTTGATAACTATGATTTTCACCAATTTAAGAAGAAAAAAATTGCGTGTTTAGTCTGTTATCTATATTGCTCCGAAATTTCAATCTCCTAGTTATATTTCTTTTGCCATATTTATAAGCAGAGTGATTCAATCAATATTCGTACCTATTAGTGCGGTACTATTCATTGTACCCTACTAATAGGTATAATGAATGTAATCATTATTTATAAGTTTTCAACAAATTTCAAATATTAAAATTAGTATCAATATTTTATATCGATAACTATTCATATATTCATTCCATGTCAATCACTAAACTAATGTAATTTGTACACGTTGCATACTTCACGGCAGTGAGTTTCTGTGTAAGTGTGCGTTGTGATTGTTTCATTCCGATTTCGCGCGAAGATTAGGCTTTCACGGGCCAATCTGGAGAACTAATCTTCGCGAAAGAAATATAACTAAGAGATTGACCTTGCACGGGCAGCGCAAGCTTATGTTTGTTGGTTTAAGAAAAACTAGAAAAAGAAGTGAGAGCAAAACTGACGGCAGCGGTTCCAGTACAAACGGTGCAAAACTAAGCCTTTCTTACGTCTTTCTGTGTTCTGTACCCTCGAAACCTATCATTTGATACCCATATTGTATAGGTTGCAAAAGGAAAGTGATCCACCATTTCGACATATTGAATTTAGAGCAATATTACTCACTGTATCGTGTTTCACTCCCAAATCCCTTTCATTTGATACCCATATTGGGTGGAGGGCAAAAGAAAAGCGATCCGCCATTTTGGAATCGGCGGCCATATTGAATTTGGAACAATGTCATTCACTCTATCGTGTTTCATCCTCGAGGCCCTTTCATTTGATACCCATATTGCATAGGTTGCAAAAGGAAAGTGATCCATCATTTTGGAACGGCGGCCATATTAAATTTAGAGCAATGTCACATACTGTATCGTATTTTACTCTCAAAACCCTTTCATTTGATACCCATATTGATGGTGTGGCAAAATAAATATGATCAACATTTTTTAATGGTGGCCATTTTAATTTATAGAGATGACACTACTTAAAAGTCTCAAGTAGTAGTACTCAAAAAACACTTTCATATTGTAAAGTAGTGTTATCAGACAAACATTTTTGCGAAATTTCATCCCAGTCAGATTTTCAAGACGTTATATTTTTCTTGTAAGAAAAAAAATTTCTGCTTGAAAACGATCAACTCGTGTGGATCCTAGTATAGGTCCTTGTCCAAATTTTTTATTTATATTTCAATAGTTACGACGATTACGTAAAAACAGTATTGTGCGGCGCAAACTGACAAAGGTCCTACCTCGATGAGCGCTCGCGCTCGACTGATTGACGCGAGTTTTTACCATACAATTTATTGCATTTACGGCCGACGTTTGAGGTGTAATAAAAAAATTATTAATTATTTTTTTATTTTAAAAAATATACAGTTCGATTGGTTGAAGAACATAGTTTATTTTGACATAGCTTTTTAATTGTAAATATAGTTTTAACAATTCTAAAATGAACGTTAAAGTGTCATCATATTTCGTAAAAACTTGTAAACTTCAAATATATTTTTTAAATAAATGGGACGCTTAAAAAAAAGCGTCTTTCCAACTGGCAACAAATATATATTTCTGACATCTTGTGATTTTATTTTAGTAAATTTATTGGAGTTTACTTTGAGTTTTAGCCGTTTTAGTTTGTCTATTTCATGACATTCTGCCAAACAAGGTAAGGAAGAACGATTATTCCAATAAAACTAAAGCAGTAAAAGAAAATCTGTTCTAACAACTGGCAACAATAAGAATAAACCTATTTTCCCCTAGTATCGATTTGTATGAAAATCGTGTTTGAAATAGAAAATTTAGCGCAAGAAAATGTCATTTTCGTGCAAAAAGTGTAAGAGGCCTCTTAAAATTCTTATAAATACATAATCTAGGTACATTCAGTTTTGTTACTAATTTATAAAACTGCACTATTACATTTCTACGTGGCGTGGACCGGAGTTGGTTAGGGGATGCGTACAATAAAAAAATGTCACCGGGAAAAGCTTTTACAGTCTGTTATTTCTACTGGGAACTATAAGCGAGCGAACGTTGCTATTTCCACTAGTTTTACTATGCTTACATAAACATAGACCCTGATACAATTTGTTGATTATTATGGATAGCATGATTAGCATACTCTTAACTTATTTGTTAAAATGATATACTAGTATTATAGTTACCAAATAAGTGATGTAAAAGGTTCCGAAAATAATTTGATGGAACCAAGCTATCTCCACTCAGCGAACTCAATGTCAATCAACAGCGAGACTCGTACTCCAGATACTCCAAAACTTCCTTTTTTGGGGAGATATAACTATTTTTGGTCTTGGTGACATAGTTTTCAAAAGCATATTTTAGACTGCTACGTTTAGCTGAATTCACGTAGGGTTACCACCTACAGTACCTACCTACAGTATTTCTCTGACGTGTCTGATGGATGATGACACACTTAACGATCTCTTTCATTTTCTTAGCTTATTATTTGTATTTCCAGCTTTTTTATTTTCTTTAATATGATTTGTATATTTAAAATTTTATATTATGAACAGCTAAACTTTGGAACGCGAATAAAAATGACATCTACTGTGTTCCTTTTTAGGGTTCGTCCGAATAAAAAAACGGAACCCTTATAGGATCACTCGTGTCTCCGTCTGTCTGTCGGTCACAGTCAATTATCTCCGAATCTACTAGACCGATTAAGTTAAAATTTGGTACACATATCAATTTCTATGACCCAAACGCAGGGGTGTTACGTGAATAGATGAAATCTGTGTCATCATCATCATCATCACAGCTCATATACGTCCCCACCGAGGGGCTCGAGCCTACCCTATGTTAGGGTGATTAGGCCTTAGTCAACCACGCTGGCCCAGTGCGGATTGGTCGACTTCACATACACCATTGAATTTCTTCGCAGATGTATGCAGGTTGCCTCACGATGTTTTCCTTCACCGTAGGAGCGTCAGACAAATGTACATATGAAATTCTAAACGAAAAACACATTGGTACATGGTGGTCTCGAACTCCGACCTCCCGATTGGAAGGCAAGTGCCGAGTCCACAGCGCCACCGACGCTCCGAACCGACCGAACCTCTATATGGGAGGTCATTTTTGAGGGGAAGCTGGAAAATATCGCTTTATCATATCGTGTTTTGGTGGACGTGCTAGGGTGGCAGGGGTTTTTAACCTTTTAGTGATGAGGGACCATTTTACAAATATGTATCTGTCTATTGGCCACCAGCTCTAGACCAATATATTATAGATTACATGAATAAAAGGTTGTTTATTATACTCGTATGTATAATATTATTTTTCCGATGGCTTCGCGGAGATCATTTCAAAATCTTTTTGGTTTGGTCACGGGATGACATGTTCAATACCTAGTGAATAATTTTTTGATTGTAAGCAATGAAAAACTTAAAAAGTAATTAAAAGTATAAAGTTAATGAAATGTAAGTACTCGTAGTATGATCATCCACAAGGACCTTATTCCAATTTTATGCATATTCCCTATTGTCACCGAGGAGATGGCTCATGATGTAAATAACTACGTTGCTTTAAGAAATCTGCCTTTCAGAAAAATAACAATATACAAAGAATGTATTTTATTTCAAACTTCGAAGTTGATTAGGAAAATATTTGTTCTGTTTCGCAACATAATGTATCCCTCGGGATTTCGTTGTCAAGTCACTTTTATGTAATTGGCCGCGCGTCGCATCGCTCTGTAATCCCCTCACATTCATTAGCCACGCCGTAACTGCAACTTATAATCTGCCGTCGTCGGCACCTCAGATGCCAGTTGTATCGTGTCGTCCAAATTAATTATTCTGTACTAATGTTAGCGAAACGAGGAATAAAAACATGTTTATTTGAAATGAATATGCTGTATTAGATTATAATACATAAGATCTCATTCACATAAGATTCCATACTTTCAAAATCAACCAATCTGATAGAACACAAAATACGAAGTAATTTCAATCTCCTGTATAGCCCTTTGTCGTTATATGCTTTTTGTAGAGAATCCCATACATCTTTTGCAGTTTTGGCGTCAATTATATGAGAATAGCTGATTTGTCCACCGCCAAACAAAGACGAGAGCGAGCTTTTTCTTCCCTACGGGATTTTTGCTCTACAGTCTCTCCGGCTACGACCTCACCAGTTACACTACTCCACAAGTTCCTTCTCAAAAATTAAAAGATTCTTCACCTGAAAGCTCCAGTCCCTGTAGTTGCTAGTGCCTTTCAGTTTCTCAGTTGTATAAATCACACTGCTCGAATCCATATTTTAAAACTTGTCAAAATATACATAAATTATTACTTTAAACGAATGAAGCCCATAACCAATGTAAGATGTTGAGTTTGGTGGATAAAAGTGTTTACATAAATAAACTTTTGGAGTAAAAAATGTAAAAAGACATCGAGATCATATTTGACCATGGACTTAATAATCAAATCAAAATTAAGTCCATGTATTTGACAATCATATATATAAAACGGACAGCATTCCTTGACATACATTTTTATTCAAAAACTTCTAAGTGGCCAATGTTAGAAAATGTCAACAACAGATTCTGTGTGATGTTTCGATGTTTTTCTACACAAAATAAGCGCAGGAGACACGGCTTTAGATAAATAAAGAAATTTAAGGATACTGTATACATAGCAACATACACAAGTAAAAATAAAGTAACAAATACCAGATTTTTTTTGTAGAATTGATTAATTCATTTTTCAATGAAGTTTGCATTTTTAAAGAAAATGCTAAGTCACAAAATGTAAAAGATAATGACATAAAATGTAAAATAAAAGCATATGTATTATTTATCATTCAAAAACCTTTGCAATTTATTCTAAGGCTAAGCTTGCTTGAGACTTTTCTTATTTATTTCCTATAATAATAATAATGAAAAAATTCATGCAATTAGAAGAGGACAACATAACCCCACACCATTTATCAACCATACCACCACCACCCGTGATTACAGGTAAAACCAGCTCTCTCAAGCTAAGAAACGGTCACATTTCAAATAATAATAAATCCTTTATTTCGGGCGCATACCCATATTTTGTTAGTAACAATGATTCTTAACCTATGCTAGTAAATTATATTAAAATGAGAAAATTATACAACATTGGTTACGATTATGACTATCATTCAGTCAAAACCGTATACTTTGGGAGTACGGTGTTAGGTGCACTAGAACCCTATAACGCAGCATGGAGTTGTCCTCTCTCAGACCTACAGTGTTCAGAATGCTGTTGGTGCTGCCTCGCACTCGTTTCATCAAGGATGCGGCTGTACACTCTCGTCGAGACACCCCGAGACAGGCTGAGGGCGAGAGTGAACATGGTAGCTCTCGGCTTGCCTCGGCGTGCCTCGGGCTTACTCGCCCGCTCTCGCTCCCGTGTTGGTTTTTTGCGCCCGAGTCAAAGGGTCTCGGCACGTCTCGCGAGGAACGGCGAGAGCATTGATGTACACTCCCGCATGCTTCAGTGCAGTGCACATCAAGTTTGCCTGTAAAAATTATTTAAAATCACCTAAAAGCTTATAGATAATGGATGGATAGATAGATAGTGATTTTTAATTATTTAGCCAACATTTTCTTTTGCAAATGACTGTACATTCAAATAACAGACTTACGACGTCCTGTTTCAATGAATAGCGACCATCCCCCATCTTCTATTGGGCCACTTTTTTTTTACTTTTTTTGTATGATACGCGTGTACATGTGTATTATGACTTGGAAGCCGTCCACTCGCGCTAAAGTAATGATTACTTAAAATATTTCCTTTTTTATTTTTCCATTTGTATGCAACAAAATGTAACACGAGTGGCGACTCGCGCCATACGATAAATTCGTGTAAGTGAAATGGATCGATTAAACTAATAATAATACTATGCAACGTACGAGCTTTCCTTTTAAAGTTAGGTAGTCTCTATCACGTGACATTAAGGAAGGAATTTTAAATATAGCTTAGATCGGTTTTAACGATGTCTATTATATCTTCTGTGACGATGTTTTCGACGGACATTGATACTTTCATGTGCGACTTTAAGTCGTGAAGCATAAGGCATCTTTTGAATTTTCAGATATTCTATTTGAATAAAAAAAAATACTGCTATTTTCAACCATTAAAATTATCTGATATTTTTATTCAACTTTTAACAAATATTTGTTTTAACCATTAACGCTAGTTCAGGGTAATCCTCCACAAACGTTGAAACCCGGCCCGTAGCTGGCGGTCATTGCTGGACTGGTACGGAGAATTGAGTTATGCCAGTCTTTCTAGGTCTCGCGATTTTGCTGGAATTTTCGAGTACCTTTTACATCGTCATGCACAAAATCTACGACTCAGAGCACGAAATAGAATGTGTTAAGACGCGTCCATCGTAACAATATTTTGAACGAATTCAATTCACTATTCAATGTCTTTCAATTGATGCTGATTTTTAAAACTTTCTGAATTGCATTGAGACATTTTTAAATAATCACCTGTCTGAAACTGAAATCAAACCTTTAAAATGTAGAATAATAATAATAAAATAGGAAACGATAAAAACATAAGAAATGAATGTAATTCAAAATTTAATACACATTACATCTCACAGAAAAACACCATAACAATCACACGAGATCATTAAACCACGTGTATACTTAAAATACCTAAATAAATTAAAAAAGTAACAGACAGCATGATATGAAATTTTAGAAACGCTTTACATACGTTATTAATGTTTGTGATTGTTGATTTTTGTGCAGATTATTGCTTCTCTTCTACACCCAAACAAATCAAGATATAGCTGAACAACGAATAACTCCAGTTACGCTCCTTATGATTCTGACACACCGAATCCCAAGATTAAATTCATGCCCGGAGGTACAATTCGTTGAGAATGGCGGCGCATCGTCCACACTCCTACAGAGATGAAAAATGGGAGTATTATCTCGATTTCACTTGTCAAGTCGAACACAAAGAATTTTTTTCTGTAAGCATTCAAATTCTTAATTCAAAAATATTGTGCGGTTGATTTTGTTTCAGTTCTTGTGCATTTATTGCGTTTAAGTGTTGAAACTGCGTGATTAAAGTTCCTTGAAACAACCATTCGGTATTCTAGACATAGAATAGGTACAGAACTAGTGGATATAAACGAATTTATCTGTGTAGTTTGTCTGACCTTGTCATTGTTTCAGGATTTTCTATCGTTACTGCTACCCAATCAATATGGACTAGCAAGTAGACTTCAACCTATATGTATACGTCGACTGCTGAGTACAGGTCGTCCCTTAAAAGAGGAGACATTTACTTCATCACATGCTGTCCAAACATAAGTGGAAGGTTTTGTTATGAGCTAATAGTATATAACCCAATCCGATCATCGCATCATTAATTATATGGCGTTAAGCTCCATATTTATTTGTGTGTTGTATTGTACCTATTCAGGCACGAAAATCAACATACACTAGACAGAATGAACTTTTGTAGAAGGTATCAGTATACAGGCAAATTGAAGTTTTAATCCGGAACCCCCCTCCCCCCATCGAAAAGTTATACCAACCTATGCCTATGATGGACTATATCTGTAATGTGTAGGTCGCAGTTATCATTTCTTCTTGGCGGTGTTTGTGCATGAGGTCTCCCGACAGTATTTGGCATAGATTATATGATTTGTTATTTTTTTTAATTTAGCGGCTAGCCATGCACGTGATCACAAAAAACGGTCCCTTAGAAGGATTACTATTCCAAGCTGACGGTGTCAAAGATGAGTGGTTTGCCTGATAGTAGTGAATTCTGTGTCTGGGCATATAATTAACAAAAAAATAGGGTCAGTAACCATAACCTTGTGTTCGTAAACCATAGGGAAGATATTCCCGCGACCAGTGCCTTTTCGTTAATTCCTTATCATATCTGACGTATCTTGGATATATATTTCTGTTGATTGGACAAAAATTGACTCGATGTAGATCAGTGGGGCTAGCACGAACATTTGCGTCAAAGTTTTCTACTAGTATCGTCATCGTTAATTTTTGTTGAGAATTTTAGTACCAAGTACGTCCTGTAGGGGCGTTGAACAATTCTCATACTAATTGTTGTGAAGTAAAAACAGTGATTTCAACGAATAATTATATTTCTAAAAGGTCTGTCTCATATCTGTCGGCGCTCCTCTTAGCTCCTTGGGAGTACATCATTAGGAGTACGGTGCCACTCACGTGCTTGGGAGTACATCATTAGGAGTACGGTTCCACTCACGTGCTTGGGAGTACATCATTAGGAGTACGGTGCCACTCACGTGCTTGCAACGACCTCGACTTGCACGTCATCGCCGCGTATGGCACTACAAATCAGCAGACTGAGATGGGATGCGGTCCTTTTTTGCGTACTACCCTTGGAGGCAGGTTTGCTTTATGCCGGATAATCCCAACGTCGCCGCCGAGTCTGTTGCCGATGTGGTGTTACAGGGTATGAACATTTTCATTCCATCCTCAGTTGTCCCCATTGGTGGCAGGTTCCAACCTTGGTTGGGTCGATCCTCCAAAAAGGCTTCTCTAACTTCCTGGCGTCCTTATTGGCCTGGCGACGTACCACTCTTAATGTACGTTCATTGCCAAACAAAATAATATATGAATTTGTATACTTTGTTTTTGTACATTAAATTTAACATTTGTGTAAATTTCAGTGTGATAAATAAATTATTGTATGATATACTCTTTATTTTGTAAAACAACAATACCTTAAAAATACTAACATGCAAAAAAAATACAAAGGCGGTGTTATCATCGCAGGCGATCTCTACCAAACAATCATCTCTACCAGATTATTATTATTATATTTTAAAAAAAGTATTATGGTACTTTCCGCGCAGATGTAGTCAACATTTCTTATTTTGTAGCTACGAAGCATACATTTAAAAACGTGAAAACACTCAGGAGTTCGAATAAAATAAGAATATAGAATCAGTTCAGAATCGACGGAGAAGAACATAGATTCTCTTCTTTTTTGAAGTCAGTTTAAAATCCAGAGAATGCTAAGCTCTAATTGTTAAGGAGTAGGTATATAGCAAAACTTCCGATAAAAATGTCGGTAGTTGGTACTAACTACGCAGGCCAATGGTGCACCGCCCGCCCTCCCTCAATCGCATGCGACAAAGGAATATCAATAATTAGTACCACACCAACATGCAAATACTTAAATTCGACGCGTTTCGCCACTCCACGTGGCATCATCAGGATGTTGTCGCCTTCGCTGCGCTCGGACGACTGAGCAAGCTGTGAACGAGCCGGCCTTTTATAGAGCGATCACAACAACCGTCCGAGTTGTGTCGGTATAGGCGCACGTGGCCGCCATTGTAACAGCGCGCACGTGGCGCAGGTGTTGTTTACAAATTAAAAACACGTGGTTATCGGGTGCTGCTATGATCGCATCTATTTGAAAAAATATTAAGTAGTGGGGAATAAGTAAAACTGACCTGCTCGTTCAGCAATGTAAGCGAACTATCCCTGTTGTGTTTTGAAATTTCTAATTGTTCCAACACGGACAGTTTTAGACCTTTTTCACACGTATGTAAAATGGAATATGTGTGATTGGAAGGAATACTATGTCCTGTATCTAATAGATGTTTAGCAGAATGTGATTTTTCAGGTTTATTATTTCGATATGCGGATATATGTTCTTTATAACGTGTGTTGAAACTACGGTTCAACACAAATAATTATCTAAGAAGGCTTTGTAATGGTAAAGATAAGTTGGATAAACACCAAAAATCTGGTGTTTATAAATTAGATTGTAATGCATGTAACTCTACATATATAGGACAGACCGGCCGTAGTTTCAACACACGTTATAAAGAACATATATCCGCATATCGAAATAATAAACCTGAAAATCACATTTTGCTAAACATCTATTAGATACAGGACATAGTATTCCTTCCAATCACACATATTCCATTTTACATACGTGTGAAAAAGGTCTAAAACTGTCCGTGTTGGAACAATTAGAAATTTCAAAACACAACAGGGATAGTTCGCTTACATTGCTGAACGAGCAGGTCAGTTTTACTTATTCCCCACTACTTAATATTTTTTCAAATAGATGCGATCATAGCAGCACCCGATAACCACGTGTTTTTAATTTGTAAACAACACCTGCGCCACGTGCGCGCTGTTACAATGGCGGCCACGTGCGCCTATACCGACACAACTCGGACGGTTGTTGTGATCGCTCTATAAAAGGCCGGCTCGTTCACAGCTTGCTCAGTCGTCCGAGCGCAGCGAAGGCGACAACATTCTGATGATGCCACGTGGAGTGGCGAAACGCGTCGAATTTAAGTATTTGCATGTTGGTGTGGTACTAATTATTGATATTCCTTTGTCGCATGCGATTGAGGGAGGGCGGGCGGTGCACCATTGGCCTGCGTAGTTAGTACCAACTACCGACATTTTTATTGGAAGTTTTGCTATATACCTACTCCTTAACAATTAGTGATGGACTTCCGAAAAATAACGCCTGACACCATCAATTAATGCTAAGCTCTGTTTTCAACGTAATAATCACGGCGAGTGAACGTTTGTTTGTAACATTTTTATACCTTGCGGTTAGGTACTCTTCGTTGAAATGTCGATGAATGTTACACCAATTCGCTCGATGGCTTTTAAGCTCAGGTTTTAATAAAACGCCGAGTGTGGAGTTTGTAATTTTATCGTGAAACATTAATACACAAAGCTGCTCGTTGAGCAATAAAAATAAAATATTTAATTTTACACTCACCCTTATTACGAGTATAACATTCACCCTAGAAGCCCAATCTAGGTCAATTTTACCTACACCCAAACGCAAAATTGCTGTCTCTTTCGCATGTTTCGTTCGATCACCTTGATTGATCAAACTAACTTAGTTGCCACCAAGAGCTAACAGAAGGCGTTCGTGTCGCTTTGGTAAGTACCACCACTTTGTAGTTATCGCAATGTTATAGGTCAATTTGACCTATGTTTGGGCTTTGTGTAACTTTTGCATTGCTGTTACTTATTTACAATGAGCTATTTTAAATAGATTTGGACGTTGTTTTAAATGTTATTTCTAAGTATAAACATAAATTTTAGGTAATAAAACAAGATGGCTGAATGTGGCAGATATAGCGTCTCTCTTAGAAAATACTGACGACTCGGAGCCGTGTGATACAGACTCTGAAGAGGAAGATTGCGTGACTCTATTGCGACCTAAGCTATCGAAGATGGTATACCTTTTATCATCATGTGATGAAGATGCTATAATCAATCAAGGCAGTGGAAAGCCAGATATGATCTTATTCTACAACCAGAAAAAAGGAGGTGTTGATTCTTTCGACCAAATGTGTTCTTCTATGTCTACTAATAGGAAGACAAATAGGTGGCCCATGTCTGTATTTTGGGGAATGCTCAATATGGCTTTTGTTAATGCCTACATTATTTACTGTCACAAGAAGCTGAATAAAAAAGAAAGGCCATTAATCGCAAAAATATCATGAAAAAATTTAGCACTGTCTTGACCTTGCCATTGATGCAGAAGCGGCTGGAAGCTCCTACTTTGAAGGGTTCGTTACGTGCAAATATTACGAATATCCTTCAAAATAAACTACAACCATCACCAGATGATATCACTGTTGAACCAGAACCAAAAAGGCGTCGCTACTGTGGATATTGTTCTTATAAAAAGCAACGAAAGACAAATTCACAGTGAACCAAATGTAAAATACCAATATGTCGTGAACACAATATTGACATGTGTCAGAAGTGTTTATAAACTGAACATTATCTTATGAAACTGGTAATATTAATATGAAAAGTTAATTAGTTGTGAAAAGAAAATTTATTTTGTTTTTCTTTTATATTTTTTGGTATTCCAAGAATAAAACCGAAAGGTTCTCATTTTGTACCAAATTTTTCTATGATTACTTAAAGTTTTAATTTTTATAGTTTAATAAATAAATATGATTATTTTTATTGAATAACAACATAAGATAACTATGTATTATTAAAAAATAATAGATATAACAGAATAAACCGAGTTACAGGTAAATTTATTTTTGTAGGTTAATTTGACCTATGTTTGGGCTTTATAGCTAGTAAAATATGATTGGGCTTCTAGAGTTAAATCTTTAGAATATCAGCAGTCCATCCTCACATAATGAAAAGACTTCAAAACGCCTATTCTTAACTCAAATTTTGTTTTATTTCGGTAAACTATGAAATAGTGAACGATATCTTTAGAGCTAGAAAACATGCAGTGAATTTTTATTGCTAGCTCCTGACTCTTGACGCCTTCGCAAAAGACAAAGGGAACTAATTGAAACAAAGAAAAATGCGAAGCGACTTTTTATGAGCCGTAAACATTTTGCAAGGAAGCCAACGTTCCACAAAAAGTTTCGTTACCTTTGCACATTTAGATTAACAATGCGACTGCTGAAAACAAAGGCAACGGTACATAAGTTGATAAATAAAAAATATGTCAAGGGACAAATGTAGGAGAAGCAGAAACTTGGATTGGGAAAGTTTCGGTTATTTTAATGCGGAATACGTTCATTGCGGCCGAGGTTATTATACCCCGCGGAGGTTTAAAAGCGGTCAAGTTAAACGGATGAAGAAATAACCGTCTTTACTTAAGATGGCTTTTTCGTTAAATCGTAAAGCTAAAATATTCATAAACAAGAAATCGCGATAGCCGTTCGCGTCAGCAATTACGCGGTGATATTAAAACTTAATTAAAATTTGTTTATCACGGCTCGAAAGCGATTAAAAGTTTAAACGAAGCTGCGCGACCGTAGACCGCCTTGACGGAACGAGTTTATTTACGTAAATAGTGTTTCAGCGCATGGGTGCTCGTTTAGTCGGGGAAACTTGGATATTTGATTTGATTTATTGTTTACAGCATCGAATTTATTGTCAGTTTAAAACATAATTGTTGATATATGCACGGTATTTACACACTATAGTAATTATGAAGGTATACTTACATTATTTAAAATTAACACGATGCAACAGAAAAATATTTTAAAATTTCATTTTTTATTTATCGGCTTTCGTATTCTAGTGGTTGCAAACATCTAAATCTGATCCAGAAGTTTGGGGTTCTACTTTGTGTTATGATATTGACAGAAGATTTTCAACATTACAACTGAATCAGTATGGGGAAACCAAAATAATGAGCTTGTTAAATAGAGACCATAGCTTCGAAAAAATGCATTCAATATCACTTACAAACCAAATTTCTAAAATATGGCGCAAATTATTTTTTTACAGCAGAAATGATTAACATTTAGAGTGCCGGGTAAATAACTGCAGCATATCCTTACAAACGAGTCAGCACACCAGTTTGTTTCAAAGCTGGAATTAACAAACAATTCAACGTGACTAAAAGCTTTCACCAAGAACCGACTTAAAGTCTATATCTGTTCCACCCAGGGCCACGCCGCCCCCATGTGCGAAGTGTGCGGCGCACACAGGCGCCAAGACGCTAGGGGCGTCAGATGACGAAGCGAGCGCGGGAAGAAGATCCTCCACGACAAAAAATAGGCGCTTCATTGGATTTGCACACAGGCGCTGCCGGGGGTCGGCGCGGTCCTGGTTCCTCCCGATTATGGATGCCTTAACATCAGACATGCAGGAGGCTGTTAAAATGGCAAGTATCTAGGTTCACTTTTCCAACGTGGCGCTGATATTGACCGGAATCGTTAGGAATCGGATAAGCGCGGGTTGGATGAAAGCGATAGATGTCAGGAACTTAAAATGCAAAATCTGAGTCGATCATTAGACCAGCAGGTCAATTATGGATCTTTCATCGTATGACATGGTATAAATTTGAGAAAAAAAAGTCATGAAATGCTGCACTTCGTATTACCGATCTCCAATGATATCATCACTATGGCATAATTTCAATGATGTCATCATTAAATAATGAACAAATGATCAAAAATCTGACAGGAAATCGTATTTTTCGTTTTGCACTATGATATCATAATTTGCAAAACCATGAGATCGGTAATAAGCCCTCTGTTATGAATGGAACAGAATGTAACAACAAATGACAAGTGAAAGAAAAGTGCACATGGCAGAAATAAGAATTGTAAGATGGATGTATGTCATCATTAAATAATGAACAAATGATCAAAAATCTGACCGGAAATCGTATTTTTCGTTTTGCACTATGATATCATAATTTGCAAAACCATGAGATCGGTAATAAGCCCTCTGTTATGAATGGAACAGAATGTAACAACAAATGACAAGTGAATGAAAAGTGCACATAGCAGAGATAAGAATTGTAAGATGGATGTATGGTGTGACTCAAATGGATAAAATTAGGAATAAAAATGAAAGAAACAAGGATGAAATAAAATAAATAAAATTGGGAATAGAGAAATTAGGAATGGATAAAATTAGGAATACACAGTTATTTTTTATTACCCCGGAAAATATTAGGTTGCATTTTTTTATTTTATCTTTGAGTATCTTGAGTTGCCCTTCCTTAGCACTTAAAGTAGGAAGGAGAAATTGTTATTAACTCAGTGATGATTTTGAATCGTCGACGTTACCAGTTCGCGTACATTCAATGATTTGCCTACAAATTCACTCAGTGTCCAATTGTCCATATAAGTCCAGTATTTTTGGAATACTTTAGAAAATTAAAATCATAAAAAAGGGGAGTTAATGTTATTATTTATGTTTAAATAATTCTACTACCGTGTCCTGAAGCGTCTAGTCCCATCCGCCATAAAAAGTAACTCTGTATAAGGAAGTTTGAAAGTAGCATCAGTGACAGAAAAGATAAGAAGTAACAGGTTAACGTGGTATGAGCATGTGATAAGGAGGGATGAGTGTCATATTACCTTTAGAGTTATGGACATCAATGTGACGGAGATAACAGGAGAGGAAGACCCAGGAAATCCTTTTAAGGAAGATCTAAAAAGTATATGGATGGATTGCGTGACAAAGGATATGCATGTCAGCAATGTACGTGCTGACATGACGTCACCGAAGAAAACCTAGAGCGCGGGCCCCATGTAAAAGTGAATAAAGGTGACGTAACGATGATGATAAGTACATCATCATCATAACGTTGAAAATTTACTATGATTATTGAGGAAAAAAAATTGTAAGTCACACTTTTATTTAGCTTTCTTGATTCTTTGTTTTATCTATTTTTACCTTTGCTATCATATAATTTTCTTAAGTTATGAATGATAAGATATATAAAAGCATTTTTTTAATATTTCAATTTTGGCTTTCTCTTGCATTGTAAGTCTTTGCCATCTTTTTTAAATACGACATGTTTTTTTAATATAAAAAATCACTTGTAGCCTAGGCAGTAGGCACGAGTCTCTTCTTATAAATACTAAACAAAATTTGCTCTCTACATAACCAGACAGGTTGTAGTAGGATTTTGTTTTGAGTTTTCCAACCCTCTAAAGAGGAACAATTACGGGAAATTCACCTAATCCCCTTTTACGACATACATGGAAAAAATTAAATTTTCTTATGAGATGATTTTTTTGTGTGCATAAGATATTGTATTACTTTGAAATTGAGTACTTCTGTTCGTTCATTAGTATTTTTTAATAATTTTACTACATATAGGTATTTTGAACATTTAGGACTTTAAAAATGGGGTACGTTTTAAACGTGATAGGTACTTCACCAATAGGTACACGCGACAACGTCAATTATTTAACGTAGTTTACAAACGAGTCGGTCACTTGGGGCACATTCTAAAGGGCGTCCTTATTTGGACTTTCACTTGTTTGTTCAAGTTATCTCGAAATTTATGTTAGGGCCACACGAAACCCGCCGCGGTACGAACTAGTGAAAATTAATGACCACTGTTACTTCGGACCGCATCAAGTCTTCCAGCTAAGTGTACGAATAAAGAACAAACAGTTTCCTTAACACCAGGCCAGCTCACAAAATCGGACGATAATATCGACTTTTGAGCTTGCTGTGAGAAAAAACAATGTAGAATATACTACACGTTTACTGTAGTCTGAGAAAGAAATAGAACTTTAAAAAAGGCTTGATGGCTCTGTGTGGTATCCTTAAAAAATAAACATTAAAAACAAATTGCCATGTTGGTTAATGATTAATTTAATTTCCAGCAACAATGATCTGATTTTTAACCGGCTTCAAAAAAGAAGGAGGTTCTCAATTCGATACGTATGTTCTTTTTGTGTATATCTCACGCGATTACTCCGCCATTTCCAGCAACAATGATCTGATTTTTAACCGGCTTCAAAAATGGAGGAGGTTCTCAATTCGATGCGTATGTTCTTTTTGTGTGTATGTTACGCGATTACTTCGCCAATTGTCAACTGATTTTCAAAATTCTTTTTGTATTCAATAGAGTATACCCCTGGGGTGATTACATTGTCACCAAAATCAGAGATCTGATGACAGGATCCCATGAAAATCGAGGGAAACCCTTAAATTTTATAGGTACATCCAACGTAGCTTTTCACGTATTTGTGTCTTCCTTCGTCTTCGTTCCTTCCATCATCAGCTCGGTTCATAGTCATAAGCCGAACAGAAGATGGAAGGATCCTTAAATATTAGTAGTTAAAGGTTAGTTTTTTAAATACAATAGGCACGTACTATCAAGTGAATTTAATACCAACTGAGTGAGCTGGTATCAAATTAACTTAAAACAAAAAATAAAAAATGATTATAAAAACGAAAACCGACTTCGAAAACACTGAAAAGTTAAAAATAATATAAGAGTAGGTACAGACAACACCGGGCGCGTGGGTGGTGGAGTCGCAGTGCGGACCTTACCTAGCGCGTACATAAGGGCAGAGAGAACACCGGTGGGTTTTAGTGGGTAGGCCTGGCATTCTATCAGGAGAGCCCCACACACGCCCGCCGTCTAGCCCACGGCGGGTACGGTGCGGTTACGCATTTCCCCCCAGAAAAAAAAGGTACAGACAACATCACATTTCTATATTGAAAGTCGGTGCCAAACGATGATCCCCTAGAAAGTCTCAAAATTTGGCACCATTGATTTTTAATAAATGATCCAGTATTCCTTGGATTGTACTTAATAGATACTATAATAAATAGTACTAAATAGCAATGTCTTCATCCGTGAACCTGGCAAAGCGACAATTAAAGCCTTGTAACAATCAATTTGGCGTAATGTTATAATGAACCTCCGTGAAAGTGCTTATTTTGTAAACAGGCCTTAAGTTGTTGATAACTGGAGATTATAATTAAAAGTTGCTACAGATTATAATGCCAATTTATTTTATTATGAAATAATCACTGCCTCATAGTTTGATCTTTTATGATATTCCTCATACTTTTCGTCACAAAATTCTATATCTTTCATATGCATCGTCATTTTGTGTTCCTTTCCACTGCACGCATTCTTCACACTTTGAGACTACCGTTCGGAAATATCCCGATATTCAAGACATGGTGTCTTATATCAGAATATTTTTAAACAATATTCTCTAAAAAAAACTACTCTTATCTTATATATATTTATCTGTGTATCTAGGCAAGAAGAAAAAATCTGTTAAATATAAATATTTGCAAAATAATACACGCGTAACTTCCCGCAAATAACTTTTTATTAGGTAATTCGGCGTGTTGGAAAAGCTAAATGAATTTTTTTACTTATTACTAACAGATATGGCAAAGTAGTTGGTTCCATATTTCGCCACTGCAAACTTATCAGGCTGTAGAGATCGGACTGCTGCGGTTTATCCGCGCCCCCTACTAAGCAACTCCGGTCACTGGCTCGGGGTACCGTCTTTGCTTTCGACTACTAGATTGCATGGTAGAGGGTGCATCGATAAGCCAATTAATTTATCTTCATGCTTAGAACGTTACATGGATTATTTACAAATGCCAAGCAAAAACCAAATTATTTTTAAAACAAATGTAAATAATTACCTTTGTTATTATGTGTAATTATGTAAACCGAAAATATATTACTAAATTTCTGGGCATATGCATGTCAAAATTTTGCCATGAATTGTATGAATCCGATCACTAATCATGACATGAAAAGCAATCAGGCAAATAAATATTAGCGCTCTACGTAAATACGAGTACATCAAGGCCCGTATAAATAGTCATATCTCAACTCTCAAGTACGAGATCGATCTTGAGCTGTTGTTTTTGACAGATGTGCCATACCTTAAACGTCAAAACTGCTACTCAAGATCGAGCTCTGACTTGAGATGCGACTATTATTACGAGCCTTATGGCCGATTTCACCAACCATAACTTAGCTTAGGAATCCCCTAAGACGCATGCTGTCACTTTTTGTCTTTAATAAAAATAATGTCATACATAAAAAATGTCATGTAGTTTGCCGGGTCATACATAAAAAAAATGTGACAGCATGCTACCTAAGAGTCACCTAAGCTAAGAAGAGGTTGGTGAAAATGGCCATTAGTGTCAGCGTGTCTTATGTCATCAGACATGTTGACACGTGACAAGATAGGTATAAACGTTTCTTTGGCAAAGGGGTTCGCTAAAAATTATTGATTGTATTTTTTATACACAACAGCCAATAGCGTCCCTCTTAGCTTTAATATCACCTGATGGTAACTGACGATAAGATCGAAGATGGAAACGAGCTTCACATGGGCTCCTCGACAACTGAAGAACTATCCAACCCTTAATTTTCGGAACACAACAATGTTTTACACATTGTTCCTTAGACCATTTAAGCATTGTTCTAATGGCGACAAGCCTTTGTAAGGTGGTGGTAGCTAGCCAGGCGGGCTCAGAAACCTTACCACCAACCAAATGAAACAGAAAAACTTCTGCTCCAACGAGGAATCGAACCCCGGATCTCCAAATCAGAACGCGACGGTGGTCTCAATCACTCTCGGAGGCGGTTATTAGCAAAAGTTAAGTTATTTTTTTCTGGTTTTCTTAAGATATTCTATATGTATAGACAAGACAAATAAGAGCTCTATATACAAGAAGCTTATAAAGATACCAAAGGAATAAATGCAGTGAGAAATAAATTATTTAAAAAAGTTTGTTTAAATACAAGATTATCAAATACAATATGAATCTAACGAGCCCAAACTCGATGGGGTTGTATGGTTTTATTGCGGAGTTGCAATGGCTACCTTTTAGCTCCAGCATTAGATCAGCCCCATGTCATCATTATATTGCATTGTCACGCGATATACATATTGTTACGTTTGTGGGGTGGGTGTTCAATAGAAAATCGCGAAACACCGACAATTAGAGATAAGATTTAATTAAGCACCAATTAAGCAACTTTACTTAACACTGAAAACTTCTTTACAATCACTAAAAACTTCACAGTAACACTATGGACACAAATCACTTCACTGTAAGTCGTTACTAAGCACTGAACACACAGAATTCTTCACTATGAAGCGCTTCCAAGTCACTTTGTATCGCTTGATCCGCTCGGTTCGCTCTCTTGAAAAGAACTGTCCGTCTGCATTCGCCTACGCGCTTATATAGTAGGGCCGACGAACATTCGGGGCATTCGAGAATGTTCCATTATCGAATATTCCGTACCCAATCGATTGTTTATCTTCTCATCTCGAATGTTCCGTGGTACCCTTCACGCTTATGTAGTAAGACCGGTGAACTTCCGAGACATTCGAGAAGGTTCTATTCTAGAAGATTCCGTACCCGATCGATCGTTTGTCTTCTAGAAAGTTCCGTGTATGCCTTCGCGCTTCTTCAGTAGAACCGGTGAACTTCCGAGACATTCGAGAAGGTTCTATTCTAGAACATTCAATACCCGATCGATCGTTTGTCTTTCTAGAAAGTTCCGTCGCATTCCCGATTATATTTCTCTTTATGAGCATGTTCTAACTCTCTCTGTCAGCACGCCTAGAAGTTTCTAGATGCATCTCGATCTATCTTTTATCTCTGGAAGGTGCTCACTATTTTTGTCTCTTTCTTATAGTGCTATCTCACTCACTCCTATTGAAAATTTAGTTATAATATATCGAAGTGTGCTTCAAAGGCCCATAAGGGGTCCTGAAAACGGGTTTTCAGATTATGGTGTGGTTCGATAGAGGGTAGCCTGAAACGGATTGAAAGCATGTTTCAGGCACCTGAAAACAACTTGGGTAAAATTTTGATATTCTAGTATGTGATAGAGCACCTCCTGAAACGCGCTGAACTGCGTTTTCAGGCTGCTGAAAATGCTTCTAAGGTCAAGAAAACTACGCCGGAAGTTTCTTATACCATATCGGCGTAACAATATGCATGCAAAATATCAGCTCAATCGAAAACCGGGAAGTGGATCAAAAATATGCAAGATTTCATTACAGACACCGGGACAGGAAGAAGTAAATACCTATAATCTTGTAAAAGAATAATATACGAGTATCAAAAGTCAGTTTTACTACATAACTTTTTACAATTTTGGAAGTAGCAACAGAAACAAAGGTATAATTCTATGAGATCGATCAAATAATTATAAGGTTGGGTAGTTAGATAACAAGATTCGATTCGATTATACCTAATATCAATAAATCACAGAATCCTTCAACTTCATCGTTCCCGTGACCTGAACTTCTAGTTATTTCAAAACGCCCCGAGCAAGTCTTCATGTTGCTTACTAACTTATTGTTTGCCTTTAATAAACATTGTGTAGGCTCCATTTGTTTGCACAACTCTATCGATTTTAAATAGCTACAGCAACAACACAGCCCGTAATTAATATTTACGCATAATTTAGTGAATTATGACAGTTGTGTGTCCATGGCTGGATATTATTCTCGGATTGTATTTCGGCGATTAATTTAACTACATGGACAGTGTGCGAAGTGCGAGTTTTATCGAGTTTTACTGCTATGGAATGTGACAGCTTCACTAGATGAAGCTGTCACATTCTATAGCAGCTACTAGATGACACTGCTCTAATTCCATACAAATTCGCGGTGTTATAAGTTTGACCTGTCTGTCTGTGTGTCTGTCTGTGGCACCGTAGCTCCTGAATTAATGAACCAATTTAAGTGCGGTTTTTTTTAATCGAAAGCCTTGTACATCGCGGTGGTTCTTAGGTATGTTTTATGAACATCAGATTAGCAGTTCAAGAGCTACAAGCACTTTGCCAAGACGAGGTAGCAATTTTTTATTAGCTGCTTTTTTGCCTGTGGCAGCGTACCTCCTGAATTTTAAGGTATGTTTTATGAAAATCGGATTAGCAGTTCAAGAGCTACAAGCACTTTGCCTAGACGAGGTAGCTATTTTTTATTAGCTGCGTTTTGGATCAATTGGTATTATCAATTAGAATTAATTAGAAATTTGAAAAGAATGAAATAAAAAATCAAAATAAAAATTTTAAAAAGCCCCCGACCCAAAAAATCACTCTAAAAAGTATACAAATAATTTTTTTTTAGCTGCCTTTTATAACTTGATTAAAAGTACCTATTTATATTTTTAAGATGAGAATCACCGCGTCGTGGGACCGCTAAATTCGTACCTCAATCAAGTTTAATATACCCAAAATACAAATAAAGAAATAATTTGAAACATTTCATTAAACGTAGTAATTGATAGATGATTGATTAATTTTACTTCTTCATAATATACACGGTTATTTTTTTATCACCCTGGAAAATTTAAGGGACGCTTCACGACATGGTATTAGAATGATTTAAATATAAATAAAAAAAATAACCCCCCTCCTTAATTTTATATCAATTTTTTAAAAAATACAAAAAATGCAGCACTAGTTGAGAGCAGCATTTTTAGAGATTTTTTATTTTTTTTTATATTTTTTTTTATTTTTTTTTTCATTTTTTTTATTTTTTATATAATATTGGATGTGTCCTGAAGCATCCCTAAAATTTTCCAGGGTGATAAAAAAATAACCGTGTATAGCGGCCCCCATCGCGGCGTACTTTTAATCGAGTTATAAAAGGGAACTAAAAAAATATTATTTGTAACATTTTTTGTGATTTTTTGGGTCGGGGTTTTTTTTAATTTTAAATTTTATTTTTCTTGAATAGACTATAGATGTCATCCTGGCCGAGCATAAAAATATTATTAAGGGAGATGCAAAGGGGTATAATAATAAGGGAACTACATAAGTTGTCTCTTGCGTGATGTCTACACAATCACTCCGTGTGCTTTCTTGCCACCCCATACCAAATTTACTAAACTAAACTGTAACTTTCTGCTGGGTTGACTGATAGAGAATGCCTTGTTACATTGAATCCGCCATTTGCAATATTTTTGACGTAATAAAAATTATAACAAAATATTTAACTTTCACTTAGAAAGATATTCCATAAGGGGACCTTTCATTAAGCATAATGTTGTTTGTCATAAAGACGCTTGGCATAAATCACTAAGCATATTAATCGAAAAGCATAACATTAACGTCACATAATTATTTCATTGCATAATTTGTATAAGGCACAATTATCCAAAGGCATAATTTTATGAAGCATAATTAATGAAATTCCTAATTTCTTATGACATAATATTGGTAGTCCTAAAATGTTTTCCATAATTTTAAGTGTCATAATTAATGATATCTCTAATATTTTGGGGCATTTATTTATAATTAGAAGTGATGTTATTTTAAAGGATATAATGTTTACTCTGTTTGACTTAACTTTTTATAATAACATTTCATATATTATTTTATTCAAATATGATACTCGAATCTTCTATATTCATTCATGCTACTAGTGACAGAAACAAATCACTGCAAAACCGACTCCACGTAGTCTTGTTTGTCCTACCCCTAGAGTGTTATTCAAACCCGCGTAGGCGCGGAGCTGCGGTGGTGAGCGAAAACCAATCTGCGACGATAAGCTCGCGTGGGACCGCCGGAGCCCCGCAGCGTCGGAGCCGTGACAGAAACCATGCATGTGCATGCTTGCTTGCGTGGTACATGCTTATTTGCATTGTGCATACTTGCTTGCATGTTGCATGTTTGCTTGCATGTTGCATGCTTGCTTGCATGTTATATGCATACTTGCATGCATACTGCATGATACATTGCTGCATGCTTGCGCGCATGTTTATGCCTAGAGAGATTCTGCGTTATCGTATTGTTTGTTGAGATTAATATGCTAAACATTATTTATGCTTTGAAAAATTATGCGTCAAGTTGTTCTGTGTTTCGAGTGTATGGGTTTTAATACTTATGACAAATGATTTTCTGCTACACAATATTATGCTTATTACTATGATTATTTCAATCGAAACTAAGGAATATGATTTTATGACAATAATTTTTATGCCTAGAAATAGAGAGCCATTCCATAAATATTAAAATATAACAATATGTTAATGAGATCTATTAGGTGAACAGCTTATTTATATTTAAATAAATACATCAATTCAGCAGAAACATGAGCGTACGTGAATGTATCGTTATCAAAATTGTGTAGCCATGAATATTATTTTTTATTCATGTTGATGTTGCAATGTTTTGTTTTTAACAAATTCATGTACATAATAACATTCATTAACGTAACATTTTTGTGTTTTTCAGTAAACAGAGGAGCACTGAACAGCTCCATTTATTATATTTCAGTAGGACAAGCTAAAAGCGTGGCCAGTGGTATTGGCGACTGGCGGATTTTGTCGTAAAAGTACTATGAAAACTTTATGACTCTGTCAGTAGCCGCATCAGCTTCTAAAACCTTTTGAACTTTTTCCTCGAGGTATAAGAAATAGTTAAGTAAGTATGATTTTAAAATAAATAAATATACAAAACATAAAAACCGACTTCAAAAACACTTAAAAGTTAAAAATAATATAAAAATACAGACAACATTACATTTCTACATATATTAAAGTCGGACCTAAATCGGTGTTAGGTCAGTGTTCGAGAAGAACAAGTCTTCAAATCGTAGGGTATATATAAAAGGAGATGTTCCCATCTATAGATGCACGCACAGCCTGAAATTTGGACAGATGTTTTAATTCAAAATGCGGACGTACACTAAGAAGGGATTTTAAAAAAAATTAAGCCTAAAGGGATGAAATAGGGGTTGCAAGTTTGTATGGAAAAATATTTGAATTAGCAACGATTTTGATAAAACTTGAGATTCATGCGCTTAAAAATATTTCATTGGACACGTGTTTAATAGTTTAATGAATTCACCCCCTTAGGGTGAAAAATAGGGGTTGAAAGTTTCTATGGAAAACATTTACTATGTACTCCAATTTCTATGAAGCTTATTATCCGGGGTTAAATAGGTTACAAAATTATTTTTCCTACGGGAAAATATAAAATTCCCACGGGATAACAATAATAACGCGGGCGAAGCCGCGAGCGAAAAGCTAGTATGAAATAAGACTACCACTACTGCACAACTGCCTCGCTTTATCAGCAATGCAAGCTCCTCTGCTTTGCGGCGGAAATAGATGAGTTATTCATTTGTGGTATACTTAGTGGTATTCTTAGTGATATACGCGCAGGTCACTCAGCACAAAAACTCCCTTTATCATATTAATTTACCAAAGGGTGTATTTGTGCCCCCCATAACAAAAGTCTGCAGAAAACACTAATTCGTAACTTTTCAATAATATTATTATAATTAAGACATTCATACCAAAGTTCAGAAATCTCTATTTGAAACTTATCGTGTGATATTAGGTTTCTCTTTATATTGATGGGCTATTAACATGAAACATATTTTGCAGCCAAGTCTGTTAACAGAAAGCGAACCTTGTAACAAAATATTGCGATCCCGATTTACAGCAAGTGTACGAGACGGGTCCACCTAGGCATCAGCTCATAAGATGAGCGATGGAGCCGTGACTCATCTGCTCGCAAATTAACAGGCCTGATGAATGCGTCGCGACATACGACCAGAACCAGTAGACCTCCACAACTCAACGTTAGATGTAACAGTATCTGTATTGATGAAGAGAGCGCTATGGGCCAAGGGAAACTGGATAAAATAGGTAGGCGCGGTAGGTTACGGTTGATGTATCACTTTCATAACGTCCACAGTTAATTAGTGTCAAATTACAGCGCTAATGTTTTTTCCTACCCATCTGTATTTCGGTATATTAAATTTTGATTCACGATGCATTTGTTCAAATTAATCAAATTAAAAATGAAAAAGGAGACCAAAATGAAAACGGCAGCCTCACCAAGGAAAATAGGTTGTAAAACTGCACTTATTTTCAGACATCGTAAAACATAAGTAATTTTTATTATAAATTTTAATAAAAGATGTATAAAAATTTAAGACTAAAATATACGTATTCAAGGAAACTCGAGAAGGTTCGTTCATCCTTTTAGAGATGTCTAAAATTTCACCACCCACTCAATTGAGCGTTACGGTCGTAGACGGGTTCTTTAAACTTAGAACCGCCGTAATTCAAGTCAGGATTTAAGCCTTAGAAGTAAGTTTTGTCGGGACAACAAAGGAAAGACTATCCTGACTTCGAGTAATTTATACGTGACCGCGAGTGCTCGCACCTCCCCAGAGGACAGCTTGCGTGTCCTGCCTGCTACTACAGCAGTGACATGGGTAATTTTTAACCCCAGCTTTAATGCTTTTTGTTATTAGCTTTACAATTCCACGTTATTGTTGCGGCGAATTGTTCGTTATCTGTTCATCTACGTCCAATGCATGAACGTGATCCTTTTCGAATGATATCAGTAGTGTAATTTATTGAAATTGTTTGGCAATAAATTTTACATTATGGAATTGCTTTTTTATTTGAGAATGTCCAACCTTTTGTTTGCGATGAAGCTTCGCACGTTTTCACATTGCAAAAATATCAATTATTTACCTAAATGAATATTACAAAGCGTTAGGGAATTCCCTTACAGATATAGAAATATGCCTATTTGATTGGGCCTATAATAACACATTTCATTGAGTTAATAGACAGCCAAGTATATTTACGCCACACGCCGAGCTAATGAAGTTCTCTCGTAACCTACAAATGGATATCATATATCCATAGAAATTCAGTAGGGCAATAAAAGTCATGTACAATGTCAATAAGAATTTGGATTATTCTTACAGAAAATTATTGTCTTGAGATGAGAATGATGCGTATTATATCTATAATTAAAGAGGAAACAACTTATATAGGTACACAAAAAATATGAAAATTAAGAAATATTATATAATATTTGATAACTATACATTTTACGATGATTTATATTTACCTACTGACAAACCGTGTTGTACATAGATTTTTTCGTTGATCTCTGATTAGGTAAAACTCTTTCATTAATGCCATTCTCTAGAACCTACCTATTTAATAAAATAACCCCGGGTTAAAAAACCTTCAAAAAGTAAAAACCTTTACTTTGATATATCTAGTTATATTATGATTTAAGCGTCGTCGCGTCATCGTCGGGGACCACTATTACTAATTATATCTATTTATTCAATTATTTCCAACCAAATACTTAGAGGATATCGTACAGACCGTTTTTCCATACAAACGTAGTCCCCTGGTTTCTTCCTGGATAATGGCACTAGTTGCTCTATTTTTTCCAATAAAATCAATGGTTACTATAAGCATGTTCCTATGTTTTCCTTTTTTTATAAAGTTAATTATTAAAAGAAATTTTAAACCTTCAAAAACCTAAAAAATCGACCTAATTACTACTGTATTCAAACGTCTAGCAAACAAATTGAACAAGATTATATGAAAAAAGCAAAACATAGAAACACAAAAAAGCCTTGCTTTAATTTTTAACGCAAAAAAAAGTAATTAAATCGGTCAATTTTTCGCGAAGAAAACAGGGAACCACGAAACGTATATTTTGTGTACTTTTCATAGGTACTCGTATTTTCGGTCCGAGCTGCAGTTGTCCCTATCGCGCTCAGTTCAATTATTCGGACACATAGCGCGACAGCAATACATTTTACAAATACCTATTTTTGAATTCTCTCGTTTCCTCTTAAAGCGATACTAGATATATTAATGCGATCCCCCGACGTGACGATACTTGAATTAAAATATTACTAGATATATCAAAGTTAAAGGGGTAACCAACGCATTTTTTTATTTATTATTTTAAGCCCTTTTTTCAGGAGGGAAATGCACCGCACCGTACGCACCGTTGGCTAGACGGCGAGCGTGTGTGGGGCTTATCCGGCAGAGTGGCAGGCCTACCCACTAAAACCCCTCGGTGTTCTCCCTGCCCTTTTGGGCCTGCTGCTTTTGGGCGCATGTGGTAGGGTCCACAATGCGATACCACTACTCACGCGTCCGGGCTAGCCCGACCGGTTGGTCGGGCTAACTATCGCCAATAGGGGATTGTCCGAGAACACCAAGATAATCCGAAGACGGAGAAGCCTAACAGCGGCTTGCACGGGAGCCGACTGTGCACGCAGGTCTCACGGCATCATCAGACAAGCATTGCTTGAGCGAATGCCCGTCTTCTGCCAATTATTTTAAGCCCTAGGCGTAAACACTCTAACTTAGTTACGATAGAATCGAGCCCCTCGGCCGGGGAGGACGTAGGTATGTGAGCTGTGAGCACTACATAATATTATAATAATATTGTTTTCCTAACCGATATCCGGTTACGGAGGTCAATATCAACAGAGACTGGCCATCTGCGTAGGAGATTTGATAGTGTCTGCGAAAACGCAAGTGCACTCTCTGTTCTTTCACTCGCATAGTCCGATGGTAAGGTTAGCCAACATGACCGAGGTGAGATCAGGCGCAGGACCCACTGCTTAACGTGCCCTTCGAAATACGGAGGAGCTCGCGATATTTCGAATTTCGGTCAGCAATCATAGGACTGAGCACGGCCCAATTACTTGATGCTGTAGCATCAGGGTGGTGATTTTGTAACTCATCGATTGATCTGCAATCTTTATCAAACTGGATGACTTAATGAAGAAAAGAGGTATTATGTTCATCGGCTACAGGTATTGGTTGATTCATTCGACAAATATGCCAAGACCACTGGACGACGATGTCATTAAAATGTTAAAATTATTAAAAATCAGTCTTAATCACACATAATTATCAAATCTATACGATGGCCGATTGCCGATAAGTTATAAAATCGCCCCTCAGATCTAGATTACTATATCGTAGAAATACCACCAAAGAAAAAAACGCATCAAAATCGGTCCATTCGTTGATGTCATAGACCGACACACAGATACTAATTAAAAGGGGGGCCTTTTACCGCCGGGGGTTAAAATACTATGAAATTAAAACAAATGATAGGAAGTCAAACCTATTTCCAGATTAATATTGACCTCAGAACATTTTACAAAAACTATTAATTCGGGTGGGTCTTCTGTAAACTGTCTGATGTAAAAACATTAATCAAGTCAATCACGATATGGAAGTGAGTGAGTTGTTTTGATCAATCTTGCAACACGACCGGTGCGCGTGCTAACCGATACAGCCCCAAACAAATAGTTCCTATTTGCTTGCTGTCTGCCCTGACAAAACTGAGGGCTAATTCCACAAATAAACTACGAGATAATAAACAAACCTAAACTGAATATTTACATTCGAACAATCAGAATACCACATTACGGCATCATCGAACACTTGAAAGTCAGGTAGGTTATTAAATTATCGAATAATTTAGTGGTCGAGAACACTTGGTTATAATTAGAGGCTCAGTTTCGGTTCCCCATAGGGGCAAAAGCTCTTCTGCTTGGTTTGGTGGGGCAGAGCCGGTAGCAAGCAACCCAATTATGTTAATAATATTGTTGTTCTCCAAAAAATTTGAGGTATAACAGCCAGTTTTTTTTACATGTTGAGGAATCCAGGCAATGCTCACTTCCAACTTGCCTTATCATCACTTATTATCTTTTAACCTAACTAATTACCTTCAAGTTGTTGTCTATCTTTATTTTAAAAAATCTATACACCTCAATTAGTCAAATACAAATATCAGTTTCAGTTTGGCGGTAGTACAGTTACAGTAATGAATTAATTAATTAATTCTTTATTATAATTATGTACAAACAAAACAAGAATTAACAAAAAACGGCCTTATTGCCTAGGCAATCTATAGGTAGAGGACAGTTGATATATAAAATGAGTGATAATGACGGGGCGTGACAATCATATTAAATATTTACGTAAATAAAATGACAATAGAATACATAAACTACACATATAAATGAACGTGTTCCATATACTACATAAATACATACACTAATTAAGGACATGAGATGGTACATCTACATTTCCAGCTGCAAGGGTAGGGTGCTTACCAGGGTAATACCATTACCCTGGTAAGAAATTACGTCCATACAGGTAAGGACGGAAAGCTTTCGCACCGAAAACCTACAATTGCTAGAATTCTTTGTCGGTTACGCTATAGTTGCACTCTGCTTTATTTAATGTACGGGAAGCATAGGCAATAGGGCGGTCTTTACCAATTTGCCCTTGAGATAAGATGGCGGAAACGGCGTAGTTGGAAGCGTCGCAGGTAAGTATAAACGGTTTTGAAAAATCAGGGTTAGCTAATACTGGTGAAGTAGTAATTTTTTCTTTGAGGTGTTCGAAAGCTAATTGCTGTTCATTTTTCCAGTTGAAAGGGACGTCCTTTTTAAGAAGTGAAGTAAGAGGCTTGGCGAGTTTTAAAAAGTCTGGAATAAATCGTCTGTAGTATGAGACTAGTCCAAGAAAAGATTTTATGTCTTTTGAACTTTTAGGGATCTAGGATATTACGACTTGTGACCGTGGGCTTAATTATACTATCACTCAATAAAGTCCATTGAGTTACAATTTTGACATCTTATTTTCAGGAACTATAATAGAATCTTTTGTATTACTGTATATTTGTGGATCTGACCCTCTGGCTGTTGCTCGCCACAGCTCACTGTAAACAGATTCTTAATTTCATACATCTTTGCCCAATCGTCCATACATCTTTGCCCATTGTGTTTTTTGTTTACCATATGGGCAGTTTTAGTTTTATTAAACGGGAATGTAATAAATTATTGACTCATTTTGTAAAATTAAAATCGTAAGTAACTACTCAATCATTTAGTTTAAAATAAAATATTGTTTTAAAACTAAATTCGAAACCTTTTAAAATAAAATAATGAAATTCAAAATCGCGTCTGCTGCAAAAGCACATTCAGTGCTTATGAGTTGTCCGCGTCATAAAAATTCATAAATCCGACAATAGATGGCAGCAATTTGTATTGTTATATATAAAGCATATGTAATCTGTGGTTATAGGGTCTAAGACGGCGTATTTTCTTACAAATAAAAAGGATTTTTAATCGTTGCCAAATAACCAGAGAAAAAAATGGGGGTGTTATGTTGTTCAGCGTATTATAGAGAATTTATTTCCATATAGTGTACCTCGGTACATCGATTGGGCAGATTTTGGCGACCTCCTTTTTACGTCCATCTATTACGCGAAAACTCGAGATCTTTAATTTCACAACGTCACACAGAACAGGATTGGTCCTATGCGTTAAAGCTTCGTCTTTAAATCATTGTGGCAGTGGTTCGATTCTGGTGTAGAGCGCAACTTGGTTGCCACCCGACTTAGGTGTTCAAAAAGTCGAGTTGTCTCCAAGTCACCACGGTGGGAATGATAGACGCAGACGTAGACACTGCAATGAGTGCCAAAATCGACGTGTACCGCAAGGAGGGAAAAGAAAGGTTCCTCCAAACAGTGCAGGCGACGACAGCAAACGTCCGCCCGGACGAACAAGCAAACACCTGCCTTCGCCTTGAAGGACTCCTCAAAAGCGTAGTCGGGACAATTGGGATGATGACTGAATTCTAATTTTTACGTCTCATCACTAAATATTAAAAGACCGTGGAAAAAGATGCAGTTCTGTGAAATTAGAATTAAAATCGGCTTAGAAATACATTAGATACAAGCATTTTAAGTTGTTGATTTGAAGGCGATTAGACAGAGAGATCCGACATCAACTGTGACGTCATCGTTGAGTACGGTCATATAAACTCCTTGTAAATTGCCGTTTTGCTAGAAAGAGATGGAGAAAAATCTTTAATACCTTATATCTTGGTTGTTTTTATAGTTATTCGAAAACGTTTTTTTTCTTTTTGTTTATTATATGAATGAGCTTCTGCAAAAGCAAAAAAAAATTTTTTGTCATCTAGCCTATTAAGGTAGTTTATATCGGCCGGGCAGATAATTTGCGTCTCCGTCAAAAACAGCATTGCTGAACGGGCTGTCTCGAGATGGTGGTATACAGCCAAGAGGTTAGAATGGAGCCCGCGGATGTTAGCGAGCCCCACCTCGAATAGTGGTGTTTTGGTGGGATAGTGCACCGCTGTACGACCAGTCCTAATATTGTGCGCTGACATGTTTGTTGGAGTAAGAGAGGCGTGAAATTGAGGTGTCGTTGCAGCGTTTAGCATAGTTAACGTGTGTAGGCCTGTTTTGCCAGGGAACAGCCGACAGCTGTTTTGTGCTGGAGGGTCAGCACGGAAGGGTGAAGGCCCCTGAAGTGGCCGCCGGGACCCACCGTCCGGTCACCAACCGGCACGACGGAACACCCAGAGGTTATGGCGTGGCATGGTGGGGCAGCCTCACGGACAGGTTAGTTCCGCTTGGGCCCCTGTACTGTACCACAGGCGGCCAGCGGAACAGCTGTTTCTTCGGGTCTTCATGGGCGGAGGGTCAACATAGTCAACCTAGCACTGGGTCGACGGAAGCCCACACAATCTACACGAATCGCAGCAACGACCCCTCAAGCTCTGGCTGTGCGATGACTGATCCCGAAACGCGGACAAGAAATACCCGCTTGACGGATTTTACGTCATGCGTACGGTGGTCGCTAGCCAGTCGGGTTTTTCAAGCCCTACCACCAGAAGTTGGTCACTCGTTAGCACCACCCGGGGATCTGGTGTAGGATCTCGAGCGTAAAACCTACGGACGTGAGCGACTCCAATCCCCATAATAATATAAAAGTAAAAAAAGACTATTAAAACAAGATTTTTATAATTACAATACAATTATTACAATTAACAAATATTTAACAATTAACAAAAGAGAAAAATAAACTTTAATATATTTTAATGATAATATAAAAGCTTGTCGCAAGATTGTAAATAAGCAAAAATACAATGCCTATTTAACTTAATTGATATTGGTAATTCTAAGAAAAAATTGTTTTTATAACTTATACCTATTACACATAATATATGAATTTAAAACATTGCGTCGTCTAATTAAAAAAAAATCGTTGCCTACAGTATTAAAGCTCTTCAATCATTGTCTCCTGTGTACTCTTGCGTACGACAACGTATTTTACAATACCTCCAGCACATAGTTCTGTTTCCCAAAGGAATAGTAACTGTGTACAAAGCGAACGCAGTAACTCTATATTTACAATAGAAATGTGACAGGAAGCTCTTTACGTTGTAAAAAGGTTTTAGTTTTAATAAAAGCGCTGTTCTAAATACGTTAATTTTGCCTTTTATCTGTGACAGTCTCGGATTCAGTTAGATTGCAATATGCACATTATTAACTAGTTAAGAGACTTTGCTCACTGGAGAAAGTTGAGGCTAAGTCGCGTTGCAAGCGACCAAAAGGCGTGTCTCTTCTTAGTTTTCTATGTCTTCTAAGATTGAGCTATTCTATATACATATATGCGAGGGGTGCGACGCTGTACACGACATGCTTCATTTGTTTTTTATGAGAAAGCTTCGTTTCGCTGAGCCATGTTTCATTCTGAGTTGAGTAAAACAAAGAAAATAAATTAACACTATGAGTTTTTGTTTCTGAATTTCCGCTTAGCGTCCCAGCACGTCATTATCGGTGGAAAAGCAACTATATGTGGGTGTGCGAATATATCAGCACGATAAGTCCACAATCCTGATAAATCCGAACAATATCGCTGACGGGACGGCGGCGGCGGCCCGCCGCCCGCCCAACGTAGGCCTGGTTTTAGTTCAGACTCACCACGGAGCGATTTTCACCCGCGTTCGCAGCGGTTGTGAGTTGTGTCAGATATTTTTTTCTTCGTCAAAATTTACGATTGAGATCTTTATAATTATGCAACTATACTATACATTGTAAAATAGCCCGCGCACTATTTATAGTGGTTCTAGCAAGTGACTGCATCCCACCTGATGATACGTAAGTAAAAATAAATGGAATTGAAAATTTGAAGATACCTAGGAATACATGCTGCACTAGCTACCCTTACCTTGCCATCTTGCAAGTGCTTCTTCGCGCCTCTTTTAAAGTACCCAAGGTTGTTAGAAGGAGAAAGCATCTATCCCGGAAGATAGTTCTATTATTTAATTGTGCGACATAGAAATGTGTTGCCAATTTACTTAGTTCGCATTGAAATGGTAGCCACAGAAAGTCAGTAAGAACACAGTACAGCGTGTGAACTCCTAAAAGGAATGGAGAAGTTGGTATGAGGGAAAAAGCTCTTACAAAGATTCGACGTATTAGAGACGTCAGAACGCGCTTAGTGACGCAATATCGCTACGTTATTGTAGAGGTTCTAGGTTGTTAGTCAACAGTACATAGCCAATAATGCATTTTGCGCTCCGCTGCAAGCTATCCAAAGCATCGTGTAAGTTTTTGGAGGAAGACGACCTTATACCTAAGTGGCATACGTTGCGTAAGTCTTCACTCATCACCTGCACTCCCTTACCAGGTACACAGTACCTACTTGAGTCGTCTGTGCACCTCACGCACGTCACCTCTATTTTACCTATTTCTGCCATCGGAGTTGCTTGCATTGTTATGTTCCGGCAATGATGTGAGCCAATAGATGCGTCGCGTGCCGGCAGACGCGGCGGGCGCGGTTGAAAACTGCTCAGTGTGTATACCTACTGTTAATTCCCGCAGCCACAATATGCGTCATCTGATCACAACGATACATACACGTTCATAATAGGAGTATTACTTTGACAAAATGTTTGCAATCAACGGAAGTATATGAAAAAGATTGATGCGATTACAGCTTGCGCGGCGAAGTGTAGGTTCCTAACGTTATATTAACACAAAGGACTACTTTTATTTACGAAAAGTTTAAAGAAACGAAAAGTTAAAGACTTTTTCTCGGTTTTTCGTTAAGGTGAAAAGCAATGAGTTATGATGTTTATTGATTTTACCTTTACTATCTTTTTTTATTTTACGTACAAATACTAAGTAGGTAGGTACAACACATTCTATTGAATAGTATTTATACGTAGTTCTTTGCATAATTATGTTAATAAATAAATATCCTAATTGATTGATGGATTCATCATCGCCGAGTCTAAGCTAATCAAAGCAAGACATACATTTACCTAGCAAGTTCCTTTAATAATGCTTATATCTACTAAGAATAGGTTGTCGAAAATTTTACCTCTAGGAGGCTAAAATGTGGGTTATTTTTTAATCTTAAAACATGAACTTTTTTATGCTGAAGCTAATAAACAAAAACAGCAAACTCGTGTTAAAGCTTTTTGAAAATTCTACCCTGAAAGGGGAAATACGGCAATTTGAATATCACACTTAAACTAATATACCTACTTAAAAAAAATTTACGAGATTTTTAAAGCTTCTGCTATATCGTTTATATTGTTTTTACTGCGGGAAATGCAAAAATAACGCGGGTGAAGTTGAAGCCGGAAAGCTAGTACCTTTGCAATTTATCAACAGTTTCGATATTGTTCTAAATAAAACTCATTTGCTATATTTAAAAGAAATGTTGGTAATTGTGTATATTTAAAGAATACATTTTTTTTACTTTTACTTAGGCACCTACGAGTATACTGGGACTAAAGAGTTACTAGACGGGATGATACGCAAAATAACACCATAATGCAAATTTCCTTTGAAAGTTTCCGCTTTGAACGCTTTCAAGTGAAGTAATTTAGGATAATATCGTTGTAGTTTCAGTCATCAGCGTCATAAACGCAGCAGTTAGATGCTTGTAACTTAAACTCTGGGCTCTTCAGTGCTCCTTTAAGTGAACAAGCCTGAACAAGGGCTGCTTTATGAAGCCAAAATTGTAGGTTCTATAAAAACCTTTAATTTTCTCTTATCATAGAAAATTTGTTTAGCAGATAGAAAGCTTGACGAATGTAGGATTTTAATGCAAACTTGCAAAAAAATTGTGGATTATTCGCTTAGGGACAGATTCTGGTTTGGACAGTTTATACGGCGAATTCCTTTTTTGGCAGATTCCGTTACTACATTATCTAATCACTTTAACGGTTTTAATCGGATTATTGATGATTATGTTAGTCAGAGCATCTAACATTCTGTAAGGCTCACATTCAGATATAGCAACGCTACATTTTGTATATATTTTAGAGACAGTGATATTGTTCTCTAGATACCTACCAATATACTACTGATTCACTTTAACATTTAACAGAATTATTGTATTCTCTATACGCGCTCAGGGAAACATTTATGAGCTGTGGGGATAACTTTTTATTTTATTTTTTCTAAATAAAATTTATAAGCCCATTATTTTATAATTAGCTCAATGAAATTATATGACATCAAGCAAGTCATTTAGTCGCAAAAGGGAATAGCTGCGTCATCAATAAGACGCCCTCAATCGGTTGTTAGAAGATTAGCCGTGATTACAATGTACGGGGAAATATTCCGGTCTCTCATTCCAGTTTCGGCCGGTATCAACTTGATTTTACCTCATTCCCGGATCTGAGGGTAACTTCTCCCCAAAGCGTCATATAAATAAATTGTTGGCAGTCTTTATTGCGCCCGGTTTACGCTACCGTTTTTCCCGGCATGTTATCGTCTTTGGGAATTCTTACCTTATATCCGATTCCATTGTAATTTTGTTCCTACCTGAGATTACCATAATGGCTGCGTATATTCAGCAAGCATCGATGAGCGGTACGATTCTACTGATTACATGAGTATGTAACTTGTCTGATTGCTAAACGTTCAGCTTAATTTTTATTTCATAAATGATTTGATGACAATATCTATACTAATATTATAAAGCTGAAGAGTTTGTTTGTTTGTTTGGTTGAACGGGCTAATCTCAGGAACTACTGATTCTGGGGTGCGATGTCAGACACCTCCACGTGGTGCACACTGGGCAACCAGGCAGTTTCTCTGCCGCGGGCTAATTGTCTGACGAGAGGACCCCCATGGAGGGGGGGGGGGGCGTGGGTTGGCCGGGCTTAGCCTGGCGGGCCACTTCGAGTGGCCACCCGCTTCATGCGGAGAAGGGCGAAGTCCCCTCTTCTTATGTTAAGAAGAGGTGTGGCTCTCGCTGGAAGCCGATTCCGGCGGCTACCTCTGGTGGTAGGGAGGATGAGGGCGAGCTTTTCGCCGTGGCGCTTCGCGCCCGTTGGGGATTTCCCCGAGCTTGAGCTCACCCGCGCGGCGGTGGATCCAGTGGGATCTACCGTCGGGCAACCCGTTACCCGCACTGAGCGGGCCGGGGGCCCGGCGCACTGAGCGTCGGACCGCGTGGAAGACAACCACAATAAAAAACCAATTTCGGGGTGTAGAGCGGCGCAATTCTGTGCCGCTCCACAAAGTAGCAGAGCCAGATGGGGAGTCCGGCAACGGACGTGTCACAGGCAGGGGGTCAGCGGGAATAAGTCCTGGCTGTTGTCCCCTTCCCCCTGTCTTGTGACGGACAGAGAGCTGCTGGGGGGGTTTTTAGTGGGTAGGCCCGGGCTGTGTACGGTCTGGGGAGTCCCACATATCCTCGTGGTTTGGCTCGACCACGAGGAATGCGTCAATGCATTTTCCCCCCTCCCAAAAAAAAAAGAGTAAGTACCATTTTTATAATACCTAGTTTTTTATTATAAACGTAAATAATGAATTGTGCCAATTTTGGTTTGCATTTGAGGTTAATAGACACGGGGAAAAGGCGAATAGACACGTAGTATGGGGTCAATAGATACGGCATACGGGGCAATAGAAACGGGAAGGGGTAAATAGAAACGAGAAAGGGGTCACTGGAAAAAATCCATTTAGGGTTACCACGCATGTTTAGTTCTAGTATATTTAAATTTAACTTCCATACATTCACATCCCGAATCTAATTCGAAGCAAAGTAAGCACTTACATTGCTTAGGCGTCGAGCAAATTGTCTCAGTATGTTTCAACGAAAATATTTTTTTCTTTACCTAGAGTAATATCAGACGAGTGAGTGTAGTGTGCCTACTTAGTGCGCCAGGGGTCGTGGATTTGATCTTCGCCCAGGACAATCCTTTATGTGATGAACATTTCTGTTTGTTCTGTCTGGGTGTTTATATTTATCTATATATAAAAAATCTCACGTCACAGGGTTTGTCCGAGATAAGCTCCAAAACAACTTAATCGATTTTCGTGTTTGGCTAATTGTCCAATTTAAAAGATAGGATTACCTTCTACCTCGATTATTGATTTTAATATTTATTATTGCGTTAAACTTTATTATGACAAAACGAGGATCGCGGGCACAGCTAGTTTATCTATATTAAAAATAACTTCGTTGGTACCGAAATCTCTAACAAAAGTGCTTAAGCTACGTACCACGCAATCGGATCAATGTTTGTGATGTTGTCGAACATTTCACTATATTTAACAAGCTTTTATTTAACTTGTTAATTTAAAGTTTATGTTATAAATCATTCATGTATGTACCTGTTTGTTCAAACAATGTGGTTTTGTTCCAGGTACATCATCAACATGCCAAGAATCTATATAGAAAATTTGCCAACCCTACACAATTTTTCTATTCACCTCGTATACCGTGTAACCTTCTTAGTTAGGTAGAAAAAATAAAAAGGTAAGTTACAAATTTAGAATTTAATTAAATAATATTACAAAGTTGTTAGAAAAAGAATTATTACTAAAAACTGTAGGTAGCAAATAGAGAGGGTCGTGAGTTGGTTTCTGGGCTGTGGACACTAATAAACGCTTGTGGGGTACCACTTAACTGGCCGCGACGTTGAAGGTGCAGGGCTTCGGCGTCGGGTGGTTGACTTCGGTATCGGGTATTCGTGGCGGTGTAAATGCGGTCGTCGTACGTCAGCTCGTACGGTACCAGCTCCAACGAGTGGTAACTCCAGTATTGGAATCAAACGTCAGGAATCTTCTACTCCAGTAAGGAAACTTCTACTCCAGTAAGGAAACCCTGGAATTTATTATATTGGACACTTTAGCGTTTGTCCGAATTTCCAAAACGTGACTGCAACATCATGACGCGAAGAAGGTGCGAAGCGGTAAGCAGTGTAAGTAGGTACTTTATAATTCGGTGATAGATGATGTTGCATTCACAGGCAAAATTTACAGTTCATAACAAAATTAACAATAGAAAAAGAAATAAACATGAAAACCATACATAGGTAGTGATCATGACAAATAGTTTGGCATTGAAATTAATAAAAGGACAGCCTATGAACAATCCCAATGATGATAACTACATTAGTGTAATTATAGATTAAAAAGCACACCGTTACAACCGTATTTAATCACCCCGGGTTCGAGGCGAATAGAAAATGCGTATATATTTTAGAAGTTTTTGCTAAAATAAGAAGGGAAACTTAGTTAAGTTTGCTTTTGACAGACTAAATAAACCTAGACTCATATGATTCAAAATACCTAAAATCGTTTTATATAAAACTTATAATAAATTATATTTAAAACTGTAGGTTAGGTTTGGTTAGACATTGTGACTACACAATGAGTGTCAAACTGCATGTTGCATGCTTGCTTGCTGCAGGTTTGTTTTCATTTGCTTACTTGTTGCATATAAATTGCTACATCACTTAATTAAAATTTTATTAATCTTTTGAATGTTATATGAAGATAATAGTATTTTAAGTAATTAATATAACAATTAACTAAAACAGCTTGTTAGGCGTTATTTGAAATTGAAATTCTATCATCTGATTATTACCTATATGAAATGATTGATAAATTTAACAAAGTTCTATCATACATTACACACCAGTAAATTTTAGTAAGTAGTTTGAGATATTTTCTTAAACAATGCTTAGAAATCTTACTCTTGAAACTTTTAAACTTTAACATTTTTTTCTAAGAAACATTTTTTAAAACGACGATAAATTTCGGATTTTTATAAAAATTGTTAGTGATTGTCGTTTAAGACACCACCAACACCAACGTTTTGAAATAGTAAGATTGTACTGCCGTTTGAAAAATAAAAAAAAACATTAGTATATGGCAGGATCGAACCCCGCCTTTAGGCGCGGCATGGTAAAAAAGCAAAACGGTAAGCGATCACAAAATGGTAAAGGAGCACAATGGTAAAGGAGCAAAATGGTAAAAGAGCAAAACGTCAAAAGCGCACAATGGTAAAAGATCATATTGGTAAAAGAGCAAAATGGTAAAAGCGCAAAATGGTAAAAATTACATTTTATGCACATACACACCTATATATTAGGTTGGGGAAAAAGTCTTTTCGCATTATAGTATGTATAAACTTGTAATAAAATCTCTTTGGCTATACTATTTGTATCTGGCTGGTTTTGGTATCATTGAATGTTTAAATTTTAAAGAACATAATTCCAAATTCAAATTAGGAAAATGTGTGATTTTCATTTGTTTTTCGTACCGCCAAGATGAGTGAATCTAATGAAGAAATTCGATACATTTTAAAATTTTACTACAAAAAAGGTAAAAATGCAACGCAAGCCGCGAAAAAAATCTGCGATGTTTATGAACCTAGTGCAGTGTCTGTGAGAGTAGCACAAATTTGGTTTAAGCGTTTTCAATCCGGAAATTTTGATGTCAAAGATGCACGTCGCTCTGGTCGCCCTATTACAGATAAAATGGATGCCATTTTTGAAAAAGTGGAGCAAGATCGGCATGTCAGTAGTTACGACGTAGCTGAAGAACTGGGAATTGACCACAAAACAGTTTTGGCGCATTTGAAAAAAACTGGGTACACAAAAAAGCTCGACATTTGGGTACCTCACGAGCTCACTGAAAGAAACCTAATGAACCGTGTACTCATTTGTGATTCTTTATTACGACGTAATGAAACCGAACCATTTTTGAAGAAGCTGATAACTGGTGATGAAAAGTGGATCACGTACGACAAGAACGTGCGAAAAAGGTCGTGGTCAAAGGCCGGTCAGGCTTCACAGACTGTGGCGAAACCCGGGTTAACTCGCAACAAGGTGATGCTGTGTGTGTGGTGGGATTGGAAGGGCATTATTCATTATGAGCTGTTATCACCAGGCAGGACCATCGATTCTGAACTCTACTGCGAACAACTGATGAGATTAAAGCAAGAAGTTGAGAGAAAGCGGCCGGAATTAATCAACAGAAGGGGTGTGGTTTTTCATCATGATAACGCTAGACCTCACACATCTTTAGCCACTCAGCAAAAATTAAGAGAGTTTGGCTGGGAGGTGTTAATGCATCCGCCGTATAGTCCTGACCTTGCACCTTCAGATTTCCACCTGTTTCGGTCTCTTCAGAATTCTTTAGGCAGTGTCAGGTTAACATCACGAGAGGACTGCCAAAACCACTTGTCGCGGTATTTTGACCAGAAGTCCCAAAATTTCTATAGCAATGGGATCATGTCCCTACCTACAAGATGGCAAAAAGTTATCGAACAAAATGGTACCTACATACTTTAGTTAAATGTAAATAAACTATATTAAAAAATGTTTTGAATTTTCTTAAAAAATGCGAAGAAACTTTTTCCCCAACCTATTATTAGGCTGTGGTAAGGTGAACACTGGCCTGAACTGTGAAATAGCGGTGCCAACTCTTCTCCGCTCTTCAGGCGAGATGTCGTTATGTATGTATGTTCTATTACCCTCCACTCGCTGCTGTTAAATGGAGTCGCAGTAGGTGTGACGTAGAAAATACGTTATCCAGCTGATAGGGTACAGTTTGTAGTGGGTAGTAAGTTAGCTAGTAAGTTAGTAGGCTAGTAAGTTCCTCCCTTGTTGGGCACAGCTTAACAAACTTGCTTAAAGTGTGGAATACCATGTCTTTCAAAGTAAGCTTGATAGCGTCGCATTTTAAGGGTCTGGTGCAGTTTTAATATAGGTATTTTTGTATTGATTGAGATGCTAATCATACAGCTAATATTGCATTTGCAACAAATCGTATATATCCCAAGTTGCTAAAAAATGCCGTCGTTAATTTAGAAAAATTGAGGCAAACATATATCGACTCCCGGTTATTTATTCGATCAAAACTTTTATTTCTGTAACTGCTTTTTAAAAAATGTTCTGTTTTATTTTTGACGTAATTTTGGTTTGTTAGGTGTTATCATTTCTTATGTGGAGAGTACAGTATGTTTGGTTAATATATGTTTGTGATAATGGATAATGACTAAACACAAATTATTTTTTATTCATACCTGTGATTCTTAAAAATCCTTTTAATTATTCCCTAATTGTGGAAAGCAGAAGAGTATAGGTGTGTATGTGCATAAAATGTAATTTTTACCATTTTGCGCTTTTACCATTTTGCTCTCTTACCAATATGATCTTTTACCATTGTGCGCTTTTGACGTTATGCTCTTTTACCATTTTGCTCCTTTACCATTATGATTGTTCTCCCTTACCATTTTGCGATCGCTTACCGTTTTGCTTTTTTACCATTCTGCGCCTAAAGGCGAACCCCGGACCTTCTGATTAGAAGGTAAGTGCCGAGTCCACAACGTCACCGTCGCTCGCAAAAAAAAATATGTACTTACTTAGGTACACTAACTGCCGGTTACACCAAATTTACGTTTTACGATTTCGTAAAAGTAGTAATATAAATACGTAAGAATTGTACCATAATCTAGTTTAAATTGTAGTTTTATTTTGTCCTTTACATTCAAAAAGTACTGTACGGCGTGAATCATATACTTATTTAATAGTGAAACGACTGATTTTTAGATAGGTATTAAGTTGTTACTTTTTACGAAATCGTATAACGTAAAACTTGGTGCAACCGGCTGTTAGGCTCGTATTAGTAACTGCAACTCAAGAAAGAGATCAATCTTAAGATACTATTTTGAGCAGATGTTCCATACATTAAAGGTCAAAACTGCAGCTTAAGATCGATCTTAACTTTGAGACGCGTTCATTAATACGAGCCTCAATTATAAAAAAAATATACTGCGTCCTCATTATCAATCCTTTTACTGAATTTTGTTATTCATAGATTTATTTATTCAAAAGTAAAACAGGCACACTTTTAATTAGGAAGTTTAAAGCGAGCATTTGGTTTGTAAAGCGTCACTTACTTTATTAATATTTCTACGTAGGTATTTACCGCCTATATTGATCTTTATCAACTTACCAATGAACAAACATAAGTGTAATAGCTGCTCGGATAGTTTATTTGTTTCTTGAGATCTATTATAAAACGTTTTCAACATAGCCATTTTGATTTTGTTACAATGATTGCCTATATAACTGAAGACAAAATTAGACACCTATAAGTATCAAAGAAATTTATTAAAATTGTGATAGTCAGTGCAGGGGACCAAAAGGCGTCGTTTCTCCACTTAATAAGTATTTTCACAAACATTCGACTGTTTTCTCTGATGAACGTGACAATCGCTACTAGGTCACTTATTTTCACGACAGTACTCTATCTAGCTTTGAAAATGATATATATCTATCTATTCAAAACCTATTTCATTACGCCCATATTAAGTTTTGCAGACAATTTATCGTTGCAATGTTTAAAAATGTTTCTATTTGATTAAAACCTGAATAAGTATTCACCCTATTCCTATAATGGATCTGTGAAACGGGAACCTCAATCCTGAACCATCGCAGCGATATGTATTTGGTCACTCTAACAATTTGTATTGCCTTACCAGCGGTGGATGAAATGAATTAATACAAATCTGCTAAGTTTATCTTATAGGCGTTCATAGAAAGGTAAACATCTAATTATTTTATTCTCAAATAATTTGTTCGTCATCTGATTGAAATGTACTAAGATTCAATAATTTCACAAACAATTCCATGCTCATCGACACTAACTACAGAATTTCTTGGAATTAGGTTAAATATCTTTCAATAAATTAATATTCCTGCGAAATACCATACCAAAAATTATAAGGAGCATTTATTCGACTATTCCGACTAGTCGAGCTAACACCAGTAGGTAATTTATTTTGGAATTCAGGATATTGTAATGCTTTTCTGAATTCAATTAAGGATAACAAATAAGGTATAATTATATTTCTCAGTTTCAATTTTAAGCTAGAAAATACCGATTCATATATTATATGCGATAACCTGACTATCTTTGTAGAAATGGTTTCACAACATTTGGTTTCGTGAGATATTTTAAAGCGCAAGGAAGCTTTATTGTTTACCTTTCCTCACCGTATTATATCCCATTTGGGGGAATTTTCATCACAGATTATAGCTGCTGACCAGTTAATGCAAATTCCTACAAAGCATCATAACTGTGGAATAAGTGCATAGGTATGAGCTCAGGTGATTAAAAATTAAGCTCAAAATTTTATGCAAACTTGTTAAGAGGGTTTCACATAGAAGAGGATGCAAATTAATTCTATTAGGTACGATGAGCGCTGTATGCGCTGACGTAATTACATAGCACGGCACAACGAAGGCTCTCGCCGTAACGCCGGCGCCGTCAAAGCTTTCCGCGAGCGACGCGACTCGAGCCATCGAAAAAAGAATATCATAAATCTGGAAAAGAAAGCGTTTCCATTAATTCTCGGCGTACCTTGACGAGGGTCGAAAGTTCAACGGATTATAACAAGTGGCGGCACTAACTGTCGCGAGCAGACCTGGCCACGCCACGCCTCGCGGCTTAATCGCCAAACTTTCCCCTACGATTGGAGTTTTTGTGGAATTGCGGCGTTGTGTGCCCCGTCACTAATTTATGCGCCACCGAATGAATCCGGAGAGCTCTCGACTCGTTCTCCTTTCCTATTAGGTATTCAAGACACCGTTTAATCGACCTGCACCAGAAGATCCGAGATCAACGATTTAAACAGAATTTGAAAGCACTGGCAATCGTCCCGCAGAATCTGATTGGAACCGAGCCCTCGGGGCGAGTGCACTGAATTTGAATTGAAAATAAAACGTTAAAACTGGCCGGTATAAGGATCTATTAAGCAAATTGAATTTCAGTTCAATACAGAGGCAGATGAGTAATACCTACATATTTTCTTAACGTTTGCGATCTATTGCTAACCTTAGAAGGTTTTTTGAACATTTACTTGATATTTAGAATTAAATAAATTAGATAAGTAGAACAAGTAGGCGAAATACACAATTGTTTAGTATGTAAAATTGTTCCTACTTATCTGGAAAGCTTATGGCACCCTTTAGCCATATGCAGACGAGAGATGGAATGTTTAAAAATATTTTCCAAAAACTGACGTTAAACAAGCAATATAAATAACATTAAACAACAAGTGGTAAGTAGTTGGATTACTGATACTTTGCCTTACCAATTTTTTTATAAACAACAGAGAGGCTCTTGGCCTGATGGTAAGTGATGATAAGGCTAAAGATGAGAGGGAGCATCACCCGGACTCCTCAACATCTGGTGAAATGGCGATTCCCTCTTATTGACGGAACACAACAATATTACCTACAAATCATTTATCTAAGCTACAACAAGCTACAAATATTGTTATTGTCTATGCTATGTATGCAACATACAACAGTTATTATATTCACGTCAAGAAAAGCAAGTCTTTAATTTCAATACAAATTAATCCCACCAAAAACATTCTGTAAAAAACTAGCCAAGTCTCGATGGAGCTGCTTGTTTATCTCTAAAAAGTAATGAAATCTAGACAAAGTCGTGCCAAGTCTAAAGTTCCTTACTGCGATTTCTTTATTATTATAGTTAATGTTGTGTGACTTGGCCGTTGACTTGTACCCACTAACGTATAAAGAATGTTCAACGACCAAGTAACACAACATTAACTTTAATAATAAAGAAATCGCAGTAAGGAACCTTAGACTTGGCACGACTTTGTCTAGATTTCATTACTTTTTAGAGATAAACAAGCAGCTCCATCGAGACTTGGCTAGTTTTTTACAGAATGTTTTTGGTGGGATTTCACTTCTTTTTGTAGATACGTGAGCTTATTGATTTATTTTATTAGATTTTCTTATTTGACACATTTTTTTCTTTTTAGGGGTAGTTTTTTTATTATTAAAAATCTTTCTTTTCTTTTTTCTTTTCTTTATTGGAAGCGGCCCACCAAGTTGAATATTTTTTGTAAAGGCGGTATGTTGATATCTCTAATAGTTTGGTTGGGCTCTTGTGTTTTCTAATCAGGGTCACCAGGTACTGCAGATATTCAATTATCCTAGTTTTTATAGTTTTCCCTTTATGTGGCCATTAAAGCCTAACTCTGTACCAAATTTCAGCTCTCTGAGTTTATGAGAAGTATATACTAGTTCTATTTTGATGATCATGAGTGAGTGTCATAAATGCGAAACTTTGCTTTCGCTTAACTTCGGAACTAAATAACCTACAGACTTGAAATTTTGAATTTTAAGTATGTGATTATAGCTTACTAGATGACGAAAATTTCTACGTTCTGGTCTTATCCAGAGGTTCTCAAATAGGGGCCTTAAAATGCGGCGAAATGGTTCCAGTAAAGGATGGTACGGCAGTGTTTGCTTCGCGCTCGACTTGGCGAGATTTGAACAAATTTGTAATGCCTATTAATAATATAGAAAAATAATGATCTGGAGAAACAGACGGTTTTGAGCAGGTGTATATGTTGTTTATACCTAGGGTCATGCCACAAGGAAGGGACACACGCTCGTCGTCTAGCCAACGGCGAGTACGGTGCGGTCACGCATTCCCCTAGAAAAAAAAAAGGGTCATGCCACAAACTAATTAAAGCCAGGATCTTTATAACAGTAATATTTTGTTTCGAACATGAAAAATGGCAGATTGTATTTCGTTTCCAACCTCATTCATATGGGTAGGTATCAAAATAATAAATAAATAATAAGTTAATGTTGTGTGACTTGGCCGTTGAACATTCTTTATACGTTAGTGGGTACAAGTCAACGGCCATTAACACAACATTAACTATAGTAATAAAGAAATCGCAGTAAGGAACCTTAGACTTGGCACGACTTTGTCTAGATTTCATTACTTTTTAGAGATAAACAAGCAGCTCCATCGAGACTTGGCTATTTTTTTACAGAATGTTTTTGGTGGGATAAACATTACCCAAGACGTCGGGTCGTGGTCAATGATGACAACAACAGTCACTGGTAAATGAATGAAATCGTCACGAAAAGAAACAAAAACGGATATTTATTAGCAGCAAACTTGATGATTGTTGATAGACATCAGCTGCGCTTCAGATATTCACAGTAACATATTATTTACTTACATCGACCTTCCCAAAGTGGGTGCCGCGGCACCCTGAGGTGCCATGGAGAGAGATCAGGGGTGCCGCGAGGCGCCCCTTATATTTGTGCTAAAAAGCAAAATTCCAAAAAAGGGAAAAAAAATAATGAAAAGAAATGGTAAAAAATTACTAGGGTGCCGTGAGAAAATTCAAATTTTCTAAGTGGGCCACGTCTTGGAAAAGTTTGGGAACCCCTACATTAGCCAATATAGCCATTATCAAAAACCGGCAATATTATACAGGTCGTCCAATCAAAACGCAATATGTTAATTGTAAATAAAACAAAAAGTTTTCGAAGAATTATTTTTTTTATTATGATAGAAGGATCAAATGCTTGTCACGGCTGCAGTGGCATAGCTCATAAAATTAAACGACCGTGTTATCTCACGTCGTGCGTGATTTGATACCATTGGTCTTCTTTCTTTGGGGATATTTAAAAGAAAAAGTGTACACACGTCAATAAGCCAAGAACAATTCAAGAGCAAAGGAATGAGATAATTCGGCACATTAATGACATTGAACCTCAATTATGCCTTAGCGTTATAAAAAATATGGACCATCGTATAGAGGTATGCCACGGAAGCCGTGGCGAGCATTTGGCCGATTTATTTTATTCCATAATTGCCACATAATTGCCATAGATCCATCTACTTATCATAATAAAAAATATGAGATAATTATCAGAAAACTTATTGTTTTATTTACAATTAACATCGTGCGTTTTGATTGGACCACCCTTTATAAGTAGTTCTTAAATCTCAAGGTTGTTCAGCTGATTACAAAATTAATGAATTTCCCTGCCTAAGGCTTTCTTTGTTACTGCAACTAAGTTGGCAAACAAGCGAACTGCCCACTTGATGGTAAGTGGTAACAGTCACCTGTGTTTCTTGTGACTGTGAAACTTGTGAGATTGGCAGCAAAACTGCCGCCACAAGAAGAAAAAAGAAGTGTACGTAGCCAACTGGTGACATCAGTTTTTGGTTACTTTTAATTTTAGTGACATCTAGCCAAATAACGGTGAACAAGTTAAATTCGTTCAGTGTATTAGCTCGAGCATGCTTTCTTTGTTTACAAAGCATGCCCTACAAATCCAGCATGCTTAGTTTACTGTTGAAAATTAAGTTGATGTAAAGTTCAATAGATGGCGCCACATAACAATGGATCTAGTGGCGATTATGAAAACTTCATAAAAGCTATAGCAAAGCAACGCTGTCTCATGTCACCAATCTTTGTTCTCTGTAAATCTCTTAATATCCGAGAGATGTCAGTATAGATGTCAGTATCTTCTCTTTCTATAATAATATTTATAAAGCTTTGTAACCGAACTCCTTCGAAACGGCTTGACCGATTATAATGAATTTTTTTTGTGTACCTATATTCGGTAGGTAGGTCTGAGAATATAGGTCGTAAACTATTTTTTATATCCCTTAGGTGATAAGGGGTTTTTGACAATTATTATAGCGATACGTAGTTCGCGGGCACAGCTAGTAAAACAAAAAAAATTAACTAGGACTTAAAACAAAATAATATTTTGTATTTTATTAAGATAAACTTTTCATTTTAACCTAGTAGCCTACCTACTTACTTATGTTACCTACGATAAAGGGGTATGCGTAATGCATTTCCCACCGTAAAAAAAAAAAAAGTTTAATCGAATTTAGTTTTCACGATTTTATCCTTTCCAAAATTACGCCAATTAAGTAAGTATGTTATCCATAATTTTCATTTCGCCGAAAACACAATCTTTTAACCGACTTCAAAAAAGGGCAGGTTCTATGTGCGAGTGCGACGTATTTATTTTTATGTATGTTTACCGATTACTCCGCGATCTGATGCCGATTTTCAATTTTATTTCGTAATCGAAAGAATATACTCCTAAAGCAGTCCTTTTGTCGTCAAGGCATGATCCTAGGAAAATCGAGGGAAACCCTTAAATTTCGACACGTCCAACGTGTTTATATTTTTGCTGAAAATATTCTGGTGTTTACGTTTGGTTTTGGTAATCATAATATGATGTTACTGATCAGACGATGGAAAGTTTTTGGTGGGTAAGGAGAGACCAGTGGCGTAACTATACCATCTGGGGCCCGTGGCAAATTATTTGGATGCCTATTTAGGTACAAAATTTAGTTAAAAATGTTGGGTTATTTCTGAGCTTGCGGCCTCTTAGGTCGCGGCCGGGCCCTCCCGGGTCGGGGGCCCGTAGCATTTAGCCACCCCTGCCACCCTATAGTTACGCCACTGGGAGAGACTAAGGTTACACTATCAGTATTTCATCAGTTTGATCCATCATTCTGGTATGATTGATGCCAGACTCATCGTGTAACCCTGTGACTGACGAAATACTGCCAAATTTTCACCAGTCCAGCGGAGACTGATGAAATACTTATAGGTACTAGACTGATGGATCAAACTGATGAAATAGGTACTGATGGTGTAACCAGAGGCGTAGGGAGTAGTTCTTTCAATACGAGTATAATGGGAACTTATTGAAGCGTAGTTCTATCCTTCAAGTGATTCAGCTGAGCTGATCGTGGAAAGTATAATTCCTAAGCAATTAGTTTGTTAGGATTTCGGTAATAATTCTTTTAATATTGTTTAGAGCGAAAGAAGATATTTTAAGTTATTCTGGTGTTTGCCTCACGTCAAATTGTAATACGCATGTAATTTTACCAAAAATATTGAATTAAAAATATTTTACAAAAATTAAAAACCGACATGAGGATTGTGAATCTGTAAATTTTCATACAAAAAGCGATAACGCTTTTCTCCCTCTTTGCATAGTCCAATTTTCATAATTTTTGGAAATGTTGTAGATATAATGAAGATCTAGGTTTGTACGTTTTGATTTTAAAGTAATATATTGCTCAGAATATAAATTATTAGCATTTAAATATCCATATTTTAGACTTAAAAACTACCTCGAGCATTTTTATCTTTTTTGACTAAATTATACTGAATTAAAAAAAAGCAAAAACGAACAAACATAGATTAAGGTATACTGAATCTAATGAGATCAAAAGTTTCTAATTTCGTAAAGGTTTAGGGGGGTAAAACAGTTATCGCCCGAAACAATATTTCAATAAGAAATGTAGGCACTTGCCTCGGATTTTCAACTCTAAGCGGTGTGCAACAAACTGCATTTTTGAAAGTGCACACTCAAGCCATGAATTGGCACTTCAAAGTCCTCTTAAACACCAAAATATCAAAAATAATATAAGATTACGTAAAACATTACATTCCTATATTAAAGTCGGTGCCAAGCATTTATCACATGAAAAGTGTTACTCAAGAAATATACCTACTAATTAAGTTTAATAATAACTAATGTAGTTAGTTGAAGTCTTCGGCAGCGCGGATGTGGGCGCAGATGTCGTTGCCGGCCACGTCCACATCCTCCGGAGAGGATTGGGAGCCACCGAGCGCGAGGTCGCTGAGCGCCGAACTGTAGGCGGCCCACTTGCTGCCTGGACGCGGAGCTCTGTACCAGAGTCGACTGCATCGGTATTCGTTCTGCATACATTGCAAACTTCTGATATAAGATGTCAAGTCACTGTATCCAGTAATTATACTGCTTATTTTATTTATTACCCATTACCCTTTAAACCGGAACACAGCAATGCAAGCCCTCTGTTTAGTGGCAGAAACAGCCAGACGACTCTAGGACTGAATCTCTAAAGGTAAGATAAAGGTACCCGTGCAGAAGGCTCTAGTCTCTTTCTGATAGTACAAACATTGGTAGCACAAATTTTAATGCACCCTTAGGCCCTTTACAAGCCGTGATTATATTGTGTTAGCAACGATAGAAACACGTGTTTGCAACGCAAGTAATTCCAGCGCTATCAATCTCTAACGCCTATTTAGCATTACACACATGACGCTTGCTAAACCACCGGGGATAATGAATGTACTCTTAGCAGCCAGTTCGCCCTCGGCTTTATACGCGATTTCATATGCAAAATACTTGCCCTGACAAATAGCTCTATTATTTAAGATTTGACGCGAACGATAGGGATTTTTGCATTTCACCGATGTTCACTTAAGGTAAGAACACGATCCTTTTTAGTCGGATACTAATATCTTGATTTATCCCGATTGAGTTAAAGCGGCAGTATCTAGGTCTCTAGATCTACTGCTTATTTAGGTAGGCATTAAAAACGATACACTACAATATACAACCACATCATCCCATACACGTCCCATTTCACTAATTTATGACGACTATAATTATGATTAGAGGCAAAAACTATGAAGCGCGCGAAAAGTATCGGATTGCTTGTTTTCGGAAAATATGCCTGACACTTAGATGCTTGTTTTCCGGAAATATGCCTGACACCTATCTATAAAATATGTTGTTATAGATTTACTAGCTGTGCCGGCGAACTACGTTTCGCCACTATAATAGTTAACGACCTATTCTCAGACCTACCGAACATACACAAAAAAAATCATAAAGATCGGTCAAGCCGCTTCGGAGGAGGAGGAGGTAACAAACACTGTGACACGAGAATTTTATATATTAGATTAGATTGATTTGTATAATTTGAATATATTATTTAGTTACTTATATCTTGATGCAAATTATTAATAATTATCTGGTTTATTTCTTAAAAAATCATATAAAAACCTTGTCAAACTATTTACATAAATATTAATCAATAATGTATTTTTGGAGACTTAACTTGCGTTCTTCTTCTGGCGTTTAAACATTCCTTTCATCCCTGTCCATATATATTAAAATAGAAACGTGAGTGTGTTTCGTTCTACCACAACGTCTATTGGGGTCATCATTACCAGCGCTCGTCGGTTGTCCGCTAATGTTTTGATACGGTCCAATTATGGGTTTACGCATCTGCCCCAAAATACTGGGAGATTCCGTATCTATCCGTAACATCGGGTTAGCATGACGGCTCAACCCTCTCCCGGGTGCCGGTGAACCGTTAAAATGAATAATGTCGGGTTAGCGATGCGGGGTTCACAACCTTTTGTCAATTTTTGTGATTAATACAAAATATGTTAAATGATAATGCTAAGTTGTATTAGGTCTATCAACATATAGTAATTAAAAGATTATAGAGTTTTGCGAACTCTAATTTTGCGTAAACGCTGATTTACTTACACAATTATTTCTATTAAGTTGGCAAACAATCAGACTGTCCACCTGCTAGTAAGTGGCTAGTCGCCTATAGTAGGTACATGTGGTTACTAGATTTGCAAATATATAATATTCTTGTATTTTTTAGGGGTTGTCCCTACAAGATACAAGAATATTGAGACAGTTTTTTATTAATTATGATTGATTAAAATTAAAATCACATTTGTAATGGCTTTAAAAAAATTGGTCAGTTATAGTTACAAAAATCTTTTACGCTTTCCGTTAATTTGTAATTGAAATCAAATTAAATTAGTAGACCACCTCTGACTTCTTGTCGGAATATACTTATTATAGTTCCTATGTATCTTACATTTAAAAAAAGATGTGATTATCATTTAATTTCATAGTTGGGAAACGCTTATTGATTGTAGGCGCTGGGAGCGCGTGCGCACGGCACCTGCTTCCGTCGCTGATAGGGTTAAATCAATATTTGGATTAATGTATTCAAATCTTTTGTCTTTTTTCTTTGATCAAGCCCTGTGAGAGTGGAAATATTAATGTAGATTGATACTCATTTGAATAATCGGTTCTTTTTTGTTTGCTAGCAATAGAAGCGAGTTCATACGCGTGGCGAGGTAATTTTTTTGCCACACAAATTAGCATTATAAAGCAATATCAACGAATGACTACTGCAGTGCTTTTATTCATTCCACTGGTTTCAATTTGACAAGTCTCATTATCGCTTCTTAAACCTTCAGATGAAAGTTTTATAAAAATGCAGCAAAATACAAAAATAATGGCTGTAAATGGCTGTATATCTTATCTTATCTTCGGGTGGGGGCGGCCCAATTAAATTGAGCCTTCGCACTTCGACCCACCATGGTTCTTTTGTGCTTCCCCAAGTTTTAGTCCGTACAGCCATCGCCACCTACGGTCCAGTCTATTGTGCCCATGAGCTCAACGATGTCCTTCGGTGGTATGGCCCTGTAGTCTTCCGGTTTTGGGTATCCAATTCCCGTCAGCCTTAATCTCCTGCAGGTTAGGGCATCGCAGTGGCACAGCAGGCGTTCCATGCTTTCCTCTACCTCCTTGCAGGCCCTACAGATTTTGGAACTGGTGTGTCCCATCCTGGTTAGCATGATCCTAGTGCCGAAGTGTCCGGTTAGAGCACCTAACAGTAGGCGAGTCTGGGATCTGCTTGAGCTCAGTGTAAACTTGAGCCAATTATCCATACCCATGAAGAGCTTGGCGTGAATCATTCCTTTCTGGTTGGCCCATTCTTTTTGATGCCTCATTTGCAGTTGAGTTCTTAGACCTGTACTGACTGTTTTTGGAGTGATCCCGACAAATGGTTCCGGTCCTATCAAATGGCTGTATATACTCAGTATATAGTGTAAGTTTTCAGGATGTGCACATATTAAAATAAGGAAATTTACTTACGCTTAATTCTACTGACAATAGACCTATAAAATCATCATACATCTGATTGACCCTTTTGACTCTCTGTCGCGACGGTAACGGCGAATAAACGACGGTAATCAGGACGAAATAAACGCAATACCTTATGATACGAGTACAAGTACGAGTACCCCTGCGGTGATTCCATTGTCACCAGAGTTAGAATCTGATGATGGATTCCCAGGAAAATTGAGGGAAACCCTTAAATTTTATAGGTGTGTTTCATGTTTTTGCCTGAACTATTTAGGTATTTGCGTCTGACGTGTCATGAACCGAGCTGATGATGGAAGGATCCTTAACTTTTAGATATAAGAAGTAACTTTTTTAAATACAGTAGGCACGTATTGACCCTTTGTCCTATTCTTTCAAGTTTCTTCAGTGAGCTGGTATTAAATTCACTAAAAAGATAGGTAAAAAAAATAAAAAACGACTTCAAAAACACTGAAAAGTTAAAAATAATATAAGAATAGGTACAGACAATATCACACTTCTATATTGAAGTCGGTGTCAAACGATGATCTCCTAGAAAGTCTTAAAATTTGGCACCGACTTCAATATAGAAGTGTGATGTTGTCTGTACCTATTCTTATATTATTTTTAACTTTTCAGTGTTTTTGAAGTCGGTTTTTATTTTTTGTAATTTTTTTTTATTTTTAACTTTTTAGTGAAAGAAACCTTTTTAGTGAAAGAAACCCTAATTTTTAACCCTATTTATTTAATTAGCGTGTCCCTCAATTTTCATGGGATCCCAATTCTGACTTCGGTGACTTTGTGACCGCCCTTGGAGTATACTCTATCGAATACAACAAGAATTTTGAAAATCGGTCCACAATTGGCGGAGTAATCGCGTAACATACACACAAAACACGTTGGAAACACCTTAGAATTTAAGGGTTTTCCTCGATTTTCATGGGATCCCATCATCAGATCCTGACTTTGGTGACCATGGGACTACCCTTGGAGTATACTCTATCGAATACAAAAATAATTTTGAAAATCGGTCCACAACCTGACGGCGTAATCGCGTAACATACACACAAAAAAAAACATACGCATCGAATTGAGAACCTCCTCCTTTTTTGAAGTCGGTTAAAAATAAAGAAAAATTTACAAACAATAAAATCAGATTTGCCAAACGATGATCTCCTAGATATTTTCAAAATTTAGCTCCAACTTCAATATAGAAATGTAAGTAATGTTGTTTGTATTGTTATATTATTTTTAACTTTTAAGCGTTTATGAAGTCGGATTTTATTTTTTGTTAAATATTTTTTTGTTACACAATTGACTAGTGTTGAAGCGAATGAAGTGAGATGTACCTTTGATTATCAGAACATAACAATTTTGTCAACAGGCGTGTAGTTATTATCGCTACACACTTAAAAAAGGCTAGCTAAGTAACCAGGTGGACTCAGAAACCCTACTAACAACCAGCTTAAAATTGAGGGAAACTCAAATTGCTACGGTCCTCATAATTGAATTCATATTAATTAAATAAAATATAAGCTCAAAGAAAAGACCGATGTTTAAAAAATCGATATTTAAGACTTCGATTTATGTTTTTTCGATTCGAATCACTATTTATCGCAATGAATCTCAATCCCAACCTTATAACTTTTTAAATAACCTATACCTCTTTCTTAACATTAACAAACATTGAATAATCACGTCTGTCACACAAGCACCATTCGGAAATGTACCATTAGGTTTGAGAATAGAGGAAACATTTATATTACGATCAAAAATTCTCACGGATAACCATCGAGTTCAAAGTTAAAAACTGCTACAATTTAAAATGGGACGCGGAAAAAAATTAAAAGTTACTTTTATCTTAGATTGATTGGCCCGGTCTGACCCTTTAGTGATGCGACCGAGTTTTTATGGCCTTTACCAAAAAACTAAATGTATCAATGTTTATTTGTGACAATTTGCTTTGTCGGTTTCTGCTGATTTACATTTGAAAAGAGTTTTTTTTTTCTGAAGAGCAACCTGTAACGACACGGTGAATGACACAGGTAGAACTAAAATACAGGTTGAGAAAGAACAAATAATCTTGATACTTTGAGTTAACCGTTACCTATCATATTGGAGATCTTCAAAGAGTGAGAGTCCGAAAATGAGAGTAAATCATTTGATCTATTTAATCTATTTAGTTTTTTGAACTTATCCATTTTAATTATATTGAAATATATTAATTACTGAAACATTTTCATTTCCTATATTAAAACTTAATTTCTTCATAAAGTAGAGCATAATACTTTTGTCAAAAACAAAACATTGTAATCACAATTTTGTACTATGAATAAAAATTAGATACCAACCATCCAATTAATACTAATAGTATAAAGCTGAATAGTTTGTTTGATTGTTTGGTTGTTTGGTTGAACGCGCTAATCTCAGGAACAGGATTCAAATTGAAAAATTATTTTAAGTCGAGGAAGGCTTTAGGTTATAACATCACGCTACGACTAATAGGAGTTGAGTATCAATGTAAAATGTTACAAAAATGGGGAAAAAATGTAGGACGTGTTGTTATTTTCCGACATCCACGCTAACGAAGTCGCGGGTACAGCTAGTCTATGTATGTATAAATGTCTTAGTTACATAACAGAACAATCTACTGCAAGTCGTTTGCTTGACTTGTAATGCATATATTATATCATTTCAATAGTATATGTTACGGTTTTTAAAGTAAAACAGGGACTTTAGCATGAACTCTCAAAATTGTGTTCAAACGCAATGATAACGAAATGGCGCTATACACTGCATAGCGGTGTTTCTGTTTAAAAAATGCAATAATCTTACGGAAGCGGCTCGGCTAAGTATCACTTTACAGTAATATAAGATTTTCTATGATAATACAGAAGTCGCAAAATAAAAATAAAAAAAAACAGAATCGAGTCTCAAGATACAATAGTCAGTGTATACAGGAGCGCGAGAGAGCGTCCCAGAGCGCATAGGTCTCGGGATAAAGACATAATCATCGATCAATCGCAGCTCGTCAACGGGGGGACGACCGCACACCGCACCGGGCTCGTGAATCCTCGCAGAAAGGTCACTCAGATTGACATAAATAAGTAGTACAACAAGAGTAAAGAGATCCCATGGGAAATATCTTTTCCTCGCTGTTATAAAAGCTTTAGCAACATATGTTTTTATTATTAACTTTGGAACATTTGCATTTTCGTGATGGTGCGAGGAACAGCAATTCCTGACGATAAGCAACGTTTGCTAAAAAGGATTTAAATGAGACTCAATAGGAGAGCCCTATGTAGGTTATAAGGAGTGCCTCGTTCTTTTTGACACCATTTCTTCACCAAGTTCGTTAATGGAATCAACAAAGTAAACTTGGTCATACCCCCAAAAACAGTATTTTAAGGCCTAGACAACGTGTTTGGTACATACTCTATCAAACCAAAATGCGTAGGTTTCGGCTTGATACCCTATGTACCAAACACCTCGTATAAAAAAGATAAAAAGACATGTCCTGACTGACTGATTCTTTATAGCCGAGCCTAAACTATTGACATAATTATGAGGCCGCCTTTGCCTATATTTGTTTGAAGAATATTACGTATTAGCTACTGTTTTTGTCTTGTATTCACTAAGAAAAGGTTTTCGGCAATTTGACCTCAATGGGGCTAAAATCAAAATATTGTTTATCCATTTTTTTTACATACCTACTGGGTGGTAGGCAATTCAAGGCATATTTTAGCTGATAAGGAAAAAATGAATCCGCTTCTGGGCCAGCGTGGTTTGACTAAGGCCTAATCGACCTAACTGGTAAGGGAAGGCTCGTGCCCCTCGGTAGGGACGTATATGAGCTGTGATGATGATGATGAAGGAAAATAAAAAAACTACATTAACATTTTCTTTACATTATAACGAGTAATGTCTACAAATTAATGCCTGGTGTTAATTTAATTGGCATCATATTAATCATTGACTTTAACTAGCTTTACTCATAAGAGTCTTTATTACGCCTTTATGTTACAATAACATGCTCTTTAAACGTATGCAATTAGGCGTTAAGAGTTTGTATGGAACTATGTTATTTTTAAAGCAAAATATATAAGTATAAAAATGTTTTTTAAGTATCAAAACTTAGTGTTTTTGAAAATTCCACTCTTAAGGGGTGAAAAGGGGGTTAAAACTTAATATGGAGCTTCGACATTTTTAAAGCTACGAGTAGAAGGATGAAACTGTGTATCATAATAAGAAATGAGCGTGTTGGCATGTTTCAGGGTTTTTAAAAATTGCACCCTTAAAAGGATGGGTTGGGGGTTGAAAGGATATTTTTAGGGTTTCGTACCTTCAAAGAAAAAAACGGAATCCTTATGAGATCATTGTTCGTCCTACATTGACCGTCTGCCTGATGTCAAAACCTTTTTTCTCGGGAACGCGAAGATATCAAACTGAAATTTCGCAAAAAATATGCAAGTCAACGCGATTCAAAGATATATTCGTTTATATCGTGTTTTTCACATATTTTTAGATTTCGCAAGGGAATCAAAATCTATAGGGTACTTCCTGTTGACCTTGAATCATGAAATTTGGCAACACAGCACATGTAATGGAAAAAAAAATTGAAAACCGTAATTATGTAATTAGGAAGCTAGGCATTGCTGTGTTCTGGTTTACATCTTATGTCATAAGTTGGCAACGTACCTACACTGCGGTTCTTGTGGGGGTTGCAGATTCTGCGAATCTCTCAAGAGCCACATGTACTATAGGTGACTGTTACCACTTACCAACAGGTGGGCAGACATGCGTACCAACTTAGTTGTATAATAGTTATTTTCACTACAAGTGCGGGAAGCCTGTCATTGCAACGAGTTTCGACAAATGTCGTCCCGAGCCGAAGGCGAGGGTTGACAGTCGGAACGAGTGGAAATGACAGTCCCGCACGTGTATTGAACAACTATTTTTAATACAGTTGCGAAAAAATGATACAATAAATACGTAGCAACCATATGAAGCAATGTACCTGCTTTTGGACTTTACAGGTAAAATACTCACACTCGCATTTTGAGCAATTAAACATAATTCCGGTGGTGTTAAATCAATTAATATGTTATCAGATTCACTCATTTTATAGAATTATTAAACTTTTAAGCAAATAACAACAATCAATAATCACGCTGAGAAAATTTTAGAAAAATGGCGCCAAATTAGTTATGGGCGTTATAAACCGTAAACAGTTATTGAAACTATTTATTAGCAGCAATACCGAAAACTATGTATTGACTTCTTCAGAAACTATTTATCGGGAGTAACTATTTATTGTGTGGAACGGACGGTTCACGGTTTCGTGGTACCCGAGCGAGAGCCGATACTAGGCGCCATGCTGACGGAACCGACGGCAAACGATTCGCGCCAAATTGTAAAATAGGAATTGTAAATACAAAACTTCGTAACATAGTGTAAATAAAAACGTGTAAAATATAAAATAGGTTTATAGTGAAGGGTGAATATTGTGGATATGTACAGAATAACAATGTACATAAAATCAAATGAACTTTTAATTTAAATACGCCTGCCACCTGGCAGCCAGTCCTAAGCCTGGTCAAAGTATGAAGGAAAGTTCATTTTCATTTATCAAAATAATACTGGTGGTTACTATCGAACACCCAATACTCAGTCAAGTCAATAGATAGTTGCCGAATAAAATCATTTATTCAATAAAACACGATTTTCCTTCGAACCGAAACCGAGCCCTCAGTCGACACTTGCGATACCCGATACCCATTCAATAACTAGTTATTAAAATAAATAGTTTCAAAAACCGTTATCACAAACTAAACCAATACATAGTTTCGGTATTGCAAAAACGCGTACCGACCCACCACTACGCCAAATATGTCGTCGTACGTACACAGCAGTGACAAAGCAAATGCGTGCTATGCTTTGCTTAGCGTGTTTTTAAAAGCAAGGTCCGGCCGTGCTTTTTGTTATGCTTTGCGTTTAGACATGCTTTTACAATACAAAATCTGGTAGACCAGTCAGATTATTTAGCGCAATCTTAACTTAGCATGCTAGAAAAAAGCAGGAAAAAAGCAAAATGTGTGTCAGATTCTAGACATTTGACATTTGGTAAAGAAAAAGCACTAGTGCGTAATGGTTGTCATCCCGCACGCTAAACAGCCCTGCAATATACTACTTTTTGAGCAACTGTATTAAAAAGAAATATACTTAGGTAAATTTATTTGAACCCTCGTCGGTGCGAAATCCAACTGTCACTTAAACGGTTTTTATATACCTACAATATTTTGAGATCATCGAGAATCACTTTCAAAAAGTTTACCACAATATCATTCACTGCACACATTATTATTAGTGCCGCTGATTTAAATACAAACTGCACATTGAGAGTTACTATATCGGAGGATATAAATCATCGCTCTCGCTGGGGAGTAAAATATGGGGGTCGCCACTCCGGCGCATGCAATAAGCCTGCGATCGGATTATTGCCATTACAAGGATCATGCAAGCCTACAAGAGCTACCGTTTTACACGCGTGATCACAGAGGTAGTGATTAACGGAGCGAGACTTGAATAATAATTGACAGTGTAATTCAATTTCGCGATCCATATTCGCAAGTTATTCCTTAGGATATTGATATACATTCTTATAGGGTAAAGTCAAACAAGTCTTAATTAGTTAAAATTCTATCTATAATAAATTTCTATACCTACGAGCAAACCACAACTTCATTGCCGACTCGTAAAGAAAATGTTAAGTGTATGGAAACAACACTAGGGCCGACATGTAATTAAAAAAAAAGAATTTCACTATTGTTATACGCGGCCCTAGACAATGTACCCATTGATTTTAAATAAAAAAAAATTGGGAAAACTTTAACGACTAACCAAAATAATAATCTTACTTATACCTTTTTTAATTACAAAATATTAGTGACATACTCGTATGTATCAATAAAATTTTGTTTTATTATAAAAAGTGATTTAAGCAGCGCTCAACACATCAAACAATGAAATAAAAACTTTAGTGCTTCAGTATACAAGTTTTAACAGCGTCGAATTCATAACAGTAACTTTGCATAACTGATAAACGAATTATCTGAAGCAATAAATGAATGTAATGAAATGATCGAATAACGTCCATTAGATACCTAGTTTCGCACCACAATATCTCCGTAATCTGGTACATTGGAGGAAGTTATACGGCAATAAAAGTGTAATAAGGTATAACTCTGGTTCTACGCAGGCGCGAGTGGGTCGTAAATCTACGCGATAGCGCCCACGCCGCGCACTTCAGAAGCTACGGACTCAATAGATATTGCATTTCTTTATTATGAATTGTGCTTCGCTGTAACTCTATCAACGGTAATATGGCTATATTGTTATGTATATAGGGACTGAGTCGTTTCAAAAAGTCTGAATAGGTGTTTGATTCGAGGCTTAACTTTGTGATCATGTCTTTTAAAGTTTGTTTTGCATGTGCAGTATAATGTAAAGATTACCTACGTCTCACTTATTTTGGCTAATAGTTTTTCTTTAATTCGCTTAAATTCTCTATTTATTTAAAAAAAATTAAGACCTTAAAACATATGATTGCCCTATTATACTTATTTTAAATAGACAAAATAACGAGACAATTACAACCAACATAGCCGTATATTATAATGATGTAGTGTCCTAGAAAACGATGTCCAAATAAATAAAATGTACAGAACAAGATAGGTATCATTCAGTCCCATACTTACTGAAGGCAGACAGATTTACTGAAGTATTTGAAATTTTATAATTTATTAGATACCTACTCGTAAATATACATATTGAAAATACTATATCTAAAATTACTACCTATCGACTCAGTTGTAAAACTAAACAATCTTTGATTATTAGAAAATGAAACAAATATACTGAATTAGATATGTGTGCCGATTTATCGAATCAAAATAGTTAACAGGTATCATTAGTGTATCAAATATGTATTTCTTTGTTACATTTTTTATGAAGAATAAATAACGCTAGCAGTTGATAAACAAAACGAAACAAATTACATAGTTTCCACGGTAAGAACACATCTGCTCAGGCTGCGATGCGTGACATCAAAAAAATATGAAATCGCTTCGTATCATACATATCCTTTGAAAACAAAAAAAAATCGAAAGTTTGTGGCTTCACTCAGACGGTAAAAGTCGTTTTAAAAGTAAACTTAATACCAGATTGAAGTCAATAATTACAATACAAATCCTACTATTAGAAATCAGGAGCACACCTGTTACAATCTGAGCGTGGATTTTTTGTGGTCGAACCTTTCACGAATTTACATATCTCCCAGTCTTTGTTAAAGCTAACGAGGGTTATTATTTCAACCACAAAATGTGGATTTAACCGTCTCTGATTGACAAAGGCACAGCGGAATATAATAAAGGATTATGCAAAACGAGTTCCGAAACGTTCTCATAGCATTTTCACCTCGTTAGCGATTGTTAACATCTAATTTGTTCTCAATTACCTGATATGCTTAAATTATCCAAAATAATTTCTCGAATTAGCGGCAGTGCACATCACTTTGTAGCTAAACGGTACTTTAGAAGCACAAGCTACACTTACTGCATTGTAATTTTTCCATAAACAAGTTACGAATTAGCCTTCCTTAACTGCAGTATTATGGCTGTCGTTACGGTCGTCCGTGAGGGATTAATTAACAACAAAGACCTGTGAAAGATGGCCGGGGAAAATGATGGCTATTCTATCGAACGCCTTGCTGCTCCTTTATTGAGATAATGAAATGGATTTATGGTGTCCAAAGCAATTTTATGTCAAAGTGCAGTTCATTGCCACTCGACAATGTCCACGAGACAATGTAATTTCATGCTCAAATGAACCTCACTTGAAGTGGAACTCGCTCGGAAAATTTTGAATGGCAATTTCAGTGTTGCTCCGTCTCGAGCCTTTGTCTTTGGTTCGAATTGCAGTTATGCTTTATGACAACAGGAGCGTAACCACTTTCCACTGACATTTTAGTTATTTTAATGAAAAACAAGATGCTTATTTTACTGATGCGATGTTTCGTGTTTTCAGACAATTCGTATGTTTCTAAGGTATATTTTGGATACCTAAGGCTCTATTCTAATACAAAACGAATAAAATAAAATAATAAATGTGATTGAAATAATATCCGAATCTTCTTTATAATTAGAGATTTTAAGCCTTTACCAAATGCTACAGCGTCTGTATGTTTTTTAAAATGTTGTTTGTTGTATGCACAATTTTAAAAATTTCAATTTACAAACACTGTATGAAAGTCTCGACAAAAACACAATAAAGCGTTTATGTTGTCTATAAAACCTTCTCGGGCAAGAACTCATATTTTATGTGAAGCCGGTGAACCCAATTACAAATGAATGGTTCGTCATGATCAGAGATTTTTTGGGATCCAAAAAAACATATGAGATTTATAACCCTCTAGAATACCGGCGATATCCTAATACATCTTATTAGCGTGCATCTTGTAAATAAATTAACAATCAAGCGAGCAACACCTAGCGGTTCAGTCTGAGATGCTTATCGATAATTTTGTTTATTTCTTCTCATGAATGAATAAAATTCTACGTGTTAATTTTAATAAAACTACGATTCCTTAGTTATATTATTGCATAACACAATTTAAAAAAAGCTATATTAGTATAAGTAACTAAGTAAGTCCCAGTGCACTGTTAAATGCTTGACAAAATATTAAAAAGCGATAAATATTTCTTATTACCTTAATTCTATTACTTATTCATTTACTTTAAGAGTGTTCCTATATCAATAAATATCAACAATATAAGTGGGATTTACGTTAAAAAAATGCATAAATATCAATTCTACTAATTTGATCTACAAAGAATGCATATGTATGTCATAATTTATAACAAGTTTTCTTAAGATCTTTTGTGATTAGATTGCCGATATGACATGTTTTAAAACACACTATTACCAGCTCGACATCGACTGTTTTTTTTTTAACCTTCATCTCCACTTGATGGTAAGTGACGATAAGGTCAAAAAAATATTTTACAAAAAATAAAAACCGACTTCAAAAACACTGAAAAGTTAAAAATAATATAAGAATAGGTACAAACTCATCTCTATATTGAAGTCGGTGCCAAACGATGATCTCCTAGAAAGTCTTAAAATTTGTCACCGACTTCAATATAATTAGCCTTTTTTCTCGATTTTCATGGAACCCCATCATAAGATCCTGACTTTGGTGACTTTGGGACCACCCCAGAAGTATACTCTATCAAATACAAAAAGAATTTTGAAAATCGGTCTACAATTGGCGGCGTAATCGCGTAACATACCCACAAAAAAAACACGCATCGAATTGAGAACCTCCTCCTTTTTTGAAGTCGGTTAAAATGGAAGCGAGCTTTACCTGGATTCCTCAGCAACTGAGGAACTGGCTTATAACCATAGAACACTTTATAGAATTCGCGGTTGCCTAGGACTTCAATGTTTACAATTATCACTTCAATAGATCTTACGAATAAATAGTTTGATGTTAGTTAATGCCTTTCAGATAAGATCTTGCTTAGTTCCGAACGTGTAAAGCCTGGAGCTGGTTGCGAGAATTTAATCGAACTGCTCTCTTGTCAATCAATAAACTTGGGTATAGGCTCATTATGACTAAGGATATCTTTATATTGATATGACTCCGTGCACAAGATACAAAACTAAAAAACACAATTTCATTTCACACTTAATAATATTGCTAAGTATAGGTTAACTTAACAAAGTTGTTTTATGGAATCTGTATTGACAAACAAAAATAGCTTACCTAAGTTATTTAATATTTATATTACTTTATGACAAGATTACCTCGAAATTTAAAAAAAATCTGTTTGGTATATCAATTTGGCATAAAAAAATAGTTCAAAATAGATTATATTAAAGTTTTCTGCTGGGAACTTACAAGCTATCCAGGGTCACAGAATAACTGCCTAGTGCCCATGCCTGTTGTAAAGTACCTAGTAAGGGACATATGACATAGAGTATAGTTAAGTTAGGAGTATATAATATATCTTTAGATTAGTTCCATAGTCAATAAGGAAACCTTATAATTTCGCCCTGTCCTTCTGTCTGTCCATGGTTTACCTCAGAGGCTCTTATTACTAAAAAGCTGAAATTTGGGAATTAAGGTATATTTTTAAATGCACATCAAAGAAATTATTAGCCATCAATTTGTATTCATAAATTAAATAATTTTTACACATCAAATATTCTGATGGCATACCAGATTTATTGCAAATCAAAGCATAGATAAATAACTTTTGACAAAATACATTGTTTGTAATTACTTTATGTACCAAAACTTACTTTACATTAGTGTAGTATTATATTATCTTTGCTCTACATATATAAATTTTTCTTACACAGAAAATATGTAGAGGTAGCTAGAACGTAGTACTAGTAGTTCTATGATATCTATACTTTAAGAATAGGTATGGAAGTCTAATAATAAAGCAGAAAAGCTTCGGTGAATTGACTGAAATGGCTAGGTTAGGTATGTTTACAACTGTGACCACATCGCGGAACTGTGGCAGAACCTAATTCTGTCCATTTCACTTGGTTAGGGCAAATAGTTATTTCTATTAACTAACAATTTATCTACCCTCATTTTGTAAAATCGCAGACAAACTAGTGTTTTATTTTACTGTGCGCTAGTTATTATTAGATAATCGTGCCTTAATAAAAAGGTTCACTTTTAAATAAATAGCGATGCGTTATGAATTTAAATTGTTACCAAAAGTTACCTCAAAAAAATAATATTTTGAGGTAACTGTTTAGGTGTGCAATCAGTATTTTTGATTAGCATTGAGATTTTAAAAACCTTTTTGAATTTGTAGTTAAATACTACTATCCATGTATTAATCGCGCCAATATACAAAAATAAACAAAGTGGTTAAAAAGTATTTTGAAAAAATATATATTTTAGGGTACCTCCCCAACTCATAAAGTGGGGATATTTTTTGCTCTCGTATATCCCATGGAGTGGGGTGTCATAGGATAGTACTTTAAAAATATTGTGGGAGTGTGAACACCATTTTCCGAATCAGTGACTTTCACGTGTTAAAAACAAAATATATTAAATCAGTAAACACATCCACACTAATTCAACACCACGATAAATGTTACTATGGGCCCGTGATAAAAGTGACCAAGTTAATAATTTATTGGGCATACGAAGCAGAAACTTCGTAAAAATAAACATGAATGGCTGCCTTATTGGGGCTTGATTTAATACGGCCAATAAAACAGTAACTAACCTTATATAAATTACTAAACAAATAAATAACATCGTTGGTCATCAAACTTTATCTCATCGAGGCTCGTTCACATCAAAGTTTTAAGATCGCTTGCATCTATAGGTAGGTAGGTACTTTTACAACATAATCATATAGAAGGTATTTTATATCGAATATATTGTGGGACTAGGCCATTGATTTACTACCAAACGTAGATAGAGCACTTCATACAAAAACGCGCTTGAAATCTGTCACCTAATCGACTATACATTTGTACGCTGTTAAATAGGTAGTTGAATAATTATGCACACCCGAATTAAAATTACCATAAAGAAAGTACCGTATTTATCGAATTCAACCTTATTCTTTATTATTACGGCAACTATTTGAAGTACAACCGTGTGCAGTTACATCATTTCATACATAGCCACATTAAATTTGACGTTTTAGTAATTGCTACAAGAAAATATCAACTTTATACTCTCAAACATAATGCTTATCGCGTTTTCGCTCCAACGCATGAAAAAGAACTGCACGAGGTCCGATTGGGCAGTTCTTCACCGGCCCACTTTTCGAACGTTCATGCGATATCTACGTTTGGTAGTAAATCAATGGACTAGGCACTTAGAAATACTGTCAAACATTTTTTCCAGAGACAGAGTAAGGGGTCATATAAGAAATATCAGTGCTGGTTTTCTTTCGCAAGAGGAGAAAAATTCAATTATTCAGTTAAGTCAGATTCTGCTTAGGGCAAGTTCCAAATTCAGAATCAAGTCATATAACAAGATGTCTGGCTATCATGGTGATAAAATCGACAATTAGCATTAATAGGAAAAAAATAAAACTACGTAAGGCTAAATATTCGAATTGTTCATTATGATCTCACCACGTCCATTGCTGGACGCGCCTTGTGGTTCTCCCATTGACACTGGGCTATTAACAGCAGCTTAGTACTACTTACAGTAGTCGCTTGGAAGTCGGTTTAGAATATAGAATGCATTCTATATTCTAAAAGTGGTTGGCCCTTAAGTGGTTTTCTGTAAAGATGTTTTATCGTAACCATAAGTAATGCAGCATCTGTTTGTAATATTGCCAATTGTCATAAAAAATATAACAAATAAAATTCCTACTGTCACCTGTGAGTGACTAAAGCTGAACGCACATAATACGTACGCGCCGCACGCGCCGCATATTTGGAATTCGTTGTATGAAATTATATGAAACCTCGCACATTTAGCCACACCGTACGCGCCGAATTTCAAAAATATAAAAAAATAGGTGTCCGTGTATTGAAAAACGCATGCTAATGACGTCATAATTATAATGCAGCGCGTAGGGCGCGTGCTGTTACTCGTATGTGCGTTCAGCTTAAGTGTGTACAGCAACTAGCAGTAAATAATGCATATCTAATTTTGGAAACAGATAATCGTATAGCTAGTATCTACTTCATAAGCCCATTCGGACCGACATCTGAGTGGAAGATATTTTGGACCAGACCTGGCCGCTCGTCTAGGGGGTTACAATTGGTCACATACAAGTCAACCTGGTGACCCCTTCCTAGGCAAAGTCCTAGCTTGTTCATACTACTGAGTCCTGGGGGTGCATTCGGTGAGTTGATGAATTGACCTTTCAATCCCAAAAGTATCTTCACTGGGGTTTCGGGGAATGGTTTAACCGAGTACGGGGACTCCAACGGAATAGCCGCTGGTAGACCGAGTCCTATGACATACCCAAGGGCGGTCTAGTTAACTTAGCCCTTGGCATCGTAACAGATTCCTATGCCACGAAAAAAAGTTGACTTCATAGAGCGTAGTCTCGGGCACCCGCAGTACTGTCAGTCCGCTATTTGCTAGGTGCCATTAAAACAATTATTTTTCAAAACAGTTGTTAAGCATGGCGCACTTTCAGAGGCTATACTTATGATTCGAAAAATAATATTTCGCACAGGCATCTTTCTTTTACGGGGTCGTGACTTATTTTTACGACCTCGATCATTACTTTTGCAGTTGTAAGCAGTATATTGCATTGCATTATTCCTATATATTTTTTTATTTGTTTTATTCTATTTTTGTGATTTGTTTTTTACTATTTTTTGATGGTTTTTACTATTTCTTTTTTTCAATTTTTGTTTATTTTTTACCTTTTTATCTGCTTTTCAATATTTATTTTTATTTCTTTTTTTTTCTATTCTATTTGTTATTTTTATTTTTTTATTTGAGTTTTACTTTTCTTTCCTTTATTGTTTTATACACATTAAAATTTTTCAATTTTTTGTTTTTACGTTTTTTTACTTTTTATTGATTTTTTATTTGTTTTTGACATATTTGTTTGTTTTTTACTATTTCTTTTTATTTGTTTCTTACGATTTTAATTTAATTTTTACTATTTTTTATTTGTTTTACAGTTTTTTTACAATTTAGTAGTTTTGTAGTATAAGTCCTTCCATAGAATAAGGATGTCGTCGTATGATTTCAAATTTGTAATTTTAACAACTCTATACATATAATGAGCTGTTCAAATCATCAAAAGGATAAAATTCACTCTGGGATCATCTATGTAATTGTGAGAATGAAATGTTTTTTTTAACTTTTTTATGAAACAGCAGATTTTATTTTTCAGGGTCAAAGGTGTGTGAAAAACCGAAACAAGCCAATTCTTTTTAGGAGCTCGAAGTGCAGTATCTTCCGCCGGGTAAAGGTACATAGGACATTTTGTTTTATTTTACCGAAGCTTATAATATTTCTCTCAATCCACTGCGATCCACTGATCGGATCCATTAGTAGTGAATCGAATACCACTTAAGGTTTCCTTGATCTGTTCGCAATCGCAATATTGTATAATTTTAATTCCTATTTATATTTTAGGGTTCCGTACGTCAAAAGGAAAAAACCTTTGGGATTACTTCTTTGTCCGACAACAACTGAGGAACTGAACTGGCTTCCTTACCTCTAATTTTCGGAACACGACAATGCTAATAACATTGTTATTAAGGCGAAAAACTTTGATAAGACGGCGGTACCTAGCTAGGCGGGCACAGAAGCACTACGACCAAACCGAGCAGAAAATCTTCGGCCTCCATGGGGAGTTGAACCCTAGACATCCCGATCAACAACAACAACAACACGGTCTCAACTTATTTTTTATTTAGTCTTAAAAGTAGGTAGGTTAGGCTTGGTCTTAAAAGTAACGTAAAAGTAACATTCTGAATCATGCAACATGGAGGTAACATGAAAGGGTCAAACAAAAGTAACGTAAAATGTTACAAAAGTAACACTCTGAGAACATCATGACATAACCCTTTTTACGAGACTATGCGAGAGCGAGAGAGTTTGTTTTGTTTATTTTGTTTGTCTCACTCCCTCCGAGGAGGGAGTGAGACAAACAAAATATTGCAGGTACCTATTATTCAGATGATAAATACCACGGAGTGATATTTTAATTTGCTGGATGGTCATTTTTATTCAAATACTAGCTATACGCTCGAAAATTCGCCCGCATTATTTTTGTTAGAATTTTATATTTTCCCTTGGGAAGAATAATTTTGTAGCCTATGTTCATCAGGAATAATCTAGAATTCTAAATATGAAAGAATTTTTCAAATCGGTTCAGTAGTTTCGGAGCCTATTCAATGCAAACAATCAAATCTTTCCTTTTTTTAATATTACGAGTAATAGTATAGAAAATCAACAAAATACTCGTATGATATAAATACTGATAATTTACGTTCCCCATTAATCTGAATCGAAATAACCACAAAAAATAAAAGCTGGAAAAAAGTAGCAAGATCTAAAAGTATTTTGGTTTTTGTTTGCGACTTTCAAAAGCCGGGTAAATAATGCCTAATGTCCTTTATATCAAATACTCAGCTCTCTTTCAGCTGTGCAAAAGTAATACTTGTAGGTCAACGCGAACAAAAGATACTTACGACTGTTTATCTATACTAATATTATAAAGAGGAAAAATTTTTATTGTTTGTTTGTATTGAATAGGCTTCGAAACTACTGAACCGATTTTGATGAAAGTTGGTATGGGGATAGTTCAAGACCAGAGGAAGGACATAGGGTAATTTTCCTATGGGGAAAAAAATTCCACGGGAAAACAAAAAGTCGAAGTCGCAAGCGGAAAGCTAGCATCGTTTATTTTCGCAAATTTTGCGATTTTACAATGGAATCGAAACGGGTACTTCCCGTATACCTAGAATCGTGAAATTTAGCAAAAACAAGGTCCTATATCCTATACTATAGCATATTAGGTGAAAAATCTATAACCGTAGATAGGAACTTATATACTTAGACAATTTTTTACGGAACCTTCGATGCGCTAGCCCAACTCGCATTTGGTCGGTTCTTAAAATCAATACTTGGTTATTAATACAAAATTACTCAGTTTACACGGAAATATTCAGTTTTAAACCACTGTCAATAAAATGTTTAATGATCACACACGAGTTTATGCAGGAGGAAGCGGCAATATACGTAGTTATTAAATTATAGGTACTTTATATTTTAATATCTTTAGGTATATAGCAACAGAAAGGCATGTCTAATCTTGGCAGTCATTAACTTGAAGTAATAACTCTTACATAGTAGCGAGCACACATAAAAGCAGTAATTCTTTGTTAAAGTCCTTTGTGGCGCAAAAAGATTGATGGTGATTCTCCTTAGGTGGGCCTGGTTAATAATGTTTCGACAATTTCAACTTAAGAATCACTGACTTGATGAAATCAATTTGAATTTTTGACTCATATCAAAATGCAACACATTACATAAACTGTATTCCGAGTGAAATAATAAATGATATTTAGAATCGAATACGAAGTTTATTTACACACACAAAACACACCTATGCACACACATACATACACATGCATAAACACTAGATAATGTAAAAAGGAAAAAAAAAAATACGTGATAGGCGAATTGCATATGTGGTGTTCAAGAGGCTCCTAGCTCGACATAATGCTACAGCTGGCTACAGCGTTGATTTTTAGCTAGTGGTCCCCGTAGCCTGAAATACGTACTTACTACTAACTTATGCAGCAATAAAATAAAACCCACATATATATTGATCTATTAAGAACTTTAGTTTTTTATATTTACCTTTTACTTTGTCGCGGTTGTCAGACGATTGCACTCATATTGGAAGCAGCATTACTTCTCTCGTGTGACTCCAAAGATATCAGTGTAGTAACAATGAATCCAGAGTACAAAAAGTACACCTTCATTTGCGATGCAACTCCTACATCTTCCTACCTATACATACAAAATTTTACAAAATTTCCTTTAAAAAAGCTTTTAAATTTCTCGATCTAGATATCCAAAGAACTAGGAGAGACAACAATAGAGTCAAGTGAATACCTACCACCATCACCGTAAATAATACATTTGTACAATACATAGAACGCTTTAATTGTACTGATAACATTTTGCAATTCCTTGTGTGATATCGCTAGATATGTAATTAACCCCCCCCCCCCCCCTCCTCCTCCCCCCCCCCCATTGAAAAATTTTTATGTTCGTTTTTAGGTAAACATTTGCTAAAAAACTTTGAAATAAAACAAGAAAATGTGTCCAACAGTCAGGAATATAAATTCAAATCTATGAGTAGTATGACCAACTTATATGATAATGTCAGTGTTGTTACGTCATAATATTTATCGAAAATTTTTCTGCGGAGATTATCTTTAAAACGCGGTTACTATAATGGAGTTGTCAATACAGGCGGTGAGATCGTGATTCCACTCTCTATAAATAACTCCAGTAACCTTTCGTGACGACCAGACGCCCCAACACTTAGGATTTATCAGGTTCTGTTCAGCTATACTTAACTGTAGCTCAGTTTTTGCCGTCATTATTATGAACTGCCTGTATAATTAAAGTAATCTCTGCTAGGTAATAAATGGTGCGCTGGATTAGTTTGATCTTCAAAAAATGCGAACAGTAGCAGAAGACAGCTACGAATATAGTTTAGGTGAGCTCCGATTGGGAATTCGGGATTTAAGACACGCAACTAACAAATTAATGAAACCCAACTCACATTCATGAAGGATGAACAACTCACATTCAGGAACGACTCACATGATGAAGGATGAAACACCTAATAGCATGGAGAATTTCAAATTAAACAGCAAAACTTTCAAGTTCGTTTTTTGTATGAACATCATTAAGTTAATAATTTAGTGAATTTAAATGAAAATCAACATCATTAAGAAGCTTCATCGTTTAATAAATAAACAATATGGTATAATAGCTGTGAATCCAGGTTTTCGGTAAGCAAACATCATAAAGCTCACGTTGCTTGAAGCTGTAATAGCGAAAATTTAAACTAGCATATACAAAGCAAATTGAATACAGGTAATATTTTAGACAGACTAGGCTAGTTTAATGAATTTTGATTAAAAGAAAAATTACACTATAGTAAATCTAGATACAGAAGTGTTTCTGGGACAATAATAGTCATAATACCTATAGTAACTACTAGTATAGAAAACGCACATGACCAGAAACTCAAAGTTAAGCACAAAACGTATGAATTATTATGCAGGGAACATAATTTTCTGAATAATGTGGCATAGCTGAAACATCAAATTGTAATGGCGGTTGCATTGTTACCGAAACACCTGCGAAAACAACGTGCCCATCTCTGTAAAGGGAAAAATCGCTGTTATACATCTCACCTTGCTAATTGTTTCCGACCGACAAAACGTTTAGCCAAAAGACACGAAGTGAAATATTGATTAACGCCCACAGTCTTGCTTTATAATGTGTTTGCCATCAAAATAACTCGAAATTGCCTTAAAACCTCTTTAAAAATACAAGATAAACGCCTGAGGAAAGGCATTTTTAAAGTTGATTTGGCATAGCAATGCGTTTAAGATTACTAATTGATTTAAAAATATGGCATATAATTATACGTTTGGTCTGAATATTTAAATGATTATACTTGAGTACATTTTTACATTACAATGAATGAGTACATTTTTCTACTATAAGAAAAAAAATAATATTAAGGAGATGTTTTTTTTTACCATTTTATCTAACAATATTTTAGGGTTTTCAACGGAAAGTATACTATATAGGAGTCACATTATGTCGTGGTTTTATCATGTCAAAGATCATCGAAAAATTATTTTAAAAAATCTTTTTTTGATACAAACTTTTAATACTCGTCTATACAAATCAAACGAGCCCAAATTCGATGGGGTTGTGTCATTGAATTGTGGAGTTCCTATGGCCACTTTCCAGTTCCAGCATTAGATCAGCTTCATAAATTCAAATTCAAATTCAAAAATCTTTATTCAACATAGGCCTTTACAGGCACTTATTGACGTCAAAACAGAGCAAAACAATCTAATTTAAAAAAATATATTAACCTTGTATGTGCATACATCCTAAATATACTCAAGATGTCTGCAAATACAAGTAGGAATGAAAAAAAAAAAAAAGTTGACTCTACACCTGTTCGGAAATTGGGAGAGCCTTCTCGAGAAGAACAGGCAAGAAACTCGAAAGGTCTAAATTTTTTATCTCCTCTTTTAAATCGCCATTTACAATTTTGGTTTGTTACAGAGTCGTCAATTGGAAGCTGACCTCAAAGCAAAAGTTTGAGCTCAACTTCCATTACAAGAATAGATGTGTAATTTACATTATATAGGGTAAAAGCCGGATAGTTGCCTCGGACGGATACATGCCTCAGTTTCAAATGCTCTATGTTAGATGTATTGACAGTGTTTCTTTTTGATCATAATTAAAAGCGTCCCCCGCGCAGGCCTCAGTGCCGCATAAGCCGTTGAATTAGGCGCACGTGTTTTGTCCGTGTGAGAAATCTTCCGCGGCGATACTTTGACGAGCGCCAGAATTATATTATTAAGTAATCTCTGTTAAATATTTTAATAACTGATAGCGATTTCAGTCAAAAATATATTTCTTTGAGTGCATTAGAGTTTAAATTGCACTGTTTATTGGGTTTTATTGTTAAATATGTTTTATTTATTTCGTAAATAAAAAGGGCAAGTATCCGTATCAAATCGGATAGTTGCCCTACAGTCTTTTGCGGATTGTTGCCCTTTTTTTTGATAGGGAAAAATGCTTTTACGTATCCCTCGTGGTCGAGCCAAACCACGAGGCTATGTGGGACTCCCCGGGCCATATCGGTCCAGGCCTATCCACTAAAAACCCCCCAGCAGCTCCTCCGTCCGTCACGAGGCAGGGGGAAGGGGACCACAGCGAGGCCTTATTCTGACTGACCCCTTGTCCGTGTATGATCCGTTGCCGGACTCGCGCTACGCCAGAAAGGCGCGTGGCTCTGCTGCTTTGTTGGCGGTGCAGGTGTTGTGCGCCGCTTCACACCCCGATATGTCCCGGCACTAGGTGCCCTGGAGCGGGGGGTCTATTTATTTCGCGGGGTACTTCCCCTCCCGATGTCGCCTCCTCCTGGAGGATGGGGGCCCCGACGATGTCCTCGGTGACCTCCATCTCCGCCTCTACTCTTGATGATTCGGGCTGGCGGGTTCGCGCCGCCCTCCTCCTCCTCCTGTCCATAGGCGTCTTAGGGGCAGAACATGTCTTACTCCCAAGGTTTCCCGGACGCCGAGCACAAAGGGCATTTGGGCTTCGCTAAGCACAGCGACGCCCTATGCCCTGCCGCCCCACATCGGTAGCACAACGTGCTCCGGTCTACCTCCACCCTGCAGTCAACCCTTAGGTGCCCCGATTCGAGGCACCTAAAACACCGCATTTCACGGGGCTGGAGGAGCTTTACCTTCGCAGCTGACCACCCCACCAGCAGCCTCTTGGCAGAGGCTTATCTTCTTGGCCACTTCCACCGGGCAGCACACCCACGCCGTGCCCATGGTGTAGCGGCCCTGGCGGATCTCTCCCACCCGAACCTCCTCGACCTGGCACTCGCCGGTCTTTGCGAGTGCCTCCTTCAGTTCCTCCGTCTGGACGGACTCGTCCAGTCCGGAAACCAACATTTCCACCGTCTTAGTTGGGATTGTAACACGCACGACGGTCGGGTCAACAACTCCTTTAAGGGTGACAGCTAGGTCGACCGCGCTTGCCTCCTTCTCATTACCTGTGACGAGAATTACGGCCGCCCCAGTCAAAGACCTGCGGAACTGAACACCCTCTATGTTCAGCTCCGCGAGGCTTACCTTGGCTCTGGCGGCCGCAATCACCCTGGCGTATGAGTGGCCCTTCTCCTCGGCACTTGGCTGTAATGTCAGCACCACTGCCGCCGTCTTTGGCGTGTGCAGTTTAGGCTGCCGAGGAGGAGCCTTCTTTTTCGGGGGCGGAGGAGACTGCTTCGGCGTAGATTCCGCTATACCATCCCCTTTCTTTCGTCTCCGCTGGCCGCGCTTCACCACCGTGGTCCAGGCCTCCTCTGTAATGGTTGGGGCCACCGGGAGTGGGCGTTGCTCTCTTAATGCCAAAGTTGATTACCATATTTTTAATATTTAAGATAAATACGAATATTTAATTTAAAAATTACATGTTCACTAACTTACAATTTAAAACCTTAGTATTATTAAGTGTTGATTAGGTAATAATTTAATTTCTCTTAGTACTTAGTACATAATAAAAGATCTCAGTAAGTTATAAGGACTGAATACTTACTTAATAGAGGCTAATGCCAAAGTTAATTCTAATTTTGTTTATTGTTCTATTTTCAAAATAAATAATAACATTACATTTTAATTTTGGACACTTATTTACTATTTTGGAGTCTATTATTGTTATAATTTTATAATTATAATTTAACTTTAATTAATACTTAATAAAAGATTGTATTTAATAATAAAAACTGATTATTTAAATTAATATAAGTTCATTTTTATTAGAAAAAAAAGTCTATTATTGTTATAATTTTATAATTATAATTTAACTTTAATTAATACTTAATAAAAGATTGTATTTAATAATAAAAACTGATTATTTAAATTAATATAAGTTCATTTTTATTAGAAAAAAAAACAGACGGGCATCTATCCTCACATTGGGCAAGTTTCCAACCATTTTTAACGTTAGGCTAGTATCCGCTATAGTAGGCAACTATCCTCTTTTTTAGAGGTCATATTAAACTGGATTTACTTAAAATTTATAATATTTATAATTTTTTTATAGATAGGTTATGTTAGAAGATTAATGAACTATGTTTGAGAATACACTTTGAATAAAAAATGTATTGGTACACATTTTATAAAGGAGCTTTTTAAAAAGTGTGGCAACTATCCGGCTTTTACCCTAAGCTATCTCTGAGAGAAGTGCGTGAACTTAGCTTATAAATTGCTCTCACTGAACGTTTCTTTGAAACAAAACGCAATACATTGTTAAATATTAGAATTGAGAGTTCAAACCCAAGCTTTTTTGTCCGTCATGTAATCAGACACTTTATAATATGCTTTTTTAATAAGTACATCTTTGATTGCAACTTTAAATTTGTTTAAGCTAAGTTCTTGTATACAACTTGGGATTTTATTGTAGAAACGTATACACAGGCCTCTAAAAGAATTATTAATTTTTTGTAGCCTGGTATTTGGTAAAGCTAACATATTCTTTTGTCTAGTATTAACTGAATGAATATCACTATTTTTACAAAACACATGAATATTCTTACGAAGATATATTAGATTCTCATAAATATATTGCGACGCTACTGTCATAATACCAATTTCTTTGAACTTTTCTCACAAAGAATCTCTCATTTTAAGGTTATAGATTGCTCGAATAGCCCTTTTCTGCAGTACAAAAACAATCTGAATGTCGGCAGCATTTCCCCACAACAAAATACCATACGACATCACACTATGAAAATAAGAAAAGTATACAAGTCTTGCTGTATCAACATCAGTCAGTTGACGTATTTTCCATACAGCGTGAGCTGCAGAACTAAGTCTCTTTGACAATTTATCGTTATGTGGGCCCCATTGCAGCTTAGAATCAAGTGTGATCCCAAGAAATACTGTGGTGTCCACAGGGTCAACACCTATATCCTTTATTTTTACAGTGGTGTGAACCTCTTTGACATTGGGTAAAACAAATTTTATACATTTTGTTTTCCCTTCATTGACAAGTGACAGGTTGTTCACATTAAACCAATGAACAATTCTTGAGATAGAATTATTTACATCGTCATTAATTTGCACACCTCTTTTAATTTTAAATAAAAGTGAAGTATCATCTGCAAATAATACCATCTCATGTCTGTCCTGTACAAAATCAGGGAGGTCATTGACATATATAAGAATATCATCATAATATTGCATTGTCACGCGATATACGTATGCATTCAAAATTTCAGCTCCATCGGAAACCGAGAAATGGGTCAAATTTAACTTTCAAGATTTCATTACAGACACCGGACAGGTGAAAGTAAATAAAAGCTTGTAAAAATGGCATAGCTGATTTACTGAAAGATAGCATAAAGTCGAACTCAACAAGAACTTAACCTATACTTATAATAATTTTATATCCCAAACTTCGAGAGAGTAGGTAATAATTCCATTAAAAAACATAACTATGGTCTTAATACTTTGCGGAGTTTAGAAAAGTGTTATAATAAATATTAATAAGTATTTTACTTTATAGTCCGAAGGTTGCTCCACAATAGTATTTATTTAGAATAAGTATTGACTCATCTGCATGTGCATAACTCAATTTAAGTTTTCCTACCGCAAAGCAGCGGTGCTTGCATTGGTGAGTGAGTACCCATTTTAAGGGTAACGCAGTGAAATTATCGGGTACTATGATAACACTTATATCACAAGTTTAGTTAGTTTTGAACTTTCATCATAAATATTAAATGAAGTTTATATATACCCATTGGGGATTGTCCATTTTGAATGAGACTTGGCTAATGATGAACATTCATTTACAATTTAAATTTTTACAATAATTAATTAGTAAGTAGTCTCATATAAAGGAATTTGAGCATGATTTAGTATCAAACTGTTAAAATAGTATTTTCTAGCGCTTACTAATTTTGTAATTCATACCTATTATTGTATTACTGATTTAAACTAAAAAATATTATAACTTTATTAATTTCCACTTAACCGACCGCAGCATTTAGATCTCTCACACACTAGTAATTATTATTGGATAGAGTAGGTAAGTACCGTACGCTACGCCACCGGAAGGTTTCATACTATTGATCGCATAAATAAAATAAATACTGAAAAAAATATATATTTATTAAAGTGTTGTTTGATACAAACTATTTGAGTATAAGTTTGCTAAAATAATAAGATTATTAATTGGCAAATCATTTTTGTAGCATTGTGTTCACTAGTAGCCAAAAATGGACATTGCCCTTTTATAATATGTATTATACAAGTCGAACAATCACAAATGTTTCATTTTCTTTTGTACACAAAACACAAGAACATTAAACCTATTTTCTCTACACGTGGCATTTCTTTGTAATGACTCGATAAAAGTAAAATGCGTATTATTAAAGGGTTAAGAATGGTCCTTTAATACTTGTAATTACAAAAACGTTAATAACCCGTGTTACACAAAAGAATAATTTATACAATTGTTCAATTCAAAATAAGATCAAAACTAAAAGTTTCAAATCACTGGACGTGAGAAATGCCGTGCGTTCATTACGAGTGAGCGATAATTTGACATGCCCTGACAGCTAATATTGTATTGAAATTGATTTGTGTTCAAAGTTGAATTAATTTTGACAGAGTCAATAAGCCACCGCTGTCTTGGAGGTGATAATGACCAAACGTGAGCAATAATTAGAACTTCAAGTGACTAACAAAGGATTTAAGAGTAATGATCTTAGATAAATGAGCAATATGACTTGTTGTTTACGCATACGAGGTACTATTTTTAAAAAGTACTCGTATATGTAACATTTTGTGTTATAATATTTGTGTTTTTTAATGATGACAAGGAAGCTCTTGGCTTTCATCTCACCTGATGGTAAGTAACGATAAGGCCGAAGATGTAAGCGAGCTTCACCTGGACTCCTCAGCAAACTGAGGAACTGGCTATCTTACCTCTTATTGCCGGAACACAACTAAAGTAAGACGGTGGTCTCTAGCCAGGCGGGCGAAGAAGCCCTACCACCAACCAAACTAGACAGAAAAACTTCTGCCTCCACTGGGAATCGAACCCCGGAGCTCCTGATCGAGACACGGTGGTCGCAGTCACTAGACCACGGAGGTGGTTAAAATAATCATCATTTTTTCAATCTGTAAGTCTGTGCTGGTTAGTGTGTAGGTGTCACAGACGTATAAAGGGAAGGGTAGGTGTTAATTTAATCATCATTATTTCAGTGCAAAGACCACTGCTCTAATAGACATTATTATGCCCCCAATTGGACTTGGACATGAATTCCCCCGAAGAACTGATAACACATGATTGGCAAATTTTGCATGCAATAAATTGAACTTAAATCTTTTCCTAGTTAAAGTAGTTTAGTAAGTACTGTTAAGTAAGTAAGTAAGTGCTTTTGTAAGAGCATTAGAATAGTATCACAAATGAAATGGCTGCACTTATTGAACGATAGAATAAAAACTGAGAGTTCCAACTCTAGGTAGTTACAAATCTTTTGAAAATTTTAAATCTCATAGTCGAATATAGCTTTCATGGTTGTGTTTAATACGATTATTATATTTTAAGAGGTTTCGTGTGACTTGCACTTTGCCGAGCTATCCTCGGGCAGCAGAGGTGTCGAGCTGTCGAATAATAGCTGCGTCTGAAGTGATTGATTAATGACAGACTCGGCGAAAACAGAACAGCTACCTAATTAAATACTCCCATCTTGTATTCATCATCCCATCTACTTTGTTCAGCTTGACATGACATAATCGTATGACGTAGAGAGAGGAGCACAATAACTGACGACTGGGTTGGCATTTGCTGCATTGATAGTATACCTACAATTCTATAAAGTCCAATTTATAATATACATTTGACTAAAAATCGAAATGACGTTTAAGATATAAAATATTACTAAATTTTGGAACGAATAAAAATGTACTGCAAAAATACCAAAAATTTTTAATTCAGTATATATTGCGTATAATCATCTAATCTTAGATAAATATAATAGAACAGTAATATACCATTTATACTCTTCGTATGTGTGTTTTATTTGTGAGCTTGTAATATCCAACTTTGATGTTAAAAACGTGTCTGCCTGAAGCAAGGAGTTTAATTATACTACTGGAATGCTTATATGATCATATCAAAAATGTTCTGAAGAGCAAACACATTTAGTGGAAGATATCTCATTCTATTAATATGTCCATACAGAATTCTGCTTAGAACAATATTTTTGTGGGGTGCGTGGGTCAATATTTTTACTCATTAAACATCATTCTAATTTTGCAAGAAATAGGTGTTTGATCCACTTTCTCCAAAATAGTATAAATAAATTAATAGACATTTTATCTTTAATTTAAATAATCTTTAATATATCTAATAATATAATCATTAATATATCTTTAATTATACATTTTATGCCTGCACTGCTACCCCACACCCACTTGCCTATCCAACTTTCGCCTTTGCCTAAGGGGTTAAATATAATGACCACCAAAAAATACTTCAATACCCTAAGCTCTCTTATCAAAATAAGATACTGAGCAACAAAAACAAAAATTTACCATTACAATAGTACTAGCAATTTTAGTAACGACTACACATTAAATTGTATTCTAAGCTCAAATTTAGTAAATGATGACCAAATTTTAGCAAATTACGAGTAATACACCATTTCTACCTAAATAAACCACTATGATTGCCATAAAATGCATCCATATTACCAAGTAATGGGTATTGAGTTACATAGGTGGAGTGACTTGTTATGTTTATAGGTGAAGCTAAGAAAGCAATAATTGTTCAGTATTAATATAATAATGATATATATATAATGACTATAGTAGACTGATTATGCATAAAAATATTAAATTACTTACTATATGTAAGTGTTTTTTATGTTTTTTATAAATAAAAAAAAGGATTATTGGAATTCTTGATCCATCCAAAATAATTCTAAATAAATATAGTTTTAATTACCGAGTGGAGACTTGTTATTTTTGTATGTAAAAGTTAAGAAAGCATTAATGTGTAGTGTATGATTGCAGTGGACTGATTGTTCTTAAGAAATTGAAATTACTATCTATTAGTAACCATCTTTTTATGTTTTTTTAATTTAATAAAATAATTATTGGTATTCCAGGAGTTTTAGTTTTTAACCTGATAGGCATTTGATTGAATAAACGCTTCTGTTTTTTGGCAGTGGTAATTCAATTTAGGGAATATAAATATCAGTTTAGTAAACGTCTTACAATATATTTGTAAAGGATCAAATTTTAGGAGATTATTTACTGTGTTTGGGAGAAATAATGATTTACATAGCATAATTATCTTTACTAGAATAATGAGATGTTAAATATTTGCTTGACATTTTACATTAAAATTCGGTTAAAATAATGGTGGTCATATAACATTGTTGGGTTTACAATGATTAGTTTGGAGTCATGTGTTTTAATAGGATAGCAAGATGTTATAATTTGGGTTATAATTTTGAAAAGTTTACATTTTGGCACTCATTACATATTTTTGGGTCACCAATGATATGTTTGGAGACATTGTCTTTAATTAGATAGTAATATGTTATACTTTTGGCTATAATTTCACATGAAAATGGTGTTTAAATTTTGGTGATCGTTTACTATTTTCGGCAGTAAAAATCGTTTTTTTGGCGTTATATTTTACTATATTTGGCGATCAGTTAAACATAAGCATTTGCCTAATACTCGTAGAAGCTGAAATAAAAGTAAAACAATAACATTACATTTTCATCCCCCCATCTCGAAAAGAGTATTTTTGCTATTCGATATCTGACCGCCAAAGCCGTTTTTATCAGCTTGAGGTTAAAGTAAATTTGAATTAAGAACATCACGTGGAACTAGTATGTGATTTCAAACCATCATTAAACCTATTTACTTGCATCTCCATGGTGCCGAATTTGTCATACAACTTTTTTTAAATTTGTTAAAAACTCAGACTCTGAACCTCCTTGGTGTACTTTTGTTTTTAATTTGCTTTGCGCGCGCCATTTTGTTTTGACGTCGTATTATATAAATAAGAAACTTGAAAACAAGTAAAAAAAAAACGTATTATTTGTTATACATAATATAAATATTTTTCTGTAATACTTACCTATCATAATGTTGTAGTAAATATGTACCTAAACTGAAATAAAAGTATCTTGTGATTGTAAATGTTTTAATTTGCATTTAGTCATTTCCTCGCTGAGGGGGGATGAAAAGTTACGTGTTGTACTCGAGTGCAAAGATTTTTCACCATGTACTCTTTTGATTCCCTCGCTAACGCTCAGGATTCAAATTTTTTAATCACTCGCTGCGCTCGTGATTCAGTTTTAGAATCCTTTGCTTGCTCAGTCATCAAAGTTGAGCACGCGGTTAAAAAGCAAGTTTGCACTCATGTATAACTATTGTATTTGGCAAATTACAAAATTATTTAATAAAATATATTAAAAATAGTTTTGTATTATCGTGGGCGTAATCAAGAAAGTAGTCAAATTATTTATTAATTATGGGACTTTGTATGGCTTTAGTATTCTTATAATAGGAAGATGGCTTTCGCTCATCACTGCAGCTTCGGTCGCCGCTGCCTCAGCTGCGGCGGGCGGGCGGGTGGCTCCTCAGCTCGCGGGCCGCCTCGCCCCTCCGCGCCTACACGGGTTTGAATAACACTCTAGGGGTAGGACAAACAAGACTACGTGGAGTCGGTTTTGCAGGGATTCGTTTCTGTCACTAGTAGCATGAATGAATTACTTTGTTAAATAATAAATCAATATATACTATGATAAAAATTATATTAAAAATATTCGAATATAAAAATTATAGGTACTTGATATTTGAATAAACAATATACGAAATGTTATTATAAAAAGTTGAATAGTAAAACAGAGTTAAAATTAGGTACCTATATCTAATGAACGTTATATCCTTTCAAATAAGATCATTAGTAATTATTATAAGAAATGAAACGCACCCGATAAAATACTTCAGATTTTTATGCCCAAAAATATTAGAGATATCATTGATAATGGTACTTAATTATGTTATAACATTTTAGGGCTGCCGATAATATGTTAAAAGAAATCAGGGATTTCATTAATTGTGCTTAATAATATTATGCCTTTGGATGCCTTATACAAATTGTGCAAAGATAAAATTCATCATTATCATTTCAGCCAACAGACTTCTTGGTCTGGAGCCCCACCCTGAAATAGATAATTATACTCTATGCCTACCAATGAAATTTTATGTCAGTTTGATAAGGCTTGATTAAGGTGACATGTCATGATCCTAAAATAATGAAAATTTATAAACATATTAAAAATGGTTTACTACTATACGTCTAAAAATGTGAAAATTTTGAGAACAATTTTAAAAGATTATGATGCAGCGAAAGAAATTTCACCGCACGAATATATGACAGCTTATGTTGAGAAATATTCAGATGATATTGAGGAATTGAAACTTACTTGGTTAGCGGATACATTTTTAGGTATTCAAAAACATTATACTTTTTTAAATGAGATAGTTTTGTGTGTAATGGATGAACTAGCTGAAGAAGACAAAGAGTATTTTATTATTATGTTTTACGCTATTGTATTTGAACATACATTTGAAGATTTACAATTATTATACAAATGCCTATTTAAACTGAGTAAAAGTTTACTGAAGATTTTTACAAATTTTGTTGGTAATAGCGAAGTTCTTTCATTAATATTTCAAATAACACAATCAATATATGATACAAATTATGCAAAAGAAAATATTATTAAGCCGTTAAATATTTGGCTACCATATATTTGTGAAATGAGCAACAATTATGCAAAGTACGTAAAAAATTTAGAAATTGAAAAACGTAAGCCTTTAACAGTTCCAATACAACCTGCAGTACTAAACAGAAAAACAAAAACTCACTCTACAAAAAAGGAACAAATCACTTTACCTCAAACCCCACCCAACTCATTGAAAAAGTGTAATAAAATGCTTACGAAAATTGAAATTGATAAAAGATTGAAAAATGTTCATGAAAAAAATAAACAAAAGGCCGTAGATTTACTGAATGATGTTAAAAATAAAACATATCATTACGCTCAAATTAAATCCGAAAAATATAACAAAACCATTTCTTCAATAAAAAACGAAATATCTTATAAAAATTCCCAGCCTATGTTTAAATCTAAACAAACATTTTCATTCAGTTCAAATCTTCCCCCTGTTAAGGATAATGTCGCTAATTTACGAAGAATAAACAAGAGAATACAAATTGCTCAAGAAGAAGAAGTTAAGTGGTTGCAGAATATATTGGAGTCTTGCAGCAACACTACCAAGGCTTATGAATTAGAAGAAAATAATCGGAAACAAAAAGAGCGTGAACGCTTGCTCGATATTGAAAAGAAACATCTAATGGGCCTGCTATCGCACGAAGAAGCCGTGATTTCAAAAAAGAAAGTACAAGAACAAAATAAAATAAAACATGAAGAGTTTATGAAAGAACGTGAGATTTGGTGTCAAGAAATAGAAAAATGGAAAAAGTCAGAAATGGAGAAAAACCTCAAAAATGTCGAGAAAATGTCTATATTAGAGTTGAATTTACTGCAGGCTAAAAATGAAGTAGCTGCAAAGAAAAAAGCGATGGCAGACAAACTGAAAGAAGAAACTGAAATGATTTTAGATAACGCTTTAAAAGTTAAACAAGAAGAATTAGATCGAAAAATTAATATGATTAAAGAAATAAAAATACTGGCTATGGTAGCAAAGAAAACAAAAGTGCCAAAAATAATTGATTTAACTGAATCGTCTGGTGTTGGCCTGTTATGTGAAATGTCTGTAGCAGAGCTACAAGAAAGATTAATATTACTAAAAATGTACCTGAAGGAAGAGCTACAGAGAAAGAAGAGACTCATTAAAGAAGAACATATGGCAACTAAACAAGAATTAGAAGAAACTAAAATTAGTATCAAAAATTATATGAATGAGCAAGCTTTGGCTCGTAAGAAATACGATAAAAACAAAATACAACTTGAAGCTCCTAAAAGTGTAGAGATAGATAATTTAAAAAGACTTTTAGAAGAAAAAAGGAAACAGAGAGCACAATTGGCTGTTTAAAGCTGGTGAATGAAAATGAACTGGAAATAAAGTCGAACAGTGATAGCATATCTTCTACTAGCTAACTTAGACGAGGCTACTGAGGTGTGCTTTTAAAAGCACTAAATATAAATATATAATATTTATACCTATTTAGCTTGTCTCTTTCTTAAGCCGACTTCAAAAATAGTGGTTCCAATGTTCGATCTTTTTTATCTCACAGGTCCGTAATATTATTTGTTGTGAACTAACACTATAATATATTTATATTTGAATATAATTCAATACGGATCTATGACATGATAGCAAGTTTCTATAAAGTCAAGAATCATTATTGGTGATCGAAGAATCGTCACCGAATTAAGTTGTCTGTTAACCTCATCAATCCAATAATCCCACCAATTGTTTGACAATGAACTTCCATTATGCATACGTGTGGTCTGCTTGCCGATCTCATTATGGAGGCTTATGGAGATACTCAACGATGATAATGGTGATTTGTGGATAGAAAATTTATTTCTCTAGTTTTATTTCTTAAAAATTAAAGTTTTGTTTTCTTTGGGCAAAATTTGCTTACTTTTAATATTTAGACTTGCCCTTCAAGGGCCATTAGTGTGACTTATTCAGTATAATACAACAAGAGCTTATAGTCCGCGAGCCAGGGTACAAATTTGGTCAGTCATTTCCTCTCAGGCGATAACTTTTAAAATGCTTCGGAGAATTGTATCATGAAGATCCGTGAACGTCAGCTGCGGTTCGGTGGGTGGGTTAGGCAGTGGCAACCTTTCAAAAAAAAATGAAATTTATTCATTTCCTCTCGATTAAAAATTTATCAAAATAAAGCTAGTCCAATATCATAAAGAAAAAAAGTCAGCTGACTTTAAAGTGGTGGATTATAAGTCAGCTGGTTACACGAACATGAAAATTGTAAAAAACTGAACATATCAGCTGGTTATATCTCGGTGGGAAGAATATCAGTTTACGCTCTGAAATGTGTTACGCAGGAGCCAGTCAGGAGCATCTATCACCTATTTTAATGCCTAGTGCATTAAAATAGGTGATAGAGGCTCCTGACTGAAACTTACAAGTTTTCCCCAGCATATTACCAGCTGATTTTTTTCTATTACTTAACAATGAGTCAATATATGCGAAAGACAAAATTTTATAAGGGAGCATGGTCATAAGGTGTTGAGAATTCTTCCATGCCATTGTGATCTTAACCCTTTACTTTGAGGTCATATGAAGTTTAGACAAACACAAGGTTGCAAACAAAAACGTCTGTGTTAGCAGCGGAACTAGGAGAAATTATAAAAAAGCTTTTAATGAAAATAAAAGCAAATGCTTCACGTTAAAAATCAGTACAAGAGCAGGGATGGGATCACGAAAGAGATGGAGCAATTTATAATAAGCGTCAATAATTATTAGGAACCAAGCAACTAAGATGAATCAGATACGAGTGTTTAATATTTGGAATATTATTTTTATTAAGTACAGTGAAAAAAATATTTTTTAATGTATTTTTAATCTTAACAACGTTATGTATATTTTGACTTTAAGTCTTAATTTTTAAAATTTTATAATATTTTATCTTAATTACTGTCGAAATATGATAGAAATTAAATCATTTTCATTTTCGTTACATCCAAATACCGCAATTTTTATATAAGGTTCATTGTTGGAAATTTAAACTTATCATTGAAGCAATATCAGTAGTTCTATATATTTATAGTACTATTTTTATTATATCTATATGTTGTTTATTTATGTATGTATGTCTTAATTATTTAATATAGGCAATCTTTATGTAGAATTATTATTATGTATATTTTATTTGTGTTTGAAATTAAGCTTATTTCATCTTATTTTTCTCTTACACCTTGCCGGTTGACTGGTAGAAAATTCCATTGGCATTAAGTCCGCCTTCCGTACACCCTTAATATGTTGTACGAAAATTTCAATAAACATTAATAAAAAACTCCGTTTTTTCAATGTTTCTATTAAATCATTATTCCTTATACTTTCGAATTGATAAAAATAGAAATAAATAAATAAGGGCCATATTGTGAAAGCAAATTGATTATTTGACAGTTTATTAAAACTTAGATTTAAGGTTCAGCAGTCACTACACCAATGATTCTCATATCGACTGTTTCCCGATCGCTTGCGCTGTATCTCGCCTTATGGCCGGTATACACTTTGTTTAGTCAAGTGCTTAGTGTTTAGTACACTGTTTAATGTTAAGTGATTAGTAGGTGCTGTCCTGTAGGTTTAGTAAACGATGTTTAGTTTATTTCTTCATTATATGGACTAAACACTAAACAGATCTGTCCAGACGTGGTTAGTGAGTGTTTAGCTGCAAGTGAGGGGTGAAGGGTGAGCGGGAGGGGCGATTCGCAGAAAAAATAGAACTCGTTCCTATTCGCTAAACATTAAACACTTAACACTAAACAGAAGCTGTCCGAACGTGTTTTTAGGGTTCCGTAGCCAAATGGCAAAAAACGGAACCCTTATAGATTCGTCATATCTGTCTGTCTGTCTGTCCGTCTGTCTTGTCGTATGTCACAGCCACTTTTCTCCGAAACTATAAAAACTACACTGTTGAAACTTGGTAAGTAGATGTATTCTGTGAACCGAATTAAGATTTTCACACAAAAATAGAAAAAAAGCAATAAATTTTGGGGGTTCTCCATACATAGAACTGAAACCCAAAAAATTTTTTTTTATTTAACCCATACGTGTGGATGTATGGATAGGTCTTCATAAATTATATTGAGGTTTCTAATATCATTTTTTTCTAAACCGAATAGTTTGCGCGAGAGACACTTCCAAAGTGGTAAAATGTGTGTCCCCCCCCTGTAACTTCTAAAATAAGCGAATGATAAAACTAAAAAAATATATGATGTACATTACCATGTAAACTTCCACCGAAAATTGGTTTGAACGAGATCTAGTAAGTAGTTTTTTTAATACGTCATAAATCGTACGGAACCCTTCATGGGCGAGTCCGACTCGCAATTGGCCGGTTTTTACGAAGCACTTAACACTAAACAAGCCACTCGCACTAATCACTAAACAAAGTGTGTACCGGCCATTAGGCACGGTACTATTACCGTGCCTTAGGTGGGGATAAACGTGCACAATCCAGTACATACGAGTACTACCCCGCCAAGAATGTACCTGGAAAAGATGAAAAATACACAAAATGTAATTTTGTCATTCATCCAAATATATTTTATCGCCTTCAAAGTATGCTCTTTCAGAAACGATACACTTACGCCAACTAATAAAATCCAATCAGCAAAACATTTTTAAACTTATTTTTCGGAGTTGAGTTCAGTTCTCATCGAGAATTCTCCTTTATGTCTTTTACCGAATGAAAACGGGTGCCACGAATATTTTTTTTACCTGCTTGGAAGGCTACCGCTACTTAAGCCACCGCCGAACGAACCGCGGCTGACTTTCACGGAGCTTCATAATACAACCCTCTGAAGCATTTACAAGTTCGCCCGAGAGAACCTTGGTCATGAAAATCTGTTGCTGGCTCGTGGACTATTAAGCCGCTTCACTTTACCTAATATTGCCAGTCACAATTGCACGATTAAAACGCTCTTATTATTTCATACTTACACTTTAGCGTTTCATACCTAAAAGGAGAAGCAATTGACCATAGTACAGTTGATTACAATTCACAAATGAAGATATGGGCTTTGAATTAAACATGTCTTGCAATAAATTTCGATTTTTTTATTCGAATACTTTATTATAGAGTTATAAGCATACAGAAAAGTAAGTACCTACTGACATTGTCAATTTTATCATGGCTGTTCGATTTGATCATGTTTTCAAACTTTTCTTCAATGGAATCCTGTTTATAGCATAACTAAAAAAAACGAGTGATACCTATTTTTTCGAAACAGCTTCACCACACGCTAACGATGACGTCACTTTGCCACTGCTGGATGATGCTGAACCTTCAGTACTGTCTTAAAAAACATTTTTAACACATTAATAATATAAATTAAGTTATTATTTTAAAAATAAATTTGTATTCAACCGACCTTTATTAGCGAAACGCATTTCGCGGGCACAGCTAGTATATTTATAGATTTTTTTTTGTAAATTTAGTCATATTTAAATCAACAATTAAAAAGGACGATAAGATTTCAATATTTAGTATAACAAAGTGCATTCTGCGTGAATGCAGGTCTATGCTCTAAACGAAGACTATGGTAGCAAGATAAATGGTTTCCTCGAGGCGAAACTAAGTCGATGCGCAAGTGTGAATTGGATGTTACACTTAATTATTAGCAACCGGAGAGAAATATTGGGCATTTGAATTTATAGAGCACTGTTGACAACTTGATAAAGGTAAGCACAACAGCCTGCATTGTAGGCTTGATTGGATTTTCAGTCTTATATATAAATAAAATATATTGATCATTTTCTAATTAAATACTAACCGCCTCCTTGGTCTAGTGGTTTAACACTACCGAGGGTTGATCGGAAGGTCCGGGGCTTGATTCCTGCTTGGTTTGGTTGGTGTTAGGGCTTCTGATCGCCATAATCACAATGGTAATAACATTGGTGTGTTCCGATAATTAGAGGTAAGATAGCCAGTTTCTAAGCTGTTGAGGAGTCCAGATGAGGCTCGCTTCTACCTTCGGCCTTATTATCACTTACCATCAGGTAAGATAAGTCCAAGAGCTTCCCTGCCGTATGTAATAATAAAGTGATTACTGCTTGTATTTTTTTACAAAAATTTTATGAAGTTAGCATAGTTTAGTTTTGTATTTGCTCTAATAACATGTTTTGCACTAAAACTTATAATAAATGAAGTTAATGAGTTTATAAAACTTGTAAGAATGTACTATTCGCTTCTCTCTATTTGTCTTTATGGCACATGCATTAAGCAAATACAATCAAATTCGGCTAATTTAAAATATGACTATCAGTAGTCACCAATTTATCAATATTAGTTATCGTTACTACAACCAAACTACAATCAAACGTTACAAAGTCGACATATTAATGATACACGAAATATGAACTTATGGCGGCGAGTAAACTAGCATGTTGTTAAAACATCGTCAAGCAATAACCCACGCATATAATCCAATAACATGCCGGAATCGTGGTAATGGTACAAATCAGTTGACAATGTATCGGGAGACGCTAGTCGATATAATTTGGATTAAGGCAATAAATAAGGCGAGCTCGTCCGTTCATTTGTATCAGCGTATAATTTAAATTCTTTAACGCCAATGTTCAAGATTACGCGGTGAGATAGAGGCTGGGCGCCCGTGTCGCCGCGACAACCACCAAATAAATTTATATTTCCGACGGACTCCGAACAGAGTCGTCTCTTTGTAGATAATTCGGTAACGTTGAACGACTCTATTAACAGCTTCCCTTTTTGGGATAAATATCAAGTTTGGGACACAATCGCTGTATGTGTAGTTTAGGCTGACAAGTTCTGGGTGAGTATGCCTAGCTACACTTGTTCTTTGTTTTTGTTATTTATTAAAGACAATTTTATTAAATAGAAACTCTTTATGAGTTAGCAGTTAAGAAAAGTTGTTTTTTTATTGGGCTAAAAATCTGCAACAAGAGTTAATGGAATACTATGCATAGACAGTCGGTCTACTGTATGCATGTAATATTTACAAACTTCTTGCGTTCTTGATTTCGTCCAAATCTAGCCTATAATTCATTCATAGATCATGATATCCCAGAAAATTTATTGTTGTAGCTTGAATAATCACGTACCTATATATAGGTAAACAATTTAATTAATTTTAAAGTATCCTACCACTTTGAAAATATTTAAGTATACATATTTTTTCCCACATGCTCTCCGACTATAAATACGGGACACTGTTTCGAGATTAACCTGATAACAGTGAAACGTCAATAACCACCTAATTGGGAGAGAACACTTCCACTGCAATCACCTAAGCGTTGAGAGTGAGAAACAAATAAATATTGGAACCGGCCTCGAGATAATTCCGGAGATAACTTAATGTGCTTACATTTGGAATCTGCTCATGATTTTATGGGGTACAACGATACCGCATCTGTGTCTCGTATTATGAGTTAATAAGATATACTTTTGGATTTCTTCGTTCGTTTTATTTAATCTTAATCGCTTAATCTATTGATTGGGCGCATCTGCTTTCGTAATTAAGAGTGAGCATCTTATGAATCTAATTAACATAGTCGCTTCGATCGAAGCGTGAGTATGATATGAGCGAATAAATTTTCACATAGTTATTTATTTATTAGTCAGATGGTTTCATTCGCGCTTTTGCGTTTATTCACGTATTATGTTTATTCTGGAAGTTACAAACAATACATTTTGGTTTGACGAAAATAGAAAATTAACTCCAAACTACGGAATCTATATTAGAAAAATAAAAAAAACAATGCACAGTTTGAACACGCTAACAAAGAAACTGTCATTAAAAGGTGAATACATATTTTTCAGCATCGTACGCGTCGTACGCGCCGCATTTTGGAATTCGTTGAATGAAATTATATGAAACCTCGCACATTTAACCCGTACAGTACGCGCCGAATTTTAAAAATGCGGTAGGTTTCCGAATATTGACGATGCATGCTGATGACTTAATATAATGTGGCGCGTATGTCGCGTGCTGATACTCAGTGCTGCCAGATATACAGTTATTACCCTAGATGCACGCAGAAATCCCCAAAAATTTCATTTCTTGACAGATTATACCTATAAGTATCCAATCCAGCAAAGTTAAATTTCTTATGGTAGTGGTTTTTATTCAAACAGAATTTTAACTCTAGGCGCATCACCAGAATTACTTGTGAGAATCACGCTGTATGGGTACAGGGTGACGCTAGCACCTTTGAACTTGACCTACTACCGAGGCAAGAAGGTCGACATATCGCACGTCCTGATCGGCTGACCGGGAGAGGCACGAGAGAGATTTTGACCATACGAAGTGGCCCGCTGGGCTAAATCCAGCCATCCCCCCCCCCTTCATGGGGATCCTCTCGTCAGACTATTACCCAGCGGCCGAGAATCTGCCGGGTTGCATGGAATGCACCACGAGGAGGCTATCTGACATCGCACCCCTTACGGTACATCATATAATAGTTGTTATGGCGTCATTGAAAATTCCAAATTGTAAAATTAATTTTCTAATTCCCCATACATTTTTTTTTCACTGAACCAACTATTTTATTTATTTATTGTTTATGTACACAAAAATGATAGGACAGGAATAACACATAAAGAAAGACGAGTACAAAGGTGCTGCTTATTTCTAAAGAAATTTCTGCCAGCAGACTTATGACAGGTGGTTTAAATTAAATATATCTGGTAAACACAGTGTACAAAAAAACATCAAATTACTGACAATAAAAAGATACATAAATAATTAAAACGATATAAATAAAAAAAATTAAATTAACAAATAGTGAATATAAGTACATACTTTAATTGGTACAGAATGAATAGAAGTAGTGCTCCTTAACACGACGTTTAAATGAGCCAACGGATACAGACTATTTTTATGGTGGATATCAAAATTTAGATTGTTAGCAATACCAAAGATTTGTTTACGACGCGTACGGTGCGTATGGACATAATAATATGTGCGGCACTATCAATAAATTCGGCTCGTGCGCCGCGTACAATGCGTACAATGCGGACAAATGTGCGTTCACCTTAAACGACTAGAGAGAATATAATCACAAAAAGCAGCGAAACATGGATTATTTGACACGTGACAGCAATATCCCTTTTTTGATTATTTCCTTTATTGGCACCGAATCGGCATAATGAAAACCCGAAAATAGTTAAAGCTTAATAAACAATTCTTAAAAAAGAAAGAAAACTGAAAGAAAAGAAATGTAACAAAAAAACTTCACTTAGACAAAATGAAAGCTTGAACTTTACACATTCTGATCCAAAGGAATATGTACCTTTCGACTGTGTGAATACGAGATGTAAAAAGTAAAAGGATTAGGTATATTGCTGTTCAAAAATAGTATGGCTTGGCAAAGATGGCAAAAAAAAAACAGTTATTTCATACAATAGTGACCTATTGGACTAAAATATCGTAAACATTTTTCGTGATTTCAGAGTCGATCACTAGTAAAAGTTGTTTAACTAGATGGTCTATATAGGAGACCAAAGTTAATAGATTTCCTCAGAAACACTATGTATTTTTTTCTCGAAAAACCTTAGAATAAAATTTACCACCAAAACTTTAAAAAATTTACTTGTTCATATTCACCCTTAATATTTTCAATATAACAAAATATCATAATAGATAATCGTAAAATATCTAGTAAAACTTACTAAAATGTAGAAATGTTCGTGTATAATTGGACTTTTTTACTGTTTAAAAAATGCATACCTTATCCAAGGGATATTACTTTAACAATAAATTCGATCATAAAAATACAGTAAAATCGTGCCGATATGCTTCTTCAGTTGATTTTAGAGAGCTAATTTTTGAGTGTCAACCGCGAAGCTTCGATACAGTCATAACGAAGGGAACATTATTTTATTGGCCCCCGTTATAAGCTTGTTCGGAGTGGGCACATTAAATAATTTATGTTATGATTGCTCAGTCAATTTGCATATGAATAATATGTGGATTTTATGTGCCAATGATGTCATATTCTTTGGTGTTTCGTTAAGAAATGTGTGAAAATTTGTCGAAGATAAAAAGTTCGTTTTTTTTACGCGAATTGTGATGAAAACACTTTAAGTAAAACCTTGTTAAAATATTTTAAATGAAGTGGAAGGAGGATATTTTAATTAATGTGTCACGGTTCTGTGTAGGTTTGGAATATGATTGAACTCTCACTCAATTCAATTCAATTCACTCAATTCAACATCGTTTATTCAAATTGGATTATTACATAAACACTTTTGCACGTCAATGAAGCTATTCGTCAGGTAAAGTTAAAGTAATAAAATATTATGATTACGTATATTAATAGATGAAAGAAAACTATTTGAACTTCAATTTTAAATTCCTTATAAAGTAGTTAAAACATGTTTCTGAACTTCTGGTTGCAACGACCGTGATTTATGTTTCTCGCTTTAATATGTTATATTATTTAATTACTACTACTAATTACAGAAAAAGTACTCATTATCTAAGTATTAAACCGTCAACCTTGCAAATAGTATGAGAATAAGCCTCTACCACTATTTTGCTACACCAAATACTTTGGCGTCCTTATTCTCACGAGACGACATTAAAAAACGAGATAAGTAAGTATCTCACTCGGAGTCGGGAACACGTGACATAATAATCATGTTTCAAGTTTATAAGTATTTTTCTAAAGTTAAGTATGGTCTCGATAGTGTCGGTGCGTTCACACTATAATCTGTATCGTTCCTCCGTGACAGGAGCAGGGCGACCAGTAAGCGTAAGTTCAATATACACCGATAATTTTGAATAATTTCATTTTCCATCGTTAGAAACTGACCGTTCATAAGTTGAATCAAATGCTACCCAGTTTGTCACGTAGTGCATTATTTTCATAAAAAAATACTAGTCCATATCCCAAAACGCTTGTTTGTCTTTTCTGAGAAAAGAGGAGTATTGAGAAAAAAGTATTTATGGAAACATTTTTTTACAAACCTTTTGGTTTATAATTAAAAACAAACAGCTTATAATTAAAGAGAGCAAAATTTGACATTAGTTAAAGACAAAAGTTGTAATCCGGGCAGTAAGCATGTAACATCATTAAAAATATAACCATAGTAACGTGGCCCGACACGCACATAGCCGGTTTTTTATTATTGTGGTTATCAATATCAATTTTACACGAATATTACATGTTAAATATTACCAAATAGTTTGTAATATAGATAAAGATTTAAAGGTATACCCATAGGTAGTTTGTGTTTTTAATACAAGTTAAAATTGTATTAAAAACCAAACAAACTACCCATGGGGCTTACCTTGGACATGGGCGTAATCCCCAGACGGGGGAAGGGAGGGGGGTATAATCGCGCGCATCAGGGGACATCCGAGCAAGCGCGCAGGCCACACCTATGGGCAGTCATGGAAGCTAGGATTCTACCACCCAACCTTTTGCGTCGGAGGGAAGCGGCATAAGGTTCATAGTCTCTCTACCTCTTCGCTGCCTCCTTCTACGTAATTATATTCTTGCAAAAGGAAGCAACAGCCTCCCATACTCTCTAACAAGCCAGCATCTTTTTTACGATGACTGGCAGTGAGGGGTCACACGGCCATAGCCACCTGTAGCTTGCGACGTAGGAATCACCAGGCCGAGCACTCCAATACCATCTGTATATTCTTCGGGAGCGTCGCAGAGTTTCGTAGCAAAATTTTAACTTTATTCAGAAAAAAATACATTCTTATCTACATCTTTTTATACGGGTATAATAGTTAACACACGAAACAATAGCTTCACACTTTTTATACAACCATTTTATTTCATAAGTCCAAAGCAGCATTTATTTTACAAGGAAAAGTGATTGCCTAATAGGCAAAATATATTTGATGAAAAAATAATTCGTTTCAACAATTCCCAACTGGCCACAGAGCAAAGAGAGTTTAAAAATGCGCGTAAATGTCCGCACGGCGCTTCAAACGACGGACAAAATTTATTGTTATTGGGTCGGCGCGCGTACATGCATCCACACTCCGCGCCTTTACAACTTTATCGGGCCATAGCACTATTCTGATTAAACGGGATATTTTTTATTTTAACGCTGATTTTACTGTCACCTTATAAATTACGAATTAAAAATCAAAAGTACCTTGAAATTATTGAACAAGGTTAGCTGGTATGGTCATATCATGTACACCAATATAAAATACATCACATATAATCACAAGCGACAAACATTAAAAATATATTCAATTTGCGAAGTACAAATAAAAAAAAAAAGATAATTTACCATATTATTATAGCAGTTTCATACTTAAAATACCTACACTTGTTATAAAAAATCGGCTGCATGCGTCTGATGAAGGCGCAGGACCAATCGGTTTAGACCAAGCCCAGCAGCAGTGGGCGTCTCTTGGCATAAATGAATATTTTCGTTAGCACACCTGGCACAATGACAAATGAGGCAATGAGATAATTTACCATATTGCAATGCAATAATCAACTCCCGCTAAAAAGTGAATTTAGAGAACTGTCCTGCAGGCCTATTCTGTAAGTTCGGTTGCTAACTAGAACTGTCATTTTTTAAAGGAACTTAACATCCATTACTGCTATCATGAACGCCGCAGTAACGCATATAAAATCACTAAACCAGCAGGCCTATTCGCTAACTACGGCTGGTAACTAGAACTGTCATTTTAGAAAGACACTTTATATCCATTACTGGTTTAGTGATCTTGTGTTCATGATAGCAGTAATGGATGTTAAGTTCCTTACAAAAATGACAATTCTAGTTAACAACTGAAGTTACAGTATAGGCCTGCAGAAATGAATATAAAGTGTCTTTCAAAAATGACAGTTCTAGTTACCATTTTTTTATTTTTTTTTCTCGCGGGGAAATGCGCAACCGCACCGTACCCACCGTTGGTAGACGGCGAGCGTGTGTGGGGTTCACCCGGCAGAGTGCTAGGCCTACCCACTAAAACCCCTCGGTGTTCTCCCTGCCCTTTAGGGCGCGTGCGGTAGGGTCCACAATGCGACACCACTACTCACGCGTCCGGGCTAGCCCGACGTCAGTCGGGCTATCTATCGCCAAGGGGGGATTGTCCGAGAACACCAGGACAACCCCCAGACGGAGAAGCCTTACGGCGGCGTGCACGGGAGCCGACCGTGCACGCAGGCTTCACGGCAGGGTCATCAGACAGGCATTGAATGAGCGAATACCCGTCTTCTCCTGCCTATCCATCTGCGGCGGAGGGGAGCGGCCTGAGGATCTACCTCCCGCTCCTTCTCCGCAGCCTCCTTCTGACAGTTCTAGTTACCAACCATAGTTAGCGAATAGGCCTGCTGGCCTTCGCGAAATTTCATCAACACTATAGCTTTATAGTAGTATGCTGTAAACTTGTAATACTTTCTAGCATTACTTTGATGCTAACATCAACATATGCACCTTATTTTGGATTTTATGCTTTAAAATTCTTGTTATAAAGCAATTTCAAAGCCACTGCAACCATGTATTGTGGCTACAAGTATAATGACAAAGAAACATCAAGGATCTCTTGATGAGGCGTTGTCGGAACTGGCTTATTTTTTGCCACCATCGGCTTTCACCAAATGATTGCCGATATCCGGGAAGGACCGATTCGGTTTATTTAATAACAATGGGGAAAAAAGGATAATTGTCTCGTATGATCCGACTGCTAAGAGTCCCATTGTTATTATCTTACGATTTACACCAGTTCGAAGTGAAAGAGTTGATTGCACGCTTGTGCATCCTCAATTTGTATAATAAATTATGATGTGAATTTTTTTTCGTTCTATAAATTTGTTTTGGGTTGTAGAAATATTTCATACTTTATCGGGTGATCAATCTAAATGGGTTAGTAGGGAGAAATCAGAAACTATAAGAGATAGTGCAAAACTTGCAGAATTTATAACATTTTTACAGAGATTTTGACAAGGTTCAATTCCCGGTTATGTATGAGAGTTAAAAAAATTAAATGCCATTATTATTATTAAATCTAAAATCGACGCCATGGTTCCTAAGAACGCTAACTCTTATAGTATCTGACTTCTCCCTACTGACCTATTTGGATTGATCATCCTGTATATATATAATACAAGCTATACCCGACAACAACGTTACGAAAGTAAAATTACTTAATATCGCTTTTAAAAAATGGAGGTTGGTGGTAGAAGCGTGAAAATTTAGGGTTACAAGTATTATTTGATACAAATAATTTAAAAAAAATTAAAGTAAAAAAAATCAAGAGAGGGTCACTCTTATCACCTAGGGGTATAAAAAATAACCTAGTACGACTTATTCATAGACCTACCAAATATTTACAAAAAAATACCATAAAAATCGGTCAAGCCGTTTCGGAGGAGTTCGATAAAAAACACAGTGAAACGTGATTTTTATATATTGAATTATTTCAAGATAATTGAGATGGAATCAACCTGTGCTTGTGAATCGATTGTCGGATATATTTAATTAATATAAACTTTAGCTAACTTGTTGTTGACCCGCCTCAGAAGATAATCATCATCAACATCATCACAGCTCATCTTTACCGGAGGGAGACTCTGTACCAGGGTCGTGTGCATGGGTACCTCCGTCTTACCTATTTTTGCCGCAAAGCAGCAGTGCTTGCATTGCTGTGTTCCGGTTTGAAGGGTAAGATATGGCATTGAAATTACTGGGTACCGTGACTTTACATCTTAGGTCACAGGTTGGCATGCCAACGTACACTGTGGCCCTTGCGGGGGTTGCAGTTTTGCTGCGAATCTCACAGGAGCCACATGTATTATAGGTGACTGTTACCACTTACCATCAGGTGGGCAGTTTGCTTGTTTGTCAACTTAGTTGCAATAAAAAAATATTTTACAAAAAATAAAAACCTACTTCAAAAAAGTTAAAAATAATATGAGAATAGGCACAGACAACATCACACTTATATCGAAGTCGGTGCGAAACGATGATCCCCTAGAAAATCTTAAAATTTGTCACCGACTTCAATATAGAAGTGTGATGTTGTCTTTGCAGGGAGGATTCCCTGCAAAGTTTTACTGACTGGTAACGGCCACTCAGGAACGATCCGAACCATGCAAGTGATGTTGCATCAACTCCATAACAGCCAAGCTTTGCCAGCAACAAAGAGATATTCAAACAATCGAATGCCCTTGAAAAATCTAGGAGTGTGAGGCAAGTGCCGTAACCTGAGTCCTGTTGTGTGAGAGTGTCATCAGTAATATTCAATAGGGCAGTGACAGTACTCATTCCCTTGCGAAAACCAGACTGAGCTGCAGGGAGGATATTATTAGTTTCTATGAATTTGCTGAACTGGACATGTACAGCCTTCTACAGGATTTTAGACAGATATGATAGAATTCTAATTGGTCTAAGTTCTTTTAGTTCAGTGTGGTTCAGTGGGGTTTTTCACCTTAGGTAACGGAGTTATCAGAGCTGCCTTCCAGAGCGTTGGAAACTCACCAGACATTATAGAGGCATTTATTTTAGCAGTGATCGCTCTCAGCGACTGTGGGAGCGTTAAAAGGATCATGTGCACAAGTGGGCCAGGAACTGCTATCGCACCCTACGGGTAGCCGTTCTTTTTGGCGCCTGGCCAAAGCTGTGCAATCAAACTTCTGCCAACCCTCGCTGCCACCGCTGAGACATGCCGATGGCTCACTTGCTCATCAGCCGCAGGAGAAAGCCGACCTCCTGGCAAAACTCTTCGCGGCTCATTCCCGTGTCGATGACTGTGGTACACAACCTCCGAAACTGTCCCATTGTGGCAGCACCATGCCCGATATCTGTATCAGACAGCGTGATGTGCGGGCGGAGCTCCAGTCGATCGATACTCGAAAAGCAAGTGGCCCAGGCGGCATTCCTGCGATTGTTCTTAAGAAGTGTGCAGCGGAGTTGACTCCGGTCCTTACGCGTCTATACCGTCTGTCTTTCTCTGCTGGTTGTGTGCCGAAATCTTGGAAAGAGGCCAATGTCCAGCCGGTTCCCAAAAAGGGAGATCGTTCTGATCCGGCTAACTATCGTCCTATAGCCGTCACTTCCATTTTGTGTAAAATCATGGAGAGGATCCTTAATACCCAGCTGATCCGTTACCTGGAAGGTCACTCGTTACTTAATGACCGACAGTATGGGTTTCGTCCTAAACGGTCAACAGGTGACCTTCTAGCGTTCCTTTTGCACAAATGAGGTGAATCTATCGATAAGCGCGGCGAATCGGTGGCTATTAGTCTCGACATCGCCAAAGTTTTTGATAGAGTCTGGCACAAGGCTCTTCTTTCCAAGCTTCCGGCATACGGATTACCCGCGCAGTTCTGTACGTGGATTGCCAGCTTCCTCCACGAGCGTAGAATTTGCGTTGTCGTTGACGGCTGCGCTTCGCGGTTCGTGGCAGTGAACGCTGGAGTTCCGCAAGGCTCCGTTCTATCCCCCACATTGTTTCTTCTGCATATCAATGATATGCTTTCCTTGGGAGCTATACATTGCTATGCAGATGACAGTACAGTGCATGGGGGATATCACGGAAGCTCAGGGGCTGCTCGCGGTGATATTGGTAGGGAAAGGCAGAATCTTATCATTGAGCTCAACAGGACGCTGGACCTCGTCTCCGAATGGGGCTCCAACAATCTTGTTGAGTTCAATGCTAAGAAAACACAGGTGTGCGCGTTCTCGGTCACCTTTCCTCCCCCTTCCTTCTCTCCAGGGCACAACCCTTCACACACAGAGCAACATCACCTTGCTCGGAATGATCATTCGCTGCGATCTGAACCCCAGAGACTACATCGAATCCGTCATAACTACTGCCTCACGGAAACTCGGTGTCCTGAACAAGGTGCGTAGGTATTTTGCGCCGGACCAACTATGCTTGTTGTATAAAACTCAGGTTAGGTCTTGCGTGGAATATTGCTCGCACCTTTGGGACGGCTCCGCTCAGTACCTCCTCGATGCTCTGGACAGATTGCAGCGTCGCGCTATTCGCATAATTGGCGATGTAGAGGCAACTAACACCCTCGAGCCTCTACAACTTCGTCGTGACATCGCCTCTCTTAGCGCCTTTTACCGAATGTTCCATGGGGAATGCTCTGAGGAGCTCTTTAACCTTATCTCTCCCTCTCCATTCCTTAACAGAAACACGCGTAAGGGCCTTCGGAGTCATCCGTACACTATGTCCTCCTTTTCACACCGTACCAAGAAATTCCAAGATTCCTTCTTCTGTCGTTCATCCCACACTTGGAATTCTCTACCTGCGCACGTGTTTCCTCCATCCTACAACATGGGTTCCTTCAAAAGAGGCGTGAAAAAGCATTTTTTGGGCCGGCAAGGGGCGGGCAGGTAGGAGAGTGGATGTCGTCCCTACTCTTATCTGTCAACTCATTTGGGCCTCTTTCACCGCTTAACATCAGGCGGGAGGAGGTCATCTGCCGGGCCATCCATAAAAAAAAAAAATGTCCCTATTGATACCATCTATACCAATGGCGTTCGAGGTGAGGGACAGAATGTAATATGCAATGTCACTTTCCTGTACGGGTTTTAATTTAAAAAGTGTACCACCGTAATTATTATTTTGAAAGAAAGATAGTAAGTATAAGATTTCCATCAGCTTGCAAAGGAATATTTACTGTTAACTCACTGAGTCGACTCTTACGATATTAACGGGCAAAGAGCGAATTGCAACACATGTATTCGTTAAGTCCGTCAGAGGATAAACGAAATATAGAGAAACAGTCGTCCATATTATTATGTCACTGATTTTAAAAAACAGCTCCACTCGCGTGGACTCGCCAACATGCCCGTCCATCGCACCGCGAGCTCCATTGCTCGTGCCGAATGTAACAGACGAGCCGCCCTTTGCAGCGTGTATTATGAATTTGCATGAAATAGCACTCCGCGCGAACGTCCGGCGCAGGCGCTCGCTCAACGCTGCGAACGCCCTAAGGTTGCCTACATTAGGGCGTTACCTGTTTATTTTTGACATTTTATAAATTCGATTCTCCATTGCGGTTAATATCTAGCACCGAAAAACTATAATTAATTTTTAATTGTCATTCAACTCACAAATTGTTTTTGACCATGGACTTATTAATCAATGAGTGTCATTGACTTACTTAGTCCATTGAAAAGTTACATTTGGATTACATTTTTTAGAGGATTTTTAGCTTTTTCTGACAAAGTATAGGTCTCACAAAAAACGGTCTGGGCGTATACTGTGCATGTAATATTCTATGTTTGTAACTGCACCCACGACACAGGAGAAAATCCTAGGGTGGGGCGATGTTTTTTTTTTAAATATCATTTAATTATAGTGTAGTATTATTATAATTGTGGAAGTTGTAACGGTGAAGGAAAACATCGTGAGGCAACCTGCATACATCTGCGAAGAAATTCAATGATGTATGTGAAGTCGACCAATCCGCACTGGGCCAGCGTGGTTGACTAAGGCCTAATCACCCTAATATAGGGTAGGCTCGAGCCCCTCGGTGGGGACGTATATGGGCTGTGATGATGATGATGATGATGATTATTATAATTTATATTGGTTTCCTTGATTAGTATTAGCCGTAAAATTATGTGCAATAAGTGTACAGACAAAAAAATTAAGGAAACCCCTTAAAATAATCATCAGATTATTATTGGGTATGATCAGGACGTTCAGTTAATCGTCTGTATAAAAATCTGACGCGCTCGAGTAGTGCAAAGTTGCGATTTTTTTGCGCACTTTTTAAAAACCACCACGAATTCGCGTCACATCCAAAACGTCAGATTTTTGAATGGTAGTTTGCTTAGGGTGTAAGTAAAATCCCCTATAAAAATCTGACGCCCCCGAAAATCTTTTTATTTTCAAATTTTTTAATCCTTCCATACGGCCACCTACACCGTGCAAACCATAAAACTTTTTTGCTTTCTGTGATGTAATCTTTCAAATAATCACTGTCCCTACAACGCGCGAATGTTTTTAGTGCCTTGTGTTACATTCTACTTTTCATTACCGTTGCGAAAAAATAAAATAATCCAATACAATATTTAATATTGTAAAATATTAAAAAGTTTATTTTATTAAAAATTAAAAGTCTTGACGGTAATAAACAAAAATAATAAAGAAATAATGCAAAACCCATAACATGGGTGTCTACGCGTGACCCATATATATCCGCCATTTCTTAGCAGCGGCCATGTTGAATTTGGGCCATTGTTACTGGATTCGTACGACCGTATTCATAAAAATATTTAACTTAAGCTATGTCATAGTTATTTTCGCTACAAGTGTGGGAAGCCTGTCATTACCGAAGGCGAGGGCTGACAGTCGGAACGAGTTGAAATGACAGTCCCGCATGTGTATTGAACAACTTTTTTAATACAGTTGCGAAAAAATGAAACAAATATAATCATTGTGTAATTTATTTCTTATAAATTTTAGAAAAAAGGGCGCCAAATATGTCGTCGTACGGTACAGCAGATACAAAGCAAATGCGTGCTATGCTTTGCTTGCCGTGTTTTTAAAAGCAAGGTTCGGCCGTGCTTTTTGTTTTGCTTTGCTTTTAGGCATGCTTTTACAATACAAAGTTTTGGTAGACCAGTCAGATTATTTAGCGCAATCTTAACTTAGCATGCTAGAAAAAAAGCAGAAAAAAAGGAAAATGTGTGTCAGATTTTAGACATTTGACATTTGGTAAAGAAAAAGCACTCGTGCGTAATGGTGACCATCCCGCACGCTAAACAGCCCTGCAATATACTAGTTTTTGAGCAACTGTATTAAAAATATATTTATGAATAGGTAAGGCTGATAGTGCTCTACTCTTTAAACCCTTTTCATCAGATACCCTTATTATTGGAACTAAACTGAAAACAAATTTTAACAGCCATTTATAGATTAATAAGTACTCTAGTCGTCATACCTATATTACCTACTGGGGCCAAAAACGAAATTTAATCCGTCCTTTGAAGGGCAGCCAATTGAATTTAAGGCGATGTAAGTCGGTTTATAGTGCTTTAATTGTTAAGCCCTTTCATTTAATACCCATATTGCTGGGGTTGAAAACAAAATTTTATACGCCATTTTGAAGGGCAGCTATATTGAATTTATGGCAGTCTTGCTAGATTCATGATGCGTTACTCTTCAAGCCCTTTTATTTGATACCCATATTTCTGGGGTTTATTGCGAACTACTCGGCATCAATAATACAGTTCAACGAGTTGCTACAAACCATATAATATATGGCTTGTAGCAATTACAACAACCCCTTATTTTCATGTAAATTCAATACCCACTGGAACGCTCGCCACGCGAAGCGTGGTGGGTTTCAAAAGCAAAAAGTAGTATATCTCAAATATCAAAGGTGCCGCCATTGCGGAATGACTCACCCGGCGCGTACGGAGTGTTCAAAAAATTGCGGAGAGTGACATAAATTGTCTACAAGAGAACAAAAAATACGTATGGAAAGGTAATTTAATATAGAAGGAACTTATAACAGTTAATTAGATAAGGATTAATAATTAAATGAATGAAGCGCGAAAATGTTCGGAAGGTCGCGGAAGACCCGATTTTTTTTTTTAAATTTTTGCACAAAAACTATTTTATAAAACTTTAAATAACCATATATATTATTATAGCCCTATTCTTGAAGATTATTTTGATATATAATAGTTTTGGGTAATATTTTTAATGAAAAAAGAAAAAAATAATAAAATCGATTAATTACGTAATTATATACGCGAGATGCGCACGCGCGACCTCAAATTTAAAAAAATTGCAAAAAATAAATTATTGTGTCTAAAATTAAATAAAAAATACGTATGGAAAGCTAATTTAATCAGGAATGAACTTATAATAGTTAATTAGATAAGGATTCATAATTGAATGAATAATGACGAGAATAGTAACTAAAGTGCTTAAAATTTCAAAAATACTCACTTTTTGAAAAAAACGTTTAGTGTGGCAATATAACACTATAAACTATCATAAGCCATACATAATAATGTAGCCCAATTCTTCTAGTTTATTTTGATATAGAACACTCTACGAAAATACTAATACAGACTAAGTAAGTACGCAATAAATCTCATCGGTCATGGAGTAAGAAACGTATGGATACGGCCAAGTAAGTTAAACCGCAGACTATGACAAATTTATTTCAATCTAAGACTAAAAATAAATTGGACATGACCTGTCAACTTATTTTTTTTTTTTTTTAATTTTATTTTTACGGCTCTGGTATCACCCATTTGGCCAAACTTTAGTACAAAAAAAATGTTAATTCAGATGTTCTTCACTTTCTTGGATAAAATCTGTAGTTACAATTTCTCAAACGTATTAACAACATATTCAAAAATTGTTGGATAAGTTTTAGTATTTTTAATAATAGATGGCAGTTGGCGAGGTATACTGCAGTCTTTATATAACTTTTGTAAGCCATCTATCATCAACAGTCTTTGTATATTAAATGCCGGACATTCTAAAATGAGATGTTGTAATGATTCTGATTCATTTTCACAAAAGCGACATATATTACTATGTGTTAACTTGATCCGTTTCAAGTGCTCATTAAATTTTCCATGACCAATTCTTAATCTGTTGATAAGAGTAATAAATTTTCTTGATGGATTTTTAAGATTATGATGCCACGATTTTCGTGGAATATTCTCTTGAATTGTTGCGTACCATGATCCTTTCGAAAGTTTTGTAATGTTCCAATAATCATTCCAAGCAGAGTACATACGTTCTTTAATCAAATTATATAAGTCTGTAAACGGGATGGTAGCAGATGAATGTACAGGTATATTTGGTAAATTTGTTTTCATAAGTGAATCAGCAATTTCATTTCCTGTGATTCCAGAATGCGAAGGTACCCACACAAATTCAATCAACTTTCCACTATCATAAAGGAATTTCAAATTTTCTTTAATTTTGTATATGTATGTATTATATTTATAAGATATCTTAAAGGTCACCAAGCACTTGAGAACACTCTGGGAATCTGTTATTATGAGGTATTTTCCAGGCATCTTAGTTTTCACATACTTTAGAGCTTCATTAATAGCATAGGCTTCAGCAGAAAAAATCGAAGTCAGATTATGCAGGCGGAAACATCGTCCAATTTTCTTATCAGAGTCATAAAATGCTGCTTTTACATTGAAGTCAGTTTTTGAGCCATCTGTGTATATTCTGACATAATCTTTCTTTTCCGTATTGATAAAGTTCAACAGGTCATCATTACTTCTTATTTGAACATCACAAATGCAAATATTAACCATATGAACGTCTAAAGAGCCATAGTCCCATCTGTCAGTGAAATGAATATTTTCGCATTGCTTCCTCAATTCTTCCTTTTCCTTATTTTCTATATATACACAATTATTTAAATATAAATGTCTGTATTGATTATTGCTATACATTTTAACAAAGAATTTTTCCGCTAAGTATTTTGCCCTAATATGTATAGGAGGAATTCCAGCTTCTATTTCAATAACATTAATTGGGGATGAACAAAACGCGCCTGTAATGACTCTAAGTCCTTTATTTTGAAGTATTTCTAATTTGCGAAGCAAGGTACCCTTTATGAATTTAATAAATACAATTAGGCCATATTCATAATGACTACGTACTATAGCTATAAAAATCATATACAAAACTTTAGGGTCCATTCCCCAACTAACATTAGCTAAATATTTAATAATATTTAAAGAAGCTTGTATTTTAACGATTATCTTATTTACATGAGAATTAAAGGACATTTTACAATCAAAAATTACGCCTAAAAATTTATGCTCATGCACTTGTTTAATTTTAATAGAATTAATTACAATATTTACACAATCATGGTTACACTGTTTTTTAAATACAATACAGCTACTTTTACTAGGATTTAGATTTAATTTAAGCTGGTTTCTGTAATAACAATCTATTTGATACAGCGCTTTATTCAAAATGTTTTGCAATTCTAAAATATTTCTACCATAGGCATAAACAGCTAGATCATCTGCGAATTGTAATACTTTAACTTCCTTTGTAGTTATAAAACTATGTATTTTTGCTGTATATAGTACGTAAATTAGCGGTGATAAAGATGCTCCTTGCATTACTCCGTTATACGCTAAAATTGGCCCATAGTGTTTATTATCAAATTTTACATGAATTTGACGACCGTAAAAGAAATTAAAAATAAATTGCAGTATTTTACCTGGAATATTGTACGAATGTAAAATGTTAACAAGAGAAATTAAATCTACGTTATCAAAAGCACCCTGAACATCTAAAAATACGCAAATTAAACTACAGTAATTAAACATATTTTTCTCAATATCACTTGCCAAATTCAAAATGCTATCAATACAACTTTTTCCTTTGCGAAAACCAAATTGATCTTCTGGAATAATATTCAAAGATTCTACATACAATTCGAGCCTACATTTAATCATATTTTCAAAAATTTTGGCTAAACAAGAACATAACGAGATGGGTCTGTAAGATTCAGCTAATACAGGGTCCTTATCAGGTTTCAAAATAGGAATAACCATAACTTTCTTCCAAGAATCAGGTATACAATTTTTTTCCCACAAGGAATTAAAAATTTTTAATAGAACATCTCTACAATTTTTATGCAAATTCTTTATCAATATATACGGAATATCATCTAAACCAGGTGTAGTGTCTCTTCTGCTAAACAATGTATGATTGAATTCAGATTCTGTGAAAGGTTGAATCAAATGTATATTTATAGAATTTTGACTAAACAATGACTTTACTGCATCTAAACCTTGCGAAGTTTGTTCTGACGAAATTTTGTTCATAAATGAATCAACCCATCTGTCATCTCTACTACTTTGTTTTGGTTTTTTCCTGTTCATTTTTTTAATAAAGTTCCAAATTTTAGATGTAGGGGTGGTGCGATCAAAGTTTGTACAAAGCGATCTCCAGCTCAATTTTTTCTGTTCCTTAATAATCAATTTTTTTTGCGCATCAATTTTTTTGTAAATTAAATAATTTTCTAGTGTTGAATAGTGCTTGTAATTATGCAAGGCAAGTTTACTTTTATCTACAGCATCTGAACAAGCATCATTCCACCAAGGAACTTGTATGTTTTTGTGAACGCATTTCTTAGATATCTGTTTTGGAACGCATTGTATTTTCAAGTTGTTGACAAAGTCAATAAATTTGTCATAGTCATCGAGTGGATTGTTATTATGAAAATTATATTCTTTTAATAAGATGTTCGACATATAAGTATAATTATTCCAATTTGTCCGCTTAAAAAGAAATTTATCTACTAAGTCAACCGATTGAAAAATCTCAGGTTTTAATTCTAAATTAACTATTGTTGGATAATGATAACTACCTAAACAATCTTCATAAAAAACTGACCAGTTACAGGAAGGAGCAAGAGAAGCAGATACAACTGCAACATCAATAGCAGATGGTGAATTGTTTGGGCGATTTACAGTTGTATAAGATCCATCATTCAAAATACAAAGATCAAAATCATCAAGCATGTCATATATCTGAATTCCTCTGATTTTATTAGAAACACAACCAAATGCAGTATGATGAGCATTCAGATCTCCCATTATTAAAAGTGAAGAAGGCAACTGTCTTATTATATTTTTAAAAGAATTTATTGGAAAACGCCCGTTTCTAGGAGCACAATAACATCCTAATATAGTTAATGGACCCGCATTTGTTTCTATATTCACAGCAATATTTTGTATACTATCCGTAAAATTTGTAAAGATTAATTTACATTTTAAGTGTTCTTTGAAGAAAATAGCAACACCACCATAGCCTGTGCTTGAGTCTTTACGTATGACATTATATTTAGGAATAACCACATTTGTGTTTGGTTTCAACCAAGTTTCATTTAAAATTAACAAATCAATGTTATTGTCGAAAAGATATTTCTGTACTAAAGGCAATTTTTGTTTTAAACTTTGAATATTGTGTTGACTTACTATTAAATTGTTTAAGCTGTAACTATCCATTATTTATTTATATTTTTTATAAATAATTCTTTAATTGTTTGTGAATTAACAGGCAAGTTATTGTCTTTATTATAAAGCATGGTGAATGTCTTAATAAAAGCATTCATGATAATGTCACTATTTACAAATTCAACAATTAAGTCTTTGCTGTCTAATCTTTTAGGTTTAGTGTTTGCTGCTTGAGTAAAAGTAGTAGTAAAAGATGTTTTTTTCATTTGAGGGAACTGCGATACAAGATTAAGCTTATTAACAATCTTATTGCGATTTTCTTCAACTTTCTGTTTTTTTAATGGACACAATATAGAAATAGCAATATGATCATGACCCTTACAATTTACACAAAGAGGATTATCACTATTATCACATTCTTTAAAAGTATGTGGGCCTGCACAAATAGAGCATACTGTCTTATGTTTGCAAAATATCGAAGTATGACCGAAGCCTAAACATTTGTAGCATTGTAAAACAGGTCTTATGTATGGTTCAACTCGCAAAGCACATAAATCAAATGTTACATAATCAGGTAAAATGTTTCCTGCAAAAGTTATTGATACAGTTTTGAGAGGTACAATGGAACCTTCCTCAGACTTTTTAGTAAAACGCCTTATACCTAGAATTTCTTGAGAAGAAACCAATTTGTTGAAGAGAGTCTTGTTACTCAGTTCAGTTGGGACAAATTTAATTACTCCGGTACATTCAGCGTGCGATGCTGGAATGTAGGCTCTTAGTTCATATGATTTCAGAAATACAGAATTGCTCAAGAGAGCGTTAGCATTTTTAGAATTATCAAAAACAACAGCATATTTGGAAGCATTGACTCTTTTTAATTGTTTAACGCCTTTTATAAATCTGCTGAAGATGCCATTTAAATATATTGGATTTTTATTACCAAATTTCTCATCCGGTTTAGTACTTTCTAGATAAACTGTAAAAACAGTTCCCTGAGCATTTATTGGATATACTCTGATATGATCTTTCTTACGATACGGCAAAAATTTGTTTTCTTCTTCCTCATCTGATCCGTTGTCAGAAATATCTGAAATAACTTCTTCTTTTCGCCTTTTTTGTGGTTTCTTTTTTACTGAAGCTATTCCACCACTATCCTCATCCATTTTGATTGCAATAAAAACCTACTAAAAGTTTTAATTTAAACTTATAAAGTCAAATTGAAAAAATCGCTACTCGAAATTTCAAAAGCCCGCCATCGAATACCTGTCAACTTATGAAAGAGACTATTGACAAAGGAATAAAGCCATAGAGAAAATATTTTATTTTTCGCGATTTTTTTATCACACCGCGCGGTTTTACGCAAAGGGAACTGGGTACCATAGTACCCAGGTCGATCGAGAAGATCGAGATTTTGGGGACTATAGTCCCCACGGACGTTCCAGTGGATATTATTGAATTTACATGAAAATAAGGGGTTATTGTATACGTATACCACTGACGTATACGTATGGTTACGTCACGTCAATGGTTTTAACCCTATGTTGGTGTCGTTAGGGTTTGACTTAAGAAATTTTTAGTAAAATTCTAAAGTCTCTGGCTCGTATTAATAATAGCATCTCAAGAAGGTGATCGAACGATCTTAAGATACTGTTTTTGACAGATATTTCATACATTAAACGTCAAAACTGCACCTTAAGATCGATCTCAACTTTGAGATGCATTTATTAATACGTGCCTAAGTAGCCCAGGGGCCGAGATCTCGGTAGAACGAGCCGCCGTTATTTTGAGTTACCTTAAGAGGTTGAGTAACGCCAACGACCTTGAGACATAGTTTGTACTGGATTACGGGCGCGGTGTGTTATTGAAATTGAGCAAAAAAATCAAAATATTTATTTTTAAAAGAAACTAGTAACTTATTTGAAGATATGAAACATCAATATTATCAAATTAAGTGTAATGAGTTAATTCCCTGAAAATCATAAAATAACCTTTGTTAAATAAATAACTCGGGTTTTTCTTCTGGAAGCTGTTTTTGAAATTTTGATTAAAATTTGTTTTGGGGACATGGATATTCACAAAAATATTTTTAAGAGTAATATATATTTTCTTACTACAGTATATTAAACAGGTTTTGCTAAAAAAGTTTTAAGTGGGGCTCGATAAGCTCAGAACTAGAGTTGTCAGCCTCTTAACAAAATCTGTAACATTTCGAACACTTTTTTATGTAAGTATTTAAACGAAGAAGAAATCTACATAAACAGGTAACAAGTAGAAGCCCAGCAGTAGGTCGAATACAGGCGGTGATGATCACAACGTCACAGGCGTCAAATGTGAATAGCGCGACCTGTTGATAACTGCGTAAATTGTAATAACTGCCGGCAGCAATTTGCCGCGAGCGATATGTTTTCCTTAAGTTAAAATAATTAGTCGTCACGTTTGCGTTTAGGTATCATAATAATAATTTAATTTTCTTGCTCAATTGTTTGTTGTCACGCAAATCCTGGTATTTTTTAAAATATCTATTGATATCTCTTGTATATAAAAATGAATCACCGTTCGCTAAATGTTTACAGTCTAGCTAAAAATCAAAAACGGCTATCGACCGATTCTCACGAAATTTTCTGTTTAAATAGGTTCAGGGAAGGTTTATGCGTACAATTAGAGGCTCGGTAGGTGGCGCTGTAATGGGACAAGATACGTCTGCCAGGCCCACTAGTATGTAAATAATAATTTTGTTACCATAAGAGTTCTAGCAAAAACATTGTGTTCTGCAAATTTCAGCTAAATTGTTCTATTCAGTAGCTTACTAAAAGTTTATAGTCCTTATATACAGGTGTCCCTAAAACAATGGATAAACTATAGATGGACTTCATCATGGCCTCCCTTACCACAAATTTTGACCTTAGTGAAAATATCACGGTTTCAGATATATCTATTGTTTCTGTATTTTTCGAAAATTTTCAAGTGCGATTAGTTTTTTAAAGTGACTGTCACAATCGGAGATCTTGTGTTGATTGCCGCGTCCGCCACCGCCACCCCGCCAGTATCTAATTCGCCCACGTCCTTGCTTTCTTCTACGCTCTGTGACAACGAACATAAAGAAATTCTCACTCATGCCTCGACTTCCATTACATTCGCTAATTCAGTGCACTATCAACTTTTAGCAACTTTTGAATGTTATTATTTTTATTTACTACTCATGCAATATTTGTGTAAGATTCTCCGAGTTGATGTTTTTTGCAGTCCACGGTATATTAAGGTAGTACTTAATACGAAAACGTTACTTGCGTTGATTTTAAGCTTTTTACTCAAAGAAAAAACTTTTTTAAATTAGCATGTTTCCTTCATCAATTTCCATATGATAGGGTCTAAAGGGCCACTTGCAGAAGCACTGAAGCACAGAGATTTAGGAACAAAAACTAGTTTTATTTTAAATCGACGACACGGTTAGCGCAGAGGTCGAGTGATCGCCTACTGCGCAACGAGTCGCGGGTTCTATTCCCGTACGGGACAAATATTTTGTATGGCCTATAGAAATTGATTCCGGTCTGGGCGTATGTGCATGCGATATTCTATGTTTGTAACTGCACCCACGACACAGGAGAAAATCCTAGTGTGGGGCAACGTTTAAAAAAAATCTAGTGTTAACGTCTCGCACAATATCGATTTATCTTAAATCTCGATTTAAATTAACGTCAAAGTTAAATCGGCAACGTGGTCAATTTAAATTGGTTAAATCTAGATTTCAATTGCCATATCAATTTTCTAATAATTTCAAAAATAATAAATGGATTTATTTGTGCATAGAACTAGCGGTTTAATGTTGGACAATGATGAAATAGAAATCCAACAATAATTAGAAACCTAATTTTTTTCGCAAAGAAATGTTCATCCTGATTTATTTGAATAACGTATTACGTTATGTGATGACGAATTCCTAATACCGATTGCTCTAAGACATATACAACATAATTCTATTAACCTACTCATGTGTACACACTAAGCCTCCCTGGTTTTCCTCCAAACTCACTATGATATTAAATGGCCGATTTTACATATTGCTTAGGTCTCATTTTGAATCAGGAATTCAGGAATTCTCCTTTAAATCTTTGTAAATTTGTTGTTATACATATAATTTTGAGTCACTGGATAGCACAAATAAAAATTCTAGCGTCTTCTGAATTCCGCTTGTCTCCACAGTTCTCTTGCGGCAAATATTGGTATAGCTAAGTCCACTTTTTCTATCTCCGCTCGCATATACACGATTACCTCCGGTCCGGTCGTGTTGGAGGGAATATACGGAATCGTACGGCAGGAGTACCTCAAGGATCAATATTACGCCTTCTGGTTTTGAACCCTGGAGTACAACTAGATACTAAAGGTGGGATTCCGAGCAACGCGGCTCCGGCGTGTCACAATATCCATTATTTTATAATCTAACTAAGTGAAGGAGATTATAAGAATACCAAAAAAAAAATAAATTTGGGACGAAATTGCAAAGGTAGGTATTAAATAAAAAAGTGAGTATTTATAATTTTTTTGTCTAGCTTGGTTCATTTTCGTTTTAACGTGTGATTTTACGAAAAGCAAAAATAATCACCAGTCTAGCTGGTCACTGGTTGCGAAATAACTGGCAGCCGCAGCGATACTGTATCGCCACCCTCGGAATTCAAAGAGCGGAGACGCTGCGACGGAGCCGCGGCGTACGCACTGATGCAGCGGCAGTGTCGCTTTGCTCGAAATCCTACCTTGAGCCGACCTCTTGCTGAACACGCAGGACTTGTACTTCGCTGACAGCACGCTGGTCGTGGCGAAAGCACCCACGTAGGCATGAAGAGGTGGTTCTTATTGAGTCAGTTAGCTCTACCTCCTGATATTTACCATGGTTTTCCGGTTCCCGCGTTACCGCAGACCCCCGCATGGCTTCTTGTTCGTGTGACGGGGTTTTTGAGTATTGAACAAAATGGAACAACTAATTACTTAGTTAACTCGTTCTTTTTCGATCAGTTAAAATTAATTTAGATTTCATGGGTAACAAAAATGTTTTTTTTTTTGTTTTCCTTTAATAAGGCATGTATGTTAGAGATATTTAGTCCTTACAGTTGACCCTATAACTTGATGCCATAATTACAATCTGTTATTTTTATGGTTTTGAGCCAATTCGATTTCCGGACACAGCAAGCGTATAATTTTAAAGAACTTTAAACGAAGTTTTGCTTCGTTTTAAAAATAATGGGATGTTTTCTGTGAGTAAAATTTGCTATCTTCATTATTTAAGGCGCATAGTAACGTCAATCATAAAAAATCACTGCAGAAAAAACCGGTTCTCTTCATAAATATTGAATAAAAAAATCTTTAAAAAACATATGTTATTATTCAACGCATTCTTTAGAGAATGGTCTTTTTAATTTTTTGATAAATTAATTGAAACTTGGTTTAAATGTGACCCAAACATGCCTCGATTTTAAAACTATAAACCCAATCGCTTCGTAAATATTAGGTTAAATCACATACTTTCGATTTCAATAAATAAAGTGAACAATATTCTAGGGGATGGTCTTTTTAGATTTTTCTTATTCGCCTTTATTAATTTTTTATTGAAATAATTCATCTTACGCGTAAAGGTTTGCTTGAATATTCCCCTCACTCTCACTCACTCACTCACTCCTATGTAATCAGTGCGGGACGATCGACGCAAGGTCATTGGGAGCACTATGCGCCTTAAAGTGCTTTCATTCCAGGTGGAGTTAAAAATTTCTAATCTGTATACTTACTGAACTGCTTATTGGAACTATAAGCTTTGTACCATCCCTCTGTTAAGTGTGCGATTAGGTCAAATTAAACAAAACAAAATGTTTTCAAGTAATTTTAATCAATAGTTTCGTTAAAGTTTATATTTACATAAATTCTCTACAATATTTTACAATAAAATTCAATTTATTTAAGCAATAAATAATACAGTGCCAGAGATTGTTCAACAATATATACATAACGTATTTATAAATTTCTACATAGACTCTCCAGTGCTCATCTTACAAAAAGAAACTACAGGTAAGTAGTGCCGATTATCTAAAACATTTTGTATTTTATTTAATTGCGCCTTTGAACTCATCAACAGCCGATAGAACTTTACCTACAGTTAACTATATATAATAATAAAACAATGTTACATGATATAATGTTGAGTAGGAACTTTATCTTCCTCTTGTCGTGCTAAGCAGTTTCATCTAATACTTTGGTATAATAACCTATATGCACATATTGTACACCATTCCTCTTTGAAATGCGGAACAAATATGTAAGATATTTAAACAAATCTTATGCAGTCTAAGTAATAAATGACGTCAAAATGAATATGAATATCTTCAAAATTTATATATTTTATATTAAATTTATGCTACTGCTGCTTCTTTGATAACAGGATGTAAGTACCAATAGATGAGTAACCGATATCAAAAGCTTAATCAATATAGTGCTGATCCAAACAAATCCGTATTCATAATTTACTATCTAATTCGCTATCAATACTTCCTGCTTAATTAAATTTGCATAAACAGGAGATTCAATCACATTTTGATACAAACAAATCCACTTTTGTCACGACTGTACCCAGTGGTTGGAGTGTCTTCAATAAATAACATAGAATACTTTGTGCATGAATTTTATTACTCCATTCATCTTACTTGCATTAATTAACAACTTATTAGCTACGTATTTACATTAATTTACAAACAAACTGGAGTATTAGCACTCTAGGATTTCAATTTACATATTCATTTGGAACATTCAATAGGAATGATCGATAATACTTTATGTAAATATATATAAATTCGATGACTCTATCAGCGGTCGTGTTTTGTGAGCTGAAGGGGCAAGTCATTGGCCGGCGGCCGTTGCCGGCCGGGGCTCACAGAACGCGATCTCGCTTTGTTTTTATGTCTCTCACTGTCATCGTCGCTTTCGTCGTGGACGTTTATCTCCTCGTCCGAATCCGAATGCGATTCGTATCCTCGAGCTAACTGTATCGACTGCGCTGCCAGCAAAGCCGCTGCAGCCGAGTGAGGCACGAGCGCTTTGAACGCGCTGTTTTCAAGCGCCGGGTGATGCTTGAACGCTTCATTGTCAAACGACGGGTGTGATAGTGCTTTCAGTGCGCTGCTATCGAACTGTTGGTGCGAGAGTGCTTTCAGTGTGTTGCTGTCTGGATGCGCGAGCGCTTTAAAGGCGCTGTTTTCGCCGCCCATCTGAGGGGTGTGGTAAGGGTACCGCGAAGGGGACGAAGAACGAGAGCGGGAGCGAGAAGGGGAATGGGGGAGGCGGTGCGGGGGCGAAGCGCCACCGCGCTTCAGGAGATTCATGCGCTGATGGCGTCTCCACTTGGCTCGTCTGTTGGAAAACCAAACCTGTCAGTAACGGTAAATAAACGAGATTAGTATGTTGTTCTCACTGTGTTAATAAAATTATAAATTCATATATGTAAATTGGTGTGAAAATCATAGTTTGGATTAGGTTTAGAAATACATTAAAACATTTCAATTAAATATTAATTGGTTGTCAGTATGCGCTTAGAATGGAAATGAAGGTTTTTATAGACATACCTGCACACGTGCTTCCGATAGAGATGTTTTAGAAGCGAGCCGTTCTCTAGTTGAAACGCATGGGTAATGAGATTTCTCGAATTCTTTTTCTAGTTCTTCCAGTTGATCGGGGCTGAAGGTGGTACGGTTTCGTCTGAATTTAGGCTGCTCGCCGTCTAACGATCCGGAGTCATCGCCATCAACGTCTGTTTGAAAAAAAAAATATATTTTCCACAACGTTTTCTCGGTATACATACAAAACTTACATTTCAAAGTTATCCAAGACATATAAAAGAGTTCCTGGGTTTTTACGCATTGCCAATAACTAAATCCTTGTTATAATGGAGGTAAATTAAATTTGACAACGTGAAACAATATCGCCCAATTACATCCAATAAATGGATCGTTAGAAAAATAACTTTTCACATGTAGCAAAACCTAATTAAGAGTATTATTAGTTGGAATATTCTGAACTGTCATAAGCAAAATCTCATTTTGCGTATCTACTTTACTTTCAAATTGAATTATATACAACTATCTAGTTTTATGGAAAATAAATGGCATACACTTTAAAATGATCAATGAAAGTATATTCACCGATAAGTCCACGTCCAGATGAGGAGAGGAATCCTGTCTGAATAGCGTCATGGTGCGGGACGCCCGTCGGCGGGGCCGGTACTCCGGGAGGTAGCGGCAAGGAGCCCGGCGGCCAGACGCCGCCTCCGCCCGCCCAAGGAAAGGCCCCGTACGGCGGCGGGGCGGCGTATAGGCCGTAGCCCGCCGCCCTCGCGAACTCCGCCGCTGCCCGCTCAGCCGCCCGGTTTCTCAGTATCCTGTTGATGGACGACACGCTCGGTGCCGTGGCGTTTGTGCATACGCCTGTTGACAAAAACGTGCTAATAATTTTATGTACTTTTAAGGAGGACTAAAAGGAGCTTCTCAGTTTGACCTGTATGTTTGTCCGCGATTATCTCGCGTTCGGCTGAATCGATTTTGATGCGGTTTTCAGAAAAGTATTTGTAACATTTAGGAGAAAGTTTTGGTATTTTATATTAACTTAAAAGAACGAAAAAGAATAAAACCAACTTAAAAAATACCAATAATCATCTATACCACAGATAATATAATACTACAGGATCTATACTAATATTATAAAGAGGAAAGATTTGATTGTTTGTTTGTATTGAATAGGCTTCGAAACTACTGTACCGATCCTGATGAAAGTTGGTATAGAGATAGTTCGTTGGTAGGGGAAGGATATAGGTTTATTTTCCTACGGGAAAAAAATTCACACGGGAAAAAAATACGCGGGCGAAGTTGCGAGCGGAAAGCTAGTAAATAATATAATAATACAAACAACATCACAGTTTTATATTGAAGTCGGTGCCAAACTTAGAGCATAAGGTGCCAAGCAAAGCAAATATAAGAACAATTAATGTGGGTATTTCGTTAAAATTTGGCACCAACTTAATATGTGCTGTTGTTTGTATTCTTATTGGTATAATTTATGAATTTTTGGTATTTTTGAAGTCAGTATTATTTTTTGTAAAAACAATTTTTATCGCTTAATACTCGTACAGCCAGCTCACGTCAACTTTTCCGTGTTTAAAAAGGTACAATTACTAAGTGCCGTAATTTGATCTCGCTCCGCTTGGGTCTGTTATTCATTCCAGTGGACTAAACGATTAAGGATACAAAGTACACTTCACAGTGAAGTACACAGTCCCTACGAAAATGTAAATAATTATATTTTGACATAGTAATTTGACCTTTGAAAGGACATCATTATATTTGTCTTTAATAGAAAGTAGCCGGATTTTAGACAGGATTTGTTAACATTTTTGTAACATAAGAATTTTTATACACATAAGAAATACCTAATTTGTACATAATTGTATGTACCTTGGAATAAATTCACTTGGGGACACCGTTGGATAAATTGACCAGCAGTCTCTTGTTCAAGAGACCATATTCAGTTTCTTTGTGGTAAAAATAGAACTAAAAGTCTTTTAACAGCAAATTAAAACCTTAAAAATCAAATTAAATATTTTCTCTCTTACTTGTTTTAAACGAAAATTATCCAATCATATTCCATATAGCGTTAGTGAATATCGATTTCAAAGGTGATAATATTTTTTTTCAAAGGATGCTTCGATTTGCGTATAACCAGACACTTACACTCATATCTATAGTCAAATCAAAGTAATTATTAACGTAAAAGTTGTTACTTAAGTTGTGATATTTGTATAATGAGTACTGTGACAATAAAAAAATGTCTTATTATTGCGTTCGGTGGCGCAGTAGTTCGCGCGTCCGGCATGTGATAATGACGATTACGCTTTCGCAATGGTCACGACATGGGTGACTTTGGTCACCCATCTCGTGACTTAGTATTTTTAGTTATTAACTTAGTATTTCAAGCTCCTCCGTCTTTCAAAAGGCTAGCTAAGCCGTTGCTCGCAGGTGTATTTGCAATCGTTAAAATGCACCAACCTGCATTAACTGATAAGCATAACTTTCTTCACTTCATTCAAATTCTCGTTTATTGTATAAAAATCACAACTTAAGTACCTAACAACTTTTACTCAAGTAATTACTTTGACTTGACTATAGATACAAGTGTTAGACTGTTTAAGAGTAGTTCCAAGTAAGTGAATGTTACAATGATGAACGTAGGAACAGTACTAGTCTCAATGTTCACTCCGGCGCGTTAAAACCAATGCGTCATTGGTCGCTCAGAGCAGCGCAATTATGACTTTAATGCGTGCAGCGGATCGCGTGCGGGCGCAGCCTTGGAGCCATCCCATGTAATTTTCAGGAAACACTCCGAGTAAGTGCCATAATTTAATCATGGCCTGTCCGAGTGTAATTGTCGTAGAATTCGTTGTCGAGCTACTGAGCGAACGCGCTCGACAATCTCGCTACTATGCCATTACAAACTCGCTTCTGAATTGCCGTGTGACGGAACTAGGCTAAGCCGGTGTCTGGACGCAATATATTTAGGATTGTTGTTTATTGTGTAATACCTCATTTTGTTATGATAAATGTACCTACTTACTGTAAATCAGAATTGTGATATGTTTAAAATATAATTATAAGGAAGAATATGATACACTGGGCCGCAAAGAAAACGAGTCAGATAGAAAATTTTCAACCTTTGCTAAAGTTTTTTATTTATGCTATTTTATACAACCAGTAAAATTATATTCCATTTCTATTATATACGATTTCTTAAATTTGCTGTAAAATAACGTTTGAGTTGGTTTCTATTTAAAAAAAACTACTTTGTTACCACCATTCATTTCACCCATCTTAAAGCTAACTGCATAGTGTGTAAGCATAGATATTTCAATTGATAAGTAGAATATAGACAGGACCTAATTATGTAAGTTGTGTTTGATACTTAGAAATAAATAATTGACTTTATTTTATTCAATATGTGCCCCACCAACTTTTACTTGTATATTTATAGTGTCCACATTATAAATTTACTGATGAAAAACAAAATATGACTGCTAATTAAAATATTGTTTAAATTGACGCCATTCAACAAACCATATACAAACCATCATAATACTGAAATCGACATTTAAGAAACAACAGAAGCTGACAATGATGATAAGTATTTTAATTTATAATTCGATACCTTTTATTTATTTGAACAGTCCCGAATTAATAACAATAATAGCATTAAGTGAACAGTTGCCGTATTGTTGAAATAATATGCACAAGAGTGAGAAAAAAATACAACAAATTCTGACGATAATAACGCAGCTAACCACATAGCATCATTAACGTTCACACACCCGTTTTGCTTACTCATTATTATTGGAAACTGCTATTTAGGTTGTAACGACACCGAACAATTATATCAAGGAACAATAATTCAAGCCACATAATTGCTTAATGGACATCTTTAAAGCCGCGCAAAGAGACTGTTTCCTAGCTTGTTACACAAAATTGCGTTAACACACAAAAATAAACCGCTCCCCGTCGATTGTCATTCAAAACAGTTTAATGACTTCAAGACACGAACCGTAGCAGTAATGACGAAACAGTATTTAAATACCATCGCGATTATTTATTGTGAAATCAGATTTAATATGGTCACTGTTGGTAATGAAGCTCTATTGTCGAAGCTCTGCGCTGGCGCATCAAATAAAACGGACCTGTTATAATTTACTCAAAACACAAAGCCTTATACAGAATAATGGTAATGATCAGTTGCGGCTCTTCGCTCATTGTTAGCATGTCGAAAGCACAAAAAGCCTTCTACACAATTTGTTTGCTTCATAATCGATAGATTTAAGACGATAGCTCGGTAGATCAGCCTTCTGTTGCGGACAAAACGTCGAGGCTCGAAGCGGCCAGAACACTTCTAATGGTGACCAGTCATCACTTACCAGCCGATCTTTAATTATATTGAAGCGTTTGGTAAAAAGAAATAAAACCGTTGAAAATCTGTTAACGTTTTGTGGGAGCTCAGCGACGCGTCGCCGCTAGTTAATCTACTTCCATCGCACTATTCTCTTGAACGGCAAAAAACTCCTATGATCTTTAACAGAACAGTTAAATTGGTTTTTGTTTAGTAACAAGAAGTACCTATCAGGCGTTTGATCGACAATGGCGTTTTGGTTCCCAGTTCTTCGACGCGTTATTCTTAATTCGTTTAAGTCGAATTGATTTAGATTTACAGTTCTATTTCTAATCGCGGCGGATGTTCGTGAAATGTCTGCGAAGTAATTGAAAACACCAAGAAATCATATTATAATTTAAATAGCGCTGTATTTATATTTGTTACTATCTAAGTAGATATGCGTGTTTTTAGGAAAGTAAAGTCTGAGGTATAAAAATAATTTTACAAAAAATAAAAACCGACTTCAAAAACACTGAAAAGTTAAAGTTAATATAAGAATAGGTACAGATAACATCACTCTAACTTCTATATTAAAGTCGGTGCCAAAAGATGATCTCCTAGAAAATCTTAAAATTTGTCACCGACTTCAATATAGAAGTGTGATGTTGTCTGTACCTATTCATAATATATTATTTTTAACTTTTCAGTGTTTTTGAAGTCGGTTTTTATTTTTTGTGAAATATTTTTTATTTTTAACTTTTTAGTGAACGAAACCCTAATTTAATACCAGCATCCTGACTTTGGTGACCTATAGAACACCCCAGGAGTATACTCTATCGAATACAAAAACAATTTTGAAAATAGGTCCACATTTGGCGGCGTAATCGCGTAACATACACGCAAAAAAAACATACGCATCGAATTGAGATCCTCCTCCTTTTTTGAAGTCGGTTAATCAAGAACATGCTTTAGAATAAGATGTTTACCATAGGTAATAAGTAGGTATTGAACCAATTGCATTAAAATTGCAACTTGGCAGGAGTGTAGTTAAAATATAATCCGTCTGTATTGAGTCGTAAAAATATCTGTTAATATAACCTACCTCGGTTATACACGGTTATTTTTTTATCACCCTGGAAAATTTAAGGGACGCTTCACGACATGGTATTAGAATGTTTTATATATGAATAAAAAAAATAACTCGCTTACTTAATTTTATATTATTTTTTTAAAAAATCCAAAAAATGCTGCCTTAGTTGAAAGCAGGATTTTTAGAGATTTTTTTTATTTTTTTGAAATTTTTTTTAATTTTTTTATTTTATTTTTTTTATTTTTTATATAATAATGGATGTGTCCTGAAGCATCCCTGAAATTTTCCAGGGTGATAAAAAAATAACCGTGTATATTATGTAATGTCCTCCTAACCGATATTCGGTCACGGCGGCCAATCTCCACAGAGACTAGCCATCTGCGCAGGAGATATTATAGTGCACAGGTGACTGCGCAAACGCAAGTGCACTCTCTGTTCCTTCACTCGCTTAGTCCGATGAGACGGTTAACCGACACGACCGGGGTGAGATCAGGCGCAGGACCCACTGTTTAACGTGCCTTCCTAAGTACGGAGGAGCTTGAGATGTTTTTTAATTTTGGTCACCCATCCTAGGACTGACCACAGCGAATGTTGCTTAATCTTAGCAATCAAGCTCCTCAATCAAGGATATCATGTAACTGTATGCTCTATGTTCATAATATTTTAGATTATGGCAGTGTCACCTAATTTTAATACAGAGTAATTATATTTTAATTCAAAACATCGATCAAGCTATTAAGTGCGATCAATGGTTAGGTTCACTTGTTTGTTTAAAAATAGATCATTATCCAGCAACAGGTTGCAGGTGGGAATGCGATATCTATAATTGTTCTTTTAATGATTTGGGATCGAGTTCGGGTCCTTAGATGCCTAGTCACGGTCACGCAATTTGTCTAAAGTCGTTTAATCATGATTAGTCACAATGGGTTCCGCTTCTATTAAAAGGTTAGATGTTTTCAATAGAATCAGCTTGTTGCAGTATACTATTGCGATCACTTTGAGCTTTCAGCTTTTTTTCTAGCACAGCGATATTCACTTGATTTGTTTGATAAGAGCAGTCATGGCTAGCTTCGAATCAGTTTGGAGTGATTTTATTTTTACATACGTTAGTTGTAGAGGCACGGTCGCCGATAAGCAGCTTCCCATTCGCTCTAATAAAGGGCAAATTGGTATAAAATGTTAATGTTTCTACTCAATGTTGTTACCTGCCTAAAAGCGTGGCATGTCCAGAGATAAGACGATCCGGCGCCGTCTGCTTTGGAGTGTTTAATCTGGTTAATTTATCGATAATTGACGGAAAACCTTTTTGTTTGCGTTGCCGGGAAGTAACAGTAATTGTCACGCCTTTGAAGATTTACGCCCGTTTCTAAATTGAGACATTAACAGTCGGATCTCGTGCCTAATGGTTCGGAATGAATTTGTTGGTTTGTTTTACTTATACCGGTTCTTGTTCGATAGAATTGGATTGTCCCGGCGACCGCTCTCGGGGCCGATTGAGACGCGCTAATTTGTCTTTTTCTTTTATTCACTTAACAAAACAGACATGTTCAAAGTTCACGTTTGTCTGTTAGTTGGCACCCGAATATAGTGACAACCGATTGCGGACTTTCTGCATGTAATAATAAGGTAAAAATTGTACACAAAGTCGTTAGGAATTAATAGAATAAGGACTAATTAACACTCGAATCATAAAAAAAAACATTGTTTTTAATGAGAAGCATGAAACAACGAATCGTCATTTAGTATTTCTTTCCCCGCGCACATTCTTTAATTATTCATGTACCTTAAACGTAACTTAATATGATAAAAAAAACTGTTGTTTTTCTACATACTCGTATAAAATTGCATAAATTTTTTTACACCGTTACAAGACTGTTATCATAGAATCTGATTATTGAATAAAGGAGGTCCCCAATAGTCCATACATTTTTGCCCATGTGTGTACCTTGAGGTACACACTTGAGGATGTGTGTACCAAAATGTAGAGACAAATTTGAGGATTCCAAAAAATACATTATATCTTTTATTTATTTAGATAAAACTACGTAAATAATAAATAAAAGTGCTCAATTGCGTTTCGTTTCGTCTTCTGCAAAACCTGTAGTGTTTACGAAATATTTTATTTTTAGTAAATTTTTGCCTAATTTTTAATGTATCGTGCACTTAAATAAAAAAAAACATATCTTAATGGGATTACATCAATCAAAAGTGAAAAATAATAATATTTTAACTTGCAAATGAACTGTCTCTGAGCAAGTAAAAAAACGCCACAAAATGTTAAAATACGATCCAAATAAGTTACAAATGAAAAACGAAAAGAAAGCGCAAAAATACATGACAAACTAAAGGATGGAAGTATCGAAATAAAAGCAAAAAAAATCGCACGAGTTGTAGACAAGAATAGTCCGTTCCTGATTAATGCTGTACGAAAGTTTAAATAAATAAATAGTATCAATATTGTCCAGAACGGTATAAAAGAAAATGAGAAATAACAATCTGTCTAACCTAAAAAAGTTACCATAGTTAACAATATTTAAAAGTTCACTGAAAAAGCTCGCATAAAAAATCCTAAGTGTCACTTTTTTAGATGTGCTTTAAAGATAGAGCATAGGTAAATATTCTTGTAGGCTGCATACAATAATATTTTTACTCGATTTTTACTTTTCACACCTATCAAAAAAATACACAAAATTTTGTTCCAAAAAATAGTTATATCGATCATTAGATAGATTTTTAAAACCTGGAACTGGAATTGAGACAGTCGTGAAATGAAGCCAACATCTCAAAAACTCAAGAAAGTTTCAGTTCAGCGTAAGAAAGCATTCTACGCATACTACGCAGAGCCTAAGCCACTTTCGTCACCGTACCGGAACTGCATCGCCGAAGCACGTCGCTGGAACCAGTTAACGAATGAGTGGCGTCACGTCGTCTAAATGAATTATTGTTGGCTTTATGGGGAACATAAAACGATGAGATCGGAGGCAATCAGCCGGCACCCGCGGCGTGGAAGAGTAAAAAGGTGCCTACGCCGGCGGGGGGCCGACGTGGCAACCGCTAAACGCCTGCTCTGCACCCGCTCTCCTACCCATTTCAATTAGCAGTGAATAGAAACAGTAACAAAAGGAGTGCTATAAATAAACGCGCGGGTAACCGTTTCGCACGACGTTACCGAAACATGATTGACTTGTGATTTTTGTTGCGCGATTGTGTAATTCTCGTATTTGCAGTGTCACTTAGGCAACGTTTACAAAAAAAAAAGAAGAGAAAAGTCAACAACTTATTGTTACATACTAAACATTTGTGACATTGCTGTATTTCTCAAAATGTTTTTTTTTTATTTTTTGACATTTCTGTATATCTCAAAATTAATTAATTATTTTAATTATGTTCTATATTGTTTGCTTTTTGACATATTATTTGACATTAATTTATTTGACATTTTATTTATTTGACATTCTATTTTATTCGACTTTTTTAATTTGACATTGTGCTGTTATTTTATTTTATTTAAAATTTTATTGTGCTTTTATGTATAAGTCATTGGTCTATTTGTACTGTTAAACTTATACTAAATTAAATTAAATAAATTGAAATAATTGAAATAAACGTTTTCTGTTTATTGTATTACATTTGACGTTATTCGGCGTCCTCACAAAGATACATTTAACACAGTTATTAGTGAAATATCTAACTCGCAAAGTTTTCCAGATTTAATGGAGACTTCAATTACACACCTACAAAAAATGGTTCACATACACAATACGACAGTAAGGCTAGTAAAAAAATATGAAAAACCTTTTTCGGAACGTATAAACACGATCAATGGCATTTATCTATAGACCTGTTGATAAGTGTGTTGGCGATACACTGTTGGGAGCCAATTTGATGCTGTAACAAATTAATAAATGTATCGATTTATTGGAAGCTGCGCGGAGAGGGATTTGATTTATTCCAACAGCGCAGTGTCAACGAACAAAGTGGGACCTTGTTAGAGAATGTCATAGGACGTTTGAAAAAAAGTTTCACTTTAAAAACTGTTCGTTTTACTACTTTGTAGGTGGTGCCGTGACTTTTAATTATTTATTAATTTATTTCTTTAACGTACAGTGAATATTCGTAGACAGTTGTAACTATCATGTATATATTTTTTTAATTTCGTTTGGAAAAAAATTTGCAGAAGCTTGAAATTTTGTCTCACTAAGTCCAATTTCACCAATATTTAAACAGGTGATTAGTTAACTAAGAAACACGTTTTTGACATTTTCAATAAGTGTCAAAAACGGTTGTTTGTTAACTATAACCGCCTGTTAAATGTTCGTGAAATTCGACCTAAAAAGTCTTTGGGCATTTTTACCCGGTTTAGTAAAAGTCGCGAAAAAAACAAAATACTTTTAGATCCTGGTGCTTTCGTCTAGATTTCATTTTCTATAGTTATTTCGATTCAGATCAATGGACAAACGGAAATAATCAGTGTTTAAATGTTTTGTTAATTTTTATTTGAATAAAAATGACCATCCAGCAAATAAAAATATCCGAATAATACCAATCATGCGGTTGGAATGTTTCGTTCGTCTCACTCACTCTCTCTCTCTCTCTCTCTCTCTTAATCTCTCTCTCTCTCGCATATTGTCTCGTGAAACGGGTTATGTCACGTGCACTTTTGTAACATTTTACGTTACTTTTGTCCTTTTCATGTTACCACCATGTTGCACGACTCAGGATATTACTTTAACGATCAAGACTAACCTACCTAATTTTAAGACTGACGCGAGAATCGATATCATTTTATTTTTGCAAGAAAACAAGTAAAAAAATACTATTCTTATAATTATTATTTTAATACTTTTACGGTCATTTACGTGTTAATCCCACATTATTACATTAATCCTACCAAATTTTATTTTTGTTCGCCGTGGGTAAATGTCTCATAGTAGAATGCTCAAAGACCTGTGTAGACCGATTTTCAAAAATTCTCTCTGTATTTGATAGAGCATACTCCAAGGGTGGTCCCATGGTCACCAAAGTTAGGATCTGATGATGGGATTTTATAAAAATCGAGGAAAACCCTTAAATTTTTAGGTGTGTCCAACGTGTTTTATGTGTATGTTACGCGATTACTCCGCCAATTATTGTGGACCGATTTTGAAAATTCTTTTTGTATTCGATAGAGTATACTCCTGGGGTGGTCCTATAGTCACCAATGTCAGTATCTGATGATGGTATTCCATGAAAATCGAGGGAACTTTTAACTTTCACTAAAAAGTTAAAAATAAAAAATATTATACAGAAAAAATAAAAACCGACTGCAAAAACACTAGACTTTCTAGGACAAATTTTTAGACTTTCTAGATCATCGTTTGGCACCGACTTCAATATAGAAGTGTGATGTTGTCTGTATCTATTCTTACGAGTATATTATTCTTAACTTTTCAGTGTTTTTGATGTCGGTTTTTATTTTTTGTAAAATATTTGTTTGGTTAGGTATCAAGTGTGAATTTTACATGCTTGATCTGAATTGAATCTTTAGGTCACCTCAATTTTTTTTATTCTGATTTTTTCTTATATAAGAAGGATTGGCAATGATTATTTTTAATGTAGAGTTCAGCAGCATGTTATGTTTTGTTTTTTTTTTCTATTTTAATAGGTATCTACTTATATTCATAGTTTGTCATATCCGCTTTCGAGATTCGATTTCAGGAAACGCAATTACAGGGTCCTTAACCCTGTAAACGATCAAATATGTTTGTCAAATTTACGTGTTTGGTAAACTTGTTTGTTCGTGTAGGGCTGTGTTTGACGCGTTTGAGAAACGAACTACGTGTTTGATGTGTTTGAAAAGTATCTGGATTGACGTCGTGTTTGATGAAAACGTGAAGTTTGTCAAGCAAGTTTGACAAACATGTTTGATCGTTTAAGGCTCTTTAGGGAATACAGTCCCGTACGAGACTAATACGGAGTGGTCTCAGCTACTAGACCACAAAGGGGGTGGAAGCCGTGGAAGTCATGTAATGTTTTAAGCAATACTATCCATTTTAAACCGACTGTATTTTTTTATGTTCGTTACCTCATAACTCCGTCATTTTTAAACCGAGTTCCAAAATTCTTTTTGTATTTGATAGAGTATACTCCTGGGGTGGTCCCAAGGTCAAAGTCAGGATCTGATGATGCGATCCCATGAAAATCGGGGAAAAGACTAATTTAATACCAGCTCACCGAAGGTCAGCTGGTATTAAAGTAGGGTTTCTTTCACTAAAAACATTCACTAAAAAGTTAAAAATAAAAAAAAATTAACAAAAATAAAAAAACAACAAACATTGACAAATTGACAAATTTTAACACTTTCTAGGAGATCATCGTTTGGCGCCGACTTCAATATAGAAGTGTGATGTTGTCTGTACCTATTATTATATTATTTTTAACTTTTCAGTGTTTTTGAAGAAGGTTTTTATTTTTGTTAAAAAAATACCATATATTTTTTGAGAACACTGGATAATACATGTATTAAAAACGGTAGTGTGAATCATTATTGATAAATTATTATTTAGACAATTTTTTATACCCTTAGGTGATAAGGGTGGACTTCTCCAGAATTTTTTTAGACAATTATGGCGAAGTTTACTTCGCGGGCTCAGCTAGTAATAGGTATATAAATTTTAAATTAAGGGACAACAATCTCATTAAATTGGTTAAAAAACACCTAAGTTTACGATAGTTTTGTAACGATAACAAATCCGACCCGACCAAAACTAATAACCACAATTTTTTATTCCCTCAAAATATTTTCACACCCCATTATTTTTCAAACTCACACGTCATCGGTTTCGCTAATTAATCGGCGCCAGTCAATATCCGTAGGATTCGGGCTCGAAAGAATGCAATTAATCAAAATGTGGTCAGTAGCCAGAGCCGCCTATAACGCCTCGTAAACCGATATCGATTTAGACGATAACTTGCGCAAGCCATTGTCCGAAGTTGCCACGTCATCGCCAACAAAGGCGGTAGTGGGCACCTTATTAAAATTTAGCCTCTATGAACCGCTCTGTTTTGATAACCGCGCCCCCGAAAGCCAAGTTAGCGTCAGACACTCTGAAGTGGATACCGTTTACTGACAGATTCCCTTTGTATTCCGCGGTTTGTAAATATTAGGTTGGGGTGAAGCGATCAAGTCCCAGAAGAAACCGCTGATTATTTTTCATTAATGACATGTCAAAAATCTTGATATATATAACAAATGTGACTTTTTCTCTGAGCTCGTTCGGAAATAACAAGCTCTGAGGTTTGATAATAGCACGTTTTAGAGTATTGTTGTTTTGCAAGTAAATTACATGCGCCCGTTCAAAGTGTACCGCTAATAGTGTCTCTTATTAAATTTAATCAAATTGATCAGTTTCAATAAGCATGTACTCAGTCCGGCACGTGTTCGCGTCAATGGATAGCAATTGGGGGCGTGATCATTTTGTTGTAAATTTGATTAAAATTCTATTACTTATGATTCTTTAGCCTACCACAGACATAAGTTCTAATATGGAAGAGTCATGTGCATCAACATTCATTAGGTGGAAGAGCTCAAAAGTTAAGCTTTTACTTTGCTCTGATTAAAAAATATATCTCTTTTCAATCTTAATTTTCTATTAATCTGAATTTTTAATTTAAATCCTTATATTTTTGATTTTTTTAGTTCAGAATTAATTTATTTTATAATACCTAAATCTAATATATAAAATTCTCGTGTCACAGCGTTTGTAATCAAAGTCCTCCGAAACGGCTTGACCGATTTTTATGAATTTTCGTGTATATTCAATAGGTCTGAAAAAAGGTCGTAAATTATTTTTTATACCCCTAGGTCATAGGGGTGTTTTTCTTGAAAATTATTATGGCGAAATGTAGTTCGCGGGCACAGTTAGTATAATATGTATTATATAGATTAATATTTTTTTATTTTAAATGTATAAATAATGTAGTACTGAGTAACAATAACGACACGTAAGTACACATTTATGGCGTATCTAGTAAGTTTGAGAGATGTATCATTAGAGTCGTTGGGGGCTCCTTCGCCGGCAGGTGGTCCGGTCCGTCCCGGTCAACACGCTTTGATACACCGAAACCATCGCTCGGTCTAATGGAATCAATCATAACATACCGGACACATTCAGGAATTACATTCCACATAACGTCAAAGCGTTATCCAAAAGTAACGAAAACAAGTAAAATATGTAAACCTATACGTTTATGTGCTGCTATTTGAGTAATTTTTAACATCGAGAAAAGAATATACATGTAGGTTTTGAGTTTGTGGAAGATGCTTTTTTTTTGAGGCAAGGGAATCTGTTACGATGCCAAGAAGCTAAATTGACTAGACTCGGGTCTACTAGGGACTATTCCGCTGGTGTCCCCATAACCGGCTTAACCACCCTCCGAAACCTGTCCGCCCCCGATGGAGGTCCTACGTTGGGGATCGGTCAGGCCAATTCACCGAACGCAGCCCCTAATTGTGAAAGATACCTTATATAAACTGAAAAGGTTATAGGAATCATTGGTGGATCCAGGAGGGGCATGGAGGCCATGTCCCCCCCTCCTCAAAGACCAGGAATTCCATAATTCCGACTCAATTTTTAGCGGCACAAGGCGCGGTTACTTTAAAAATCAAGGTAATAAAAACTTTATTTTTGCTTAGTTGTGATTTTAACCTTATCAGCTATGAAAAAATGGACTTGTAATTTTAAGCTCCGGGTAGGAACCATGTCAGGATGCCTCCCCCCTCCCAAAATAACATCCTAGATCCGCCTCTGATAGGAATTGTCACAGATCTCTACAGATTTTATCATCATTAGCTGATGAAGGCAACGATGAACTGAAAGCTATCTGTAGCTAAGTAGAGTAAAATATTGTCTCGTGTAGTTACAATCACAGTTTTTATAACAATGTGTTCCCAATCTTAACTCTTTTAAAGCGTGCAATTGTCTAAATTCTACTTAACATAAACCCCAACTTATACGTAACTTGCTTTAGCACTCGTTTGTTTATTGTATTTATCGAAATGTATGTTTTAACGCTATTACTAATTAGCTGCATTGGTTACTTATTTATTTCATCTTAATACTGTAACCAAATGATGGAAAATGTAATGAAACTGTTGGTAACTGTAACATAAAAACGGAACAGAGGACACAACAGAGGAATATGCAATACGAAATATTATAACTTTCAAAACCAAAAGACAAGGAAAGAGTCCCGCATAACTGCACCCGCATTTTAAAAAAACACGAAAACGCGGAAACATATTTAAATATCAGCATTTACGACAAATATGTGAGCATTTACGTGAACCAGCGACATTGCATCGCGTGCAATTTTCGAATACAACTCAGCCATGGGCGCACACTGGGCAGCAATTATTTTAAACACATTTCAACAAATGAGGATAATGTCAGTGGGCTGAGCAGATAAGAGTAAAAAAATTACAAAGGTCGGGTTAGTTCTTTTACATTTGTTCTTTAAACTTTTAATGTTCTATTTTATTTTCTCTGGCGTTTTACTACAATAATATTTATGAATATATTGGAATAAAAATAAAAGTTTAGAATAAAATTAAAAGACATCCAATAGAGAAAATCTTTATTACACGTAACTACAGCTTTGATAAGAACATATTTTGCGGGAATAAAATATATTTAATATAGATGTTTGTCCAATCATGCGCTAAGAAATTACGGCACCCCCTGTGGATCAAATGACTGTGAACCAATTTAACAGCTCAGTTTAGCACAGTGTTTCCCATCAAGAATGTTATCGTCTCCTAATCCGGTCCCAGTGATATCGTAAACCAGAAGTGGTCTTAAGCGAAACCAGTTTCACAGGCGATTGCACGCACCCTACCGCTCTGCACTACTCACTAGAGAAAATACGAACACACCGTTTTCAATACACAAGTCGTCAACAAGCTATGCTATTTTCAGTCTTACACGCTCAAACAAAGGCGCGAATATGGTGTGGTTATGTGGCAGGTTTAAAGACGTTTTTATAGTAATAGTGAAGTTTAACGTCACGCATGGGCATATGAGAGGTGTCTTTGGCGCAATTATCGCAATTGGCTCGTTGGCCTCAGCTTGACGCCCATCTTACTCACTGATATCTATTTACGTATCATGATCGAATAATTGAATCTTATCAATAAATGAAAGGCAGGCAGCTTGCATTAAATGTTAAAACTGATAATTACTAATTTTGCTCTTTCGAATGACATTAAGTTAATTGTAACCCATTTTTTCTGTTCATTAAGAGTTGAAAGTTGTTTTTCAGCTTAATGTATGTTAGCTCTCCTTTATTCACTAATAATTTATATAAAGTAAATTTAGTAGAAGACTTCAATTTGCCTGTACAAAACCTGTTTATTCGATGAAAAAATTTAATTCTTTCTAGTGTACGTTGATTTTCAATGGGGGGTGTCCAGACCCCCAAGCCCCAGTTAGTTAGTTAGTATACAATATATATATTGTATACTAACTAATATATAGAGATAAAAAATGATTTGTGTTATTTTATTTACCGTATTAAATGATTATTATATATTATTAATTGTTATTACATAATTCTTATTAACGTGTTGATAATAAATGCCATATTTAACCTCTCAATAAGTCGCTTTGTTAGTCTGCCAGATTTATTTATTTTAGCATAGAGATTAATGGGATCTTAGAGAGGACTAATGTGCATTTTGTTGCAATTCTAAATATGAAAAGGGTGAAACAGGGTTTGAAAGTAACAACTGTTTAAGAACTTATTAAAGCAAAACGACAATCGCAGGAGATAGTTACTATCCCATCATTTTTTAACTTTTTCCATAGGTGGGGTACAGATTTCTGCACTTGCAGTTACCTAGTTCGTTTTCTGTGATATTCTATAATAATATTTGCATTAAAATAGTTCATTAATGTAATAATTAAGTAATAATTATTATTCATGTTGCTTTCTGTTGCCATTGAATCAATTGGATCAAGAGAACATAAACTAAAGTTTATGTTCTCCGTATTGCGTCCTCACCTTACATGAAATATTTGTACTCCATGGTATCGGTAACGCTTTATACATCAAAGATCTATCCCACGGTATTGAGAGTATCTAGTTACATTATAAGCAATCATAGTCGCTTATTAATTTCCCCACCTCCAAGACAAAGAGGCGTGATCGCACACAGGCGTTACAATATACATCGTGGTACACGCATCGCGCAGATCATGTGTACCCGGCTTTGTTTTCCTTTTTGGAGCACATAGCCCTAAATCCAATACATCTACTCATATTACGATGTATCCGGTAAGCGGTCGGCCATTAACGAAACTATTAGACCATATTCGGGGTTGCATTTCGATGGCTTTACCTATTGATCCCACCAAGTATTTGACACTCGGCTAAAGTTCATTACTCAATAAGTCAAATCCGTTAATTGGATACATATCTGCTTCGTAAGCGAAGCCGGTGTATTCCTAATCTTGCGGCACTAGTATGGTGTTAAGTAATACGGATAGTTAATAATTGAAGGGTATTTTGGTTTGGAATTTTAATGTTATTATAGCTTACAATTTTGACCGCGTGCAATGGATGTATGGTGTTGAATGCTGAAGCTTCTTAGTGATTATGTTTTTCGTAAAAATTTATTGTATATCTCCCCCAAAATTTTAATTTACTTTCACATATTATGAAAGAAGAAGTCGTATATTCATCACAAAAATCTCTATTATACATATAATCTTCTTCTTCTCTTCTTATATATAAAAATGAAACGCTGTGTTTTAGTCTCGCAAAAACTCAAAAACGGCTCGACCGATTCTTACGAAATTTTCTGTGTGTGTTTGAATAGTTCCAGAGAGGGCTTATATGTTTGCCGTCTATCGGGCCCACTATTATAATAATATTAAGAAAATTATCTAGTTTACTTATAATATTTTCAGATAATTCTATCCATCTAGGCAGCAGTGACTGATTATTTCATTCATCATCATCATCATCATTTCAGCCAAGAGACGCCCACTGCTGGACATAGGCCTCCCCCAGGGATCTCCAAACCGATCGGTCCTGCGCCTCCCGCATCCAGCGGCTTCCCGCGACCTTCACCAGATCGTCGGTCCACCTTGTGGGGGGCCTACCAACGCTGCGTCTCCCGGTACGTGGCCGCCACTCAAGGACCTTTCCGCCCCAACGGCCGTCAGTCCTGCGAGCTATGTGTCCTGCCCACTGCCACTTAAGGTTTGCAATTCTTTGGGCTATGTCGGTGACTCTAGTTCTTCTACGGATCTCTTCATTTCTGATGCGATCGCGTAGAGAAACCCCGAGCATAGCCCTCTCCATTGCCCTTTGAGTGACATTGAGCCTTCTGATGAGACCCATTGTAAACGGCCACGTCTCAGTTCCGTACGTCATCACTGGCAACACGCACGAATTGAAGACTTTCGTCTTGAGACACTGCGGTAGATTGGCCGAAAATATACTGCGTAGCTTCCCGAACGCTGCCCAGCCGAGTTGGATTCGTCGATTTACCTCTTTCTGGAAGTTGGACTTACCGAGCTGGACTATTTGTCCCAGGTAAACATATTCGTCAACAACTTCCAGTGTAGAGCCGCCAACCTTCACAGGAGTGGGTACTACATGGGAATTCACCATGATTTAGGTCTTGGCCATGTTCATTTTAAGACCCACTTGTTGGGAAACTCTACAGAGGTCTTCGAGCATTGTGCCTAGATCTTCCACGGTCTCAGCCATGACTACGATATCATCGGCAAAACGAAGGTGGGTCATGTACTCGCCGTTTATGTTGATGCCGAGTCCTCTCCAGTCCAAAAGCTTAAATACATCCTCCAACGCGGCTGTGAACAGTTTCGGCGATATAACGTCACCCTGTCTCACACCACGCTGAAGTCGTACTGGTTTCGAGTTTTGGTCCTGAAGGCGGACTGACATGGTGGCGTTTTCGTACAATGACTGCAACACTTGGATGTACCGATAGTCTATTTGGCACCTCTGGAGTGATCTAAGTACGGCCCAGGTCTCGACAGAATCGAAGGCTTTCTCATAGTCCACAAACGCCAAGCATAGTGGCAGATTATACTCCTCGGTCTTCTGTATAACCTGCCGCAGCGTATGGATGTGGTCTATGGTACTATAGCCTTTACGGAAACCGGCTTGTTCGGGAGGCTGGAAGTCGTCAAACCTGCGCGCGAGACGATTCGTGATAACTCTCGAGAACAGCTTGTATACATGACTCAGGAGCGTGATGGGTCTGTAGTTCTTCAACTGGGCCCTGTCGCCCTTTTTGAAGAAAAGTGCCACCACACCCCTGTGCCATGCTTTAGGCGTATTGCCCTCGAGTATGATGGAGTTAAATAGCCTCTGCAGCGTTTTCCGGACTGGTAGTCCACCCGCTTTCAAAAGCTCAGCTGTAACTCCATCATCACCCGGTGCCTTGTTGTTTTTTAGCTGTTTGAGAGCCACACTAATCTCGTACAGGCTGACGTCCGGGATGTCTTCGGTGTAATGCCGGATCAATTTGGCTCTAGGATCTGTAGCCTGAATGACAGGTGCCTGCGATGTTGTGTAAAGCTGTCCATAGAAGCGTTCGATCTCAGCCATAAGCTCAGGTCGAGACGTAACGACTCTGCCGTCCTCTGTCTTCAGCTTCGTCAGCAGACTCTGACCGAGTGACAGATCTCTTGCGAACACTTTGGAGCCCTTGTTCCGCTCGATGGCTTCCTTAATACGTTCCGTATTAGATCGGCGTATGTCGCGAGTCAGAGACTTCGAGATCTGTTTGTTGAGTCGCCGACGAGCATCTTCAGAACACTGCAGACCCATCCCACGCCTTTCTTCCATGAGCTTAATTGTCGGCTCTGAGATCTTGCTCCTTTGCTTAGTACGGCTGGGTTTCAAAAACTTCGAACCCACCGTAAGGACAGTTTCCACAAACCTGTCATTATATGTGTCCACATCCGTGCAATCCTCCAGGCAAGCGAAGCGATTCTGCAATTCGAGTTGGAAGCGTTCGGGGTTTTGGATCTGGATGGCTTCAGGACGGAGCGTTGACTTCCTCAGTCGATACCTCTCAGCTTTTACGTTAAGATTCAATGCGCCTCTCACCATTCGGTGATCGCTTCCCGTGTTGAACGCATTGATCACTGAGACGTCATTGAAAATTATTTCATTAGATATTTATAATTCAAATCTCTTTATTCTATATGGTTTGAAAAACCATTCATCCAACATATTAAACCATTAGTAAAAAAATTATATGAAATTTTTTGTCGGCCGTGCCTATTTTCACAATAACGCCTATTTTTGATATTGAAAATAGTGTGTTGTGTGTAAAACATTTAGTGACTTTTCTCAAGTTTTTAGAGGCGCTGCATTATTTGGAATATTTTTGTAAAGGTAAAGTGCATACACTAAAACTTACCTTCAGATATAAGTCTCTCTCGGATTTCCCAAGCGAAGATCGTGGGGTTTTCGCGTTTATATTGCTCTATTTTAGACACGACAGCTGGAGTGGCAACCTTAGGTTTGCTGCCGCCAATCAGCCCCGGAGGTCTTAACGTGCCTGTAACAAATTTATCACATGCTTATTGGGATTACAATAATAACAAGAGCTTAAAAACTAATATTGAATACGTTATATAAATAATAATTCTGCAGTAAAATTTTTAAATATTCGATTTAAAATAACTTAATGTATTCTATAATAACATCGGTAGTATACGTACGTGTATGCATTAGGCAATTTTATGAAACATAAGTGGGAAAAGGCTGTTGATGATATAAAATTCGGTACTAATTCTTATTGCCGAATGTATAGGCTTATTTGAAAAACAGCTTATAAATAACGGACTCAATTCCGAAGTGGCCGCTAAATTTGCTAATGTTATAGGTGTCGCTAAACCATTTTCTTATTCTGGGGTAACTGTCAAATGCAACTGACATTGCTAATTTGAATCTGATGTTTCTAATTTAGATGGTCAATTCAACTTAGCTTTAGCCGTCCAAACAGTATTCCAGACTTGAGATTTCAAGACATTCTTAACTGACTATTTTGAGCGGCGACTAAAATATTCCCGATTAAAATTAAAACCTTGGTAAAATTTGCAATTTTAGTAATGAATAATACAAATCCAAACAACAAATGAGGTACAAATTTTAATTTTGCCCAAATTGATTGTTTTCACCTTGAATAAATGAGAAAAATTTTTTTTTTGTAGTTACAATTATATTGTTAAAATAAGATATAAATGAACAGTAAATGTTTTAACTTCTACTTATATAAACATTAACCCCTTTTAGTTTCTTTAACAAAAATATCATGAATTTACTTTTAATATTTTTACCATAGCAACACAAACACAATAAACTAATCTTAGACATTTTAGAATTACGCTTAAGCTCTGCCTAAATTTAGTTGGCCTGTCACCGTAGAATAGCATGGCCGGTTAAGCATGTGCTTAACCGGCCATTTAAATTAAGCTTAAATTTAGAAATTTTAGCTTTAACTAATTTAAACGGCGGGTGCCCAGAATTGAGTCCAATATCTGGTAAGTGGAAAGAGTGTACCACATACATTTGTATCAAACAATTAATGAGTATCCGTAATTTTAAAACGTTTAGGCATTTACATTGTTCCCACCGAGGCACCTGCCAGCAATCGATAATGTAAAGGTACTTAAATCAAACCGTGAACTTGTATAAACATACCAACAATAACGTCACGATACCAATTGGTGCAGTTTCATTGAGTGCTAAACGTGAGGAAACGCGACTCGATCGATGCGAATATTTTTTCTGGACTACAATTAAAGCTCCACTCGTCTAGAGTACTTATCACAAAGCATTAAAGATCATAGCGTTTTTTCTTAGCCGCATAATTAAATTTGCTGTTGTGCGTTCAAATGGAAGGTGGACATCCTATAGGTTGGTAAAAAATGATAATCGCGCATCGCAAAGAATAACAATGAAAGGCTTAAATTGTATTAATTACGAAATAATCCGAGTACTCAGACGCAATGGCGGCGCGAGATGTGAATTTTAATTAACTATCATGTTTCTGATTAATTTTATTGAACTCATCATTCTCATTTACTTTGAAAAGCATCAAACATAGTTATACAATCACATTGTAGAAAATTTCCAAAAAATATAGGGGTATAACTAAGGTATGTCCTTCTAACCGATATTCAGCCACGGCGAATCTCAAAAGAAATTAGTCATCTGCACGGGAGATTATTATTATAGCGAGCGAGTATCTTATATTATTATATTTTACATCTGTCATGTTCGGTAAGTAGGTCCTTATTACCCCAGAATGGGGCTTGTAGGTGACCAATTTACGCTCTAGGGTAATAATATAGCTAGAAAAGCCCTAGGGCTGTAAGTAATTTATTGCCAGTATGATGGTTAGATGTACGCGAACTTTTTGAAATAGTGAAGTGTTTTTTTAATTACTTACCGCCCTAGGGCTTTCCAAGCTACATTATTACCCTAGAGCGCTAATTGGTCACCTACCAGCCCCATTTGGGGGTAATAAGGACCTACTTACCTCACAATCGAGATGTAAAGCAGAGTAGTTAGCTCGGGTGTAAGCACCAGTTGCACCCTCGAAATATAGGCGCCCTCGCTGCGCTCGTGCGCCTAATTATCTCGGGCTGCAATTGATGCCTTACAGCCCTTAGCTACTAATCTACTATTACAGTGTTGGTAAGTCCCCCACAAGGTGGACCGACGATCTGGTGAAGGTCGCGGGAAGCCGCTGGATGCGGGAGGCGCAGAACCGATCAGTATGGAGATCCTTGGGGGAGGCCTATATCCAACAGTGGGCGTCTCTTGGCTGAAATGATGAGCGAGTATCTGCGAAAACATAAGTGCACTCTCTGTTCCTTCACTCGCATAGTCAGATTGATTACGTTTAGATGCAGAATGTCCACTTCTTTAATATTGTTCGTGTGGTCATTTATTCCAGAAAAATAGTCATGTTGCTCGTATAGTTCTGAAGCACTATCCTCTATACTACTCTATAGGAAATTTGCATAGTTTTACTTTTATACTACCCATAGTTTTTTATAAGACAACTTGGTGACTTTTTATAAAAACAACAAAGTTTTAATGGTTATACATTGCCAGATAAGGAGATCCGATACGCCATGTAAATGTCATGTGGCACGTCCATGCTTCGGTAAAAAATCTATCCGTAAATCAGGAAAGAGACGGAATCAAATGTTTAATAGATAATGACTTCATTCATTTAACTTCTCACAATACTTAAAAACATTATCACGGTATAATATATTATTGAATATAGTACGATTTATCACTAACAAGAACATGATCACAGCTTTGTGCATATTCCCTTATTGCGTTAAATGAACTAATAATTTAAATTTTAGTTTATTTTAGTCGAAGATTCACAATTTATAATAGCTTGACTGCAGGTCGGTAACAAGTGGTTGGGACAACTCGTGGTAAGTCACCATTTAAGAAAGATATATTTTTCAAAATCTTTTACTAATATGATAGTCAAAAAATCATAAACTGTCTAATAAGCAGTATCTACATTTTCCTGCGGGGTATTTTTTGTGCTGTAAATATTAGTAGTGCTGTAAACAAACAACTGAATTGTATAGAGATAAAGTACTTACTTATGTACTTTATCTCTCTTTAAGCATAATTATTATATTGAAATGATTAAAAGTAAGAATTAAGTATGTAGTAGTAGGTAGGTATTATATTATCTGCGGAAAGAACTAAATAATAGTAGAAATAAATAATAAAACAGTGGAATACAGTTGCGAAACTTGCGATGTAGTTTTTTATTACGCATGTGCTTATTCTTATCTATAATCTAAAAGGCGGAATAAAATTAGTAATGTTTTATTGAAACGAAATCATTGTTATATTGTTTTTAAATAATAAGAGTATAATCAAATTTTATTGGATTGAATAACTATACGCCACTCACTAATCTTATAATCAGTCCACTTTTATCAGAGTTGATGACGTTTACGTCTTTACATTGGTAAGAAAAGTCAAGCCGTAAATCGCACAAAATATTATTTTGTGCTTGTTTATAACTCCATAATACGAAAAATATATTGTGCTCAAATAATGACTAGTACTTACCTATTTGCCAATCCATCATTCATTAATTTAGAAAATAAGTGTTATTTTTATTGTATAGCAGTACTAAAGGTATAGATACTAAGATATATTGTGGAATGCTTTATTAGCCTTTAGTAACCTTACATTGACACCAGACATAAATAATAATTTATATATGTACTTATAGAAATTCGTAATAACTATAATCACTGACAAATATTCGTAAAAAATACTCGGCACGCTATTGTTGCGCCCACTCAAAATTCAAAGGGCATCAACTGCTTCATGAACTCGCGAAATATTGAATAAAAAATTTTGAATTCCACAATGCCTAAATCAGTTAGATAAGTGACGAGCGCATGCTCCGGGACAATTACGTAAAAACGCATCTGACGCGGCATTCCGCCGAGCGGCGCTCGCGCACCGTTTTTACCACGCGCGGACAACCGTCCTCCATACCGATAACACGCTGAATAATTCATCACATTATATTCACATTTTTATCAACGCCATTCACGATAAATTCATACGGGTCTTTATGTCTTGATAAAACTAAAGCTCAGCTCCAAAAACGGCGTAGACGCGCAAAAAGTAATGCGTCAAGTTTACACTTCTGATACTGGGCCGCAATAGGTATAGCCTATACAATACTATATCCGCTGAATTGGAGCAGGAGCTTAATATGGCGAGGTTGTGGGCATAAGTTAGCATTGACCACGTATGGCGTTATTAGAGTCGCGTGATAACTCACGGTAACAATGATACACGTAGTTAGCATAATAACTTCGCATATTATACTCGTAGTGGTTCTTAAGTGTGATATGGGTCAAAGGTTTATTAGTATGCTAAAGTAGTAAAAAGTTCGAGCTTAGTAAGGGGCAAGGTGAAAACCCTCATAAAATTTTCCTTCGTGCCGATTGCGACCTACAAACTTTTCCCGTAAAAAAAATGTGAACAAGTCTTGATTCGGCACTCATGGTACTCGTACTATTAAACACACATATAATTACTAACAATTTTACGGTGTGTGTCACCGTTACGAGCCTTTTACGTACGTGCTCGAAATTCAAGCCTTTCACCGTACACTATGTTTTGCTGGGCGAATGAAAATCGATGTTGGTGGTGCAATAGCGTTCTATATTGATTGATAGGTAAATTGCGGGCCGGCGCATGGATCATTTTGCGATAATTAAAATCGGCTCGGAAGGTAATCGCATGACGGCGGCCAATTACTGGCCGTTGCCTAGGCAGAGGCGGATCGTGTGAGGAACTGTGGCTAAATGTCTATTATTTGCGCAAAACGCACTCGCGTGCTCTCGAAGCGCTCTTGCTTCTGGCTTAAGCGGAGCATACACGTTAATATATTTTTAAATTGCCTCGTCCAGGTCTAAAGATGTATGCATAATAATCTTATTTATAGTTGGTAAATCTAGATCCAGTTATTTTGTTTTTTTTACTAGATTTATATTTTTCACTATCGTTCCGATTTGACCGAGTTCTATCTTTAACACACATGAAATGTTTCGTCACATCTATACGTTTGTTTGGTTGAACGCGCTAATCTCTGGAACTACTGGTCCGAATTGAAAAATTATTCTTATGTTGGATAGTCCATTTATCGAGGAAGGCTTTAGGTTATATACCTAATATCACGCAAAGACCATTAGGAGAGGAGAATCAATAAAAAAATGTTGCTAAAACAGAAAAAACATAGAAGATATAACTAAGAACGCGTTGAAGTCTTTTATAAGGCGAAACGTAGTTCGCGGGCACATCTAGGTAGTTATAATATAAAGTAACTCGTAGCTGTGCCCACGAACGACGTTTTTAATAAACTCAAAACTATAGTATTCTTATTTTTTGGATGAGATATCTCAGCTTCCTGTGAAAATTTTTAAAAATCTATCCTTAGTGGGCGTCTACATGAGCCCCTGTACCGAATTTCAAGCTTCTACGTCCAGTTATTAGGAATAAACACAGAAGATAGGGAAGAAGAATATTTTACTATTTTTTTTAAATGTCCAACACATTATAGGGTATTTAAAAATATTAGATATGTTAGATTCATTCTATAATACACAACCAAAAACTATTGATTTAAAATGTCACATGAGTCATACCATGTAAGGTAAATTTTCTTCATTCTTGTCACGTAGCGACCTCCCACTCCTTAACTTCAAATTGCTTTATCTGAATAGTATTTTGTTATTTAGACAAAGGAAGAAAAACATGTGTTTATTAACACATATTCTTATTATCTAACTAACGGAATAATTAGTTTCCATTTTTTATACCTACTCACCGCCTCCGTGGTCTTGTGGTTACGATCACCGTGTTTCGATCAGGAGATCCGGGGTTCGATTCCCAGTGGGGGCAGAAGTTTTTCTGTCTGGTTTGGTTAGTGGTTGGGCTTCTTAGTCCGCCTGGCTAGAGACCACCGTCTTACCTAAGTTTGTCGCCATAATAACAATGTATATAGCATTGAGGAGTCCAGGTGAAGCTCGCTTCCATCTTCAGCCTTATCGTCACCTACCATCAGGTGAGATGAAGGCGAAGAGCTTCCCTGTCATCATTAAATAAAATAAACAAATACTCAATCCTCATACTTGTTAAAATAATTATTATTATTTTGCCCTTTGCCGTTATTTTGATACCAAATAAAACTTACTCTATAAAAATCATATACATTTTTATAGCACAAACATATATACAATTAGAATATTAATAATTTTAACTTATTACCCAAGGTACGTAAACATTTCCTAAGTAATTTTTACTTATCTTGGGTAATAAGGACCTTATCTCTTCTTATATATAAAAATGAAACGCTGTGTGTTTGTCTCGCAAAAACTCTGAAACGGCTCGACAAATTCTTACGAAATTTTCTGTGTAGATTTGAATAGGTCCAAGGAAGTTTTAAACATAAATTTGGACCCGGTAGGTGGCGCTGTAATCGGGCAGGACAACGTCTGCCGGGCCCACTAGTTGTAAAATAAATAAAGTATGATTGATAATGTTTTTTTTAAACATCGTATTTTTACTAATTGCATCACTGCGAATATTTTCATGCGTGTACCTAGCTTAGAACTCTATTTACATCATCCACTCTGTGGCAATAATAATAGCTGTATTAAAATCATGTGCTATTGCAATGTTTTTACAACTAGCACGCAAAACTTTGTGATTACTAGCGCCATTGCAATTCACCACTGAATCGACATGAACATTTTTACTATTCTTATTTTGAAATGTAACTCAGGCGTATAATCTTAATATATAAAATTCTCGTGTCACAGTGTTTGTAACCGAACTCCTCCGAAACGGCTTAACCGATTTTTATGAAATTATTTGTGTATATTCAGTAGGTCTGGGAATAGGTCGTAAACTATATTTTATTATGGCGAAACGTAGTTCGAGGACAGAGCTAGGCTAATATATAAGATTCTCGTGTCACAGTGTTTGTTACCAAACTCGTCAAACGGCTTGACCGATCTTTTCGTTTTTTCTTTGTGTAGGCTAGGTTTGAGAATAGGTCGTAAACTATTTTTATACCCCTAGGTGATTATTATGGCGAAACGTAGATCGCGGACACAGCTAGTCTACCAAACTCCTCCGAAACGGCTTGACCGATCTTTATGAAATTTTTTGTGTATATTCGGTAGGTCTGAGAATAGGTTGTAAACTATTTTTTATCATGACGAATCGTAGTTCGCGGGCACAGCTAGTAACCTATAGATTACCAAAAAGTACTAATATACCTAAGTAACGCACGGAACAAAGACAAATTTTCTTTCATCGATTGTAGTTTTTTATACAACAAAGTTAGCAAACGCGCAAAGCTGATGGTAAGTGGCTTACAGTGGCTACAGTATATGGTTCCTTTAAGACTCACAAATCTACAGCCCCCTACAAAGACCCAATTTAAGTAAGTTGCCAACTTATGACATATCAAATGTTGAATCACCACAGGACCCAGTAATTTCACTTCCTGTCTCACCCTCCGAACCGGAACACAGCAATGCAAACACTGCTATTTAGCGGCAGAAATAAATAAGGTTAAGGTACTCGCACAGATGATTCTAGTATTGAGGCCCTCCTAGACAAAATGTCTTTCGATAATCGCTAACGCAATCACTAAATCGACAATGTATGGGATTTGACAATTGCGCTCAAAAGCTAAACGAGGGCTTATGTCAAATCGCATTCGTTTTCCTTCTAGCGATTGCGTTAGCGATTATCGAAATGCGTCTTGTCTAGGGGGGCTGACCCCTTAGACAAAAGTCACACGCTAATTTTTCCACAGTCGTTCCGCGGAAAAATAATTTTTTCTGCGAATGTGAATTAGATGCGGAAAATATAGCGTGAGGTCGTCACATGCTAATGTCATTTTCATAATTTTTTTCTGCGAAACGACTGCAGAAAAATTTGCGTGTGGCTTTTGTCTAAGGAGGCTGTAAGGTACTCGTATAATAATATAAAATGAGATGAACAAATATCACGTACCAAAACTCAAAATGCATGCTAGTTAGGTGTAGCGAACGAATCTTTCATTAGGGAGTAGAAAGGCGTTTACTAATCGGATTGATTATTACCCGAATTACTTTATTGGCCACTTAACTGCTTAGCAGAAAAGGAAAGCTATTAATCATCAACGCCAACGAGGAAGTAGGAATGAATAAAGGGCATAATACGCGCCCAGGGCGTCGGCTAATACTTTTCCAACAGAACACTCGGTTAGGGACGCTTAAAGTCATTACACGGTGACTCTTGAAAGAAGGACAAGATCTTTGTAAACGAAGTAGAATGGCTCGAATTCAGTTAATTAAATTTGTATTAAAAGTTCTTTATATTAGCTGGCGCTAACTATCGCCGGTTTCGCCCCGTCACGCACCTCATAGATCAAAATCTGGAGCGGCGTAGTGGCTTTGGATGGGCCTGATTTATTGGAGTTAATGCAACGCGTGTGCTAACGATCGGTGAATCAGTGATTGATAGATTTTTATCGAAAAAATTGCTTGGCGCTCGCTTCTTCAGAAGCAATTTATAAATATTTTGTGAGGGCCCTAGACACGACTGCTTTAATGATACGCGTATCGGTGCACTGGTTTCAAACAGAAATATGTGTCACATTAAATTTATTAAAAACTATATCTGCTTACAAATTAAAAGGGCTTAATTTAATGTTGCGTAAACTGATAAAGATATAAACCAATGGTGCCTAGCTTACTAATAGCTAATAGCCTCAGTGATGACTATTGACTTTTTTTAAAAGACTGAGTACATTATAACAGACTTCAATAATAGTTTGTACCATTCCAATAATAATCAATTTTATTTGGTTCAGTAATACAAATGCAATTGATATTTCTTTAAAAATTTTAAAAGAAGTGATAATTTCACTATTTTCATTCCAACTAATAACAACATGAATATTTTATGATGCTACCAATAACTACTAATTTGGTGTCGATGCGTGTTGCGAGAAAAATAGCTGCTCTTCGTACACTTTCTACTTAAGAGTGTAGATTACCAACATACATACCTACATATTAATAGTCTGAACAAATTGAAGACCAGAAATTATTCAATACAATTGTCTTAAATCTTTTAAAGCGATAAATACAATACCTGTATATATGATATACGACGGTGAAAAAATACATCAGCGCAAACGCTGAGATAATAAACAATTAGAACAAGAAACATAATGCTCCAGAACTTTCATAGGATGAGAAAACTGCACGTGATTATGTCGATGTAGATTAGAGTCTCTGCTTTGAGATTTAAGAAACGATCGCGATATCCAGAAAACAATTAAAACCCAATATTAATTGCCTTATGCGGCTTTAAAAAAAGAACATTTTTTTTGAGAACAGCAAAAGGAAACTAATTTTTACTATAGTTCTGATTTTTACCTTCTTTATACAGAAACATAACTCATAAACATCAAAATTAAATAAAAACTCAGAATCTTGTTCACGCACAGTTTCAATGCAGAAATAGATGTAACAATGTCTGATTAATCGTAGAATTTGATATATTTTTCTTTACTTTAATTGACTAAAATAAATAGACATACAAAAAAATATTATACAAAAATTAATAGTGATATAATATTTAAACCAGCAGAACAAAGATAGCATCATCCGTAAAAATACGTATTAAATTATAACTAAGTAGATGCCAGGACTATTTCCAATATTAAAATAATAGAATATCACCTTGTCGCGAGTATGTCACGACGACTTTAAAGGCTTAATAATATGAGATACGAGTACTATGTCATTAGACCGATGGGTGATACGGTGATTTAATTTAAAAATATCGTACCGACGATCACGTACTCATAAAAGATTCAAATTGACCTACGAGAATTGGAGCACAAAAAGAAAAAGCGCCGCTCGGCTGGAAGAATGTCAACCTTAGTAATTCAATTTTGATTATAGTACCAATGCTTAAATATGGGTTCATTACCCGCATCGGCGATCCGCAGACAATCTTCCCGAGTAGGTATCATTAGCTACCAACAAAATTTAAGTAATATCAAAATAAAATGAGCGGTTCAATATCAAATTACCCGGCCAATGGTTTTGACTGCTTTGTGGACAATACGTAATTTTGTAACAAAACCGGTTTCTTTAGTAAGCTAATTCAAATGATAGCGTGTTACGAATGCGACTTACGTGAACATATTGCGGCCAAAATTGATATATTGAAACAATGACGTGGCTTCTGATTCTGACTCATGTTTGTTGGAGTATGTAGGAAAGTACTAATATTACTGGCGTCAGGCATATTCTGAACTAGGTCGCAAGGAATAATAATTAACAATTAAACATTCTTAAATATGTCGTATTATTCCATTCTGTTGATTTATTAAATCTGCATCTTATGAGTTTAGGTTAGGTTAATTGTAAAAGTTATAAAGAGTGGAATTCATTTTATTTAAGATCTTCACGGGAATATTATGGAGATGATCTTCGCCTTGACCGACAGTTTGACAACACATTGTGACGTCATCAAGATCACGTGACAGCTTGGAGCGTTTAGGCGTAATATTTAAACAACAAACTTTAAACATGTGATTTTTTATGTAAAATTAATGAATAAATATTTTTGATGTATTTTTTTATAATAATTACACGTATATCTGTAAAATGAAAACAGCCCTCAAAATTAGTCAACATCCCTATTAATCAACTATTGAAACCACAACGAAGCAGATCGAAGATGCAACAAAATTGCAAATAAACCAAGTGTTCCTACGGTGATATCGAGTCACTGAATACCATCTGCATGCTTAAGCTATCCTCCAGTGTACCACTTTTTGCTGTTCTCTTTCCTTATCCGTCCCGTTTCCGCTCCGTATACATTACGTAGTGAGCGGGACTTGGAGAAGTCACAAAGTAATTTATCCATCACTGCCTACAACCGACAATTTAATACTCAAACTTGACCATGGAGCGTTATTTATGCGTGCCCATTTCCATGCCGTCGGGATGGAAATTGTTTAGGTTAGATAATAAGTTTTGAGCTAAGACTCTGCCTATGTTAAATACGTAAGTGGCGGGACATGACGGCCGACGGCGGATCGCGAGGCTTCCGTGGGAACGCAGCACGTGACGCTACGAAATCACCACAGGCGAAAATTGATTGACATCGCACTTACGCCATATGCAGCCATTAATGCACCTTTATGCACCTATAGGTAAAGCAAATGCCATATCTGACAAAGCAGCATCGCGATCAAACGGTGATGCAAGATGAGATCGTTTAGGTTCATATGGACAACGGACAACTGTGTCAAACCGTCAACTGTGTCAAACCGTCAACAGTGTGAAAAGGACAACTGTGTCAAAACATCAACAGTGTCAAGAGAACAACTGTTTCAAAACACCTATTTGCCATAATAACAACTTCCCATAAAGACGATTTCCTAAAACGTATATTTCCCATACTATCTGTTGAGAAAAATCACCTAAAGCAATCTTACACACAATGTTTTTAATATCTCGATACCTACTCTCAAAATGTATATTTCACTTTGAAGTTACCAAACCAAAGCTTTCATACTTTTGCAAGATTTAAGCGTTCAGAAAAATAAATAAATTTATCGCTCATTGTTTTATTTTACTAGGTTTATTTAATACTGTATATACTGAACCGTAGCTGACTTATCTATCAACACTGGATGGGTTGAAATCAAATTTGGCACACAGAAATTTGGCCATCGATAAGTACATATTTATTGAAATTAAGCAATTTAAATGATAATTAAATCTAATAATAATTAAATCTAATGCGGATGATCTTAAAAGAATGTAGATACTCGCTATTTTTAAAGATAGACGCATTAAACTTTTTATTAACGTCAGTTAGTATTAATCAGCAAACACGTGTTTCAGCATTTTTGAGAGTGGAGGTTATATTGCTTAACCATCATCACTTCAACCTATATGTCTCACTGATGTTCACGAGGTTCCCATTGAACGAGGCGGTATTGTTACTAAGGCCAAATGGGTAAGTATTGGGTTTTGTTTCGAATTTTCCATCTTTTCACAAAGATCTAATTGCCTTGACACCCTGAATACATCCACGGGATAAGAAAAGCGTTAAAACATACATTCAAAATCCTATACTGCTCAGAGGTTCATTCCATCAAAGAAATCAAATAGGGGTTGAAGATATATTTTTGTTTGAGTATCACAGTAAACTATTTAACACATTTTAAACGAACTTTCTTCGAAAGCTTTTTATATAGGATTATTTTACTGCAAAAATATATATAGAATCCCTGTGGGAAAAATAGTAAACGTCAAAATAAAAATTATTTACTTTATATAATAAAACTATAATTAATAGGTTGATACAACTTTCTTTCAAACACGGACAAAAAGACGGACGGCACCAAGAATTAAAAACAACATAAAACAAGAACTAAAGTTCAAACGCCGTAAAATTATATAGGATAAGAACTCGACGGTTCAGTGCTTTCGGAATCGTCCGTTCACGACTCTTGAGCAAACACAAAGTAAGCATGTGTCCTAATGATAGCCCGGCCGCAGATCTGTTGCTTCATACCTAAATACTAAGGAGTTTTGTCCCAGCGAACACACGTTTCGCTTACACCCTTTCGTATAATTATAGCACTTTTATCGACCTCACTTCATACGTGTTTCACTTGTAAACAAACACATAATTATAATTCACACGAGCAAATTGACTGGAGGAAATTTTATTTCTGAATTTGATTAGCCTCAAGACACATTGGAACGAAATCCATGGAAAGAATTGATCTTTTATACCAGATATCTTTTTTGTATAAATAAGTAACTAGTAATCGGCGCCGATTAAATACAGCAGTGATAATTGTATGGAAACGATCAAATAAAAGGGTTCCGATTGTGAAAAATCACCGATGGAAAGATAGTTCACACATCAGGATTATAATAAGAGCGAATGCTCGCGGGCCCGCGCGGGCGCCGCCCTCCGCAGTACGGTGGCTTATAATTAACACGCTGCAAGTTTTATGAATCGATTAGGATCTAAGCTTTCGTCAATAGGTGCTTTCGTCGCGGCAGTCTCCGTCGATGTCTTATCATTGATTAATAGCAATTGAGATTTTCGCCCTGACCCTGTTATTAGTGCGGAGGTAATCACTGGCCACAGTTGCGCCGCTCTCGACAAATTGCTGAGTTGTCAATGTGTGCTTTAGGATTATTTATGTCCCTGATAATCCTCCATGCATGTACCAGCTAAAAGCACTTGTGTTTTATTGAATCTTTTATAGCTACGTGGGTCGTTACGCCATGTCAGTAAAAATGTCGTTAAGCCTATCATACATTAGCAATACGTCTTCTTAATTGTATAAAATAAAGGTTGACTAATTAACCTATAAGTACTTAACTCTAGACAAACGCAATATACTAGTAGATAGCATCATATAAGGTCAAAATTAAAAAAAAAACAACTATACGCGTCTTATACTAGATATCAGTTATTATAAGTGTTGCCCATTCTATCTGGGAAGTAATTATCGCAAATAACTTAGTTATAGGCAATAATAGCCCCAGGGTATTCTTAAAAGAGCGGTTGTATAAATCAATACAACACCGAAGAGTGCGCTGCGACTGAACTCTATAAATAATACTTACACTAATTACGGTGGAAACGATACCCAGTAGGCAAGCCGTTCATTTTATCAATTGTCTTCTATCTATCTATACTATATACTTTAATTCGTATGAACGCTTACAAAAATATTTTACATCTCTCATGTTCGGTAAGTAGGTCCTTATTACCCCCAAATGGGGCTTGTAGGTGACCAATTAGCGCTCTAGGGTAATAATGTAGCTATAAAAGCCCTAGGGCTGTAAGTAATTTATTGCCAGTATGATGGTTAGATGTACGCGAACTTTTTGAAATAGTGAAGTGTTTTTTTATTACTTACCGCCCTAGGGCTTTCCAAGCTACATTATTACCCTAGAGCGTTAATTTATCACCTACAAGCCCCATTTGGGGGTAATAAGGACCTACTTACCTCACAATCGAGATGTAAAGCAGAGTAGTTAGCTCGGGTGTAAGCACCAATTGCACCCTCGAATTATCTCGGGCTGCAATTGATGCCTTACAGCCCTTAGCTACTAATCTACTATTCACTTAAACTCCAGCTTATTAAAAACACTTCGTAAAACACAGAAATTATACATATTTATATATAGATTATAACGAAGTCTATTTCTTTATAATCTTAAAATATTTATAATTTTTGTATTTTACAAAAAAAAATTAACATAAATCTGTTAATATTATAAACTTTGTTGTTTTTGTGGGTAAATTAGAGGTCCTCCTATATAAAAAAGTATAATTTTTATGCCTAAATTACTATTTTCTTTTATATTCTACTAAGATTTTTATTTATATTTTAAACTGCATTGTATGTTTAATGAGTTTCAGACCAAATTACACTAAACTATCCTAAGCTTAAGAAATTAACAGTAAAACTAAAAAACATAAGACTGGCAGGGACTGTACTCCAAAAGAATATTTTCTCTATTGCAGCCTTAATCATCAATCCTCTGAATGCTTTCCGTATATAAAGTTAAGTAAATGCAACAACTCTGCAAGTGTGATGCTATGTAATCATTATCTGATTTGTATCTTTAAAAAAAATGCTTGCTTACCAAGCAGTTTAGTAACAGCACCTTGCTGAGACAGCACATGATGCGCGATGTCGTAATGTCTTAGTCCAAATCTTGATAGTTCTAGAAGTCTCTGCTGAGATAGCAGAGAAGAGAGGGGGTGAGATGCGGCGCCAGGGTACAGGGGCGTGCCAGAGCCACCACCGGGGGCGCCCCCTGCCGATGATGACGGTGAAACAGGTACTGTAACAAAAAACAGTTTATAATAATACGATGTTTTACAATTTATCGTTCTTATGAGATGCCCTTCGATTGTGCAGCTCAAAAATTTGCCCGATCGCTTTTAATTTTGAGAATTAATGTGCATCTATCCCTACTTATTTTATAAAAAATACAGACGGCGCAGGATCTTGCATTGACGCGGTAATGATTGTCACATCCAAAGAGTTCGCGATAAAATTTTACATACATAATAAGCGCCCAGTTTAGTATAAAAGTGTTATGCGCTGGTCTGGATGACCGGTAGATTATCCGGGACTCGGTCTCTCTTGATTCCTGGTCTGGTCTGGTATAGTCGACGACGTCACGGTTAACAGTGCGTTTGAGGTCTAAATGTGTCCACTGATTGGCAGGGACTGAAGCTGTATTTGGTTTATATTCGTATAGGAGCTTACGCGCTTGGTCGGAGGTCACCTGAATATCTAAGTAACTCACAGCGTAGTGGCAATGCAGAAGCGGCTGTTGATTCCCAGCGACCAATATTAGAACTGAACTCTCGAAACGCCCATATGTACACAGCGATATGCCAGTAATATAAAGTCGGTCTCCTCGTCTTGGTTGCCAACGGGTTTATTACGCACTGTCGACTGATAGTCGGTGATTCGATCGGTTTCGCGGCAATCAGGACAACCAGATCAAAGCAATCGACTTGATACTTGATTGAAAGCCTCAGCCAAATAACATCATGACGGACATTTAAAATATGAATTTTGAACTTTAAACTCAACTCAACGAATGATATTTCACTAAGGAGAGAGCAAGGTGCTAAAAAAGAGTTATTTTATGTACTACATAAAAATTTTGCAACAGTGTTTGTTAAAACTTATAATAATGCATGTTGCTATGCAAAATGACAAATAATTTTGTCATCATTAGTAACAATAAAGGTAACTTTAGACAGTTTAATTTTATTAATAACGCTAAATGATCAACTGAAAGAAATTTTAATAACTAACAGGATAATCTTGTTTTACTTTATATTGTCAGCTAGAGTCATTTAGAATATATTACATACATTTGCCTGATGTTATTTAGGAAACCTCGGTGGGGACGTATATGAGCTGTGATGATGAATTTAGGAAACACATGATTAATAATACAAACACAACCATTACCTCAAGAAACCCTTTGAACCAGACTTTATTATTAAATAAATAATAATCAATTAAATTATATCTTTTTGATGAACTTTGTATCCATTCTGTGATTTTATAACATTAAAAAAATAAACAAAATAATTAGTCTACTAGTACTCATCAGTCCCATAAACTGTGTTGTTAACACGCTTGTCAGTGCACAATAATACAATTGCTCACTCCAGGACTTGGCTGTACACATAACTGCACGTCCAAATAGTTCAACTGGCAATGTACCAAATAATACGAGAGTCAAAATTAATTCTTAACAGACATAATACGAATATTAGAAAGAACGATTGTTAAATACATTAATTGTCATATAATTTAATTTCCAGAACGAGCTAGTATCAAATTAGCTAGGTACTAGTTACAGAGCGCAAATGTTAGAATGATCATGTGTCAGAATGTAATAAAATTAATGGCGACATCATTGGTATGATGAGTGAGAATCAAAATTTATCAATGTCATAATGACTAAAATTGTACTTATATGCATTGTTTGTTATAATCGGGTTTGTTAAATATAATCATTAAATTTTTTTAAAAACTTCTATGAGGATTTAGGTGTGCAGGATAGATTTATAACTACTCATATACCTAACGTAATCACGCCTCGTTCACGTTCTCCTCCAAAAGTATTTTTTTTCGATTGTTAGATTAATTTATTTAGTCAATAACATGATGAGTTACTAAAATATTGCAACATTTAAATATTTAATCACTGAAATGACTTGACATGAATACACAAAACGATTTGACGTAAATACAATGTAAATTTTTATCATTTGTCACTGCAACGTTTTAACCATTGAACTTTGTATATTTTGACACTACTACAATCATAGTCTTTGGAAGTTCAGTCATGTGAACAGATAAGTCCTGGAAGGCTATTATCTACGAGAAAAATGAAAAAAATTTTACATTACCTATGAAAAAATATTATTGCATAGCTTGATTTTGGATGACATAAATTAAAATTATCAACGAACTACTGTTAACACGGTCCTAGCATGGACGCTAGCTAAAAGAAACAAAATTAAATGATAAATAAATTCGTCCCGATGAGCCTGCTTAAAAAGCCGCACACATAAAACAATAAAAGAAACCTCCAAAAAGATGAGGAAACATTTGTTTATATCGAAACGCTCATAAAAGCTGGTGATTTTATTCTTCGAGGTCACGATCTCATAAAGTCAGAGAGCTTAAATTAAGCCATCAATGAGCCAACAAAAAATTACAGCCGTCATTTGTCGCGGGGCAGCCTCGTTCAAATAGCATTAACGTTTTTTTACTTTGTTTTCGTAATGAATGCCACAGGGCAGAACGCTCTGTGATTCCATGAAACTGAGCCCAATCGCTGCTCACTCATTAGGTGCGCGTATCATTACCTACGCCGCCACAAAGGCACTAGCTAGCCTTCACAAACAAACAACAGTTCGCATAACACACCCCAGCATGAATCGCTATTTTACGTCCCTTGCTATCCTTATGGCAAATGATAGACTTCGATTCGAAGCGTCTAATAATGTTTATATCAGACATACAATTTGAATTTTATATCTGTAGATAACAGCTTATAAATTCAGTTAGAAATGTGTTCTGCAAATAAAGTTCCAGTCGTAAAAAGGCACTATAATATACGCATAAACTATTAATATTCGTAGCCACTTTTATGTAAAGCCTTGGACTTTTGTGAAATTTGTTCCTTTAAATTAGATACTAAAAGGTATTTTAAGTAGAGCCCGAAACAATGCAGTCATGTGTCATAAAGTCACCACGAGCGAGGCTCACATTCAATTATAAATTAAGCTATTAAGTTAATATACTATAATTTGTTTATCAGGTTAAGTATCAAAATTAATGCAAGTGGCATAACTTGTCCATAACTTTACACTTTTTATTAGCGAGTCAATAAGGCGATTTCGTCAACCGAAGCAATATTAAGTCTTTCATTGGAAGAATTATGAAATTGTGTCTTAAAACAGACGTATAAGTTACAAATTTGTGTGCCAGCGTCGATTTGATCGAGCACTCAGGACTGGACTTCGACGTATAATTTCTCGTGTAATCGCTTTAATAATGGGAGAAAAAAAGTGATATTATCTGCCCACGGTCAATAAATTAACACCGTTTAGAGCAAAAATGTAGATTCTCCGTGTCGCTACTATTATTATACATAAATTGGAGTCGGACGAACCGAGGTTTAAGGGAGTCCGTGCCGATGAGTGCATGTGTGTGTTTTATTTGGGTGCGTGAGCAGTGAGGCCTTATTAAAATATTTCGAGTGGAAACTGGAAGGACCACTTAGTGGTGCGCGGGAGTTTCACGCCTGAGCTGATACAACATTAAAACGACAAGATAGCTTATTTGTGCTGAGCTGAAGATTAGTGGCAATAAATCACTGATTAGAATGTATTGACGGCGTTGGCTCCGCGGCGCTCGTCCTCTACGATAGTTGCTTGTACTGTTTTATTTTGGTCATTTGTGAAGCTTAATTGTTTGGAATGGGTGCCTTTTAATGGTTATAGTGGGACAATTATCCTCATTTCTTACTTGCCTCAACTTTTCACAGACTCTCTTTGCTTGAGTCTCTATCAAAACTCTACATATCTTTGATGAGCCCCATTAAACAGTGAAGATCTTTAATAAGCTAATGTTAAATTTGTAATAATATATTTATTGATAATAAGGTTAACTATAATATTTTAATATCTCTTGCTAGCTTTGTTTTTCAATATCGGGTAGGTACCAAAGAATAATTCGAACTTGAGCTAATCAGTTCAATGTCTTAATATCCAAATAATTGATTGAAAAACAAACCTTTTAAACATATCCGTTTTTTGCCTTTGAATCTCTAAGGCAATTTTTTAGGCGTTAGGTACATCTTTATCTATAAGCGTTGTGGATACTGATAGTATCAAAACAAATTTCAGATAAATTTTTTTACGATATATTTAATTAGAGCTTAAATAATCTATAGATATTTATATAATTAGCTATTTGTATGCCTTCAAAGCTGTAAGCATAACTCGGGTCTCACCAGAGGCGCACCTGCGCCTGCGCACAAGTGACTTAAAACATGCAAAACGATGCGAAGGGAAGCGCTCCCGACACTGAGCTCGTCCAAATGTGAAACAGCTTAATGCAAAAAAATATAGTTCTACAGCGGCACCCAACGCCATTAATGTCATCACACGGCGGAAAATTACCACCTTTCGTGTAAATTTCAATACAAAATCGAAAGTTCACTGTGTTCCTCTTTTATGATTGCCAGACATTATGTAGCTCTTGCGAAACACTTTAAAAATACTCTTATTACGGATATCAGATGGGCTAAAGACCGTTCTTACAAGCTCTCGCATTAAAATTAAAACTTTGGTGGTTCATGTTAAATTGTGTATTAAATTGCTTCAAGCTCCAGTTAAGAAATTGCAAAAATAACAAAAATGCTTTTGGCATACTTAATTTTTATCGTGGAAGATTGAAATTATGATAAACGTGGGCATCTAGTATTCCGTTACGTACCACACAGTGTACTGCTAAAGGTAGGTGAAATCTTGAAAAAATGGCATCAAGTTTAATTTGTCAATTTTATATTTTTTGTCCAGCAATACTCATGTTTACAGCCCACAGCGGAGCGGTGGTTAGTAGATCTTACCCTCGACTTGAAGTTTTTGTAATAACGGGCCAGCGAAACAGTATTCCAGTTTCTTATATTTTTACATATGTATTTATTTATGCAATTCCACAGAATTCCTCCTTGTTATTAGGTAATCACTGCCGTTATTGATTTTATATCTCCTTTCTATTATGACTGAAAAAATCCAGGTAGCCAAGCCCCAAGGCCTCCGGCAACTGACCTGAAGATTCATAGCACAGTGTTAGGTTAAAGATATATGTAAATAAGCCTATGATCTTAAGGTCAGAGGGTCTAACACTGAGTTCTGAAGGAATCCCAGTAAATACATTTAAATTTCATGTAATAAACATTGCAAATGAACTCCAAACATAATTTTCAATAAATTGTTAAATTTTATTATTCATTTGGATTATACAAAGGACACATGGAGGAGAGAGCACCTATCCTGTGTACTACCATGGCTATTAATAAAAAGAAAATAGCTCAATTTGTGAGATATTTGCCAAAGTATGATGTGAAACTTTATATGGTGAAAATTTAGAATTTAAACTGAAATGTGTAATTGTTATTCAATATATTCATTAATCCCAATAAGATGCCGCTTACTATCTTACTCGTACTTATTACTTTAATGAAATAGGGGATTTAAAAGGCGAGGCATTCAATTTCACATTTAATGTGAATTTTTTGAATAATTCACATCGGGGCCCTCATAAAGGTACATACAACAACTTACTACATTTTATGATTTAAAATATATAAATTTATTTATATTTTTATTGGTGGGTAAGGTTTCAAACACATCATATTTCTAAAAAAACTGTCTTGTGTCAGGATAAACGCGAAATTCATATTGTTTATGCACAAATTGCACAATGACCAAAGATACTTGCAAATGTCACTAACGTGACGTGAAATGACGTTGACGTTGACAATTCACACTGGGAAATTAATTGACAGAGTTGTTGTAGTTATAATTATAGTTGTGAATTTTGTGTTTAAATAACAGTGAAACTAAAGTGTTTTTGCAAAATTAGTGTTTTTTGAAATTAAAAGAAAAAACGGTGTTACAGTATTGCATTTTATATTGAATTGAATTAGGTACATATATGCTTGAACGGTATCACTCACCCACATAGATGAACCTACCAGGTTTTCGTGTCGTGTTAATTTTTTTTGGGTGGCCCACGCTGATAGTCACAATTACATCATTAGATAATGTAATATCTTACAAAAGCGAACTTTGGGTCCACAAGCCTTGTTGGCGAAACGGACCGGTTAGGTTTCTAAAGAAAAGGCATCACTTCCATGGTGTCTAACTGTCCGAATAATGTCATCAGGCCGTATGGTGGCTTCGTATGGTAAGTAGTTTTATTTTAAAAGATTCACTCAGTCAAAGCCGCTAGCGGGTTTCTAGTTCAAAAAAGGGAATTAAATTACAAAATCCATGATAATTTTAGCTACCAACCATTCAGGACATCTTTTAGCTGATAAGAAGAATGGGCGCAAGAAATTTATCGGCTTTATCCGAAATGTACGCACATTTCCAAAAAAAAATATGTCGATACCATACACAGCAATTTATTTGTTTACACAAATAGTTATACACAACAATTCTTAACAATATAACGAATAATATCTACAAATTAACACCAGGCATTGGCATCCTTCAAATAATCGTTGACTTTAAAATAACCTTTTTATGTCTTTTTTACATGCGCTGAAAACTTTTGAAATGGAAAATTAGTATAATACTGTGAAAGTTTATTATAAAAAGTTATACATTTCCCCATCTATGTAAATCGGTACAGTAGTTTTGGCGTGAAAGCGCGTCAGACAGACCGAGTTACTTTCGCATATTTTATAATATTAGTATGGATTTAAGAATTATAGTGAATTGTATTTAATAGCAAACTATTTTGCCTACTAATGCGACTAAGATTGATTGTGTGTGTATGTGTGTGTGTGTATGTGTGTGTGCGCGTGTGTGTGTGTGTGTGTGCACGCGTGTGTGTGCGTGTGTAAGTTTGTGTGCGCGGTATTTGACAAACATATTAAGGTTTTAGGAATTCCTCAACAGTATAGGTACATGGATAAGCATCTAAAAGGAAGTTTCCATAAGGACGTAGAATCCTCTATGGCTTCGCTAACTCACACCATTGCATATTGAATGGGTGCCGCGAAGTGTAGTCGGCTGACTACCCGCAGAGGAAGTGAACTTTTAATAAATAAATCGAACGAGCCTGCCTACCGCGCTCCAGTTTTTGCGCACAGCTCGGTATGATAATGAGGTCCCCGTTTTATCGATTACCGTAGTTGTTTTACACACTTTTAATATGTTAAAGCGGCTCACAGTTTTTATATGTAAATTTTAGAATTCAATCGGAGCTGTACTAAATTGGATAACATTTCTCATTTTAGAATACTGTTAGCTCCAAATTTATAAAGGGTACACATAACTAGCCGTGCGCAAAATCTCATATAAAACATAATATGATATCATGATATCATGACATCATGATCACTTTCAACTTGACAACCATGCGACATTAACTAACTACATACTCTGTTAATGAACTAAATTTACTACCATACCAGATGCAGATAGATGAGTTTTAACTTTGAGATCCCATCATCAGATCCTGACTTGGATCCTGACAACGGAAATACTTTTTTCGAAAAGTAGAAGCATTTTAAAAATCCAAAACAATAAATTAAGTAGATTAAGAAATCGGTGTATGTTCACCGATTTCTTCGTCGATTGTGTAATAATCATCATCATCATAACAGCTCCTATACGTCCCCACCGAGGAGCTCAAGCCTACCCTAAGTTAGGCTGTTTAGGCCTTAGTCAACCACGCTGGCCCAGTGCGGATTGGTCGACTTTACATACACCTTTGAATTTCTTCGCAGATGTATGCAGGTTGCCTCACGATGTTTTCTTTCACCGTCGGAGCGTCATACAAATATACATATGACATTTGAAAACGAAAAACACATTGGTACATGGCGGGTCTCGAACCCCTACCTCCCGATTAAAAGGCAAGTGCCGAGTCCACAGCGCCGCCGACGCTTGACGACGTGTAATAATAAAAAGATAATATTAGAATATAATCAATCATAACATTTTTATAGAAGTCTGTAAGTACCAAATTGTTAAATGACTTCATTTTGTTTCAATTTTAAGGCTTTCCAGTAGAATCTGTAGATCATCACTTAAGACCAAATTCAATATAACATGTGATGATTGTTTGTATTTTAATTATTAATATTATCTTTAATTTAGTTTGTCTTTTTTTAAGTCGGTTTATTTTTTTTTTTATAAAAATCTTGTTAGTGAATTTAATATATGCTTATTTGAATTTGACCTGACGTACATACCATAAACATCATCATCACCTCACTGTAGAAGCGTCTGATAAATATACCTACATATGAAATTGGAAAAAAACTAAAAATACATTACCGCAGTCTCGAACCCCAGACCTACCGATTAGAAGGCCAGTACCGAGCCCATAGCGCCACTGATGCTCATACGACGGTCATAATACAATAATAACTTAAAATAATATGACGACTTTCCCTCTAAACGGTATAGTTGTACTTTTTCGCTATTATCCCAACTGAATCACTTGGAAGTAATAGAACTAGGGGGCAATAAGTGCTCATATTAAAAAAGATCCTCTAAATGCTCGTTAATTATCCCCTTTCATCACCAGTTCAGCAACTTGCGATTACCAGACAGAAATACCTAATTGAGAAAAAAATACTTATTCGAAATAAACGACGAGACTATAGCAACTACCCTTTAAACCCTTTCAAAAAAATTAAAATCGACCCAGTGAACAAACATAAAAAAGATACAGTTGAACATGCATATAACACCTTATAGAACCTCCTCCTTTTTTGAAGTCGATTTGTCTGTTCTGTCTTGGCTTGTTCAGAAAATGCGTTTGGAACAACGGACTTAATAATAAAAATATTTATTTATTTATATGCGATTATATGCGAGTATGCAATGCATACTACAGCGTATTCCTGAAAGTTTGCCCAAAAATAGAAACCGACTTCAAAAACACCAAACAGTCACAAATAATATAAGAATACCTGCAACATTACATTTTTAGATTGAAGTTGGTGACAAATTTTAACAATCTACATGAATTGCTCTTATATTTTTAAAGACTCTCCAGGGGCCGTACCATGATCGCTTATAGCAAGGTTAAAACAATATTGAAACAGAGACACCGCTTTTGCTGCGTATAGCGCCATCCCGCTCTCAGCGCGGTTTTAATATTGTTTTGGCCGATTATGGTTGGGGGGCAGGTGATCGTTGCTTAGCGCCGACATCAATATAAAAAACTGTGATATGTAAACCGACTTCAAAATCTTGTTGGTATTTCTGAAGTCGGTTTTATTTTTTGGAAATAAAATATTTCATTTTTATTAGTATATTTAAAACACGTGTATTAGAATTTGAGTCAAGGCAAACATCAAAATAACTTAATTATAAAAGTCTTTCGCTCTAAGCATAATTGAAAGAATTGTTCCGTAACTCCTAACCTACCAAAAACCTTCCGTCATCAGCTCAGTAACATGATATGATGACTACCAGACGCAAATACCTGAATATCTTCAGAAAAAACATGAAACACGTTGGACGTGCCTATAACAATTTAAGGGTATCCCTCGATTCTTCTGGGATCCCATCATCAGATCATGACTTGATGACAGTGGAATGACCTCGAGAATATACTCTTTCGATTACAAAAAAAAATGAAATCTACCCCTAAATGTAAGAGAAATCGGTGAACATACCTACATAAAACAGTCGAACATGGAACCTCCCCTTTTTTGAAGTCGGTTAAAAATTAATAAAGCTTAACACTGCACTTTTCTTAATTTGTGAATGGGAAATTCTCAGCTTATTGTGGTAATTTTGACAAACCCTTCCTTAGTGGGCGCTTACATATCGAACCCCTGTAGCGAATTTCATGCTTCTAGCTCAGTGGTTCTTAACCGATGGTCCCTGGAAGCAGTCGAAGTAGTCCGCTAAGTCATCCAAAAAATAATATTATATATATAACAAACAGCCCTTTATTTATATACTCTATATTGGTCTAGAGGTGGCGGTCCATGCTTGACAGATATTTGTAAAATGGTCCCTCATAACTAAAAGGTTAAGAACCACTGTTAGCTCCAGTCGTTTGGGCCCTTTTTTTTCGCGGGGAAATGCGCAACCGCACCGTACCCACCGTTGGCTAGACGGCGAGCATGTGTGGGGCTCACCCGGCAGAGTGCCAGGCCTACCCACTAAGACCCCTCGGTGTTCTACCTGCCCTAATGGGCGCGCTAGGTAAGGTCCACACTGCGACTCCACTACCCACGAGCCCGGGCAAGCCCGACACCCGGTCGGGCTCTCGCCAAGGGGGGATTGCCTGAGAACACCAGGGCAATCCCCAGACGGAGGGCCTTACAGCGGCGTGCACGGGGCCAATCGTGCACGCAGGCCACACGGCAGGGTCATCGGACAGGCATTGCTTAAGCGAATGCCCGCATTCTCCTGCCTATCCGTCTGCGGCGGATGGGAGCGGCCTGAGGATCTACCTCCCGCTCCCTCTCCGCAGCCTCCTTCTGCGAGACGACATCTTCGCAGAAAGAGGCAACAGCCCCTCATTCCGCTTCGCCGCGGAGCATGGCCACGACCATGCTCGACAGCGAAAGGTCTCCGCCTCCTAGCGCAGCGTTAAACTCGCTGCGCTGGCGTCGCCAAGCCGGGCACACCAGCAGGGTGTGCTCGGCAGTGTCGTCGGGAGCGTCGCAGTGGTGACACTGCGGCGTTTCCTCCCGACGTGCAACTCGGTGCAGGTAGTGACCGAAACAACCATGTCCGGTCAGTACCTGCACCATGCGGAATGAGAGGCTGCCCTGCCAGCGCCCAACCCACTCCTCCAACACCAGACGGATCGCCTCGATCGTCCGGTGGCCGGCAGCTGGGAAGACGAGTGCCTCACCCCACCGGCGCAGAGCCTCCCTCTGCGCCTGAGTACGAACCACCTCCACCTCCTGTGGGGCAGATCGTCCCCCCGTTCTCGGACGGTAACCCGATGCCGATACACCTCCGACTGGACGCGTGCATCGACATCCCACAGCGTTTGGCCCGCAAGTACGCAGGCCGCGCCATGGCTGACCGTGCGATAAGCTCGCATGGCCCGGGTTGCTATGACCCTCTGCGGACGTCGCAAGAGGGCCACCGTTCGGGGGGAGAGGCACTCTGCCCATACCGGGGCTCTGTAAAGTGCCATTGACCGTATTACCCCGTGGTACAGTCGACGGCACGCCGATCCTAGTCGTTTGGGCCCTAGGCTCTGCGTTGATACCTCTGATGAGTGATTGCCTCATCAGAGCTTATTGGAATGCATGGAGCATGTATGGATTTTAAGATATATCTTACAGTTTTGCAACTCTAGAAAGATCGAATGTTTTAAGTAATTACGAGTACGTTTCAGCTTTTACTTTTGCTTTTCTTGTAAAATATTGTATCCATAAAGACGCATCAGTTTTTTCTGTAAAACTGTGCCATCTCTATTTGATGAAGATGACTATTAGTTTAGAAAGACACCCTGTAAGTAAACTACACGTCAAGTTTTATTAACATAACCTGCATATAACTAATTTGGAATTTCTCTATTAAAGTCACTTCGTTATAGTTATTTATTTATCCCAAAGATCTCAATCTAAATTTCAATGCATTTTTCTACATTCATGGTTCTACCGTTCATGAATATAAAATTTATTATTTATTGATGTACAATTTGTACAATGGTGGACTTAATGCCTGAGGCATTCTCTCTACCAGTCAACTTTCAAGTAGGGCAGAGAGAAAATGTAGTAGATATACCCATAAAACAAAATTAATAAAGAAATATACGGTCTTTTTTAAATCTTAATACATTATTTTTATTAAATAAATAAACTAATACATATTATAAGATACCAAACAATGTTACAAAATACAATTCTGATTTACATGATTCCGTAATTTACTTTTGAAACTTAACCTGCTAGACGATTTCTTGATATCCATCGACAAAGCGTTCGAGAGAAGAATGGATTGAACAATAAATGAGGAATGAATTATTTCAGAACTATGAGATGGACTTAGGGATACAATTGAATGATGTCCGAAGGGACCTATTGTGAGAAGTACATATTTGAAATGGAAATGGGGGATTAATTAACTCAGTGTGTTGGGACCACTAAGAAAGGCGAAAAGAGTATTTAAAAAATATCACGTGTCTACGCTGCCGAATAGACTTCAAACGTAGCCGATGATTGGAAATGTGTGTGTTTTCTCGAGTTATAAACGAATCGAATACAGTTATTCAGAAGCCGGTAGATTCTCCACATCACCATAGTCGATGACAGGAAAGACCAAGGTCTCAACAAACATTTTCTTAATGTCAGGAGGCAGAAAGTTCTTTAATGGATATAGAGACCATAACATTGCAGTAATCCGTTAACAGATGTTAGTAACCTGAGGCCTACATAGAAGCCAAGATCCTCTACGTTGCTGCAAAATGGGACAATATTATTGTCAAATATAACTGGATGCAAATTCATTGTAATTACTTGGCATATTACCGAATTCACGTGGATTCCAAACCAGGTTTTAATAGCAATTAGTTCTTCATTATTTTTATCAAAACCCTTATTTAAATTATCAACACCAGCCTGAGCGTAAAGTTGAAGATTATCGGACTGCAAATGATAATAACAGCGAAGTTGGTTAGTGATGAGATTAATAAAAATTGAGAAAAGAATAGGAGATAAAATGCCGCCTTGAAAAACACTAGTTTTTAGATTATACTATGAGGATAAGTATATAAAAAAAGAGGAGGATGTGTCACTCCAAATAACTGACTGCTGGCGATCCTGAGGACATAAAGAGAACTAATCTACCACCTCACGAGAAACCCCAGAATGGGAGAGAATGGGCAAAAGAATTTGGTTTAAAAGCATTCGGAAAGTCAATCAGTATAAGAACAGTTAATTTAGTAACCTCTATAGCAGCTCTAATGTCTTCAGTCACCTTAAGGAGAACAGACACCATGCTGTGACCTGGTTTAAGCCCAGGTTGGAAAGGACTCAGAATAGAGTTCGTATCAACAAAACTGGAAAATTGTTTATAGACAAAGGCCTCGAGCACTTTAAATATATAAGGGAGAATAGAGATTGGGCGATATTGATTGGAAAGTGATGGACTGAGCAGTGATCGCACATAGGCTTTACGCCAAAGAAACGGAAATTCACCTGTCACAAGTGAAGAATTATTTATATCTGTAAGAGCAGGAAAGATATAATCCAATATAGGTATAATCATTGGACGACTGATGTTGTCACACTTCATCGCGTTAGACTTGATAGAGATGATTAACTTCTTCACATCATCAGAATTCAGAAGTAATAGCAGAAAAGTTGAAGGGGACAATATTAGGTGGGGACTATTAGCTAGTGTGTCCCCACCTAATATTATCCCTAGATCATTGAAGCAGCCGCAATTGAGGTTAGCAAAGTTACTCTCACCAGAAAAATGGTTATTAAGGTCATCCAAAGTCAGAGTATTAGGAAGATCATTAAATTCGTTCATTACTGTATTTTCAAAAAATATTTGCGTAATTGATATTGTTTCTCGCCTTGCAATATAAAATCTTGATATCCAATCGTTGTAAGCAATATAGACTTTAAGCAAAATAGATATGATACGTCCCCACCGAGATGCTCGAGCCTACCCTAAGTTAGGGTGTTTGGGCCTTAGTCAACCACGCAGTGCAAATTGATCGACTTTACATACACCTTTGAATGTCTTCGCAGATGTATGCAGGTTGCCTCACATATGAAATTCGAAAAACGAAAAACACATTGGTACGGCCCTTCCAATTGGAAGGCAAGAGCCGAGTCCACAGCGCTGAATGTTTGTTTCTCTTATCTATACTTTATTATTATTATTTGTTTATATTATAAAGCTGAAGAGTTCGTTTGGTTGAACGCGATTATCTAAGGAACTACTGATTCAATTTTTTTTGTGTTAGATAGTCCATTTATTGAAGAAGACTATAGGCTGTATAACATCACTATGTTGTTATTTTCCGACATCCACGCGAACGAAGTCGTGGGCACAGCTAGTCATACATAAACTACCAAAACATAATATTGTACGGTGGTATAAAACAAATTGCTGATATATAAAACACTTTTCAAATACTAATTTGTGCATTCGCGTCGCCTCTGTCATCAATTTCGTTTCAATTTTATAGAAAAGGTTGTTTTTGTCCACATAAAGTGTTTATTGATCGTTTTTTGTGGGCATTGCTTTAAACTCGTTACTGATGCTGAGCTGTTTGAATCCACTTACTCAGCAGTTTTTTGGATGTAATGCGTTACTGCGTTTATTTACTTGTGTTTTGGTGTATTATATCTTTACTTCGTTGCTTATAATTGATATATATTAACATTAATAACAAAATCTCTCTGCAGATAGCGATATTTTTAAACCAACTTTGCGTCCTACCACAACAGCATTAGAATATTTTTCATGAGGATACATTTGAGGTATCCTCTTCGTTCGCCGTAAACAGACAATGCAATTTTGGAGAGTGATAATGTCCTTTTATACTTCTTTCAGGCTCTGTTGATAACATACATCCAAATTTAAAGTAATATTCCACATTTCTTTGAAACTTTATTCAATTTTAAAAATTTGCTAGTCATGTGATTTTGCTATATTTTCATAATATAAGAGATTTTTTCGGACCTTAAAGCTTTCACCAGTACATAATTTCTAACCCCATTTTAAAGGTGATGCTAGTTTTCACAGAGCCTGACTTTGTCTTTATGTTTAAATAACAGAATCTGATAGCTCTTTTTCCAAATATGAGACAGTCCATAAAGTGAGATCCTATTGAAAATTTAATCAAGAAAAGGATGCCACTTTGTCCCAACCGTCTCTTGGGATCTCATCTTAGTTCTAGTACTTCTTCTAGACTGATCTTCTAGATTTAGATCTAGATGTACGGGGCACTCAAAAGACCTTTGAAATGTAAAAACTTGCAGATAATTTTATTGACAATGAAATAATCACCTTAACCTGACACAGTTTTTAGTAATTTCAAATTAGAAGATTCGTGATGTACATACAAAAAACGAATGTTTCATAATGGTGTAATGAAGGGTACATAACACATTCAAAAAAACTAATCATGATTAAATCAATCATGCGACAAGCACTCTTGTGATTCATCTTCAAGAAGAATATTCCAGGAAAAAATATTTAAAGCAACCAGTAAATAAATACGTCTATCTATTTTTAGTGTACAGAATTTATTAATGAAGACGGTAAACTATTATCATTCAAATATTTATATGAAATTTAAGAAACAAAGTTTCGTTATAAATTCATTGAATACAATCGTTATTGTATTTTTAATATAAAAATATATAGGTATTTGTTACCCACAATTTATTGAAGAGTATTTCCACAAATTTATACAAAAAAATAATTTCAATGAGTACGTAATGTTTTTCAAACTATTACTAGCTATTTTCACGTGATTATCAACAGAGAGGAAATCTAATATTTGGATGCTTATCACATGACAGAACCGAGATGATTCCGATACTTCATTCGGAGCTGGACTTGCGTCACGTCCTCCGCAGAGTATGAACAAGTGCTATCGGCACTCACATAAACACCATGTATTTATGTTCCAACCGAGTTTATGGCTCATTAATACATTATTACCATTGTCTACTAATTAAGGACCATCGCCTCAGTATACAAAGCCAGCTGATTATTATGCGTGATCACCATTTAAATGTTAATTAGATTTATTAACACACCTGATCAAACTCGGCATATTAATGTTCATGCGAAACGTTTAAAGATTGAATTTACTTCATTGAAATTTTATGAAAGCTGATATGATGAGTCAGACAAATTAACTACCATAATATAGCAATAAATAAATCGATTCAATCACTATTAAACACAACAGGTGGAAAAATGTGCAGTGGTTTTTAGTATCTCAGTACTTTAAGTGCATGTTGGTACAAGTTAATATTTGTAATAGAATGGGTAAAAATTCAGTATAAAATATAGTTCTCTTCTTTCCGGAATAAGTTTTTAATGGTCTCGGTAAACTATTAAACGAGCGACGGCTCTATATGATTTTTTTTGGTTTCAACATAGATAATTGTAAAATCTTAATTTATAAATAAAAATATTTTTCGTGTGTTCAATTAAAAAAATATTTCCCGTGTGATCACTGTTGCCTCTCCCCTTGTCTGCCAAGAAGTCTGAATGTACCTCTATGGAATTCAAGTTAAATAGATTTTTTTTTGGATTTTGTGATTGGTCAGAACTAAGAAGCACTAGATGCAAAACTGAGATCTATGTTTTGGCTCATTGGTGGAAAGTCCCGGTTGACGGCAAGGTAATTACTGTACTACCCGATCAATCCCAATGCCCATGTAATGAAATTATTTTCTTATTTTAACAGCGAGTAACAGCAACATAGAAATTCCGGAAAGGTTTATTCAAACTAAAGCTCGATGCTCCGTCCTCATACCAAAATGCATCTACATTCTGTACAATCTAAGGCTCTACACTGTGAAACAACACTAACAACACATGTTAATACTTTAGCAGCTGAACTACCAGGTGCTGGAAGTGTTATTCACACAAGACTGAGAAGAAATAGTATTCCTAATCCAAAAATCGGTTCTCCATAAAATGGTGAGGTTATCAATGGAGAAAACCTCCGTGCCTAAGAAAACATACATTGAGCGGGCAAACTCCAGACAAATGAACAGATAAATTTCGATGACAGATTGCAGAGTTGAGCCCCTGCTCAACACTGCAGTCTGTCAATCGAAGGTCACTCATACATTACCCCTTTATGTAGAAGTGACTTTCGATTATCCATATTCGTATTCTGCTGTGTGGCTGCGATTAGAGATGTGCTAACTCCGAAAAAACACAACTCGATTTAACTCGAGTTGAAATTCACGTAACTCGAATTGAATCCAAGTTGAGTAACTCGAGTTAATTGATGAAGCTGAGCGAACAATTTGTTCTGTTTTTACCAATATACCAAATATTTGAAAAAATAATAAAATTTAAAAACTGCCTCGGCTTTATTATGTATTGGGACAATTATAATTAATGTAAGTAAGTAGGTAGAATTTAAATAAAAAAGGAATTAATTGTGTGGTGTAATTATGTATTTTTGCATGGTTGATGCGCTATGCCGGCTGGGAGTGTTCAAATTAGAGTCACAGAGGATTCAACTCGTACTTAATTCGAGCTAAGCGAGCAATTCGAGTCAACTTGAGTCAGTAAATCGACGAGACACATCACTAGCTGAGATAGCATGCCAATTGAGACACCACATACCATTTCAAACAATGTTTCTTAGTTTACAAGCCTCAAACCCTCCACCTATATTAATTTATCTATGATAGAATTAAGTTGCCAGACTTATAAAACAAAAAACTTATAAATTCTGTTATATAATGTAATAAGAAATTACTTGATAACTTAACCAAGCCAATCAGGAACTTGATTAATTTGATTTCATATTTGTGTCAGCTTATATATTGCTAATATTTAGTAAAGGACTGCATCTTTACGAGACTATTTTATTTTATTTCATAAAAAATAGTAAGTAATTAAAATATTAACGTTGATTTAACGCGTAAATAAAAAAATATCTAATAGAAATGAAGTGATAAAAATTTTGTTCAAATTGAGCATGTTTTTGTAATGTTTATCTCTCACATCGTGGGACTACCTATATAATGGGACTAGGAAGTTCTGTTAAAACTGTTTCCACAAAACTTCCTCAATATGTTTTAAATTCATAAGTATTTACAAAAAAAAAACGAAAAGCGTATACCTATTTGCCTTGGACTGATACCAAACCTTGTAGTTTATGTTTAAAATTTTAACAAATTATAATTTTAATTTGACATGGCTTACGTCTACACGATAAATTTACGAATATTATGATCGAAAACTGACACCATGTCAATTACGTTGTAAATTTTATTGTTATTACAGGTGCAACATCTTTACTTTTTTGAACGTCTTCACATACTTAAGTTTTAAATTTTACATGTTTTCGAATAATTTAGTGCTATTTTTTCATTTAGGTAATTAGGTACCTACCTTTTGAAATATTAGATTATGTATTTAATACCTAATCCGATTTAAATCTGTTTCAGGTTCTACATTTATTACTCATTATATTATGCAAAGCTACTTAATATCTAAATATTGTGTTTATTGCTAAATGACATGCCGTTCACAGATAAGCCTTAACATAAATATTTTTGTAATAATTCTCATATCATATTATTTTTTCTTATTATTATTTTTGTATTAAATAATAATAAGAAAAAACTGTACAAAATTCAGATGTATGAATTGTATGATGTTCATTATGGAATTTTTTCTACAAAAAATATAACCGGCAAGAAAAACATCAAAAAGTCATAAATAATATAAGAATAATATAATATCATAAGACAACATCACAGTTTTATATTGAAGTTGGTGCCAAATTTTATGTAAGTATATTACCTATGTACTTGTTGTTATACCTATTTTTTAAGACTTTCAAAGTGATCATTGCTTGGCACCGACTTTAATATAAAACTGTGATGTATTCTTATATTATTTTTGACTTTTTGGTGTTTTTGAAGTCGGTGTTATTTTGTTGTAAAAAATTATTTTCAATTATTTTACTTAAGTTAATATATGCATATTAGAATTTGAGCCAAGACAAACACCAGAATAACTTAAAATAAAACGTCTTTCTCTTTAAACAGCATTGAAAGAGTTATTCCAGAACTCCTAATCTACCAGAAACCATCCATCATCAGCTCAGTACCATGACATGATGACTACCAGACGCAAATACCTGAATATCTTAAGAAAATACATGAAACGCTTTGGACGTGCCTATGAAATTTAAGGGTATCCCTCAATTTGCACGAGATCCCATCATCAGATTATGATATGATGACAATGGGACCACCTCGGGAGTGTACTCTTTCCATTACAAAAAGAATTTTGAAAATTGGTCGACAAATGGCGGAGTAATCGGTGAACATACATAAAAGAAAATAATAATATTACATACATTAAAAATTGATATTAGGGCTATCGATATAATATGTTTAAAAATGATCTGGATCAACATTTTCGGAATTACATCGCTATCCCAAGATAGCGCATAGGGGTGAAAATGGGAGTGACAGATCAATATTGAAGCTAATTAGGGTTTCGATTACTCTAGAAAGCTAGAATGTGGTCTATTTCTAGATCTCACTCTTCCTAAAGGGCTGAAAAAGGAGTTGAAATTTGTATGGAACTTATCATTTTTGGATTCGGAAATATAAAAATTATAATATAATTTCAACGTTTATGTGGAATTACACTCTCAAATGCGTGAAAACAGTAATTACAGAGTTTTACTGATTACATTCGAAGAAGTGTAAATACTTATTCGTTATAATGCCCAAAGGTAAATATTCGTTATACCCTAAAACATTCAGTGTGGGTAGTATTTTCAAAATTTCATCCTCCAAATAGAGCAAATAAAATAAGTCTAACACGTACTTAAAGGTCTTAAACCTTTAAGATAAAAAGGGTGGGATGGTAGAAAACTGCTCAATACCTGCAATAATAGACTTCATTTAGACGAAAGTTCCCAGAACATCTAGTAAATCGTGACTCTTGGGAAGCACACCATCCATTACCAATCACCTATAATCAGCAGATTGTTTGGCTTATTGATTTATTTGCTGATAATTACTTTTATTTAGCAGGGTTACTTTTTATGGAAAATTGAAGGGTCGCTTCAGAACATGGTAGTAGAATGATTTAAATAATTTATTAAAAGTATAACTCACCTATTAAATTTTTTTTTCTAAAATATCCAAAAAAATTAAAGATTTTTTATTCTTTATATACCTAATAATGGATATGTCCCGAAGCGTCCCTTAAATTTTTCGGGGTGATAAAGAAGTAAATCTTTATAACTAACTTGGCAAACAAGCAGGCTGCCCAGCTGATGATGAGTTGCTTATAGTACACGTGGTTCCTGTAAGATTTGCAAATCTTTAATACCTACAAGAACTTTGCCAGCCTGTGATTTAAAATGTCAAGTAACAGTATCCAGTAATCACTCTTTCTGTCTTACCCTTCAAACCGAAACACAGTAATGCAAGAACTACCGGTTGGCGGCAGGAATAGGTATGATAGAGGTACTAACTCAGTACTGCGTCTTTCTCTTGTGCGTATTAGGTACTTAGATAATAAAGACATTAACTAAAATATTAACGACATTTATTTTTGTTGAATTTAATCCCACTGAAATTGGATGATTAAAAATTAATAAAAAATTATTTATCTGCATTTTTTTTATTCAGCATACAGAATATAATTACAACAAGTAAGAGAATGTTCAAGTACTAGCTATTACGTTCATGTGGTAACCCCAACTCGGGCGAATATTGAGTAACTCGCCGGAAACGCTACTGGGCAATCATGGGGCCGATCTGGTGGCTAATTAGTGGGACCGCTGAGGCTATGCGATCTATGTCGCCGGTAGTCGAAGAGCATTTCGCCAACTCATCGAAGCAGCTGCTTTCGAAGATGACAAATGATTATCGCTAAATCAATAAAACCTACCTCACATGTCTACGACATATTAACGATCAAATTCAAATACTTAAATCAATTTGTACAAGAAGGAATGTATCGAAGTTAAAATAGAAAATTTCTTATTTTAGCCAATGTAGGCCTCTATCAGCTCAAATCAAAATCAACATGTTAGACAAGTGATTAAGTTTTTCACTATATACAAACATTTTTTTTTTTTGGAAATAGATAAAGTAATTTAATTCTTATACGTTTATTTGTAGATGTTTTAATTGCAGTCGTAATATTTGAAACATTATTTAATGTATTATATAAAATATTTTACAGTTATTGTAAGTAAGATTGTTTTTCCCTTCGCTGGACAAATATGTAGGTGTACTGTTTAATATAAAGCTTTGACAATAGCATAACTAGGAACATTAATTTCGCTAAGAAAACTTTCAAAACATCCAAAAAGTGGTGACGCGTAACTAACCACAAATGTGTAATACATTTGTGGTTAGTCATTAGAAATATTATGATTTATCTATGTTAATAATGAAGTAACTTTTGAATCTCCACTAGTCCGAGCAATTTTCTGAATCACTAAAATCCCTAATCAGTGAAAATCCCAAATCCGTAAGATTCAACCTATTATTGCCACCTTTAACTGACTTTTGGTTTGCAAATATACAGAAACGTGTCGCTTCGTATTTTAATTTCTCTTTGTCATTAAGCATTATGACATAGAGCCATATTAATAATCGGATATCGATTTCTATAGCATTTTCTAAAATGTTTGCTTCATATTGTATAACAATATTATCAATTTTGATACAGGCACCAAATATTTATTAATTTTTCAGTTCGTAAGCGGGTGAATTAAGGTAGGTAATTCTGTCAAAAGTTTTTTATTCAGTTGATTGGTTTGACATTAATTTTTGATTGAAATATTTAAATTGGTATGGAACAATGTGGATGGGACTAGAAAAAATAACCTACCGCATCGGTTTTTTTTTTGAAAAAATTATGATTGAGCCCTATTTATTTTTATTAACATAAGATACAGAATTAAATAATATTTTTTTACAACAATAAAACCGACTTCAAAAATAACAAAAAGCCTTAAATAATATAAGAATACATACAAATGACAGTGTTATATTGAAGTTGGTGCCAAATTTTAAGTGACTATATTATTGTTCTTATATTTTTAAAGACTTTCCAGGTGATCATTGATGGGCACTGACATCAGTATATATAAATCTGTGATGTTGTATGTACCTATTCTTATATTATTTATTACTTATTATAAAAAAATATTTCAATATTTTTCGTAAATTTGATGCGTACCTACATGCGTATTAGAATTTGAACAAAAGCAGACACCAGAATAACTTAAAATAAAACGTCTTTCATTCTTAACAGAAATGAAAAAAAAAAAATCCGAACTCCTAATCTAGGTACTAGAAACCTCCCATCAGTAGCATGATATGATGATGGAAATACTTGAATATCTTCGGAAAAAAACATAAAACACTTTGAACGTGCCTAAGAAATTTAAGGGTTTCCCTAGATTTTCCTGGGATAACATTATCAGATCACGACTTGATGACAATGGGACTACCTCAGGAGTATACTTGTTCGACTACATAAAGAATTTTGAAAATCGGCCTACAAATGGTTGAGTACCTAATCAGTGAACATACATAAAAAATAGATAGAGTCTAAAATAGAACCTCCTCCTTTTACGAAGTTGGTTAAAAAAATGTTAAATGCAAGCTTTACTACCGAAATATGATTTGTTAATAGTTTATTAATATTCCTTTATTAATTTTTTGTTATAAAAATTTGTGAATCATTTACTTACATAAAAATGTAATTCAAAAACTTGCTAGTATTTTATTTATGATACATAATAATCTTTTATTTAGAATTAAAATTATTTCCTCAACAATTTAGCACAATCTTGTGAATCAATTGTACTTACTTTCTTTTCTCATGTTTTGACGATTTGGAACTGAAAATTCCTTAACTTAGCTACGATCTGATGACATATTTTCGAAAATCTAACAATCATTCAAACATGCGTTGAAAAAAAACAATCCATGAATTAATACAATAACAATCTAAATTTAAACATCAAGCTAGGCACTACTATCACAAGTTGTAAAAAATGCCTAAGGATTAATTCATAACCAGCTTTTATTAGAATCCGCTTAACTTACCAAAACTAGGCAACATTTGAACAGGTTTATTTTGAAATTTAGCAACATCCTATCTAATACTTTAAAATGCAGTTAGCATTATGCTTACCATTTGGGGATATGTTTAAAGACTGAGTGATGGCAGGCGCAGGCGGCGCCGGCTCCATCTTCCAGGGCGCGCAGCACGAGGCAGGCGAGAACTCGGGCGTGGGGCCGCTGCCCGCAGATATCAACATGGTCGACCCACCTTCCCACAGGGTAGTCGCGAGGAGATCATGCGGCACCGAAAGTCACTTTACAGTTCACCAACTGCCAACGTAGGCTCTGAGTTCTCGTCCCGATTACCATAAGCACCTATGGCACGGACGCGGCTGCTCGCACGCGCTCGCTCGAAGCTCAGCCAGAACACTGAAGAGCGCGCTTGCCGTGCCGGCGCGCCCACTCGCGCGCCTTCTCCATTCGCGCCTTGGAAAAAATCTCCGCCACCAAACAATAACAAAAAACTGCCTCCACCGAATAGAGCCTCTGTGCACCTCTCACTCTAACGTTCTTAATTCGATTTCCGAACGCGTCAAAATTACAGCAACACTCGATCCGATTGCTGCCTTCCGTCCCATTCTCGGATTTTTTAATTCGACCGCGACCACTGCAATACCATAAGCGTCCTTATGGCGAAAGCGTTTGAAGCTATATTCGAACTGCGACTTGACCGCACTTGTGCCGTTTCTTGGATCGTGCACAAATGAAGCTACTCCTACTCGCACTCACGCGGTTCGGGTTAAGCTTGAAATGGACGAAAGAGACAGACGCTCCGACGGTCGATAGAATTACGGTAGTGAGCACAGGTGATCTTTTGCCATTTCTTCACAGCGGAGGTGTTAATATATACCTCTCTCTTTCCAACTAGCGCCATTTTGTAAACAAGTTAAGAGACAAATACATAACAATGATTACGGTTTTAATTAAACGCGGCTCTAGTTGACCATGCTTAGCATCCGCTTTAATAATAAGTGGTATCGGGCGCGTTCCATTCTAATTAACTCGAAGACTAGATTCGTTACCACAAACTTTATTGCTCGCACTGAAGACTTTATTTTCAGTTTCTGTTATGTCATTATAATAACAAATGTGGGAACGACCCAATGGCTTTTAATGGTGGATATAAAATCGATATTTTAGCATGCTAGAGAGCTCTTTGATGTTTTGATTATTAATCGACATAGGTAGGTACAACTCAAAATACGAATGAGATAGTTTTGATCAGCTGATGGTAAGAAATAGTATTACTTTTTTTTCTATTCAGTAACACCCTAACCATTATTAGTTTTCACGAGTCCCTAAACGCTACTTAATATTCGAAATTTCCAGCTGAACAATTATATAATAAAATAAACTAATATTAAAATAGTACTAATAGTATGTAAAATTGACATTGAAAACAATTAATATTCTAATTGTAAAACACATATGAGCGGATAATAAGTCATTATAAGTGTTATGAAAACAATAATTGAGCCATATGCCGCGGCGTCCGCAACTACGGAAAGAAACATTAAATCTGTACTTATTAACAGTAATTACCGTCGGAGTTGTGGTCGACAAATTGCAGCTGCAATAAATAAATCTTTTGATCGAACTCTATAATTGTGCCAGTACCTATCACAAGAGTTTTTGTTTATAATTACGGGAAAAGACGTTTTGCCGCACGCAACTGGCGCGATTCTATGTAGAGCTTTTAGTCTACACAACATTATTTCATCGAATAACATAGGATTTTATACTTTTCAGTTTTAAAAAAGATTATTTTTTATTTGAACGAAAATTGAAAGATCATTTATAAAATACAATAAATCATTCACATGATTATGTCAAAAGGCGTCATAATAGGCACCAAGCAATTAGTTTATTTTGAATCTTATTTGTCAAAGAATCCATTCACGAAGACGATCTAATCTGTGTCGGCGTTGCCTACTTTGTAGTTAGTTTAATTTTATTTTTAAATGTGAGTGTCGCACAGGCCCTGTGGACAGGGGCGAGACGCGAGACACGCAGGATTTAGTGGCCAGATAGGGCGTGGGTGTCAACTAATGAATATACCTATTTATTTATAGCAGACTGAACACTGGCTTTTATCTGAGCCGCCTTAATATGCTCCCAGTTGTATATAGTGACAGGTTGCTGGAATTTTTTATTTATTTATGGTATCTAACGTTTACAGTTGATTTTTGAATGGTATTTCGTTTTTAAAATAATCTGTAATAAAATGAAATGCAAAATATATTTTGCTAAGCGCAACGCAGTACCTATTATCTTATATGTGGCGCAACACTCAAAACCGATTTTAGTTAATTTCATTTCAGATATTTGTTGGATGACGAGCAAGGTTCTTATGAAAAAAAAATTAGAAAAATGGCGGGGAAAACAGTGCTAACCCGTGGTACTACCGTTGGTTCCACTGGTAGTATCTATTATTTCCAACTTGTTCCAGCCGTGCCACATCATCATCATATCAGCTAAGAGAGCCCACTGTTGGACATAGGCCTCCCCCAAAGATCTCCATACCGATCGGTCCTGCGCCTCCCGCATCCAGCGGCTTCCCGCGACCTTCACCAGATCGTCGGTCCACCTTGTGGGGGGCCTACCAACACTGCGTCTCCCGGTACGCGGCCGCCACTCGAGGACCTTTCCGCCCCAAAGGCCGTCAGTCCTACGAGCAATGTGTCCTTGCCCTGTGTGCTTTTGACAGAACAAAGTCAGCTGGTCTTATACACTGTGGCAAAAATCAATGGGCCCAGAAAGGAAACTACTTAAATCCATAAAATAGATTATTTTACTTTAAGAAAACAGTCATTTATTTTTAAAAAGAAATAAAACTGCATTCAACGATTTTCTAAATTTCACTTGCCTCACCCGGGAATCAAACCCGCTTGGGTATAATTCAAAACTATTTTATCCAACTTCAAAAAAAAGGGTTCTCAGTTTGACCTGTACGTTTCTCCGCGATTATCTCGCGTTTGGCTGAATCGATTTTGATGCTGTTTTCAGAAAAGTATTTATTACATTTTTCTACGTATGTTTGCCGATTACTGGCTGATACTAGATTACTGCCGAACGGTTTGACCGATTTGAATTTATTTATTCTTTTTGTTCGCTTTAATACAGTGGTTTTAAGGAAAAAATTATAAGAAAAATCACCATGAAAAGCTAAAAATTATATAAATTAATAATGGCAAATTCGTATGGAAAATGACGGTACTGAGATCTGTTATCTGTCAAGGGGTTACGAAGTTCACTGTGCTAGCTAGTCCTATATTTTTTTTATAAATGAACATTATTAAGTTGAAGGGCTATTACTTTTAGAAATTATTTAAAATAAAACCAATAAATACTTGTATTATTAATACACCGAATAAAGATTTACATTATTATTATCAATGTAGTGTAATTAATATTAAAAAAAATCATTATATACTTAGATAGTTTAATTTTTATTGCGTACGGAAACAATAAAAATAATAATTCAAAATGCCGAAAAACGAGATCAAATTGTGACCGGCTCATGGAAGCTAGTAATTTCAGCAATAATATTTATCTACTTCTAGGGAAGCACAGAATTTTTTTTATCTTAATGAACAGAAGAAAGAAACTAGTTTGACTACTTTGAATACTTATTTTAAGTTCACATAATCCCAATATAGTACATTACTGCAGAGGCCGGGATGTTAGGGATTGCAGGACGAGTAGAATTTTTTACAATAACTACGAGTCCGGCAATCCCATTCTCGCCATGGTATGTATAGTGCTTTTCTCAATAATTGTGAGGAAATAATGAAAGACGTAATACTGAAAACAAATGAGTATAATATGAATAAAAGAACGAATAAAGCAATTAATTTATGTTAAACGTAATGTTTGATATATTTTACGCAAATACCGTACGATACGTACGTACGTACGATATATATTTTACGCGTATACAACAGCCCATATATATTTTTCGCAAAAAATGTATAATACTGTAGATTATGGCTTTTTCTCTCGCAACGAAAAATAAATATATTTTCGTGTGATTTTATACCAACACTAATAAAATTCTTGTCATATTCATATAATATGTATATGGTCGAAGAGTACATTTTTTATAATGTGGTAGCGATTGGCTGTATGACAAGTTACATAATTCAAGTTATAGATGAATTAAAAGACATTTGAGCAGCGGACTGAAATGAATTTTGATACTTACATACTTTCCTGGCCTAGGCCGGTAAAGTAATGCATGAGCCAAGAATTACAAACTTCGCGTCTTCTTTTTACTACGATAATGCTCTAGTACCTACACGTTTCTAATTGTAAAGTTACGAAAAATTTTTGGTTACAGTATTTTTTATTTACCTTTTTACACCAATTCAGTGTATATTAGTGCATCGTTTTCAATCGATTTTGAAAAAGAAGCAGGAGGATGTTCGACTGTAGGTATCTTTTTTTATGTATCTTCACCGATTACTACGCCATTAGTGAACCGATTTTAAAATTATTTTTGTAATCAAAAGAGTATATTTCGGAGGTGGTTCCATTGTCACCAAGTCATGATCTGATGATGATATCTTAGGGAAATCAGGAGAAACTCTTAAATTTCATTGGCACGTCCAACGTGTTTCATGTTTTTTCAGAAGATATTCAAGTATTTGCATCTGGTTGTCATTATTTCATGCACTGAAAAAAAAATTGATAATATGTATCAAGAATTTGTTACCTTCATTCATGCAACTTATTTATATACGAGCGCACAAAGGTGCATGATTACAGTAATAAAGTATAGTTGGTTGGCCGTAGTAAGATTACTTTTTAATGTCACTATGATGTTTGTGGATTTTATTAAGAACTTGATCACTTTTTTGGCATATGATTAATCATTTTATCTTATTAGAATTAACAATTACAAATGTTTACAAAGGTGACGTCACCAAAATTAAATAAGAAAGTTTATTGATTTGAATATGTTTTTCTTATTAAGCGTTCAATCATTTCAAATTGATTTCCATAATCATTTGTGGTTTGTAGTTTTAAAAATGTTAATGATTAATTTTATCATATTTTACTCAAACAAGCAAAATTTTAACTTGATAAGCTACCATTTTTTTCAGTGTGTTACAAAGCTGATGATGGAAGGTTTCTGGTTTATAAGGAGCTGTTTAGAGTGTAATACGTTTTATTTTAAGTTAATCTAGTGTTTACCTTGACTCAAATTCTAATACCCATGTTTTGGATTTACTGAAAAGATTGAAAACAATTTTCAGAAGATTAAAACCGACTTCAAAAATACCAACAGTCATAAATAACATAAGAATATATATACAATCTCTCAGTTTTATATTAAAATCGGTGCCAAGCAATGATCGCCTGGAAAGTCTTAAAAAATATAAGAACAATAAATATAGTTATTAAAAATTTGGCACCAACTTCAATATAAAACTGTGATGATGTTGTATGTACTCTTATATTATGTATGCATTGTGAACGAAATCAAAAGCAATTTCCTGAGTAATATCTTCCTGTCATTTTAATATTTTAAAACCTGTCGCCTGCAGGTGTAGTATTGGATTGACAGTGAGATGTTATGAATGAATAATCGTGTAACTTCAAATAGTATACAATGTTAAATATTCGTTTGCTTGTCTTTATAAAAGGCTGTAGTGACTGACTGAGGTATCGACGTAAAGCCCTTACTACTGGAGCCAGAAGCTTGAAATTCGGTATACCTAGACAGAGGTTCGTTGGGTTATGTAGGCGCCCGGAAGGACTTTTACCTACCTTGAACAAGCTGAGCAATCCCCATCCAAAACATATAAGGGAAACGAAGTTCGCGGGCATAGCTAGTCATTTATATCATATCCAAGAGCAATAAGCTGGTCTTGGTCATTAATAAATAGTTAAACAGGTTACCTATTCTCGGAAATAACAGATACCTAAGTAATTCCAGAAATATAATATTTTACTTATTGTAGAAATTGATTTCTGGTGTATACGAATATACCTAATGAGTACCTAAATTAAACAGTACTTGCCTACTTACCTCTGTAGTGACTACTTCAATACATATTACAAAACTTTCACAGCTTGGTAAAAAACCCATTAATCGGTATTTCTTACAAGTTAGTAGGAATTCCATTAATTTCTTGGTGCCAAGTAAGTATAATAATGTTAAAATGTAGTATTACCTACTCGGGGTAATATTATCTTATAGCACTTTGAAACTCTTTAAAAATTTCAATTTGTAGAAGAAAATGCTAAATTCGTATTGCAGCTACAATTACAAATATAATATTTGTGTAGATTTTGATATTTTTTTTTCATATTCGCAACTCAAATACTATAAACTATACGAAAAGAAATTACGTCGATTCCCGAGCTATTCTAAAGCTCTTTCACGATCTAATTTGAATCAATGTAATAAAACATCAGTAACAATAAGGTATATTTTTGTTTATCAGGTAGCTGTCAGATCGTGTGTCGCGGCCTGGGTGGTCCGGTGAGCACAAATATTTTGAGCACATTATGATGGAAATGATCGCCGTTTGTGAGTGAGGCCGTTTATTGTCGTGTAGAGCACGACGAATGACGCGTGTCGGTAGAAAACCGACTGCTGTTAACGGAAACCTCTCAAACATACTCTGAGAACTTAGAGCTTCAGTTCTAAGTGTTAGATCTATGGAGTGGAACAATAAAAAGAGGTCTTATTCTTTTGGTTGTAAAGTGAAGGCGAGTCGACGTACTGCATCGCGATTGCATTGGTGGCAATGGGCGAAACTGCCATTGTAAAAAGGGTGACACCTCGCTCCATTGTTGTTTTGTTAAGGGACATAGGTACCTGATGAGAAATATGGGCGCCAATGACGTAAGAGCAATGTATACGCTTCAAAATTTAAAAGCTTAACTTACGGAAGCTCATAGGCTATTTAGGTTATTAGGAAATTAAACATTCGAAATTATTTATTTTTTTAATAAAAACAGTCACGATCTTCGTGGTTTCACCCACAATTAAAAATTTAATTTTAGCGGGATAGAAATAGTTATGAAACCTTTCTTAAATATTTTACAAGATATAGACTAAGAAATCTAAAAAAAATAAAAAAATTACTGTCTATACAGTCATCTGGAAACTGGAAGGGCCATCATAATAAATTAACTTTTTCTTAATAAGAAGTTACTACCTTGCTATAAACGATCATGGTAGAGGTGGCGTTAGTGGTTAGTGGTTGAAATAAATTATTAGTTAAAAGTTAATACTTACTTACTTGAATAAAAATATGAGATTATTTTAATGTTTGAAAATATCACTTAATATTTTTATTCAAACAAATACCTATTGATATTTTTATCAGCACCGTTGCTGTCAATATTTTCATTAGTTCGATCTGTGATTGAAATTATTCAATACGATAATTTTATCAGTCGGTTACATTTATCTATACGAATTTTTATTACTTTCGAGTTAAAATCAACTTGAATGAATATTTTTATTCGATATGGTTGAAAATATTCTTCGAATAAATGCGTAATTTTTTCATTACTTTAATTTATCGGTTGATAAATATATTCAACAACACTAGATCATGGTGCCCCAGTCGTCGTCGTCGTCGGTCTACCTGGAGGGAAGGCCTGCCAATGCCAACGATGTCCCTCGGTACGCGACCGTTAGTCCTGCGATCGAAGTATCCTGAAGGTTAACAATTCTTTAGCCTAGTTGGTAAATTTAGTTCATCTATGGATTTGAACGATTGTTGATAATATGTACATGCATTTTTATCCATTTCTGAATTTCTATTTGTGAAAATAATATCACTTTTTGATTACTTGTCACAGAATACAAACTTAGATAATTATGTTTTTAATTACCAACAAAAATATAAATTGAAAAAACAATTAAAACTAAGGGTTTTTTTTTCATAAATAATATAAAAATTATATTTATATTGAAGTCGGTGCCAAGCGATGACCTCCTGGAAAATCTCAAAAAATGTAAGAACTGACTAATGTAACGACTTATTCAACTTAACTGACTTCAATATAAAAATGTCATGTTGCATGTTTTCTTATATTATTTATAACTTTTTGGTGTTTTTGAAGTCAATTATATTTAATGTTAAAAATAATATTTCAATCTTCTTAGTAAATTTAATACATGTTGTAGGTACACCTTTTACAATTTGAACCAAGGCAAACACCAGAAAAACTTAAAACGTCTTTCGCTCTAAACATTTTTGGAAGAACCTTATTGCTTAAGATATATTCCTACTATACCTACTCCTACCTACTAGACTTACCTACCTAGATAAACCTACTCTCCACTATCAGCTCACCTGAATCACTTGATAGAATTACATCAGGTTAATAAGTTCCCATTACATTTAAAAAATTATTCCCTAACTCCTAACCTACCAGAAACCTACCACCATCAGCTGAGTATCATGATACAAATACCTATGATACAAATACCTGAATATCTTCAGATAAAACATGTAACACGTTGGACTTGCCTATAATATTTAAGAGTGTCCTTCGATTTTCCTGGAATCTCATAATCAGATCATGACTTGATGACAATGGGAACACCTCAGGAGTATACTCTTTTGATAACAAAACTAAATTAAATGTAAAAAACCTATTTAAAAACAAGCATTTATTTAAATGCGCTAAAAAGAAATAATAAACTTTTATACTAAAACTTTTACTTATAACGCCATTTCACATTTGACACAATTTATATGACATAAAAGCTTGCTTGTGTAAAGCAATTTATATGACATTAAAGGTTATTTAATTTATTTTTTTACTTTTTAGTTATCACTGGACACGTTTCTCAGTCTGTTCATCTCATTCAACGCATCATTGTTGCAAGGTCGTTTGCCGGTTAACTTGGAACAGTCTAGCTCTTCAATAAGAAGACCTTCTAATGAATTTACCCTACTAAAGGCCACGTATGCTTTACCAGCAGCGAAGAGCTTTGAGCCTATTTCAAGTTATTCTTAGCAACACTTTTTATTTGATACCCATATTGTAGGAGTGCATTAAAAATAACTGGTCCGCCATCTTGGATTTAGAATGACGTTACACGGTTTACCATACATTTTCATCCAAACTGTATGTGTATACAAAATATCAGCTCAATCGGTTAAAGATAATCTACTTCAAAATTGATTTTCAAGCTTTAGAAATCCGCCATATTGGATTATTAGTGAGTCACATTATTTTTCGAGTTACTCTTAACAAGACCTTTCATTTGATACCCATATTGTAGGAGTGCATTAAAAATAATTGGTCTGCCATCTTGGATTTAGAATGATGTATACAAAGTTTCAGCTCAATCGGTGAAAGATATCTGCTTCAAAATTGAGTTGCAAGATTTCACCCGAACATACATACTTATATACTTACATACTTATATTGCAAGTTAAATAAAAGCTTGTAAAAAGACATCAATACCTATATTAAAATTTCGCTCGTGTTAAATAAGTTTACGGTGACCTACTTTACCATGACGTCAACAGGATAATTATGTTGAAGACGCAGATTGGAATCCTAAGCGAGGTGATTTTTTTCTTGCATTGATTTGACAATTCAATTTTTTTTTGGCAATATAATTGTGAAACGTATTTCGCGTGCACAGCCAGTAATAATATAAAATTGTCATCTGAATAAAAATAAAACTTGCATGCTGATGCGAGATTCTCGGGGTTAAAACTTTAATCACAATATTATGATAACAAGGTACATATAACATTCTAAATTTGAAAAATGAGCAGCATACGATTGTTTAACTTTTAATTGTTTTCACATTCGGTTTTAAGGTACCTAAAATTGAAAAAAACATTGAACATTAGGGATTGTTTTTAATTGGCGCAGCAGAAACAACTCACAGTGTCAAAGCTATGATTAGAGTGGATTGGCAAATGAACGTGTCCCATGATTTTATTTGACTGATCTGCTTGCTTTTCCTATTTGAACCGCTACAGAAATAATGGGTTTTTGGGGCAGGAGTTCACTTTATCATACTTTACAATTTGCCATAAAGCAAATTGTAAAGTATGATAAAAGTGGACTCCTTATGATAATCACAAGCAAACAACACAATGGCCTTAAATAAATCATAACCATGGAAAAGTAATGCTAACTGACTGGCAGTCACTTCATGGTGTAATTCACCAGCTTCCCAATACCCGGTCAAGCAATAACAGCAAATGAACTATGTCTACTATGACAATCAAGATTTTGATTTTGTGGGCTAATACTACGCAGGGCCTATTAATTATTTAACTAATTGTCATTTTAACATGTAACTGATTTCTATAGTGATGTATATATACGGGTATAGGAAATAAATGGAGAATTAAAAAAAGATTTATTATAAGAGTTCTTGTTTATGTACAGTAGGTACATACAATGTACAGAACTAACAAATTCTACGACATTATTGAAAGTCAACCTTTCAAAGAGTTAAGCGATAGGATAATTCCCTATTTCTTTTGATATAGTGGCGTACACGGGTTGATTGATCTGGGTTACCCAAACTTATGATTGTTTTTTTTTTAATTTACATATTTTCTTTACTTAAAAACAAATGTCGTTTATTGTTTTTAATGGGGGTTGGGGGCCCTTTGTATCCACGGGGCCTTGGGCTGAAGCCCCAAAAGCTCTTAGGTAGGTCCGCCCCTGATGACAATGCTAATGATAATTTCGAGCAATGATAATGAAAATCGCAGTAAGTCTGCCCCGCCTCTTCTCACTATTACCCCCAACAATACAAGACTTCGAGAAACCGTGCTAACACTACAGCCCCCCTAGACAGAAGCCACACCAATTTTTTCCTCATTCATTCCGCATAAAAATCAATGAAAATGAATAGCCTGCGACAACCTCACGCTATTTTTTCCGCAGCTAATCTCGTATCCATACATTTTTTCGCAGCTAATGTTGTATCCATACATTAGCATGAGGCTTTGTCTAAGGGGTCAGGACCAACAGTTAAAAACGATCTGTCATTCTTCGTATTCACCAAACCTGGCTCAAACCGGCGCCTATCATTTTTTTCGCAACTTGGACAATTTTTATTTATTTATTTTTATTTTACGATTTTATTGTACACATTAAAAAACAGAACATAACACAAACAACATACACATGGGCACAAAAGGTTTGGTTTTACATGGTAAAAAGTTTTCTTTTTCCGTGAGCAATTACAAATGCACACACAGTTCGTTGAGTTGAGGCCGTCAGAGTTCTACAGCAAACTTCGTTTAGATAAACGGAAGCCAAGTGGATCAAAAGTCTTACCATCAACCAAACCAAGCAGAAAAACTTCTGTACCATGAGGAATCGAATCCTAGACCTACAGATCCATATGGTGGGATGCGATGAAATGTCCTGCTCCAGATAGGTATCTTTGCTCCGCTCCACATCATTTATCATGAGGTGGAATGGAGTCATTTGCTTGGCCTACTATAAAATATTTTTTTATACTATTCTATCACGTAACACCAAGTGAGGTTGACTGGAAGAGATCTCTCTTAGAGATAAGTCCACCTTTGTACACGTCCTATCTGTATTTTGTTTTCCTGTGAATATATATATTCTTTATGTGCAATAAAGAATATATATAAAGAAAATAATCTCTATTTTCTTTATATATATTATGGCTCTCGCTGGAAGCCGATTCCGGCGGCTACCTCTTGTAGTAGCGAGGTTGAGGCGAGTTTCTCGCCGTGGCGCTTCGCGCCCGTTGGGGATTTCCCCGAGCTTCGGCTCACCCGCGCGGTGGTGGATCCAGTGGGATCTGTCGTCGGGCAACCCGTAACTCGCACTGAGCGGGCCGGGGGCCCGGCGCACTGAGCGTCGGGCCGCGTGGAAGACAACCACAATAAAAATCAATTCGGGGTGTAGAGTGGCGCAATCCTGCGCCGCCCCACAAAGCAGCAGAGCCAGGCGGAGAGTCCGGCAATGGACATGTCACGGACAAGGGGTCAGCGGGAACAAGGCCTGGCTGTACTCCCCTTCCCCCTGTCTTGTGACGGACGGAGAGCTGCTGGGGGGGTTTTTAGTGGGTAGGCCCGGGCCGAGTACGGTCTGGGGAGTCCCACATATCCTCGTGGTTTGCGAGGAATGCGTAAATGCAAATTCCCCCCTCCCAAAAAAAAAAGTCCTTTTACAACCAGACCGGGTATTGTGAAACTTAAAGAGTCGTTAAGTTTCACAATACCCGGTGATACCTGGTGTAATTGACTACTTTTAACATCAACATCATTAATGCACATCTGGTAAAAAATATAAACTTCTGTTAATATAGGTAATTACTTACAAGTTTTTTTGCTTTAAATAAAATAACATCAATATCTCATAATATCAAGTACAATTTTCCGTTTCATTGTAAATTTAACTATTTTATTGTATATCTAATTTCATATTACAAAACCCCAACTAGTTATGTATTTAACCACATACTTATAACATTCAACGGACGACCTACAACAATTACGATATTAGTGACACCACCACGATGGCATTGTTTCCCTGGTTGTGGATATTGTGAATATCGAAATGTAGAGCTAGCAGCCGGGCGATATTTTGCGGCCGGTGCATTAACAAGTTCATTAGCTAAGCCCGTTAGAGCGGCGCCGCCCCTGGGCGCGCTTCGTTGTAGGCGGCGCCGCGTTGGCCACACCCCGCCTGGCGCATGGAACGTCGTCGGCAAATTAATATTTCACACAGCAGATGTCGCGTGGAGTGTCTTGTTAAGCTGTCATAATTTCCAACACTATCGATAGCTGGTGAAACGTTTTGTTTGGTCTTCATTGCACTATTTTAATTTGCCTACAGAATTGGACAATACAAATCTAATTTACAAGAGCAAATGGAAACAATACCTATGTACTTCTATTATGATACTCGTTCATAATAAAAGTCCATGTTGTGTACCTAACATATACTAACACTAGCTTTGAGAATAATCGTGATCATGAAATCTACCACGGTAGGTAGGAACATCATATAACATCGTAGGGCACCTATAAAGTATCATCCTGATTGCGAAGCGATCTGAAAATAGTCTAATAGTCAATTTCACTGACTTCGTCTTAGCTTATAGCTTAGCTTATTAGGACAATTTTAAGTGGCATGCTGTCACATTCTTTTCATTAAAGGCAGAAAATGACAGCATTATCTACTTCTTAGGATTGTCCTTTAGATAATTATAAAATGAAGGTCATATAGGTATCTACAATTTAATTTTAATCTTCATCTATACCAATAGGTCTTGATTGTTTGTTTGTTTGGTTGAACGCGCTAATCTCAGGAACTACTCTGATTCAAATTGAAAAATTATTATTTTTGTGTTGGATAGTCCATTTATCTAGAATGGCTTAGGCTATATAACATCACGCTACGACGAATAGAAGCTGAGCATCAATGAAAAATGTTGCAAAAACGGGAAAAAAAATATTATGGCGAAACGTAGTTCGCGGGCACTGCTAGTTTAGTAACTAAATAGGTTTTATTTATAAAATTTACTCACATTTGTTACATTTTTATAATAACTTTACACAGTACTACATTATCTTTTTTAAGATTATAGGTATTCATTTACATACTGTACAAGAACACCAAACATCAACATTTTTCACAGACTCAGTAAGATTACCTACGAGATCACAAGATGAAATAGGTTTCAATAAATTAAGTGTTATAATGATTGGACAGATTATTTTAATATTAAATCTAAAGATAAGGGTTGGTATATGGTATAAAACCCTGCAACATTCACCACCTCGTGTAACTTGGTTCAATAATCTTAATAGAAATTAGGTATGTTAAATTAGCTCTAAGACTTCGTTCAGGACACTATCCAACAGCAAAATTTGCATACCTCATGAAAAAATCTGAATCAGACAAAGGTCTATTATGCAAAAAAGTGGAAGATATACAACATTTGCTGATAGATTATGTCAAGAATAAGAGTAAGAGAGACCAATTTTTTAAAGAATTTAATCATGAATTTATTAGATACAGGACTTATTCAATCTATTTTGCAGATCCTAATTCGCGTATTGCAAAAAGTTTATGTAGTTAAGTGCAAGTAACATAGATAAATAATTTACATGCTCTATTAATTTCCGGAAGAATAACCCAGAATTATAGAACATAGGCAACATTACTTTTTAGTGAAAAAAAATATTTTAGAAATTTTCGCAACACAGTGCATCATGTAAAATATCTGACACATCAATGGTCGCGTCATATCAATAGAAACTTCCACGAAAATATTTATTTTTACCGTGATAAGGCAAAAGAAATAACAGCAACATCTGCTACTTGCATAGATAACATCTTCTGTAATTGTAATGTACAAGATAAGTTGATTATAAATTGTATTAACTCTGACCATAGCGGACAATTAGCCTCGTTTGAGCACCATCATGTTTGTTCTATACGTGAGACTACTTGTAGACCTATAACAAAACGTGGTCTAGAGAAATTTACAAGAAATGTTATTAGTCAAACTGCAAATTTACCGATCGAGGGGACTAACGCCAGTAATAACGTCCGTGGGGACTATAGTCCCCAAAATCGTAAGCTTCTCGATCGACCTAGGTACTATGGTACCCAGTTCCCTTTGCGTAAGTTTGCGTAAAACCGCGCGTGATAAAAAAATCGCGAAAAAAAAATTATTTTCTCTATGGCTTTATTCCTTTGCCAATAGTCTCTTTCATAAGTTGACATGTCATGTCTAATTTGTTTTTAGTCTTAGATTGAAATAAATTTTTCATAGTCTGCGGTCCAACTTACTTGGCCGTATCCATACGTTTCTTACTCCATGACCGATGAGATTTATTGCGTACTAACTAAGTCTGTATTTGTATTTTCGTAAAGTGTTCTATATCAAAATAAACTAGAAGAATTGGGCTACATTATTATGTATGGTTTATGATAGTTTATAGTGTTATATTGCCACTTCATTCCTTATTAAATTAGCTTTCCATACGTGTTTTTTATTTAATTTTAGACACAATAATTTATTTTTTGCAATTTTTTTAATTTTGAGGTTGCGCGCGCGCCTCTCGCGTAATTAATTACGCAATTAATCGATTTTATTATTTTTTTCTTTTTTCATTAAAAATATTACCCAAAACTATTATATATCAAAATAATCTTCAAGAATAGGGCTATAATAAATATATATGGTTATTTAAAGTTTTATAAAATAGTTTTTTTTTTATTTTTTTTTTTTAAAATCGGGTCTTCCGCGACCTTCCGAACATTTTCGCGCTTCATTCATTTAATTATTAATCCTTATCTAATTAACTGTTATAAGTTCCTTCTATATTAAATTACCTTTCCATACGTATTTTTTGTTCTCTTATAGACAGTATATGTCACTTTCCGCAATTTTTTGAACACCCCGCACACGCCGGGGTGAGTCATTCCGCAATGGCGGCACCTTTGATATATGAGATATACTACTTTTTGCTTTTGAAACCCACCACGCTTCGCGTGGCGGACGTATGAGTGGATAATAACTTATTTCATGTAGTTAAAAATGAATGCAATGATATATTCAAAGAAAAAGTAATTAAAATCAAAAATGGGAGAAAGAAATTTAGTGATTGGGCTACGCCTGGTATATATAAAAGTCGCAGAAAACTATATGAACTATATGCTTTAAAAGAAACATCCAATGACCCCGCTTTCATAAATTATGTCAGAAATTACTCTAAAACATTCAAGAAAGTGTGCATGTGTGCAAAAGCTATGTACATAAGTAACAAAATCAGTTCATCTAAAAATAAAATAAAAACCACCTGGAATATCATTAACCAGGAAACAGGTAAACCCAAAAGTACTGTGAATTCTTTCTCTTTAGAAATCAATAACCAAACTATTAAATCAGACAATGCGGTTGCTAAAGCATTTGAAGACTTCTTCTCTCATATACCCATAGAAACTACAAGTAGTCTCAACTCATGTCTCAATGAGGCTGTAGCTCTTTTGGGACGGAGTGTGGAGAGGTGCAACAAGGTGTTCAACTTTTGTCACATTGATGCTAACACTGTTTTGAAAACATTTCGTATGATCAGTACCAAAAAAACTAAAGATCTTTGGGGTATTTCGACCCATATAATTAAATCTGTAATTAAAGAACTTGCACCGCAACTTGCGTTGATATTCAATAAATGTGTCGATGAAGGTGTCTTCCCCGACCTCATGAAAAATAGCAAGTTGATACCTCTATTTAAGTCTGGGAATAAAAATGACCCTTCAAATTATCGACCAATTTCGATTCTACTAGCTCTTAGTAAAATATTTGAAAAAATTATATCTAATCAGTTAACTGATCATTTCTCAAGTAACAACATTTTACATATGAACCAATTTGGTTTTACCATAGGTCGTTGCACTACTGATGCCGGTGTCGCACTTCTGAAACACATTTTTGCTGCTTGGGAGTGTAAACAAGATGTAATTGGTATATTTTGTGACTTATCAAAAGCTTTTGATTGCGTTGGTCACCAAACTCTTTTAAATAAACTCAAACATTATGGTGTCTCTGAAGAAGCAATGAGACTTATTGAGTCTTATTTATCCAATTGGTGTGCACCTATAGTTATGGGCGTGCCACAAGGATCGATATTGGGACCCTTGCTTTTCTTAATTTATATTAATGACCTCCCACACTTCACTAAGAATCTGTGCGATACAGTACTATTTGCAGATGATACTTCTTTAATATTTAAGGTTGACAGAGGAAATGGAAATACTGACGTTGTAAATAGTACTCTCTCTAAAGTATTGCATTGGTTCACTATAAATAATTTATCTTTAAATTCACGTAAAACTAAATGTATTAAATTCTCATTGCCAAATGTAAGAAAAGTGGATACCATAGTGGAAATGAATAATGAAATTGTTGAATTCATCGACTTTACTAAATTTTTGGGTATAACACTAGATTCTAGATTGCAGTGGGATCCACATATTGAGTCCTTGGCTAACAGACTTAGTTCTGCAGCATAGGCAGTTAAAAAAATAAGACATCTTACTGATGTTGAAACGGCAAGATTTATTTACTTTAGTTATTTTCATAGTGTCATGTCATATGGAATACTACTGTGGGGATCGGCTGCTAGTATTGAAAGTATTTTTGTACTTCAAAAAAGAGCGGTTCGCGCTATTTATAATTTACGAGCAAGAGATTCTTTAAGGGACTTATTTAGAGAAATTAATATATTGACTTTAGCAGGACAGTACATTTATGAAAATTTGATTTATGTCTATAAGAATTATAATACATTTGAAACCAATTTCCAAATTCATCATCTAAACACAAGATACAAAAATAAACTTGCCGTTCCAACATTCAGGCTTCAAAAAACTAGAGGCTCATTTATGGGGAAATGTATAACCTTTTATAATAAGCTTCCACAAAGTGTTACCGACTTGCCTTTTCATAAGTTTAAAGCGCATGTAAAAAAGACTCATAAGAGTAAAGGATATTATAAAGTCAACGATTATTTGAATGATGCCAATGCCTGGTGTTAATTTTTCAGATAATGAATCGTTTTTTTATGTATAACCATTTGTATAAACAAATATTATTATTTTTGGTAATAAGTAGTAAGAAGAGAACTGACACATCTAATCTTGTAATGGAAGTTGAGCTCAAACTTCTGCTGTGAGGTCAGCTTCCAATTGACGACTCTGTAACAATACAGGGAGAAAAAAATAGCCCTTGCTGGTTTTCTTGCTGGTTCTTTCCAGTACAAGGTCTCCCGCCGTAGACTTGTGAACCAATGGCGTAGCTGCTTTAACGTTCAAAAGAGATTGTAACAATCCAATTTGAATAAAAGATATTGAATTTGAAAAAAAATTGAATTTGAATTTGAATCAAATCCATGCAACCAATTTATTGAGCATTTTTAAAGAAATTGCCAACTCACAAATAGATATAAAATTCGTAAATTTGTTTTATTCTAAGCAGCACGAAATCTGCAGAATTTCTAAATTGGATAGGTAGTTAAAGAAGCTATTAACAGCGACTAATGTATACTTTTGATAAAATCTTTCTTTGGACAGTCATTTTCATGCATTCGCCTACTCGATCTGTGTCACACAATTTCTTTCACGGCACACTTCTTTTCCGCAATTTACCCTTTATTCTTCTCCATTTAAAGCTCTCGTTTCTACGGAGATAAATCTATTTTCATCCTTCCCTGCTATGCATCCAAGATTTACTTATGAAGGGCATAGGCGTAGGGACCACCGCTCTTCTATTAAGTCAGTCATGCTTTCTTGACAAAGTTTGACTTTTCAGTTATTCCCTTTCCACTTTTATTTTGTTTCCTCGTCTCTTATCTCAGTATCAGATACATACTTGTAAGCTTTTCTTGTAAGGAGGCAGACTCTGTACCAGAATCGTCTGCATGGGTATCTCCATCTTACTTATTTCTATCGCAAAGGAGCAGTGCTTGCATTGCTCTGTTCCGGTTTGAAGGGTAAGATATGGCAGTGAAATTACTGGGTACCGTGACTTTACATCTGATGTCACAAGTTGGCAACGTACACTGTGATTCTTGTGGGGGTTGCAGTTTTGCTGCAAATCTCACAGGAGTCACATGTACTATAGGTGACTGTTACCACTTACCATCAAGTGGGCTGTTTGCTTGTTTGCCAACTTATCGCAATAAAAAAAAACACAAAAGGGAATCTCTTGGCCTTCATCTCACCTGACGGTAATTAAGTGACAATAAGGCTGAAGATGCGAAGCGAGCTGAGGAACTGGCTATCTTACCTCCAATTATCGGAACGCAACAATGCTATTAACATTGTTTTTATGGCGACAAATTTAGGTAAGATGATGGTAGCTAGCAAGGTGGGTTCACAAGCTCTACCACCAACCAAACCGAGCAGAAAAACTTCTGCCCATTGGGGAATCGAACCCCGGACCTCCCTATCAACAACCGGTGATCTCAACCGCCAGACCACCGCGGTTAAAAACAAATATTAACGCTTTCTCTTACTCCTAACATCCGGCCCCAATCATAACTTTATAGTTTTTACCGTGTCTTGCAACTCTTCCTCCGACAATGTCAATATTCTTTAATTCTTAGCCATTGATTTACTATAGTAAATCAATGTTCTTAGCATTTAGATTGGACGCGCTTGATAGTAAGCCCCTTTCACCATACTTCTTTTAAACAATCATATGCATGATTAGTTTGAAAATCCACAGTAAAGTTATACAGTACTGAGTACATTTGAATTAAGAATGATTAGCAATTTGATTTGAACGTAACTAAAATTCATATTTAGAGACCATTTTAAATTTGTTGCGACATATAACTATTAAATGACACTATAATATTGTAAACTAGAAACCTATATTTAAACTTGTTTCGAATCATAGTCACCTGCGGTCTTATTACAAAACCTGGTTGAAACCTGGTCTAAAGTTAGTCTTGGTTTAAAAGTAGTGCGCTTTCACTTGTGTCAATATACATAGATAGAGACAGCGTCAACTTAGTCCTGGTTTAAACCAGGACTAACTTTAGTCCATGTTTTGTAATGAGGCGGCTTAAGTTTCGAGTAATACAGGTTAAGATTCTGGCTGTATTAATAATCTTTGAAAAATCAAAACAATTAATTACTGTGAATCAAAAACTGTAAAAATCTAAAATAAAAGAGTAGGTAACAAATTGCTAGGTATTGCTTGGAGGTAACTAGTTGCACTAACCCAATACTCACTTAGAGCATTTAACTCATAGTGGAGAACAGAGGTTTTGTTGTATGAAGTTTTGTAGCTGATCTATACTATACTAGTACTAGAATATTATAAAGCTGGAGAGTTTGTTTGTTTGGTTGATTGAACGCGCTAACCTCAGGAATCGAAATTGAAAAAATATTTTTGTGTTGGATAATCCATTTATCGAGGAAGGCCATAGGCTAAATAACATCACGCTACGATCAATAGTGACTGAGCATCAATGAAAAATGTTGCAAAAACGGAAAAAGTATTCCATTTCAGAGCTTTCGTTACGTGCGTTGTTTTCCGACATCCACGCGAACGAAGTCGCGGACACAGCTAGTCCTAAATAATTTTGCCAGGCTGATTATAATTATATAAATCTAAAGTCCGTCTTCCAATACCAGCTCTACTTTTTTAAAATATCGAAGGATTTTAACAAAAATGCATAACTATCGAAACTAACATTTTTTATAAACAAAATTAGCATAACAAAAAAAATTAATAACATTTTCTTGAATAGACCGAGTCTAAGTTACTGCTTTAAATGCTCCAGCAGTAGGTAATCAGCCAACTTATTAGCATTCCAATGACCTTCATATTGCTCTTCCATCATGAGAATGTCTTGATGGATGCGTTGACCCTGTTCTTCACTAAAATTAAATTTTCTGAAAAATTGTCTAAATGACTAAAGAGAACATGTAACTTAATGCTCATGTTCCATTTGGCTTGGATGCTGGAAATGTAGCATTAGTTGTTAAATGTATTTAGAATACTCGGGTAACTTTTTATTTTCTACGAAATTTTTAACAACCAAACAAACTCAGACGTAACGTAGATTTACAGGTTTGGCCATGTATTAACTGTCTGTTCTGAGGACCACTGAAAATTCCTGTCTTAATTTCAGTACTCAATTTCGGAAAAGTTTTAACAATATACTTAAAACATACGTAATTTTTGTTATGAGCCCAATGTTATATGAAGCGGAGGCTGTACCTACTACACGGTCTCTCAATACTAACGGAGTAAGTATTTATCAATTTTGTTTTCCTAGTACCAAATTCTTCCTCAAAGCCCAATCTCTCTTAGTCCAGTGTTTATCTTTCGCTCTGCTATCCCATATATAAAACATGGGTTTTACGTATTATACACCTTGTTGACCTAAAAGGAAGTTGACCATTGGGGAGGAGGTTCAAGGAGGAGGTTCTCAATTCAAGTGCATGTTCTTTTTTATGTTTGTTACCTCATGACTCTGTCAGTTATTAAGCAATTTGGAAATTCTTTTTTTGTTTGACAGGGTTGTACTTCCCAATTGGTCCCATTGTCACCAAAGTTATCTTAAGGATCTGATGATGGGATACTAAGCAAATCGAGCGAAACCCTTAAATTTTATAGGCAGGTATTTGCTTCCTAGTATTCATGAGTCGAGCTGATGATGGAAGAATCCGTTACCTTTAGGAGTTAGAGGTTAGTTTTTTAAATACAATAGACACGAATTGACCCTCCGTTGTATCCTTTCAAGTTACTTCGATGAACTGTTATTAAATTCACTCAAAACATTAAAATAAAAAAAACTACTGTTTAACCCTAAAGTGTAAAAACTAACTTCAAAAACAAAAACTCAAAAATAATTTCAAAATATTTCATCACATTTTCTATTTTGAAGTTGAAGTCGGTGCTAAGTCTTAACTCATGATTAGGTATCGATCATCCGCACTGACTTCAAAATAATACTGTATTGTTAGTAGTCTTTTATTATTTTATACTTTTTTGTGTTTTGACGCAAATAACCCAGTTATACTCTGTGTATATTTTATTTTCTCCATAACCAAAGCTACTGTAACATATTCCTCTTTTACTTTGGTGGAATGTGCAATAGGTAATGAGCCTAGTTTATTAGCATTATTTAGTACTAATATTTATTCTGTGGCATTATGTAAGAGCACACATTTAAAACTACGTTTGGATGAGTCAATACATAAACGCCATTTCTTTGAATCATATTTTAGAAATCCTTTAGCAGCTATTATAAGCCAGGAATATCGTTATAAAAAAACATAATCATTTTCTTCGGATAAGAAAAGAATTAATTTTTCTTTGTACGAGATACTAATACACCAGTGTCTGATGTTACCTGATTTCTTTCCGCCAAGTTCTAGTGCTTTTAATGTCAAAAACTTTAGCTGCATGGTAAAAAGTGAGGGTAGATCTAAAACCAGCGACGTGTAATCAGTAAGAAACCTTTCTTAAACGTGATAAACAAAAAAAATATTTGAATTCTGTATACCTGACATTTCATTGGATTACATTATCTATTATCATTAGTAATCGTTATAAATAATTCAAAAAAATATTTAAGACTTACTAATTGTGAACTTATTAATTGTTGACTACATAAATTCAATGTGAATAGGTACTTGTAAATGTGACTAATATGGAAGGAATAAACACAACACGAGTGTTGGTGGTGCTGTGGCCTCAGCACTGGACTGTGCTCCGAGTAGAATCGGGAGGCCCGCGATCGATTCTGCCATGTACCAATGTGTTTTCGTTTCACGAATTTCATATGTACATTTATCTGACGCTCCCACGGTGAAGGAAAACATCGTGAGGAAACCTGCATACACCTACGAAGTAATTCAAAGGTGTATGTGAAGTCAACCAATCCGCACTGGGCCAGCGTGGTTTGACTAAGGCCTAATCGCCCTACCATAACTGGTTAGGGTAGGCTCGTGCCCCTCGGTGGGGACGTAATATATGAGCTGTGATGATGATGATGAAACACGATTCATGTCTTCGTGCAAAATTTCACCTCCTTTTCAGTCTAAGAAGTACCGGATGGAGACTATGTACCAGGGTCAGCTTCTTCGGTGCCTCTGTCTTACCTATTTCTGCCGCAAAGCAGCATTGTTGTGTTTCTACTTGAAGGGTAAGATACGGCAGTGAAATTACTGGGTACCGTGACTTTCATCTTATTGCACATTTGCTGCGAATCTCACAAGAAACATGTACTAGGTGATTGTTACCACTTACCATTTGGTGGGCAGTATGCTCAAGTTAAGCATACTGCCCACCCGAAAAAAACTTTTACCTGAAACCTGAAAAAAGCTTTTACAAGAGAAAGACTTAATAGCACAGTCATCTGCACGGATACCCCTATCTTATCCATTGTTGCCCCCAAGCAGCGGTGGCTCTGCATTGCTGTGTTATTAAACGTATACATTGCGGTCTTTGTGTGGTTTGTAGGTTTGCAAGTATTACAGGAACCATCTGTAGGCGATTGTATCCACTTACCATCAGGTAGGCAGCCTGCTTGTGAGCCAACTTTGTTGTATAAAAAATAAATAATTTGCCTACGACCAAGGCAACTGCAACAATTAAATTCGAAACAAATATTTTCCTAACGGATTTTTTAAAAAGTGTCCCAGAAAACCTCTATAGCGTAATGTGTATTCAGGGGCATGCTAGCCGCCCGCCCCCTAACATATGGCGACTGACGGAAGGGGCGAAGGCGCACTTGCCTAGACTGCTTGCCCCGTATATTAACTCGCCTAATTGTTTCCCATTTACATACATTAAGGAAAAAAACGCACAACAGACGGCGGCTCGCTATGTAAATACGTTTATGTAAACCGACCCTATTAGCGTGCCTTTACGTCGCACTAAAGTAAAGTTTGTTCTGTTTTACACATATTATTAAAATAATTGGAGTAGGCTCGCACCCAACCAGTACTCAACGTACTGGGGGTAATGCTTATTAATTAATCTATGCTTTTGTTAATTTTTGTTGATGATGTGACTCGAAATAGTTGCCAGCGATGGCAGCAGCAGTAAAAGCAAATAACCCGATAAAATTGTGGTAAGTTAGAAATGGAATGGAATTGGGGTCGAGTGCTGTGAAACTATTTGTTTTGCATTAAATAATTATAAAGAGGTACTGAAATAATGTTTTCTTTTTCAAGTAATTACATAGAACGAATACTACATAAATTAATAAAAGGGGCCACATTGTAGTCTAACGTAGGAAAGGATTTCAGTGGATTACACTATCTTTTATCATATAAGGATAACAGTATTACGATAAAAAGCTTTATTGAAATTGCTACTATGGTCGATGGTAGTTAGCGATCATACTCGAATAATTATTTCACTCAAAAAACATTATTAACGGAATCAATTATTACCTTAACCAAATTACATGTTTTGTACGCCGGCCGATATAATAGAACGGAGTTCGTGAGAACGTACACTGAGTACATATCAGCATATCGGTCATATAATAAAGCATTAGGTGAAATTTCATTATACTCCGCTGGCGGGTTAGGTAGCATCAATTATTTAGGAGAAACGCTAGTAGCCCCTCATTATCATCTCAATTCCTACATGTAAACGCTAATTACAAGATGCTAGACAATTAAATTGTGGTGTGAAATAACTAACAATAGACAGTGCTACCTAAGAGGTAAAATTTAAGTCGATTTAATTGAAACGATTTGTAAAATCTCATACAAGATTTTTGTACATTAAGTGTTACAAATGGAATGGAATAAATGAGTTGCCCAATATTTAAATGATACTATTGGGGGGAGACCATACCTCGTTTTTGAGATTTTTAGACATTAATAATATAGTAACCACCTTTCTAAAGAAAACGATTATTACGTTAAGCGTAGTTTTTGTCTAAATAACTATGAAACAGTTGTTTTAAGCAAAACAAATAATTTTTTTTAATTGTCCTCCATGCTGCAACCGTTAATTTATGTAATCAAACCCAAATAAGTAAATCCTCTCCAATTTACAAAAATTCAATACACGTTTTTTAAAAATTGTATTATTAAATCTATAATTACTTTCTTTTAATATTTCTCGTAATTTTTCCCAATATCCAAAATGTATTCAATTAGTTTCCATCACGATCTCAGTAAGAAAGAAGAGACCCAGACGCAATCGTCTAAAAGCGTATATTTTTTTAATGATTTCCACAATCTTCCTACGATTTAAAAACGACTTATTAAAATAAAGAACTGCTTGACAAAAATATCAGTAAATATATATAAAATTTACCAACCTACAAAAGTAACTCCTATATCACATGCCTTTTTAAGTGTCAGACCAAACTATTTTTTTGATTCCTTCCAAACTTCAATTTAGATTTTCATAACGAGACATATCTCACAGTAATTGTTTTTTTTACCACACTTATTTATTTAATAATAAAATCCTTAATAACAATACCTTTTTAATTGCTTTGACAGTAGACCACACAGAATGACGTTGAACTATCCCCTGAATTAATATGTAAATTTGCGTCTACAATAGCCCAGTTATCGAGGCTTTGATCAAACAAAGGCTACTTACAACTGTTCTTAATCGTCATTTCACATACTATTTCCACTGATGCTGATACGTGACTCCTGATGTGTGTCTAAACTGAAAAGAGATGATGAGATAGTGAAGTGACTCTGCCTGGTATGGTTTGCAAAACATGAGAGATGTACATTGGGTAATCAAAACTATACAAATTTATTTCATAAAGGTTAATAAAAATATAAAATTTTTACAAAAAATAAAAACCGACTACCAAAAAGAATGAAATTAAAACCAACTTCAAAAACACTGAAAAGTTAAAAATAATATAAGAATATGTACAGACAACATCACATTTATATATTGAAGTAGGTGCCAAATAAGACTTTCTAGGAATTCATCGTTAATCGTTTAAGGTTTTCTAGGAAGTAGTTTTCTAGGAAAATTATAATATTAAATTTTATTTAAACTACTATCAAAAGTGTCAACCTAAGACTGTTCTAAAATTGAATTTTCAAGAATTTTGATTGATATGACAAGTTATTAAGGTTGACACTTTCTTTTCGGTTAAATAAATATTATAATTTTTATGGGGAGCCATCTTAGACCATTTAGTACTAAATGGTCTAAGGGAGCCATTTATGAGACACATTGTATAAATGTGATGTTGTCTGTACCTATTCCTATAATATTTTTATTTTTAAATGTTTTTGAAGTTGGTTCATATTTATTGTATTTTTTTTGTATCTTTTTAGTGAATTTAATGCCAGCTCACCGAAGTAACTTGGAAGAATACGAAAAAGGGTCAATACGTACCTATTGTATGTAAAAAATAACTTCTTACTCCTCAAAGTTAAGGATCATTCCTTCCATCATTATCTCGGTTCATGACTACCAGACGCAAATACCTGAAAAAACATGAAACACGTTGGGCGTATTATAACAGTGAAAAATTTCTCTACTGATGTTTATCAACAAGAAACGTGTTTCTGAAGAAATCTTTAGTTGGATAATTTTCTTTGCACTTTTCAAAAACTAGAGTGCGATTCCTAGTACAAACAATAATTTTCATCGTGTTGATAGCAAACTCTCGATCATTATATATACCTATACCTGTCTGAAAAAGTTCGGTTAAAGTTCGCTACCACCTCGAGCATTATCATCACCATCATTTTTACATATGACAGGGAAGCTCTTGGAGCTTCACCTGAACTTCTCAACAGCTGAGGAACTGGCTATCTTACCTTTATTTGTCTGAACATGATAATGCTATCAACATTTTTATCGTGGCGAGAAACATAGGTAAGATTATGGTAGCTAGCCCGGCCGGCTCAGAAGCTCTCCCATCAACTTAACCGAGCAGAAAAGCTTCTGCCCCGATGAAGAATCGAACCCCAGATCTCCCGATCAGTACTCGATGATCTAAGGCACTAGACCACAGAGACGGTTGACTTAACAGCTATGGCATAAAAATTCCTAGTCAAAAATGATATTGAGGGAGTGTTTTGGGAGTAATGGCCGGGCTAACCTCTACTGCATCGTATATATACTAATGCAAGCTGTGTTCGTCTATAAATTGATTGTGCATTAAGATAGTGTCACCTTAGTATTATCTGTATGTTATTCTCATGTATCGATGTAACAATAGTTGATGAACCTAATAAATAAGTTAAAAAAAATAACTAGGAAAATAATTTATTTACCAACCGTCCAGCACCGCAGGTTTTGCGTAAAGGCGGCGATTTGCGCACTTCGCAGTATGGCTGGCCACAATGGGTACGGCCGCAATCTGCATAGATACTCGTCAGCTCGCGGGTACGCTCACACGCAGCCATCACGGAGCTTTCCACTTGCACACGCCGCACGCTGTATTGTGGCATTGTGCCCGAGGAAAAGTTGCGCGTGATTTTGTAAACGGTCTTCAGCCGACTATGTAATAGTCTAACTGTAAGGCTGTGGGTTTGTTTGCTGACATTTATACTATTTTTAACTACTTAATTATAAAATTATTAATAAATTGCAACATAATGATTAATTAGCATTCTATGATCAAATTAAATTAAAATTTACTATAACGACATTTAGGTTTATAAATATGTAGATTAAAGTAAAACAAAACAGTTAAAGCAATGTCAAAGATGAATGAATGCGATTAAAACTATATGACCAGCACATTTTAAAACAACAACTGCTATGCGAGATTTTAGATACATGAATCTTTCAAACATTAATTGCATACGTCCGCGTTTCGTAACTAGCGCATGTACGCAGGCAAACCTCTTCCGGGCGCTTTCTTGAATAATTCACGAAGCATCGTTCTTCGGTGGTTTATTTTTTAATTAGTGGCCGCTTTTTCATAGGCCGCCTTCAATCAAGATAGGCTGAGTTCGTGTGAATGGCCTACGGTTGCCTCGTTGCCTCACGCATCGGGGACTGCCTCACCGATTATATGTTAATGAGATGTCATAACACGTGAATAATTACGGCCAGCCACGAGTCGCCCTTTCGGGCGCCCGCTCAAATTGGATTTACGTGAAAAGCGAGTTTTACCGACATGACACGAAACTGATGTATGTTTTAGGGTGGCGGTCTTAACATGCGATATTATACAATAATCCTTGGCCGTCGTGACAAAACGATAATATAAAGAAACTAGCCGTGCCCGCGAACTACGTTTCGCTTGACACTCAAAAATTTCTGGAGAGGAGGGTATGAAAAATCACAATCTCAATGCCGATCGATCGGATTCGGTTCAAGAGTAACCCTACTGGTCGGATCGGTCCTGTGCCTCCCCTTTCATTGTCTTAATACTTTTAATTCATCATTTGTGATGAACTGTTAACCTGCTATTTTTTAACGTATGGACAAACTCTGTTCTCCCACACCCTTTACTGCAGTAGCTCTCAACCTATTTTACTCTCTTTCACATTAACGACTTATATTTATTATATTGCATAGTAGCTTTCAACCAATATTATACTTATTAAGCTTATAGTTTCGCAACAAAAAGCCAAAAGCCTTTTATTTTTACTTACCTTAAACCAATAACATAATCACTTTAGCGCACGGGTCTTTTCGAAGCGAGGAGGAATTGATCTTTTATATCACGCTGACGACACAATTTGCTGTATGGTTTTGTTTTAAGTTTACCTACATATGGATGTAATTTCGGTAAATACCTTAGTCGGCTCTCACGGCATTTAGGGTGGGAAAGGTAGCGGAGACATTACCCAAAATTCATAAAAATCCACTAAGCGTTAAAGAGTAACAAACAGACAGGGTTACTTTCGCAATAATAACATTCATAGAGATTAACATATTTATTGTGAACTAGCTGTGCCCGCGACTTCGTCCGCGTGGAATAGTAACTCTTGGCAAAAAGTAGCCTATGTTATTTTATAGCTTATATAATTAGCAATCTTTTAGTGAAAGTCCCTTCAAAATCGGTCCAGCCGTTCCGGAGATTAGCGGGAACAAACAAACAGACAGACATTTTTTTTTAAATTGTGTTTTTGTTATTGGTATCCGATATACATTGATACCCATTTAGTAAAAGCTTTTTTACTAAATTGTTTTTTGAAATTACAAACAGACACTTCAATTTTATTTATTTGTATAGATACGATAAAGAATCAGTCTTGTATTTTAATTAGTTTTAAATGTATCGAAAACACCGAGGCCGGTTAGACAGAACAAAATGGCGCTCATTTCTTCAGATTCCTTTTCTACGTTCGTCAAGGCGCGTGATATTTTTACGCGCTTGTAATTTTTCAAGAAAACCCGGCCGTGGAAATTGCGACCAACGTCGGAGGGCAGCGTGACCAAGCATGCTGCGTTAAGGGGCGCACGGGTCGTTATGCTAATATAACAAGTACACAACAATATGTTGTGTGTACAGAAACAGTACAAAGAATTATAAGGTCTACTCTCAAAAGGATAAGGTTCAATTTCATTTACGTTTTTTCTCGACTTGTAACTATTTACTAGTGTTTTAGTCCATACAGCCTGCGTGTCCGCTGCCTGTAGTCGCGATAGCTGGAAAATGGACGGTTGACTACGTTTATGGCTTGCCCGCTAGCGTTTGGATTAGAGCACTTGTTCCCATAAATACCAGCAGGCTGACGAAGAGATAGCGCGCCTGAATAAGGTTTATTTTCTTAACAATAGTCAGTGTCGTTGTGAAAGAAGTATTATGTTATGAAGTTTGTTGATATATATACATGCAATGTCGCTTCAGTTTATTTAACGTAATGTGTCAGGAAACCTTGATCTATGAAGATCTTCGTGTCAACAATGCCCCTAAACAACACTGCACACGGCACAATTGAGCACTATAATATACTCGTACTTGTAATTTTATACTATGAATACTCAGTTGTGTAATAGTAGATTATGCACCAAGGGATTAAGGCAGTGTCTAACGTCACGGGCGCCATATTGAACCCCGAGCGTAACGAGGGACTCTAGAGTTAACTCCTGAGCGTAGCGAGGGAGTTAAAATTTAACTCCTGAGCGAAGCGAGGGAGTTATGTAGAGTCCTAAGTGAAGCGAGGGGTTCAAGTCACCTAAGACAAAGACACTGCTTTATTCCAGAGATGAATACTCTACTTTTCATAACATCTGCGAGATAATAAAAACTTAGGGCTCTATAACCAATTACTTATTCATCATAAACACTGTCATATTATCATTATCACTATAACTATGGTTAAAGTTATCACATTATCATGAAAACCATTACTTAAATACAAAAAAAAAGATTTGTTATTCTTAAGCACAAACACGTCACGCAATAATTTTATCTTAAGTTAAACTTAAAACATTATAAAAACTTAAAAAATATTAATAATAATATAACAAGTATGAACTTAGTGTCTACCCATCGATTTACAATACGATAGGATCAGCTGCTGGATCCTGTCAATGACCTTTAGAAGCACGCAGGACTAATGTTAATTTGTTAACAATAAAATGGTATCAAATAAATTTCTTTTATTTTTCACCTTCGTGATATATTTACTTTTATAACGCCAATTAATTACACAACTGTCGAAATAAATCTCAAATAGTCTACAGCATATTAGCCCCAAATAAAAAATTTAAAAAGCTGAAGCACCTGGACCTTTACTTACGTTTTTAAACTTTATGAATAAAACACTGAATAGACTTCTAAAAAGACTATTGATGCCACAAAACACATTTCACTAAGCACTTTATTAACGTAAGCAACACGATATTACAATTTTGAAATACATAATGGCGTTGGCGGCAAAGTTTTAGCTATAAAAACAATACAACGGAATACCATTGGTGCACATTATGGAACAAATTGTAGAAACATTATTTTTAAATATGCCGCGTAATTTCTCCAAATAGTTCGCTGTCTATCCGCCGGCAGCGTTAGTGTTCTTGCTTTAATCTGCTTTTTATTCGTTTTTATCGATAGTTAATGGTGGCCGTCAAAAGATGGCGATTTTAGCATGAAAAGTATTTTATCAACAAAAAATAAAGTAAAGTGTAATTGTTTATTTTAGCTTGCAGTATTATGCGGCAAATATTTAACATTTGGTAAAGAAATTATGTATTTAGATTTTATAAAAAACATTGTTTACAAAGGTAGAATGTCTAGTGTCTCTAGTGGATGCACATGCACGCTACTGCTGTATGGGCGTAGAACCTTTGCCTTCCTAAGCTAGCATCTATGCTAATTTTCATACGAATTTTATGTTCCAAATTTAAAACACTTTAATCTCATGGGAGTTTCATACAACATTATATCCCTTGGAATATAATGTCTTGCTTTACGTTGAAGTTAACGGGGTTATAATTGTCGAGCAGGTGGTATGAAAAATAATATTAACCAGGCATAGCTTTCGGTTGTAGACTTCATAATTAATGTTCAATTTTACATGGTTTCAGTTTATTCTATACTAGCTGTGCCCGCGAACTTTGTTTCGCCTTACGATAGATTTCCCGTCATATTTTTCCCGTGGTATTCCCGTCATATTTTTCCCGTGGGAAATATAGCCTATGTTACTCACGAAGGATGTAGCTTTCTAATGGTGAAATAATTTTTAAAATCGGCCCAGTAGTTATCGAATTTTCCCATAGGAAAGAAATATTTTCCCGCGGTAAAAATTATAATATAGCCTATAACCACCAGGGACAATGTAGCATTCTAATAGTAAAAGAGTTTCTCAATTCGAACCAGTATTTTCTGAAATTTGCGCTTACCAACACATTTTGCGATTCATTTTTATATAATATATAAGAAGATAAACTGCGTCTTCGAATTGTGTTCTTTTTAATTACTCTGCATATTTTTTTTTACTGTAAACTTCTAAATTGAATCAGTTATGAATGTTATTTGGCTCATTTGGCTCTGATAATTTTTATTCCAATTCTGAAGTCAATGCAAACTACGAAGACAACCTCAATAAAAAACCAGTTGCGGGGTGTAGAGCGGCGCAATTCTGCGCTGCTCCACAAAGCAGCAGAGCCAGGCGGAGAGTCCGGCAACGGAGATGTCACGGGCAGGGGGTCAGTGAGTACGGTCTGGGGATATCCTCGTGGTTTGGCACGACCATGAGGAATGCGTAAATGCATTTTCCCCTCTCCCAAAGAAATTGTCAGTCCTATGATGGGTGACCAAAATATGAAACATCTCGAGCTCCTCCGTATTTTGGAAGGCACGTTAAAGAGTGGCTAATCGTTTCATCGGACTATGCGAGTGAAGGGACAGAGAGTGTACTTGCTTCTGCGCAGTCACTTAAAAGTACTATAATATCTCCTGATATAGATCCTTTTATGATTGATTATTTTTAACAAACAGATTACTGTAGAGGTTTTTACACCAAAAATATAAAAATGAAAATGGGAGGCAGTTCAATATAAGGATATTGTGTGGTGGAGAACAAAGAACTAAGATCCGAATAGGTACCAAGTTTGTAGACATACCTAAAATGAATTTTGTTGTTATGAATTATTTACACAAAGCAAATAACTTATAATCTATTGAACGTCAACGTTTGACTAGTTTTCAACTCGTATTTATGTTACAGGTACGCAAGTTTTTAGTTCTCATAATTATGTATTAATAGGTTCTACTCTTCTAAATATTTGGTTTTCCGGTATAAAACTAGCTTCAATAGATCATTTAGTCATTATTTTGCTTTGTGAACCCATCACAATAACGAGAGACCTTCGTAATATTGCAGAAAATTAAAGTCAGATGGTACACTCGCTTACAATACCGCCACAAAGCGTACTTTAACCTCTCAATACCCATATTATTTAAACTTTTTTAAGTGTAACAACATGAAAATCAGAACAAACGCAACTGCGGAAGTTTTGTGGTTTGTGGCTTTACGCTTTTTCTGTTCCATAGCATCGACAAAGGACTTAAAATACACGTGTTGTAACAATATATCCGAGATGTTTCTGTATATAATTGATACTTATAATTTCCTACCATAGTTAATGCTAATTTGTCATAGTGAAGAGTTCATTACAACCGTGGGATCTGAGCGACCTTCATTACATTTCTACTCTTAACAAAATATAATAAAGAATCTTTTTCCTTTATGGTAATCTGCCGTGCTATGACGATTATATGTTCAGTAGGCATAGAACAATATTAAAAATAATGTTATGAGTAATAACCATTGAACCGTGTGATCTAGTAATTCAAATAGTAGAAAACCACTATTGTCACTTATTTACCACGTTTATTTTACTTTTACCGCTTCTATTATTACTACTACTTTGTATTTTACTATTAAACGTTTCTTTTATCGCTTTCATTTTATTTTATCACTTTACAGCTCCGAGGAGCCTGAGTGGTAAGGTAGGTACAGTAGAGGTATTCCTTCACCCCACAGAAAGCCGCGGCCATATAACTCCAAGTTGTGTTCCTGCGTCTTGATATCGCCAATACTCACTGGAAGGGAGACTGCCAGAAATCTTGCGCTGGTGATGTAATTATAGGTTGGCAATGCGCCAAATTCTCGAAAGCTACATGTATAGTCATCATCATCATCATCACAGCTCATATACGTCCCCACCGAGGGGTTCGAGCCTACCCTATGTTAGGGTGATTAGGCCTTAGTCAACCACGCTGGCCCAGTGCGGATTGGTCGACTTCACATACACCATTGAATTTCTTCGCAGATGTATGCAGGTTGCCTCACGATGTTTTCCTTCACCGTAGGAGCGTCAGACAAATGTACATATGAAATTCGAAACGAAAAACACATTGGTACATGGCGGGTCTCGAACCCCGACCTCCCGATTGGAAGGCAAGTGCCGAGTCCACAGCACCACCGACGCTCATCATGTATAGTACAAATAAATAATCTTATGTCACCTGAACTCATAACTTCCCTTAACACAATTGAAACACCAAATTACTTTAAGAAGCCCATACCTGTAGGTACCATTATTATTTGTCTTAATGTTCACCTTGAATTCAATTGAAGGTAATGCAAAATTATTGCACACCCCGAAATGTTGTTGATTGTACTTCACAAAATAACCGTTTTAACACGAATTTCACGACACAAAAGTCGAAAGGCAAGATGAAGCCTTGTGGTTACGGCAATGGATCTCAACCTAATTAGGGTGTTTATGCGCCATAATAGCGTAACGGTGCCAATCTAACAGCATTGTATTTTAAGACGTATATTTAAAGGCGGTAGCTTTAATGGTGTTTTTTTTAAATAGTGTTTAATGCTATTGTGAACGTTTTTCGTTCATTTACTTTTGCTATTGGACAATAAGAATACTTCAACGTAGATAGCACTTTTATATTACATTGTGAAACTTTTTACAAATTTTACAAAATGTGAATTATAATGCGTAATTGAATGTATATAATATATATTTATTTTGTTAATGATAAAATAGTATTTTCTTCTTTTTAGATTTGTCACGATCGGCCTTTGAGAGAGATAAGAAAAAGATAGTCATATAGGAAAATATAATATTGTCAAAATTCTCATAATAAACAAGTCTCAATAAATAACTATGCCAAATAAGAGCTACATTTTTTACAACTAAGTTGGCAAAGAAACAACTGCCCTATGGTGCTAGCACGCAGGAGAATCGAAAATCGAATTGAAATCCGAATCGAGGAGTTTGTATGGCAATTTTATTAGCGCCACGGCGGTGAGTAGCAGAACTAATAAAATTGCCATACAGACGCCTCGATTCGGATTTCGATTCGATTTTCGATTCTCCTGCGTGCTAGCCCCACTGATGCAATGGATACAGTCACCTACCTAGTATGGTTCCTATGGTACCTATAAGACTTGCAAATCTACAACCCCTGTAAGAGACGTCAATGTACGTTGCTAACTTGTGACATAAGATGTCAAGTCACAGTACCCAATAATTTCACTGACTCTCTTAACTTTCAAACCGAAACAGCGATACAAGCACCGCGGCTTGGTGGCAGAAATAGGTAAAATAGAGGTCCAACCCCTGCAGCCGAGTCTTCGCTCGCTACACCCAGGCATAGACCAAAGGTCTATGACTCAGGGCTCTACTCTTAAATCCATCGCTACGATCAGGATTTAATTGAGCATGATCAATTCGATTCAAGTCTACACCCGTGACATAAGACACTACTTATGCTCTTGGGTAATAATCTAATGTTAATTTGTCGAAAAAAAATCAATTGAATAGTCGAACTTTAATGGCCCATGTGAAGACAGCTTTAAGTCATAGTTCTGAATGTCTATTTCGAACTTTAGACCTTGCTCTTCTTGACTTCAAATCAATAGAAACATTCCAAATTTCAAATACGCCAAATTTCCATAAAAGAAACAATAGTATTTCCCCTGGATACTGAGCGGTGAGCAGCGCAAGCGCCGTTTTTGCGGAATGCCGGACATGGAGGCAGGTGTGGTCGGACCTCTCCGACGTTAATGAACACAATGAAGACGTATTCGAACGACTATATCCGGCGTTGATCGATTGATTTACTCGCTGCCACCGCGTTCAAGCTTTTTGTATTCGAATGTCGCGCTCGATTTGCATATCGAGTCGGGGGCGAATTTTAAACAAGAACGATGGGAGCCGTGATACGATAGATAGAGGGATATGACATTTGCATATGACGCGTGCACTATTAATCTTGTCGCTTTAACGAAGGAGCCGTTAGTACGTGGCTTTGGGTGAACAAATGTAGCTATATGCTATAAGGAGAATATTTTCAAGGTTTGGACTTTTTGTACATCGCGCCTTCTGTGCGAGATATACTGTAATAAGCTACATCGGCATTACACAGATTTCAATCGAATATCTCTTACGAATGTAAGGATATTCCAAGCTTAGATTATTTTAAAGGGGAAATGAAACAATCATAATATACCGGGTTATTTTTCCAGCAGGAGCCAAAGGACAATGTCGAAAATCGCCCCATGACCAACAAAGATTTGATTTACGTCATAATTATATGCATATTTTATAACACTCATAACAATTATATATGTTCGACGGACAAATCAAAAATATATAAAAGTACTTTTAGAAACAAAACCAAATAAAGTAAAATATGGGAATGGTATAGTGTTACCTTTGCTCGACTGAATAGAATTGAGTTGATTTCATGTAGGTATAGCCATTTATTTATATCTATAAATTAAGTTTTTCATAACTTACAACGTAAATTAAATTAAAACATACGTCAATTGACTACTCACGCACTATGGCTTGTTAGTTCGTCGTGTTTTTGACTTGCTTTATAATTTCGAGATTTCTTGTTCTTTACTACGTGGCTATAGCATCGTTCTTTGATTGATTGCAATAATTATTATTTTAATAATTGTATAGGTATGGACTATTTGTATTGCGCTAACGAATTAAAGTGTTACTTCAACTAACCTCAAAATCTGATCCATTTTGATATTTAATTCGATTTCGAAGCTTGTCCGTAGTAATTGATGTGGACGTACAGTATTTACTAGTGTCTAATTATACGAAAAGCATTTTTTCACTGCTGTTGGTGTTGGGGCGAACAATGTATGGACGCAGAACAATGTCCTTTTGTGTGCTTGTTTAGACAAGCAAAATGAACATCTTTTGCTATGGGACCAAACTCGAAATTGCGAAAAAAAATCAGCTGTTTCATACATTTAGGTTCAGTGGATGTTGAACATTTGTATGGAACAGTTGATTTTTTTTTGCGATTTCGAGATTGGTCCCATAGTAAAAGATCTTCATTTTGCTTGTCTGAACAAGCAAACAAAATTTGACTCCTGCTGGAAAAATAACCCGGTATAGAAAAAATCTGTTACCAAATAGTGAATTGAAAGTACGCCTTTAAATTTTTTATTTTATATACAACCTGTTAATAAAACTGCACAAAACCTGTATATAGTTTGATTTCAGAATAGAGATTAGAATCAATTCCACTAATTAAAAAAAATTCAACTACTTCGCTTTTAAAATATTTAAAAAACATAACTCTGTTAACTCTGTCATCCTTACCTCTTATCGGCGGTGCGACAGCTAAGGCCTACTATCCACGGAGGCGTAGCTTCATAGACGCGTATTCGTTATTGTATGCTTGCTGTACGCCTTCTTAAAGCTTACTTACATATAAAACTATGAAATTCTGTCAACGAAGCAAAAATGTAGCGCTCGCGTCGCTACATGCAGGCTTCATCACTCCTTCCGTACTGCATGTTATACGCCTGGACGTACACCGAATAAATGCACGTTTTGTGAAAAAGGAGGCCAAATTTGTTCAAATAGTGGAACAATACCCGTGTTTGTACTAGAATCTCGGTCTTAAGCAGAATAATCGCAGTAATCGAGGTGAATATGAGGTGGCGTATGAAATTAAATGAACGAGTGAGCATTGCAATAGCAATGTCACTGTATGTAGTAATAAACCGTACGCGTGCAATACGCCTCGTAGACAGAGTTCAGTACGCTGCCGGGCTGCACAAGCTGCACGGCGTATTTTGAAGCGTCTATGAAGCAACGCCTCCGTGGACAGAAGGCCTAACGGCGGACGACGGCATCGACATCGTCTTCGCAGGGCCGTGACCATAGAGTTTCAAATTTGCGAAATATGCAACAAAATAGAAAGATGGACATATAGCTGCGCGTAAGTAATCTGCAAGAAGTCACTTTATTAATTTCTATAATTCTTATATAATAAATAAAATAGTTGGGGTGTTTGTGTTTGTATTAATGTGTTTTTAGTTTTCGAATTACAATTGCCGACGCTCCTACGGTGAAGGAACACATCGTAAGATAACCTGCAAATATCTGCGAAAAAATTCAAAGGTGTATGTGAAGTCGACCAATTCGCACTGGACCAACGTGGTTGATTATGGCATTATCACCCTACATACGGTAGGCTCGAGTAGTGGACCTTAGTGGGGACGTATATGAGCTGTGATGATGATGATGATGATGGAGTGTTTGAGGTTATGCGTTATTTAATTAACACGTTGTGTAATAAGAATTGGGTATCTACATACATAGATATTTTTTAGCATACCTACTTATTTTTTGGAAACATTTGATCAATTATGTCTCACCGGTGACCTTTTAACCTAAAATCTCATTTTAAGCCGTCATTGCCGCAGCCGCCATATTGCATACATCATTTCGTTAAAGTTTCGAATAGGTACAATAGGTACTATATTTACTTATTATTATTTATATATTCTAGAAAGTACGAAAATATCAGCTTAGAAGTTCTTGGCCGTCCCTTGTAAAACACATTGGATCTTTTAACAAAATCAAGATTACAAAAAACGTCATATTGAGTATGATAAAATTTCGTGTGAACCTTCTCGAAAAAATTGCAACTTAACCAATAAAACAAAGATGATTTTGCGACAAGTTGTGTCATGTTAAACTTAACAAATAAAGGATATTGTAACGTGGGAACGCGTGTATTTAAGCAACCGGCTTAGAGCAATACAAACAAGCGTGCGAAAGCTGCGTTCAGCCTTCAACCCCTCTATAATAGCCATAATAACTTCACGCACTGTATTTTACTTTTCTTCATTCATAAAGGCAAGGAAAATTTGACTTTGTAATATTTTTTCATTAATATTACAAAGTCTGTGTAATTTTTCTGCCTTGATATATTTGCTTTGGGAGAGATTTTTTTAACCATGAGAAAAATGTAATGGCAAATTTTTACGATCACCGTTTTTCCAGATGAGCAACTGTTAATTAGCACACAAAACATGCAAACCAATGCCCAATAAAAGATGTGAAACAATGTCCCAGAATACAGTTCAGAAAATATTTAACCGTGACGCGAAAACATATTGTTTAAATGACATGGAATAAAATGAAAAATACGTAAGCTGACTGATGTTGATACAGCGAGACAGAGACTTGTATATATTTTCCTTAATTTCATGTTGTGATGTCGTATGGCATCAGTCAATATAATCATGATTGTAGGCAAATGCTGCCGACATTCACACGGTTTTATTATTCCAGGGCTATTATTTTGAGCAATTTATAACCTTAAAATAAGAGACTCTTTGCGAGAGAACCGACTGACCGATTTTAATAAATTTTTTGTGTACCTATATTTGGTAGGTCTGAGAATAGATCATAGGCTATATTTTAAACCTCTAGGTGATAAGGTGGCCTTCTCCAGATTTTTTTTCGGACAAAACTATTTTTTTGTGATCTGGCGTCAAAAAAATTATAATTCGGAACCCCAAGAATAGCCCTCTCCATTGTACTTTGAGTGACTTTGAATCTTCTTATGAGACCCATTGTAAGCGGCCACATCTCAGTTCTATACGCCATCACTGGCAAAACGCAGGAATTGAAGACATTCGTCTTGAGATACTGCTGTAGATGGGCCAAGAATATGCTGCGTAGCTTCCCGAAGGCTACCCAGCCGAGTTGGATTCGTCGATTAGTAAGCATATTCGTCAACAACTTCCAGCGTAGAGCCTCCAAGAGGAATTCGACATTATTTTAGTCTTGTCCATGTTCATTTTAAGACCCACTTGTTAAGAAACTCTACAGAGGTCCTCGAGCATTGTGCTTAGATCCTCCACGGTCTCAGCTATGACTACGACACTGAAAAAAAAATTGATAATATGTATCAAGAATTTGTTACCTTCATTCATGCAACTTATTTATATACTTTTTATATACTTTAATTTTGGTGACGTCACCTTTGTAAACATTTATAATCGTTAATTCTAATAAGATAAAATGATTAATCATATCAAGCTTTGCGACTTGCCAAAAAAGTGATCAAGTTCTTAATAAAATCCACAAACATCATAGTGACATTAAAAATAATCTTATTACGGCCAACCAACTATACTTTATTACTGTAATCATGCACCTTTGTGCGCTCGTATATAAATAAGTTGCATGAATGAAGGTAACACATTCTTGATACATATTATCAATTTTTTTCAGTGCATGTACCGTCAACACATCAAGTTTAACACTAATTGCACTTTGAAAACCGCTAGCAATATGGCAGATAAAAGCGATTCAAAGGTCATACTAAGTGTAACCTAATGTCGTGTGTACCATGTTTGTCTATGATTTAATGTCTTACGTATCTTAGCAACCTGTTGTTATTAATACACCATTGTCAGCACATCAAGTCGTTTCAATTCAAATAATTTTATTCAACACAATTTCTTCATTGGTCCTTCAAATATGGACCCTAAAGCTAAACAAGCAATCATACGGAAACTCAGGCTCATCAATCGTGAATTCAAACAACTTCAAGACTTCGCAAAAACGCAGCCGTCGTACTTCGAGTTATCGGTAAGACTTGAACACATTAAAGAAGCAAACCAGGCACTGTCACAAATTAATAATAATCTTCCCGATGATATTGAGGATGACGATCCAATCATTGACACCGTACAAGAATGTCGCACACTATACTTTGCTACCAAAGCTACATATCAAGAATTGTTCAACAAAACCAATCGCGCTAGTGACACAGCAAATACGAATCCACACTGCAACGATCAAACAGGAGCAAAACCCAAATTACCGCAAATACAAATCCCAATTTTTGATGGCAAATACAATCAATGGTTCTCGTTCAAAGAAATTTTCTATAGCTGTATAAACGACAACAAAGACCTCAAAAATGTTCAAAAGTTTTACTATTTGCGCTCAGTCCTTGCAGGCGAGCCATTACAACTCATTCAGTCAATACCCATCACAGAAGAAAATTACAGTATAGCAATAGAATCGTTACAAAACAGATATGAAAATAAACAAATATTAGTAAATGCACATCTAAAAAACATATTGGAGCAAAATAAGATCACCGGCAACCCATCAAGTATCAGAAAGTTATACAACACAACCAAACAGAATTTATCATTATTGAAAAACCTCGGACTTCCGATAGAACATTGGGACACAATAATTGTATATACAGTTGTATCATTACTAGATATAGCTACAAAAAAAGATTGGGAATTCCGACGGCCAAAGGATTCAAATACATTACCCACTCTAACTGAACTATTTACTTATTTAGAACAAAGAGCGCAAGCACTAGAAATCATTGACGGAAACAAAAATGAAACACAAGCAACCTTTTTTCCAAAACGTTCTTATTCTTTGACAACAACAACGGAAGAAAATAATGACAATGACAATTCTCGTTACTCATGTGTCATCAATAATTATAATAAACAACAACCTAATTGCCGATTATGTAATAAAGCTCAACATCGATTATTTCACTGTGATACATTTTTGAATATGTCAGTAAACGAGAGATTAGATTATGTGAAACAAAACAATAGATGCACAAACTGCCTAAAGTATAAATGCACCCCAGAACAGTGCATATCATCCCAATGCAAACGATGTGGTAAAAAACATAATACATTGCTTCATATTAACAATCCAAACGTAATGATATCTACCACCAATAATATAGAGCCATCTATGGATAACGAAGACAAAGAACATGTAAGTACAGTCAGCAGTTTAACCTGCAATACAACTTTACAACAAAGAGTTCTATTGACAACAGCATTAGTGAAACTACTCAGTAGCGATGGTCAATTTATAACATTCAGAGCACTTCTTGATAGTGGCAGCCAGGTCTCCATTATATCTACAGCTGCAGCACGAATTCTAAAATTAAGAATATACGACACAGACATTATGGTTAGTGGTGTTAGCGAAAATCAATGTCAAGTACGAGGGTCAACCGACATTGTGATTGCTCCTAGCTCTATGCAACATAAGCTTTACACTGAAGCTATTGTTATGGCAAACATAACCAGAGACATTCCATCTCATAAGATCGAAACTAATATTTGCATACCAAACGACATAGTTTTAGCTGATATTCTAATTGCTGCAGACTTATTTTTCAAATCCCTTCTTCAACAACAAATTACGATTAAAGACATAATACTTCAAAATTCGATTTTTGGTTGGTTAGTGAGTGGCAAAATTGACTGTTCCAGATGCATTCTACATAAATCCCTGATCATCAACACATGCACAATTCAAGAGCAGCTTGCAAAATTTTGGGAGATAGAAAATATTTCTACAAATGACAAGAGCACCAAAGAGGAACATATTTTATGCGAAAAGAGCTTCAACAACACTTTTTCAAGAAACAGCGATGGACGTTGCATCGTGACTCTGCCATTACGTCAAAATCCATCTGCTCTAGGAGACTCATATTCTAAGGCCCTTAAACGATTTCATGCACTTGAACGACAATTTATTACGAACGAAAAAATGCATAAGGAATATACACAATTTATGAAAGAGTACCTTGAACTAGGACACATGACAGAAGTAAAACCATTAGCTGATCGTACTGGCAACTGCTACTATTTATCGCATCACGCTATATTCAAGGAAACTAGTACAACAACAAAGGTTAGAGTCGTTTTTAATGCCTCCATGTCGTCATCGAACAACATATCATTAAATGACATACTTATGACGGGGCCAGTTGTGCAAGATGACATTGTATCAATACTCCTTCGCTTTCGAACAGACCCAATTGTCATGACTGCTGATGTCACCAAAATGTACCGACAATTTCTAATCAGAGAAGACCAAAGGAATTTACATAGGATTATTTGGAGAGCAGATCCTAGTGAACAACTTAAGGAATATCAATTAAATACTATAACATACGGAACGTCATCAGCAAGCTATTTAGCGACAAAATGTTTACAGCAAATTGCAATAGATGAAGGTCATAAATACATACCAGATGCTACGAAAGCTGTCATAAAAGACTTTTATATGGATGATTTACTTACTGGGACTGATAGTATAAATAAAGCCAAATCGTTGCAAAATCATATTTCAAGAATTTTACAAGCAGGAGGCTTACACTTACGAAAGTGGTGTAGCAATTCAAAGGAATTACTTGAACAGATTGTCGAAGTTGATAGAGAAGCAACCTTTCTCTTCTCCAATAACACTGCCGTAAAAACGCTCGGACTGTATTGGCAGCCTAGCACAGATTGCTTCAAATTCGTAATTCACATGGACACAAAATTAACATATACAAAACGAGAAGTAGTTGCTGAAGTATCTAAAATCTTTGATCCATTAGGGTTCTTAAGCCCAGTAATAAGGCGAAAATACTGTTGCAAGATCTATGGATCGATAATATAAATTGGGATGAAAATATACACCCAGATCACCTCAAACGCTGGAAGCAATTTCAAAAAAGTATTAAGACTTAATGAGCTTTCCATGCCCAGGTTAAACATACCACAGCATCAGAAGAGGATAGAGCTACATGGCTTTGCAGACAGCAGTGAACGCGCATATGGGGCCGTGCTCTATGTAAGAACCTGCGATGAGATGGGTAACGTACAAGTACATTTAGTTTGTTCAAAATCCAGACTAGCACCTATCAAAAAGGTAACACTGCCAAAATTAGAACTTTGTGGTATAACATTATTAGCTCGACTCATTAACAAATATGTGACTAGTAGTGATATTAAATTTGACGATATTTACTGTTGGTCAGATTCCACAATAGCTTTGGCTTGGGTCACTTGTTCCAACAAAGGAAAATTAAAGGCCTTTGTCGTAGAAAGGGTTCGCGAAATTCAAAAGTTGACAGCTAAATGTAAATGGTTACATGTAAAATCAGCCGATAATCCAGCGGATTATATTTCCCGTGGAATAGATGCCAGTAAACTTGATGACAGTTGGTTTAGACCAAATTTCTTAAATGGATTTATGCCACCACCTCTTCTACAATGTCAGCCAGTTGTCGAATCTGCACCAACGGCTGAACATAAAGCAGAAATAAATTTACAAAATTTTGATTATTTACTCAATAAATTTTCATCTTGGAGTAAATTACTCATGATTGTAGCTTATATGTCAAGATTTATATACAATTGTCGCAATACTAATAAGCTTAAGGGTTCATTATCGCTATCGGAGATCAAAACTGCAGAATTAAATATTTGTAGGTTAGTACAACGCACTGAGGGGGCCACAGCTCGTGGAGAGGTTGTTGTTGCGGTGTCTCTTGACATCCGCAATGCCTTCAACAGCTTGCCCCACGAGTGCATAAAGGAGGCACTCCGTTTCCACCGGGTGCCTCCGTACCTCCGCGCCCTCGTGGAGAGCTACCTGGACGATAGGTCAGTTCTCTACGAGGGACCGGACGGTCGCGTCCATACGTGGGCAATGGCAGCAGGTGTGCCCCAGGGCTCCGTACTAGGTCCCCTACTCTGGAACCTGGGGTACAATTGGGTCCTGCGAGGCGGCCTCCTGCCACGAACGGAGGTCGTCTGCTTCGCTGACGATACGCTCATCGCGGCGAGAGCTAAAACGGGGGAGGAGGCGGTCCACCTTGCGTCGGTCTGCACCTCTTTGGTTGTCCGACGCATCCGCCTCCTGGGCCTGGACGTGGCCCTCGATAAAACGAGGGCCTTGAGTTTCCACGCCCCCCGTCGCAGGATCCCACCGGGGCTCCGAGTCCGAGCAGAGGGGGTCCGTATACCGGTCGAGTCGCACCTAAAGTACCTCGGCCTAGTTCTGGACCCCCGATGGAGTTTCGAGGAGCACTTCAAGCTCCTCACTCCACGGCTGTGTGCTGCCGCAGCCGCACTCGGACGGGTCCTCCCTAACGTGGGAGGGCCAGGATCGGCGTGCCGTCGACTGTATCACGGGGTGATACGGTCGATGGCACTCTACGGAGCCCCGGTATGGGCGGAGTGCCTCTCCCCCCGAACGGTGGCCCTCTTGCGACGTCCGCAGAGGGTCATAGCAACCCGGGCCGTGCGAGCTTATCGCACGGTCAGCCACGGCGCGGCCTGCGTGCTTGCGGGTCAAACGCCGTGGGATGTCGATGCACGCGTCCATGCGGAGGTGTATCGACATCGGGTTGCCGTTAGAGTGCGGGGGGGACGATCCGCTCCTGAGGAAGTGGAGCGGGTTCGTACCCAGGCGCAGAGGGAGGCTCTGCGTCGATGGGGCGAGGCACTCGCCTTCCCAGCTGCCGGCCACCGGACGATAGAAGCGATACGTCCGGTGTTGGAGGAGTGGGTAGGGCGCCGGCAGGGCAGTCTCTCATTCCGCATGGTGCAGGTACTGACCGGATATGGTTGTTTTGGTCACTACTTGCACCGGGTCGCGCGTCGGGAGGAAACGCCGCAGTGTCATCACTGCGACGCTCCCGACGACACTGCCGAGCACACCCTTTTGGTGTGCCCGGCCTGGCGACGCCAGCGCAGCGAACTCAATGCTGCGCTGGGAGACGGAGACCTCTCGCTGCCGAGCATGGTCGTGGCCATGCTCCGTGGCGAGGCGGAGTGGGGGGCTGTCGCCTCCTTTTGCGAAAACGTCATCTCGCAGAAGGAGGCCGCGGAGAGGGAGCGGGAGAATGATCCTCAAGCCGCTCCCATCCGCCGTAGACGGACAGGCAGGCGAAGGCGGGCATTCGCACAAGCGATGCCCGTCTAATGACCCTGCCGTGGAGGCCTGCGTGCACGGTTGGCCCCGTGCACGCCGCCGTAAGGCCCTCCGTCTGGGGATTGCCCTGGTGTTCTCGGGCAATCCCCCCTTGGCGATAGCCTGACCAGTTGGTCAGGCTTGTCCGGGCGCGTGGGTAGTGGAGTCGCAGTGTGGACCTTACCTAGCGCGCCCATAAGGGCAGGAAGAACACCGGGGGGTTTTAGTGGGTAGGCTTGGCACTCTGCCGAGAGAGCCCCACACACGCTCGCCGTCTAGCCAACGGCGGGTACGGTGCGGTTACGCATTTCCCCCCCGGGAAAAAAAAAAAAAAAAAAAAAAAAAAAAAAAAAAAGGTTAGTACAACGCTATGTTTTCTCTAAAGACTATGATGCGCTATGTAAAAATCGTTCTTTACACTGTAAAAGTAAGCTGCTACCATTAAGCCCCTTTATCGATCATAACAATGTTATAAGGGTAGGAGGTCGACTACAAAACTCAACCCTAGCCTACGAAACAAGACACCAGATATTGCTCCCCAAGTCGCATCACGTCACAAAAATAATCGCGACGCATTATCACCTTGCGTATTGTCATGTCGGACCACAATCGCTCTTAGCTATAATACGCCAACGATTTTGGCCTATCCACGGCAAGTCTTTAGTAAAAAATGTTACGCGAACGTGTGTTAGATGTTTTAGAGCTAAACCGTACAACGAAAATCCTATTATGGGCGCCCTTCCGAAGGTGCGTGTCAAACCGAACCGCTCTTTCTTAGTATCTGGGGTTGACTTTTGCGGGCCAATTAATATGAGACAGAGCATGAACAGGCGTGTAGTTATAATTAAGGCTTATATTGCAGTTTTTATCTGTATGAGCACAAAAGCTGTACATTTAGAGCTGGTAAGCGACTTGTCCACAAATGCATTCGTAGGAGCACTTAAAAGATTCTGCTCGCGACGTGGTCGTTTAGCTGAGTTGCATTGCGACAACGCTACCAATTTCGTCGGTTGTAAAAATTTACTGAATGACTATCATAAATTGCTATTGCAAGATCAAAATTTAACAGAGATAAACAAAGCATTCTTACCCGAACCTATCCGGTTTGTTTTTATTCCACCTAACAGTCCCCATTTTGGAGGTTTGTGGGAAAGCTCTGTTAAAACAGTAAAATATCATATGAAGCGTGTTATCGCCAACGCTTTACTGGTTTTTGAAGAACTTTATACAGTGTTATGTACGATAGAAGCATGCATCAATTCGCGGCCTATCACAGTCATTAGTGAAGATCCAAACGATTTCAGTGCTCTTACGCCTGCACACCTAGTAATAGGAGATTCATTATTATTGCCAACAGAGCCCGACATTACTACTCTTAATGAAAGTAGATTGTCTCGATGGCAACGTGTGCAGTCTATGATGCAACACTTCTGGCAGCGGTGGTCCAGAGATTATTTAAACTCTTTGCAAAACCGTAGCAAGTGGCGTCAATCCACATCAAACCTAAAAATTAATGATCTTGTTCTAGTTAAGGATGATAACACGTCACCACAAGTATGGCCATTAGCCAGAATCAGTAAACTGCATACGGGTGCAGACGGTATTTGTAGGGTGGCTACTGTCACTCTTGCTAGTGGTACAGAATTCACGCGATCCGTAACTAGATTGTGTAAGCTACCTATTGAATGTTAAATTATTTTATAAACTTATTATAATTACGTTTATTTAGTGCGTGGGGCGCGCAAGATGTCTATGATTTAATGTCTTACGTATCTTAGCAACCTGTTGTTATTAATACACCATTGTCAGCACATCAAGTCGTTTCAATTCAAATAATTTTATTCAACACAATTTCTTCAATGTTATTACAATTAAGAGCTTAATTAATAAACAAAAAGACATTCTATATCTAATCATTGTCTATTTGCAATTTACCATATAAGGTATGTCTTATGTTATCACTTACTATCTGTGACTGTACTCTGGCCATTTGAAATGGTGACGATTTGAAATTCTGACCATTTGAAAATCTGACCAACTGAAAACAAACGAAAGATTTCTATTGTAATGATTATCTTGTTTGTGTGCGAAATTTTATCCATATGCAATCGACCGTAAGGTGATTACGTAACAATCATCTAAGTAGCTATCTGAAAAATCAAATAAAACCAACTTTCATTTAGTCGGGTTGTAACGGAACGCATTGAGTTTTAAGCATTCGTTACAAATAGGGAATAATAAAATACATCATGCAATGTAAAACTTGATAGTTTCTCAATTATTCTAGGGTAAATTGACAAAAATGCTTAATGTCAATAGGTCTGCTTTGGTGCATACTATGTACATAGAGAATTTAAATAAATGAATTAAATAAAGCTTCAATTAAATTTAGAAAGTCAATTAAGAAACAAATAATTAGAATAGTGGCCTAATAGAGTCATGTAAACATTGAGAATAGGCCCCGTATTAGACGCTTGCCTGTCGACGCGGCTGTTGTGCATAAATGCATGTAAAAATGTATTAAGTATAGTTGGTACAAGCGATTATGAATTCTAACAGCGGAACTATTTCTCATATTTTGATATCAAAATGGCGTGTCATCCCCGCGTCTGTCGAGATCGCGGCGTCGCTAGTGATGGTTCAGCTTGCGCAGCTCGCCCAGATCGCCGAGATCGCCTTGTCGTTTTAAGTATAAATAGGTCGGAGGTTGGAAATCGGGAGCTCATTTTTCGCGGGTCGTCTTACCGGGAGTTTCAAAGCAAGCCTCGAGTGCATTGCGAATTCTATTCAAGCCGGTTGGTTTTTAACGCGTTCTTTGATATTGTGTATTTAATTCGAATTAATTTGTGATTGCAAATATTGTGAATTTCAAAATATTAGTATACGAATCCGAATATCGAATTGTGACGACCTAAACACTGACATGGTTCGGTGGGCCTCGGTCGGGTTACCCTATGGTGACAGCAGACCTTGGTTTTAACTTCCTTCGGGGAGGGCGTTGTTTGGAACATATCAACGCAGTCACTCTTTATCAACATAGTGGCTCAAGTTCCCTGGTTTCTTTGAGAAGTGTTTAGCGGCGGGGGGACTGTCGAAGTAGACCCATGCCTTAATTGCACCCGTTTAGCTACGCATGGACTAAAGAAGTCGGTCTCCTACTTATATATGTATATATACACCACGTATATAGGGTTTGTGAACACACGGCGATCCCAATCCAGTTGCCCGTGCTCACACTTACACGAGTATAGGGAAATAGGTACACAGAGGCCTTTCTCACCTCGCCTTTTATTCTTTTAAGTTAGTTAGGTGTCTTACATTGCACTTCGTAAGACAACAGAACACACCACACGATTAACGTAATAAAAAGGATTTGATCCTTAGCTTGCTATCTTCTCATTAATTTAGCAGATTAGGATTATAAAGTAGACATGGATAGGATAATAGGCAGGATAGGAAAATAGAATGGGAACTAGGAATAGGGTGATAGGGATAGGATCATTAGATGTTGCTAAGTATCATTTGATGATAGAGTTTAGGTTGAGCTAGGCTAGAAAGGTAGGGAATATTTGAATTTAAAATCAAGGAAATAGCTGGGTTTCATGGAAACTACTTCTCAGTGAGAAGGTTTATAAAGTTTGAAGGAGTCAATTTGAGAAATAATGAATATTATTAATAAATTTAACTAGTAAGGAAATGCTCTAAAAATGGAAATTGTTCAAAGTTATAATGAAATTAATATCATGATAAATTAAATACTCTTCAATTTTCCAAGTCAAAATGACAAATTAAAATGTAAATAGAATACAGCTATTAAATATTCTAAAGTATGTCCTTAAATGTTGATATGCAATAACATGATTATAAAATCATATGAAATGAATCTTTATTATGTAATGGGAAAATTATCCATTATTTGCTATTAATTATGGCATGTTAATTCAGTGTTATTCAGGTGAGCCAAAGGCAGCCTACAACAATGACTCAAAAATAAAAGGGTGTATGTTGTTATCTTCAAGTCTAACCAGAAGTTAATATTGCTGTGGTTAATATTACTATATTTACATAACAAACTATAATTTATTAAAGAAATTGAAGATGTTTAGTTCATCTACAAACTAATTTCATACTAGGTTTCTAAGGGAAAGTTGTTTCTTTTAATATTATGAAATTGCTTAGGTAGCTAAAGATTAATAGGATGCATAGCAATCAATGGAATAGGTGTATTAGGGAGTAGTTGTATCATTCTTTTGTTTTCTAAAAGAACTAGGGTTAATTGCGGCATGATATGGGTTCCTTTATGATCACTAGATGATCACTGGCTAAACGTTGTTAGAATAAGACTTATAAAGATTTATTACTATGAATCATATTTAATATGATTAGACAGAGAGAGAAGTAGTGAAGGTGAATGTTAATATATTATAAAATAGCTATTTTAAACCTGCACCTGGGTCGTAAGCCCCAGGCACTACATTTGGCTCTCCTCTGTAATGTATATAATAAATCTAATAGGTTTTGTAGGGAAACTTTTAGGAACTATTAAATAGGTAGGGCCCTGCGATGAGGAACTTCCGTGTGGTTTTGGAAGGGGGGAGTGTATAAGGCAGGTTTGGCATAGACACTCACCATGTGGAGCGAGGCTGGAGCTCACCATTTTCTCATCAGGTTTAAATACTGATTAGGTAGACCATTTCCTCATTAGGTATTAAATACCGATTAGGTAGAACATTTCCTCATTAGGTTTTAATGTCAGTTAGGTAGGAGTAAGACTTTACCATTTCCTCATTAAGTTTTTAATGCTGATTAGATAGGAGTAAAAATTAGATTTTGTTTATCTTGGTAGATTAGATTTTTTAGTCTGTTTTTTTAGTTAGAAATAAGGTGGGGGTTATATTTATATTATATTAGGTTTAGGTTAGGCTAGGATATAGTGTTTGGGTTGGGTTTAGGGTAGAGTAGGATAGTGTAGAGAAGTAGAGGAGAGTAGAGAGGAGGGGGGGGTTGTTACAATTTGGTGCCGTGACCAGGATACAACTGGCAGGCAATGAGAGGTGTTAGGTATAGAAAGGTTTTACCTATATAATGATAAATTTGATTCATTTAGCTGGTCACTGGTACAATTTGGTGCCGTGACCAGGATACAACTGGCAGGCAATGAGAGGTGTTAGGTATAGAAAGGTTTTACCTATATAATGATAAATTTGATTCATTTAGCTGGTCACTGGTACAATTTGGTGCCGTGACCAGGATGAATAAAAGTAGCAGGTTTTCACTTAGATAGATTTTTACATGATTAGAATAAAACTGAGACTAGGACAAGTTAGCGATCTGGTTTTATTAGTCGAGAACTAATAATGTTGTCAGTGTGATAGGATATGTAATTTAGAGAAATTAGTGTAAAAATATTTATTGCATAGGATAGGTATGTCATAAAAAGTGTCTATTCCACTTTATGAATAGACACAATTTGCTGTCCGTGTAATGGAAGGAAATAAAGAATGATACAAGTTGTAGGTTAAATAGGTTATTATAAGTTTAAATCTTACAAAGTTATCTTTGGGATACTTACTTAACGATTGTCACAAGTGGAAAATTAAACGAACAATAAAATATTAAAATTTAATTAATAGATTTAAAGGTTGTTAAAAAAACACTATGGGTCACTTCACTATGTATTATTAAGAATCTTCAGTTAGAAATTTGCATTTCATTCTGTTTGTTGCAATTCTGTCCAGGTTGTTTGTTCCTATCGAACGGGTGTCGCAAATCCAACTCATCTATTTTATCTGATAGATTATAGTATTATTGATGAAATTCATTGACTAGTTGTGCTCCAGTGGTATTTATCACATATTTATGGTTTACATTGGATTTGTTTGTTGAATTGTTGCATTACTAGGTCACAGTATTATATATTGATAAATGCAATTAACATACTCTATATTTTCATAAAGTCTAACTTCTATTAAATATTGCTCAATCCATTATGTATTGAAATGAATAATGTTTTCTGTTACGAATTGGTATAGGATAAATTTTCCATAACTTTAGAACTGTTATATTTTTGTCGTTATATTAGCTGAAAAGGAAACTTGTATGAAATAAAAATTAACGTAACAATACAATGCAAGCCGGGCAGAGCAAATGAGCAAAATAACAAACAAGAAAATTTTACGAGGTTAATTTGACAGTTGACAGTGACCATAGTTTTGGACCATGCATATTTAGCTTGGTGGCAAAGGACATTATTCCATGCGGTCAAAGTTAATGTATATGTATTTCTTATGATATAAAAGAAAGGAAAATTATTATCACATTGGACATTATTATTAATTGGCTGACATATAACAATTTAATTTTAAATCTTGATAAAACAAATATTATGACATTTAAAAACAGAACTAATGACAAAATGACCGACATGAGCATTAATTTTGATGGACATATAATTAATGAAGTAACTGATACAAAATTTTTGGGTATGAATCTTGATTGTCACTTAAATTGGAAATCTCATATAGATAGTGTTACGACCAAACTGAGTCAGTTTTCCTATGCTCTGCACATGCTCCAAAAAATTGTGAATCAGAATGCTGTGCTCACTGCCTACCATGGTTATGTCGAATCTGTATTAAGATATGGCGTTATTTTTTGGGGAAACTCGGTAAACAATGAAATTGTATTCAAGGCTCAAAAAAGATGTATAAGGGCAATTTGTAAACTTAAATATACAGACAGTTGTAAGTCCTTTTTTATTGATCTTAAGCTATTAACCCTCTCTTGTATTTACATATATGAGATTGTAATATTTGTAGCAACGAATAGGTCTATGTTTGAGCAGTTAAGATCAAAACGTAATAACCATAAAATTTGTTTCCCACCGAGTTTTACTGCACAATATGGAAAAAGTGTATTCTGTATGGCTCCACGTCTTTATAACCATCTCCCTAAACACTTACTAGATTATTCTAACATTGACGTATTTAAATTCAGATTAAAGCAGTTTCTTATAAGCAAAGCATACTATAGTGTCAAGGAATATCTCAATGATACTTTCAAATAATATATTAATAAATGTACTTACTATTCTTAATCTAATTTCATTGATATGTATATTTGACAATAATTATTTTTATATCTCATTGACTTACCATATTAATTGTAATGATTTGTATGTAATTGTAAAAAAACAAGACATTTGCATCCCCTTGAGGGTAGAATACTGTACCAGACAATGTATAACACCTTAATATCACTGTATTTTGCAAATAAAGCATTTGATTTGATTTGATTTGATTTGATTTGAAAAGATAGCTGAGAAATAATAAAGACGATACAGTTAGTGTTTAAATACTAAGATTTAAGCACAATGGGAGATACTCTTAAATTTTGATTTGCTTAGAATATTTTAAATTGATTACATAATAAAAGTATTGAGTTTAAGTTGAAAAACTGAATTGAGGTTGAGCATAAGAGAGTGAAATTGCTGATCTAGGTAACTGAAATGAAATTTTGATATAATTTTAGTAATAATGTAGGAAATAACATGTCAAGGAATTGTTGTTGGTCTATCAATCTAAATTCTATAGAGAGGCTTAATATGATGGGGAGAGGGAATTTTTAGTTTGAATAGTTATAACTAGATCAAAGATGGAGTCACTTCACTAATGAGAGGATCGTTAAATAGGGTTACCTTTTTAATAAAAATTTGGAGTTATTTTTACGGGGATCGTTGAAGTAAAGGAAGTGTTGTGTAGAGAAAGTTAATAAATAGATGTCTTATTTATCTTTCAAATTTATTAATAGATTGTTGTTTGCAATAAGGATTGCAAAGTTGTTTATAGAATTGAAAGTAGACATTTGCAGATGAACGTAAACGTTATGCAAAATATTTATAAGCTGGGGAGAGGAACCTTATGTATTCAATTCATAAAGAACTGCTATTATAATAGTAGAATCAATATAGCGACAAAAAGCGATAAGTTTGCATAATAGCGGTCTAATTAAATAGGTAGTACTTACAAAGAATTAAGAATGTTTATAAAATGATTAGTTAATATGAAATTTTTTATGCTCAATCAAATTTTGCTTAATCAGCGTTTTAACAAGTTTTAAACAGTAAAATTAAAATATAGTTTTACAAGGCATAATTCGACTTATGGAATTTTAGTATCGCATCGCACTTAGATAGAGCCTAATAAGATAGTAAAATATTACAGGATGAAAGGTCTAGCTAGTTAGTTACTACTATGCGTTCGGAAGTAAATTTAGTGGTCGTTTTCTTTTCCACATCATTAATGAAAGCTGATGTGCTCGCAGCTCTCGTTGGATCTACCGCTTGAACCTACTTGTATGTTAGAGGTGAAACTTTCATTGCATTTTGTTAGGGATATTAGAAATGAATTAGGTATAGCATAGTCTAAGAGTTGTAGAGTTGGGGGAGAGAGACGATCGCTGTAATTAAAAAAAAAAAGATTCGATGAGTCGGTGAACATTGTGGAAATACGTGAGTTCATTATGTTCGATTAGTTGTGGAAAGTTAAACAAATCTCATTTAAGCGTTTATTAAGTATTTTAACGAAAGTTTAATTGCATCCATTACAGAAAGAGATGAGTAATAAAAGTGGCATAGAGCTGGTTGAAAATTCCATTCCTATGTACAAGCTCACTAGGTATATCAATTAGGGCATATAAAAAAAAACATATCAAAATAAAGGTATCTCTGATTTATCTACAATTAAATTATTGAATTATTGATTAGGAATGAGTTATTAAAGGATTGCTATGTGTTGATTTCAAACGATAATAATGTAGATAAGAGTTAATTTAAAGGAAACTAAGATTGATTAAAAGAAAATATACCAAGTTGAGAGAGAGATAAAAATAAGTTATAATTTAAATATTCAAGATTCAGTGCAATTTTACAGAGGTGACAGTTTGCTTAGAGCATGAACGTTTGATTTTATCGCAATTCGGAACGCACCACTAGAATGTCAACGTGACATGAAAAATAAATATTGGGAATTTTTGATAGAACTATATTACTATTCAGTATAGGTATTTATTTAAACAGTTTCATACTTTGGTGGTTCTGAGGAGTTGTTGGAGGTGCTGAAAAAGAGTCTGAGGAAGGATACATTTATAAAATGAAAGGTTAAATTCGAGGGATATGTTATTGGAAAGATTCAAAGTTGGACAGTGAATGTGAAGGAAGCATGCAAAGTTTTGAGAAATAAAAGGGCTTTAACAACGTCACAGGACTAAAGGTATGAAACGGGTGCCCTGGATAGGTTAACAGATACATTCACACTATACAACTGAGTTACTGTGAATATATTGTTAGGTTAGTGTTCTGGTAGATGTGTTCAAACATATTTATTAGAGAACAAGGCAAGGTTGCTATTCACAGACAACTCATACTCTACATGCAGCTGAGAACTAAGTCCACGCACACTATAGTTTGTTTCACATGTGGAGCAAACTATTAACATGCTCCAACCTTAGACAATTATAGCTCGGAGAGAGGGATATGAGTAGATGGATACTCTCAGTTGGACATTTATTGTTTTACTGCGATAAAGAACATTTAATCTTGGGAGAGATGGGTAGCAGATTCTTGATGTGAATAGTCGCATAAAAAGACTTTGCACTTGCACGAGTTACTTATAATCATTAGGATTGTCCTGCCTCACAACCAGGATTTCTCCTCATTGGTTAAATGCCTTTGTGGAAGATAATAGTTGTTCATGAGAGATTTCATTAACTATTCATATTGTTTGATCTTAGTTTGATTGTCTAGTGGTTGGTTTGTAAAAACACACCACTCAATGAAAAAAAACACATCTGATAAACTATTTATGGCACCTAGAGGAATTATTATTTTAGTATTGAGTATTTTGAGAATTTGATTTTATAAAGTAAAGAGTTTGCTTTAGAAAATAAAATTCTGGGGAGAGGCTGTAACGGAACGCATTGAGTTTTAAGCATTCGTTACAAATAGGGAATAATAAAATACATCATGCAATGTAAAACTTGATAGTTTCTCAATTATTCTAGGGTAAATTGACAAAAATGCTTAATGTCAATAGGTCTGCTTTGGTGCATACTATGTACATAGAGAATTTAAATAAATGAATTAAATAAAGCTTCAATTAAATTTAGAAAGTCAATTAAGAAACAAATAATTAGAATAGTGGCCTAATAGAGTCATGTAAACATTGAGAATAGGCCCCGTATTAGACGCTTGCCTGTCGACGCGGCTGTTGTGCATAAATGCATGTAAAAATGTATTAAGTATAGTTGGTACAAGCGATTATGAATTCTAACAGCGGAACTATTTCTCATATTTTGATATCAAAATGGCGTGTCATCCCCGCGTCTGTCGAGATCGCGGCGTCGCTAGTGATGGTTCAGCTTGCGCAGCTCGCCCAGATCGCCGAGATCGCCTTGTCGTTTTAAGTATAAATAGGTCGGAGGTTGGAAATCGGGAGCTCATTTTTCGCGGGTCGTCTTACCGGGAGTTTCAAAGCAAGCCTCGAGTGCATTGCGAATTCTATTCAAGCCGGTTGGTTTTTAACGCGTTCTTTGATATTGTGTATTTAATTCGAATTAATTTGTGATTGCAAATATTGTGAATTTCAAAATATTAGTATACGAATCCGAATATCGAATTGTGACGACCTAAACACTGACATGGTTCGGTGGGCCTCGGTCGGGTTACCCTATGGTGACAGCAGACCTTGGTTTTAACTTCCTTCGGGGAGGGCGTTGTTTGGAACATATCAACGCAGTCACTCTTTATCAACATAGTGGCTCAAGTTCCCTGGTTTCTTTGAGAAGTGTTTAGCGGCGGGGGGACTGTCGAAGTAGACCCATGCCTTAATTGCACCCGTTTAGCTACGCATGGACTAAAGAAGTCGGTCTCCTACTTATATATGTATATATACACCACGTATATAGGGTTTGTGAACACACGGCGATCCCAATCCAGTTGCCCGTGCTCACACTTACACGAGTATAGGGAAATAGGTACACAGAGGCCTTTCTCACCTCGCCTTTTATTCTTTTAAGTTAGTTAGGTGTCTTACATTGCACTTCGTAAGACAACAGAACACACCACACGATTAACGTAATAAAAAGGATTTGATCCTTAGCTTGCTATCTTCTCATTAATTTAGCAGATTAGGATTATAAAGTAGACATGGATAGGATAATAGGCAGGATAGGAAAATAGAATGGGAACTAGGAATAGGGTGATAGGGATAGGATCATTAGATGTTGCTAAGTATCATTTGATGATAGAGTTTAGGTTGAGCTAGGCTAGAAAGGTAGGGAATATTTGAATTTAAAATCAAGGAAATAGCTGGGTTTCATGGAAACTACTTCTCAGTGAGAAGGTTTATAAAGTTTGAAGGAGTCAATTTGAGAAATAATGAATATTATTAATAAATTTAACTAGTAAGGAAATGCTCTAAAAATGGAAATTGTTCAAAGTTATAATGAAATTAATATCATGATAAATTAAATACTCTTCAATTTTCCAAGTCAAAATGACAAATTAAAATGTAAATAGAATACAGCTATTAAATATTCTAAAGTATGTCCTTAAATGTTGATATGCAATAACATGATTATAAAATCATATGAAATGAATCTTTATTATGTAATGGGAAAATTATCCATTATTTGCTATTAATTATGGCATGTTAATTCAGTGTTATTCAGGTGAGCCAAAGGCAGCCTACAACAATGACTCAAAAATAAAAGGGTGTATGTTGTTATCTTCAAGTCTAACCAGAAGTTAATATTGCTGTGGTTAATATTACTATATTTACATAACAAACTATAATTTATTAAAGAAATTGAAGATGTTTAGTTCATCTACAAACTAATTTCATACTAGGTTTCTAAGGGAAAGTTGTTTCTTTTAATATTATGAAATTGCTTAGGTAGCTAAAGATTAATAGGATGCATAGCAATCAATGGAATAGGTGTATTAGGGAGTAGTTGTATCATTCTTTTGTTTCCTAAAAGAACTAGGGTTAATTGCGGCATGATATGGGTTCCTTTATGATCACTAGATGATCACTGGCTAAACGTTGTTAGAATAAGACTTATAAAGATTTATTACTATGAATCATATTTAATATGATTAGACAGAGAGAGAAGTAGTGAAGGTGAATGTTAATATATTATAAAATAGCTATTTTAAACCTGCACCTGGGTCGTAAGCCCCAGGCACTACATTTGGCTCTCCTCTGTAATGTATATAATAAATCTAATAGGTTTTGTAGGGAAACTTTTAGGAACTATTAAATAGGTAGGGCCCTGCGATGAGGAACTTCCGTGTGGTTTTGGAAGGGGGGAGTGTATAAGGCAGGTTTGGCATAGACACTCACCATGTGGAGCGAGGCTGGAGCTCACCATTTTCTCATCAGGTTTAAATACTGATTAGGTAGACCATTTCCTCATTAGGTATTAAATACCGATTAGGTAGAACATTTCCTCATTAGGTTTTAATGTCAGTTAGGTAGGAGTAAGACTTTACCATTTCCTCATTAAGTTTTTAATGCTGATTAGATAGGAGTAAAAATTAGATTTTGTTTATCTTGGTAGATTAGATTTTTTAGTCTGTTTTTTTAGTTAGAAATAAGGTGGGGGTTATATTTATATTATATTAGGTTTAGGTTAGGCTAGGATATAGTGTTTGGGTTGGGTTTAGGGTAGAGTAGGATAGTGTAGAGAAGTAGAGGAGAGTAGAGAGGAGGGGGGGGTTGTTACAGGGTATAATCAGAATGAATTATTTTTCGTTTTTATTGCATTTTTTCTAATGTGTACTTGTACAAATGCACTCGACCATAATATAAACTTCCATGCAGGTAGTCACTGATATCGGCGATTAGCACGGTATGATAACTGCGACACACAAGTGCACTCCGAACAATTGACTGGACAGGCTATCTTGATCTGGTGACACGCCACGCCACTGCATTGTTCACAGATAAAATTAAAATTGTCATTGAGTACTAACTGTAACAATAGGAAACGAACAAAACCATTAAGAACGGAAGAAAACAATAAAATTAAGAATAAATTTTGATCCAAAAAAAAAACATGACTATTAACATTCATTATAGTACGCAGTACATGGGAGTGTGTGTTCAACCTTTAATTTCGATTAAAAAAGTAGCCTTTTCTCAAGCTCCCAACTATTTCTATTACAAAATTCATTAAATATGATCTTATACAAAATATAGCTTAAGTTTGTCTTTGCTTAAACCCATTGACTTACAAAAAATTAAACTAGACGCTGTCTCTATGGTGCTTGAATAAGACCCTTTAGGGTCGGTGTTTGAACCGTGAAATATGCCAAAAACATTTGAAGTTATTTTACTAACTATTCATACTGTACTGTACTGTACTGACTATTCCTACACATGCATTTTCTTCCTTCTACAACTACGGGTAATTTTAACGAGGCGTGAAATGGCATCTCGTGGTAATGAGATGATATACACAAAAACACGTATTTCTCAGTTCAGTACTTAACATTATTACATGTATTACTAGCTTTTGCCAGCGACTTCGTCTGCGTGGAATTAGTAATTCGGGTAGCTTATTTTTTGTCCAATCTGCTTATATCTTTCCCCACAATTCCATCTAAATCGATTAAGCGGTTTCATAAATCAGTTCATTGATTCCCCATACAAAATTCCATCTCCCATTCCACCCTCTTAAAGGCTGATTTTTCTGATAAAAACTTTCCTATGTCCTTTCTTGGGACTCAAACTATCTCTATACGAAATTTCATCTAAATGGGTATAGCAGTTTAAGCATGAAGAGGTAACAGACAGACATACTCACTTTCACATTTAACATATTAGTAAGTATGGATTTTTGTCACAACGTCACATCTAAATTTATTTACTATAAACACTTTTATAGTCGTTCTATAACGTTCGTAATAATTAACAGTTCATTCAATGTAATTTTGAAAACTAATAAATTATGCAAAACAAAACAGACATGTTAATTTGTTGGCCGGACGATTTAGCGGCCCCACGTGTGCTGTGGACATTTGTAGCCATTTAGGTGGGGTCACTATCGTATCTCGATCTACATCGGCTATCGGTATTTCTTTCATCGGATACACTTTGTACAACCGCTTAACTATATTTATGATAAGCTTATCAATTCAATTTTTTGCTTGTCAGTTGTTGGGTAGGAGATACTATAACTGACAAGATGTTCTCAAAGTGTTCTCATAAAGAGAAGACCGAACACGTTTTGTGCACTCTCGTTATTCGAAACGTGTTTATAGGAAAAGGGAGAATACAAAAAGTAGGTAAATTCGATATTATATTGTATCGAATTTAACTACTTTGTTATCGCTTTTTGTATGAAAATTTACAGCTTCACAATCCTCTTAAGGGAACAAAATAAATAAAATAAAATCATGTGGAATTTGATCACCCACGTTATTTGGTGCCAAGTGATTTTAGTACACAAAAATGTGGAATTTAATCACTTGGATGATATCACCCAGGAGCTCAAGGTGGAATAATTCTGTAATTTCATTTCTTGTCATACTTTTCAAACCGGAATACCGCAATACAAGTACCGCTTGGCCGCCGCTTGGCGGCAGAAAAAGGTAAGATAGAGTTACCCGCGACTCTATCACCTACCGAGTCTCTCTCTGTTAAAAATGTTGAGAATACAAATCAATCTCATTAAAATTGTAACACTTGTTTTTAGTTTTATGAAAATTGGCAACTAAATTTATGAAAATTGGCAACCACGGCAAAGAACCAGCGATTCTTAAAATTAATGGTCATCCAATAAAAGCTGTTAAACGGTATAAGTATATTTGGGATGTACGCTGAACTCCTGGGACTTTCATTTTCTGGGACTCAGAAAATGAAATTCGCATCAGAATCGAGATAGCCCGTAGATCCTTCATGAAAATGCAATCCTTCACAAATAGACATATAAACTTAAAACTCCGTTGGCGTATGGTCCAGTGCTATGTTCTATCAATACTTTACTATGGAGCAGAGGCTTGAACATTTAACAAGAAAACAAGTAATAGATTGGAAGCCTTCGAGATGTGGCTATATAGAAGAATGCTAAAAATATCATGGCGAGATAAGGTTAACAACTTGGAGGTACTCAATAAGATGAATAAGAGGCTAGAAGTAATAACAACACTCAATTTCATATTACGGGCACATCTACAGAAACAATAAATACAACATATTACAAGAAATTATTGAAGGAAAAATTGAAGGCAAGAGTGGGAGAGGAAGGAGAAGGACGTCCTGGTACGACAACTTGAAAAGTTGGACAGGCATAGACAGAGCTATAGACTTAAGAAGGATGACAGAACGTATAGAGAGATGGTCGCCGACACCCGATAGGGTATGGCACTGAAAGAAGAAGTTTTTAGTTTTATCATGTGGGGAAATACCTAAGTAATAGTTATTTGTTATACATGAGTGCAAAGTTGCTTTTTAACCGCGTGCTCAACTTTGATTACCGAGCAAGCGAAGGATTCTAAAATTAAGGGGAAAGAGCACAAGGTGAAAAATCTTTGCACTCGAGTGCAACACGTAATTTTTTCATCCCCCCTCAGCAAGGAAATGAAACAAAGCAAATTAAAAACAAAAGTACACCAAGGAGGTTCAGAGTCTGAGTTTTTAACAAATTTTAAAAAAGTTAATGATAAATTCTGCTCCATGGAGATGGAAGTAAATAGGTTTAATGATGTTTTGAAATCACATACCTAGTGCACGCGATGTTCTAAATTCAAATTTACTTTAACCTCAAGCGGATAAAAACGGCTTTGGCGGTCAGATATCGAATAGCAAAAATACTCTTTCCGAGATGGGGGAATGAAAATATGTTTAATGTCTTTTTTAAGTCTTTTCTGTTCTTAAGTCTTTTCTAGCAAAATAAGCTTAGTCTATAACAGTCTACCATACAGTCGCAAGACTAGAGGTGGCCATTTTATTTTTTAAACTACTGGATTGGAATGAATTCCAGTGATATACAGAAGTATTAACCTAAAATTGCTATTTAATATTTCCGTCTTTCGCACATGGTATTATACAGGTGCTCATGGAGACGAAGAGGTTTTATCAGATGTTTCTTTCTCAACAAACTAAAAGGCTTGTTGAGAAAGCAATCCTTGTATAATTTATTAAACTATATTATGTAGTTTGGCACTCATTTTCAAAATAATTTGACTTTGAAACATCAATACTCTTTATCCTGGTAATAAAATTACTGTAAATATCCCAAATTAGAGAATTGTTAAGACACACCCGGCATATGTCGCCAATCAGCAATTTCGATTGTGTAACTCAAAAATTGTTCTTAATTTACTTATTTCTTAATTTACTTGAATCGCACATATTACATCGGTAATGTTAACATACACAGAGGCGATATAGTGAATCGTAGATTCAGCGATCTACAATTTGTGTGAATGATAAAAAAGCTAGCTATGATTGTTTAAAAAACTGTGGCTTAGGTTAGGTTAGATGTGACCACATGCGGAGTAACGACAACGTAACAGTGTAATGACAGCAGAATACCGACGTTAACCAATAAGCAAGCAAAGCAATATACCGTGGGAGAGCCATGCTTCGGCACGAATGGGCCGGCTCGACCGGAGTGATACCACGGCCTCACAGAAGACCGGCGTGAAGCAACGCTTGCGTTGTGTTTCGTCGTGTGAGTGAGGGTACCGGAGGCCAAACCCCCTACCCCCCCTATGATGGCGCAGTTAAATAGATTGTTACCCCAGGAGGGTACCAACTGCGCTAGCGTTGAAGAATCCCTCTCTGGACGTCCACTTCCAGGACGCAATATACCTGGGCGTGGACGCCTAGGCCACCCCTCGTATTCTGGGGGGGGGGGAAACCGATACCTGGGGCAAGAGCAAACCCACGGCACCCCCTGTCACACTGACTGTGGACTTCTGTAATATTAGGGGGCTTCATTCCAACCTCAATGCTGTCCACCACCACCTCGAGACATAGTAAAGGCGGCCTTGCTCTTTTTGACGGAGACGCAGATATTGTCTCCGGCGGACACTTCTTACCTTTCCTACCCAAGGTACGGACTGGAACACCTCTTCGCACCTAAGGCTGGTGTGTGCGTGTACGTCAGAGACGATATTTGCTCTCGGCACCTCGGTCACCTTTAAAGTAGGGACCTCTCCACCTTATGGCTCCGTGTAGACAGTGACGACCATCCCCGCGTCTATTCGTGCCTCTATAGGTCCCATAGCGGTGATACTGAAACCGACCGACTCATCGAGCACGTTCAAATGGCTGCAGACGCTGTGCAGCAGCAGATCCCACTCGCGAATATCGTGATACTTGGCGATTTTAACGCACACCACACCGAATGGCTCGGTTCAAGCAAGACCGATCATGCTGGGAGATCTGTTCACGCCTTCGCTCTTGAATATGCCTTAACACAATTGGTTACTACGCCCACGCGAATTCCCGATGTGGAGAGCCAGAAACCTTCACTGTTGGATCTTCTGCTGACTTCTCACCCCGACGGCTATCTCATATCTGTCGGCGCTCCTCTTGGCTCCTCGGATCACTGCCTCATTAGGAGTGCGGTGCCACTCTCGTGCTTGCAACGACTTCGAGTTGAACGTAGTCGCCGCGTGTGGCACTACAAGTCAGCAGACTGGGATGGGATGCGGTCCTTTTTTGCGTCCTACCCTTGGAGGCAGGTTTGCTTTATGCCGGATGATCCCAACGTCGCCGCCGAGTCTGTTGCCGATGTGGTGTTGCAGGGTATGGAAATTTTCATTCCATCCTCAGTTGTCCCCATAACGTGGTGACGTCTCGGGATGAAAATACCAGCGCTTTAAAAAAACAGTATATCTTTGCCTCCAGATCCTTCAAAAGAGACATTGCAAGAGCGAAGTCGGAGCACATCAGTAGAATTGGCGAGAAACTAGAGCGTCTTCCTTCGGGGTCTCGTGCGTTCTGGTCTCTCACCAAAGCTACCCAGGGAAATTTCTGCACGCCATCCTTTCCACCATTGCACAAGGATAACACATCGTTAGCTCATGATGCAAAAGAGAAAGCCGATCTTTTTGGGAAACTCTTTGCATCCAACTCGACTTTGGATTACGGGGGACAGGAACCGCCGACCATACTGTGGTGCAAGAGCTTTATGCCAGATATTCGGTTCCACCAAAGCTCAGTGCGTCAAGCACTATTCGCCCTGGATATCCATAAGTCGGGTGGGCCCGATGGTATCCCTCCTATCGTGCTAAAGACGTGCGCTCCAGAGCTGGCACCGGTTTTAACGCGTCTATTTCGGCTCTCTTATTCATCTAGTGTAGTCCCAGCCTCGTAGAAGACAGCTTTAGTGCATCCGATCCCTAAGAAAGGTGACCGCTCGAATCCGTCCAACTACAGGCCGATAGCTATAACCTCTTTGTTTTCAAAGATAATGGAATCAATTATCAACCGCCAGCTCCTTCGGTACCTAGAGGATCACCAGCTGCTCAGTGACCAACAATACGGCTTCCGTAGGGGTCGCTCTACTGGTGATCTTCTAGTTTACTTGACTCATCATTGGGCAGAGGCAATTGAAACGAAGGGGGAGGCACTGGCAGTTAGTTTGGACATCGCGAAGGCCTTTGATCGGGTGTGGCACAAAGCGCTTCTCTCAAAACTTCCTCCATATGGGCTTTCCGAGAAATTATGTAGATGGGTCACTAGTTTTTTAGCAGACAGAAGCATCAAAGTATTAATTGATGGCGAATGCTCAGACTCACTGTCTGTGAATGCTGGTGTCCCCAAAGGATGTGTGCTATCACCTACACTATTCCTTCTGCATATCAATGACATGCTACAAATCAGCGGCATTCATTGTTATGCAGACGACATCACGAAAGACACCTTCTATAATTGCCGTGCAAACATTTCTCGGGAAAACGTCATTGAGTGCCGGAATAAACTTGTGTTCGAAATTGAATCTTCATTAGAGAAAGTCTCTAACTGGGGTCGACTTAATTTGGTTCATTTCAACCCTACAAAGACACAGGTTTGCGCGTTCACCGCAAAGAAAATGCCATTTGTCGTATCTCCACGCTTTCAGAGCATCCCCCTAACTGCCTCAGCCAATATTGAGATCCTTGGTGTCGACATAACGAGCGAAGTCCATTTCCGTGGCCACTTAGAGGGTAAGGCTAAATTAGCTTCTAAGAAGCTTGGTGTGCTCAATAGATCGAGACAGTATTTCACTCCGGCGCACCGCCTTCAGCTTTATAAGGCGCAGGTTCGGCCTCATATGGAATACTGTTCTCATCTTTGGGCTGGGGCACCCCAATACCAGCTTCTCCCACTGGACCGCATTCAACGGAGAGCGACTCGAATCATCGACTGCCTGGAAATATCAAATCGGCTTGATACTTTGGCGCTGCGTAGAGATGTCGCCTCGCATTTATCACGGGGAATGCTCCGAGGAATTGTTCGGACTTATACCTGCCGCCTCTTTCCGCCATCGTTCTACGCGACAAAAAATCCATGCCCACCACTTAGATGGTTGGCAGTCCACAACTGTGCGATTCTCCCGTAGCTTCCTGCCTCGCACAGTCAAACTTTGGAACGAATTGTCGCCTGCGGTATTTCCGGACCGATACGACCTTCAAACTTTCAAAAAAAGAGCGTATTCCTTCCTCAAAGGCCGGCAACGCACTTGTAACTCCTCTGGGGTTGCGGGTGTTCATGGGCGACGGTAATCACTTACCATCAGGTGATACGTCTGCTCGTTTGCCCCCTATATCATAAAAAAAAACCATGTCGTGTATAGCATATAACATGCAGTTTGTGTGTGGTCACAATGTCTAACGGCTAACCTAAATTAATCTTTAGTTTTCGAATAAACGTGAAACAAGTTTCGAACAAGATCATCGTGGTCAATGATAACAGTCACTGATGATTAACCCTAATTGTCGCGTAAAGAATAAGTAACGGCCATTTACCAGCTATCTTAGACAGTCGTATCTCGTAGTAGAGAACACTAATAAGTTTTGAACTTTGGTTTTCCAATCTTGTTGTGTGAGGGCATCAGGCGTTGACTGCGGAGACATCAGCACTTATTTTTTGAAGTACTACAGAATAAGTCACGATGTTCTTCTTAAACTAATTTGATGATCTAGACAAGTATAAAAAACGATTGCTTGAAACTCCCCCTAATGCGTCATGCTAACTGGACGCAACTATTAGATTATTTAAATTTCGTAAATTTCAACCCTTTTTGATTACATTTGAATACATTAGAGCCCTAAGTCATTTTTGACAAGCCGCTAATCATATTCGAAGGAACACCTTGCGGTATTGATGCGGCCTGTTAGAATTTTAAGCAACAAGTCCCAAGGCGGTTTATGATTTTAAGGGCTTCAACTGAACTAAAAAGTTACTGCAACATGATAGGATTGCTTCACCTGTCTACCTCTAATGTTTATTTAATTAATTTAACAATTGATTAAACTTTTTATGTTTATATACAAACAGTATACCAAAACTAAGTGGATTTTATATGAATGTCCAAAAACGAAGCTCGTTATTTGACTGCAAAAAATTTGTTTAATAGTTATAGGTTGCAATAAATAAACTTGAGGTAATTTGCTGATACCAAAGAATTTTTAAAACAAAATAGAAATTTATAAAGATGATGGTGTTTTATCAAAATTATGATTTACTAATTACCTACATATTACCACTGTAGTGTTAAGTAGTATTTTTTATTGTTTTACTGTATACTTTATCCAATAAAATTATGATAGTAAAATTTGTAAAATTTCACAGTTAGCATGTATTATTATGAATATGTAGTTACTTGCAGATGAGATGCAAGTGATAATCAGTTCATTATTGCAATACAAATACTCATACTTAAACCAAAGCTCTATTCTTTGGCTGGCTCGTCGTAGACCGCGCTATACATATATGCCAGTTACTAATATTATTAACGCGAAAGTAACTCTGTATGCCTGTGTGTTACGCAATCACGCCTAAACTACTGAACTGCTATAGAGATTAAGGGGGAGAAAATGGGATGAAAATTTGTATGGGGAATCAATAACCGCTGAACCGATTGAGATGAAATTTGGTACCTATTAGAGATAGTTTGAGTTGTGGGGAAGAATAAAGAATAGCTTTTATCCCCGAAATCATGCATTCCTTAAGGGTGTAAAGAGGGAATTTGACCTGTCGAGTTTCTTGCCCGTTCTTCTCGAGAGGGCCCCCCAATTTCCGAACAGGTGTAGAGTCAACTTTTTTTAGCAGACATCCTGATTATAGGCATTCAGGATGATGCACATACAAAGTTAATATGTTTCCTTTAAATTAGAATTTGTTGCTTTCTTTTGACGTCAATTAGTGCCTGTAAAGGCCTATGTTGAATAAAGATTTTTTGAATTTTGAATCAATAAAAAAGGAATTCCACGCGGACGAAGTCACGGGCAAAGCTAAAGTGCTCAAGATCAAGGAAACGACGAAACTATATTTAGGGCGTTATGTTTACACTCTGTAATTATAAGCCCATCACTACCCCAAGCCCTCATGGTCACCCCGATGCGACCATAACCCATATCTAATACACTCAGACATTCAGCATGTGTTATTCAAAAGCAGCAACCAACATAAAGATATCTGCAGACACTGATACAAAAGAGAGAGTTATTCGAGCAAGGTGATCGCCGAGGGGCCAATTTAGAATGGACGGACGTGAAAATTAAAATTTTATATAACTTCTACGTTCCAAAGAAAGGCATTTAGCGATGTTAGAGATAAGAGCCGCGCAACGGCCAGTAGCCATTGTTTTAATATACGCTGTGAAAATACGTTTCATTCCGTTCGAGAAATTAAAAGTTGACGGTTTGGGTAATTTGATTTTAATTAGTCCTAAGTAAATACCGTTAAAGATTGAGGCCGGAGATATGAAACATTGATTGCATGTAATTGGCTGTGTTTTCTTTAAATCTGTCACAATAAAGTCAACATAAGATTTATGATATTAATACATGTTTATGTAAAAAAAATTGTTACAATATTATGAAGTCCCATTCTAACTTAAACTTATTAGACAGCGGATAAACGTACACAATAATACACATATACAATATACATTCACAGTAGCTATACACATGTAAGAACATGGTATTAAATAATAAAGTTATAAAAGGTGTACGTACATGCAAATGTGCAGCCATTTTTACTTGAATTATACCATTTTGCAACATAAGCCGAGTTCTAACGGCATTGTGTGAACGGGCCAATGGGCTTGCTACTTCAAGCAATAAAAGCTAATTGCGCGCGGCTGGGGAATGCTCGCTCACTGCTCACCAATGGCTGAGCATTAGGGGCGATTATATAAAGATGTAGTACATAACGCGTTCACAGTTCACGCTTCACTCTTACGTTTACTTCATTTATATTTTATGTAGGTAGGTACTTATTGGCAATGAAATATTAATGGAAATTGATGTCAGCTTGTTATGACTTTATCGTTTGACAAATTATGCATGTAGGTACGTAGAGGTAAGTATGTTTGTGAAAATGTAGCTTATGTAGAAGCAAAATGTTGTTTTTTAATTATACTCCATCTACTGTCCTTGCTATATAATAATAACTAGATGTTATTAACTAATGTTGTTATGGAAAAAATATCTCTTCCCTTCGAATTCTATTACGGAAATATTTTTTTAATAATTTGCGGTCTATGTAATGGAATTAATATTTATGGAAAGTTTAATAAACCACAAGCGGTAAATTAGTCTTTCAAATAGTAATACTTGTAAAATTATGGTAATTGTTTACCGTAGCCTATGTGTGCCTCACCACAGCTTATTATTCCTGAATGACTCTACCATAGAACTAAAGACATCGACACTGACATAACAAAGCTCCATTAACTTTTCATGTTTAACATTAGGATAAATAAACATTTGGTATTCCTTTTAAGTTCACTATAATATTTATTTATGCCATCCATAAGCATCTACAAGTATTATTATAAAAATTGACTGTTGACGTGATTTCGACCATCCGAGCTTTAATCAAGAAGTAGATGTCAACTAACTTTTTTTCTTCAATTTAATTAAGGTCCCGGTCCCTTAATAAAATTTTTTCGCGCCTAAAAGCAGCCCATGTCTTAATATAGGTCGTACTATGATTCTTCGCAATCTCTGTAGTACAGTGGTTCTTAACCGGTGATCCCTCAAAGCGGCCGAAGTGGTCCGCAACCGCAAGGCCACCCGAAAAATAATATTATAGACTAGTGGGCCCGGCAGACGTTGTCCTGTCCAATTACAGCGCAACCTATCGGGTCCAATTGTACTTTTAAACCTTCCCTGGACCTATTGAAATACACACAGAAAAGGACATTGCTCTGCGTCCATACATTGTTCGCCCCAACACCAACAGCAGTGAAAAAATGCTTTTTATATAATTAACCATTAGTAAATACTGTACATCCACATCAATCACTACGGACAAGCTTCGAAATCGAATTAAATATGAAAATGAATCAGATTTTGAGGTTAGTTGAGGTAACAATTTAATTCGTTAGATTAATACACATAGTCCATACCTATACAATTATTAAAATAATAATTATTGCAATCAATCTAAGCACGTTATTATAGCCACGTTATAAAGAACAAGAAATCGCGAAATTATAAAGAAAGTCAAAAACACGACGAACTAACAAGCGACAGCGCGTGAGTAGTCAATTGACGAATGTTTTAATTCAATTTACGTTGTAAGTTGTGAGAAACTTAATTTATACAAATAAATAAATGTACATACCTACATAAAATCGACTCAATTCTATTCAGTCGAGCAAAGGTAACAATAACCATTTCTATATTTTACTTCATTTGGTTTTGTTTCTAAAAGTACTTTAATATATTTTTGATTTGTCCGTCGAATACAAATATTTGTTATGAGTGTTATAAAATATGCCTATAATTATAACGTAAATCAAATCTTTGTTGGTCATGGGGCGATTTTCGACATTGTCCTTTCGTAAGAATCTGTCGAGCCATTTCAGAGTTTTTGCGAGACTAACACACAGCGTTACATTTTCCTATATAAGAAGAAGAAGATAAAACAAACAACCCTTTTTTATTCATACTGTACATTGGTCTAGAGTTGATGGTCCATGGTTTGACAGATATTTGTAAAGTGGTCCCTCGTCACTAAAAGGTTAAGAACCACTGCTCTAGTATAATAATTAATTTTCACGTAAAAGAGCTACATACAATCTTAGCAAAAATTCACGTTTAATGTACATACGTGTAATAGAAAGATATGGTGTTGAACTGCAGTCAGCTCTACACGTGTGAATAGATCTAGTGCGTAGGTGACACGGAAGCCCGCTACTGTGCGCCTCCATTGTGCCGGCACTTCAATCAGCAGCCTCGCCAGCCGCGGCCGTTTCGTCGCGCTCGGCTCAAAGCGAGCCGCGCTTTGTCACCTGTCCACACATTGTCTGGTACAGCGCGCGAGTCACTGAATTCTAATAAGGCTCTGAAAGGCAAATCGACAACTCGAAGAGCAGTTGATAAATGTTTAATGCGGTGAACCCAAGTCCGGTTTACGTGTCCTCTTTTTTATAGTGGGCCTAGCAAAAGTCTCCGTTCCACCTGATGGTAAGTGGAAATGGTCTTAATGCGAAGATATGCACTAGCCCCTCTCACCTTGCTGACCTGGTGTTTCTTTAAGCCTTTTTGAAAAAACCCGGGATTGAAAGAGGGAGTGGCCACGTGTGCTGGCAGAGTGTTCCATTTATGTTGTGCGACACAGAAAGGTGTTGCCAAATTTCTTAGTTTGCTTTGGAATGGTAGTCAAAGTAAAACTATATCAGTGCAGGCTAGCACCTGTAGTCCTAAAAAGGAAAAGAGAAGGTGGGATTGAGAAAAATCTATTTGTTACATTCGCCGTGTGTGTGTGTGTGTGTGTGTGTGTGTGTGTGATTGAACGAGTGAGTGTGTTGAATTTTGAAGCTGATATCTTTAACCGATTGAGTTAAAATGTTGTATACACACACAGTTTGGATGAAAATGCACGGTTAACTGTGTGATGTCATTTTAAATCCAAGATGGCGGCATACCCAAGATGGCGAACCAATTATATTTAATGCAATCCTACAATATGGGTATCAAATAAAAGGTCTTGCTAAGAATAAGAATAACTTGAAAAATAAAGTGATGTCACTATTAATCCAATATGGCGTACGTCTAAAGCTAAAAAATCAATTTTGAAGTAGATATCTTTAACCGATTGAGCTGAAATTCTGTATAGACGTTCCGGCAAACGACCTTGCAACAATGATGCGTTGAATGAGATGAACAGACTGAGAAACGTATCCAGTGATAACTAAAAAGTAAAAAATAAATTAAATATAAAAAACCTTTTTAAAAACAAGCTTTTATTAAAATGCGCTAAAAAGAAAAAAATAAACTTTTACACTAAAACTTTTACTTATAACGTCATTTCACATTTGACACAATATAGGTATATGACTTAAAAGATGATATGATGAATGGTGAGTATTATTTATTTATAACTTCCACATATTGTGTTGACGTCATTGCCACCAAGGACGTATCCATTTATTATTCAAAAATGAGAACAACAGAATTTTTGTTAGCGAACGATTTTCTATGTTGAAACTAATAAAAATCCAAAAACAAACGGCAAAACTGTACTGTGTTACACGTATATTTAAGTTCTTTACAATCTACGTGTGATAATGCTACAAAAAGCGCGTCACATAAATCACAACATCAAGTTCATTTGAAATTGAATACTCGTCAAGCACGCTTGCTTGAAATTTATAATCCCAAAATTGTAAACAATGTGGGGCAATATGTCAAAACACCCCACATAATACACTCAACGACTCAGATACACCCTCCATAATGACCCAAACGAACTCCACAAAAGATGTCAACGTGTTAAAAAAATAAGTACCTATGAACTTCTGTAGAAGTTAATAGAAACTCGGCACAAAGGATCGCAGCGGTGATGCATCCTTTGAATGGAGACGACCTACTAATTCATATTTATGACATTTCCACAATCAAAGGGTTTCATTTTATCAGACATTCCTGCGTTTTGTGATCTTGTCATCGTTGAGATTGTCATAGTTTGAGATAGGTGTGACTTTTTTCCTTTTGACCTCAATCTTATATTAAAAACGCTACGGTATTGTAATAGACATTATAGTTTCTTTCTACATTTCATTTTAATTACTCACAAAAAGCAAAATAGATATTATTGATATCATAACTTGACTGAGGTACACCTCTTAAAAATATTATTGGGTAGGTACCTAAATCAAATAATATAGAAAGATGAGTACCGATGTAACTATGCAAGATCATAAATACGTCCAATTCTTTGACCTGTCGAGATCGCTTCAATATCAGGTGAATGATAGCGCTCAAATATTTTATTTAAGCGTCAAAAGAACCTTCATCATGAGCGTGCGCAGGGTGCTGCAACAAAGCTCAATCGTATTTACATTTAGTCATCGCCTATTAATCAACTGGGTGTTATACTCAATAGCAAACTCGAGACAATCAGTGATAAACTGATAAAGAAATGATGCTAATGTAAATAAATGGTCAGCTATAAATTAATGTCTGCTCCATGTTTCGCTATAGTGGAAACGGCTTTATTAAATTTCGAAAAACCTAGTTTATTTAATAATATTTCATAGTAAGATTAATATTGAAATGCTTCTCTAAGGAGCAATTCTATTTAAATAAGTAAAAAGTGCATTTTATAACGAATAACGTTGTTGAATTAAATTCTGTTTATTTCAGCTGATTGTAATTTTAGATTTATGTAGCTTTTTAAAGTATAGTCGTCAGTTAAAATAACATATTTTTTATCACTGATCAGATGTTACTGCAAAAAAAATACATCTGAGATTTTTGAAGTTTCGTGCTTGGAAAATCCTTAATAGCGGGTTTTTCTCGAACACGAAAAATAGGCACACATGAAGTGCCTTCAAGCTTAACTAGTTGTTTGGGCTTAGTTATATTGAAATCATCAATTGGGAAAATTGCCTATTTACGTTCATTTTTAGTGTAAATACACGGATAAGAAAAAAATTCTTTCCATAATTTGTAGCCGATAATCTGAGCGGCAATGAGTGCGCGCGCATAACAAGTGAGCCTAACAAGCGCCGATTCAAACCGTCTCACCGACACTAAGACTAAATTATCACCTCCAGGAACTAATCACTTGTCATACCAGAATATCTCACATCCAGACAAACGCATCCTTACATTACAAGCATGCTTTCAAAATTATCTATACACAATTTATTCTTACACGTAATTACCTATATCGTCATTTTTAGGGTTCCATACTTCAAAAAGAGAAAACGGAACCCTTCTTCGGTTCACTTTGTTGTTCGTCTATCCGTCTGTCTTCAAGGTCCTTTTTCTCGGGAACGCGTAGAGATATCGAGCCAAAATTTTTTTTCATCCCTTCTTCCTCCTCCCTTCCCCTCCCTTCGGAAAGTGTCGCTTTGTTCCTCTATAAGAGGAAGCAAAGTGAATATAAGTGGAAGCAAAGTGAGATTTGAATTTACTACATGTATCATTCATAGAAATCGAACGCAAACTGTATTACCCCATTTACACTCGCGTGCGAGCCGCGAGACGAGCCACGAGACGAGCCACCAGCCGAGCCACGAGACGCGAGTGTAAACACTGAGCTCGTGGCTCGGCTCACGGCTCGTCTCGCCACTCGCAAGGCTCGCGTCGGGAGCGGTTTTTTGGGCACGAGTCAAAGGGGCTCGCGTCGTGGCTCGCGTACTACGCGCGAGCGCGTGTTTACACTCGCGCGCGAGCTTCATATTTTGAGTGAATAAAGATGACTTTGGTTAACAGAATACAAAAGATATCAATACAATTGAATTTTCGTCGGGGCCTCGGTGGCCGAGTGGTCAAGGCGTCAACACGGTATGTTGAAGACGCGGGTTCGATCCCTTCCCGAGATTAAATTTTTCTTTATTGATTGAATAAATCTCTTCTTTTATTTAAAAAAAAATTACTACAGACGAAACCTTACACTTCATAGAACTTTCTCAAAAGGGGCCTATAATTTGTAACCCTTTTTTTTTCTCGGGGGGAAATGCGTAACCGCACCGTACCCGCCGTTGGCTAGACGGCGAGCGTGTGTGGGGCTCTCCCGGTAAAGTACCAGTCCTACCCACTAAAACCCCCCGGTGTTCTCCCTGCCCTTATGAGCGCGCTAGGTAAGGTCCACACTGCGACTCCACCCGAGAACACCAGGGCAATCCCCAGACGGAGGGCCTTACGGCGGCGTGCGCAGGGCCGAACGTGCACGCAGGCCTCCACGGCAGGGTCATTAGACGGGCATCGCTTGTGCGAATGCCCGCCTTCGCCTGCCTGTCCGTCTGCGACGAATGGGAGCGGCTTGAGGATCTACCTCCCGCTCCCTCTCCGCGGCCTCCTTCTGCGAGATTACGTCCTCGCAGAAGGAGGCGACAGCCCCCCATTCCGCCTCGCCGCGGAGCATGGCCACGACCATGCTCGGCATCGAGAGGTTTCCGCCTCCCAGCGCAGCGTTGAGTTCGCTGCGCTGGCATCGCCAAGCCGGGCACACCAATAGTGTGTGCTCGGCAGTGTCGTCGGGAGCGTCGCAGTGATGACACTGCGGCGTTTTCTCCCGACGGGCGACCCGGTGCAGGTAGTGACCGAAGCAGCCATGCCCGGTAAGTACCTGCACCATGCGGAATGTTAGGCTGCCCTGCCGGCGCCCAACCCACTCCTCCAACACCGGACGAATTGCTTCAATCGTCCGGTGGCCGGCAGCTGGGGAGGCGAGTGCCTCACCCCACTTGCGCAAAGCCTCCCTCTGCGCCAGGGTAAAAACCCGCTCCACCTATAATTTGGAACCCTAAGAATAAAAAGTCATATTTAGTCAAATTATTTACGTAGTTAAAGGGTATATGATGGCTAAGCACAGCATTGATGCCGCTAATACTTCGATGTCCTCCATTGCTGAAAGCTCGAAAGCAAGTAAAGCAACTGAACGCATTGCGAGAGTGTAAACACCTCGACGAGCTCACGCGCTCTTCTGCGAGACACGAGCCGAGCCGCGAGCCGAGCCACGAGACGCGAGTGTAAATCAGGTATATGGCTCTCACGTACTGGCTGGTACGTGTTGGCTGCACGGCGGTAGCCCCCACGGTAACTGAAAAAAAAACAAAAGCGCGCGTATTGTCTCTGTTCTTGTAATCAGTACATACTTTGTTGTATTTTGCAAAAATAATGAGTCTATGTCGAGTTATGAAAGTGGCAAGGCATTAACTCCTGAAACGATAACTTATACTTATATTCACATGTCTTTTTTAAATAAATATTGTCGTAATTACATAACACCGTCTCTTATTTATATTCTCATAGAAAGAGGATAAAAAATATATTTACCTCGCGCAATGTACTTTGAATCCCTCGCCGTAAAAATACTACTTTGCTCTCTTGTCATACAATCTACTATTAAGCACTTGGGCTTACGATCTCTTTCAACTGTGAAAAAGATCATACTTGTTAGTCAACACGATCAAATGACATGGTTGATGTCACATATTTTGCGATTTCACAAGGGAATCTAAATCTATAAGAGTACTTCCCGTTGACCTAGAATCGTGAAACTTGGCCAGAAGTAAGGTCTTATAGCACATGTTAAGGAAAATATCTAAAAACCATAAATATGTACGTACCGTTAAAAACTTACCTATACCTAAGTTTGTACGGAACCCTGGGGCGCAAATCCAGCTCGCTCTTGACCGATTTTTTTTTACATTTATCATTGTTTTCATATGAACTTACTTATACTTTCGTGGAAAATGAAAACACTGCGGATATACTCAAAACTTAGTTAATCTATTTGCAGACAAAATCTCAAATACTTTAATAAAAAAAATTCGCGATTCAATATAATAATGTTTATTTTAATCTTATTTTAAATAAAAAAAGTGTAATTTCCGAAATAACGAATTTAATAAAGGATATAAATTCATAATCTCCCTCAATGATTAGATCTCTATACATCCATTCATTAACTATAGAGATTCATAAAACACAATTACCACAATATTATTTACCACCTAATTAAGAAAAATATTTAACAAATGCTTAAGTTAAACAATGTTACTGTCACTTTGGTTGTCCTTTTTTGTATTGAGATTGAAAGTGACAGTGACACTGCTTAACTTAAATATGATTTAAATGTTTTTACGAATAAGGCTGTTATTGTATTTAGAACTTTAATAGCTTTTCGGTTCTGCACGACAAAGTAGTCAAGACATGCCAAAGATTAGATTAGAGTTTATGCCATAGAAAGACATGAGACTTAATCCCATAGAGAGAGTCATGCCTCTATGCCATACAGCTAAGTTTGTAGACTATATGAATTATTTACAGTACGGTCCTTTTTAAAAATAATAACCTCAACACAAATCTTAGTGATTGCAGTAGGTACTCAATGCGGTATTGAGTGAGTGATGGTGAAAACTACTCAGAGTGAACTTTCGAACGACACGAGCGAAGAATTAAGTTTGACAGTAAATAGAGGTGTAATTCTGCGATGTTCGTGCGCGAGCCGGCGTATCGACAGGATAATGACTGCTCGATTTAGGACCGCAGCATCTATTGCCGTTTGCTTTGCAACGCTATTAATCGTATCATTATCGACCTTTTAACTAGTGATGTGTAGTTTTGTATTCGAATTTTGTCGATATTCAAAATAAAATGTCGGTGATATCCCACTACTGTATGTGTACAAGCAACAGTAATTAAACAGTGGATATTAACAAGTGAAGATGAAATGTTTTTGAAGATGTACCTAGTCAAATCGGCGACATTAAGTAGAAAAAAAATCTCTGAAATGACCCCATTCCGAATTGATGCACAATTAGCTTCATTTTACGGCAATTTGAACTGTTGTTCTCAAACTTGCAAGTTTTGTAGTTCGTGGTAAAGTAAAAGCGAGATTACAATGAAGTCCAAAGAAAAAGACTGCCGTCTTTATTTCTAGAGATAGACCGCCTGTCTAAATGCGCATACAAAACGGGAGATCGCACTTTCATCAGATGACTGTGTGTAACGCCATAGCTTGTTATCATTTAATACTCTGTCTGTCTACAATATACGCGTATCGTAGATATCAAAATATAATGTCAATAAACTTAATAAATTTGCAGAAATTATTACATTCTCACATTATCAAATTGCATTTGCAGCTGCGACATTACAAATACATATACCTACATTTTGTAGTTCAGTTGGGCAAACACTTTAAATTTTCTTACTCTCCTATATAAAGGTCACAAAGCGGTTTAAGGAGCTGTTCTTTACGTGATATTTCGTATCAACGATGACAATAAACGTTTTTAAACTGACAAATTATTAAATTAGACATTGTTAACATATTGAGAAATAACAACCTTTAATCAAAAAAGTTATAAACCAATTTCGCTAAGGTAGTGTAGTTAAACAATAACTCCGTTTCGTTTGAAGCATGCTACACAGCTGATTATTAGCGCCTTAGAAAGTTATTTAATTGTTAATTAACTCAAATTTGAGATAAAAGCGTCTCCTTTATGATTTTTTAAATTTTCCGAATCGGTCAATGCATGTTTTAATAATATTTTACGTTTAAATTACACGAGCATTTTAAAATATTTCTTAAAACGTGTTCTGTAACACTTCCCTGCCCTATGATGTTTTGTTGCCCGATAGGTAACTGTGAAAAATTACGAGTCTAACATCGAACCTTACGACTTTACATAGAAGGGTCACGCAAAACGTTTGCCTGCAGAGTCGGCGTGTAGATACGATGAAGGCTCACTCATCGAGTTCAAAAGCCAACAGCTATCTGTTACCGGAGTAATGGCAGGGTTAGACACTGTGCTACAGATTCTGACTTTACCTTTGAACGATTACAAGGGTATAGTCGGCATGCAATGTGGTCTGTTTGTTATATTTTTACAACCAAAATAATACTTGATGGTTATTATAATACTTACTTGTATATTTTTGTAAGAAAAATTGACGCTGTCACTTTTTGTCTTCAATGAAAAGAATGTGACAGCATGCCACCTAAGAGTATTCTAAACTAAGACGAGGTTGGTGAAATTGCCCATTAATTGCGACCTAGAGTGCTAGATCTCATTTTTGGTGACCGTACAAAAGACATTGTGCTGAAATACTATAATTTGGGGAAAGTGTACATTAGAGGAAGTGTGCTAATTAAAAAGGAGATATAGTCCCCGAAAGACTTACTGCTACGGGTAGTGTGATAAGTTAGAATGAAGATAGAGACTTTTGAAAACTATTGATACGATGAAAATTTTTGACACTACAGACCCAAATTTATTTTACATAACTTTTCCAGTAACTGCAACACCAGCGTATTTATAAAAATGGTGTGTGCTTGTACTTTCCATTGTCCTCTAACCCGGATGACTATAGCGATCACAAAAAAGGGCCAAACATACCCAAATTAGCTTAAGCACTTTCCCTCGAGGAAACTTCCATCATCAGCTGAACAACATAAGATGATGACTACGAGATACAAATGCTTAAATTATTTCAGTAAATAATACGTAGTACGTGCGCATATCAAATTTGTGAACTTCCGCCGATTTAATCTCATCATCAGATCCTGACATGTTGACAATAGGACCATCTCAAAAGTACAGTCTTTCCAATACAAAAAGTATTTAGAATTAATCATCAATTAATTAACAGAAAAATCGGTGAAAATTCATAAAATTGATACGAGACTGTCGAACACAGAATCACTATTTCAAGGAAAATCGTTAAGGTCCTGCGTATAATATCGATAGACCTAAAAGAATAGTTCATTTTGTTAGTAATCCTCGTTCGCCAAATGGACCCAAATAGAAAAAAAAACTGAGCACCTGGTAACTTTGTGTCATATGGAATTACTACACTACAGTTTTGCTAAATTTAAACACCAAAAGGAGTTCACATCACTCATTTTCGGAGCATCCACTTGAAAATGTATATCATTACCGGAGCCCCAGATTATGTAGGAACCTCATTTTGCCTCTTAATGTTATTACGTGCTCATGCCTGCACAATTTTCAATGATAAACCGGCACAAGCATTGCACGCCGCAGGGGTCGAACGCCGCCAAAGAGGCCTAATAAGTGCCTGTAGGACAAAATAACAAACACATTTAGGACCATATGGCAACTCCTTAACAATGAACCTTTTACAAAAGTAGAGCTTAAAACGAATACTTACCGGCACATTTTTTCTCTGTTGTTCCATAGGACATTTTTTTATACAACAAAGTTGGCAAATAAGCAGGCTGCCCACCTGATATTAAAATGTTAAGTGTAACAGTCGCCATACATGTGGTTCCTGTAAGGTTTGGAAAGACGTTAGGATAGAGGTATTCATGCAGGCGACTGGTAGAGTCTCTGCGGTAATCTGCTCTTATGAAACGTTTTACATTCACTTGAGATAAATTCTATTGATTATTATGTTACTATAAATTACAAATACAAACTAGGAAAAGGCCATGCGCTACCTAAGAAAGCATATGAGGGAGCACCTGACTCCATTCATATATCATGAAATATTATTAACGAATGGCAAACCTATTAGCGTTTGCATTAACAGCAAGAAAACTGCGGGCGCAGCCCGCGTATATAATTTAAATTCCTAATAAATCTCGATGAAAGTTCGCAGCAGACAAGACTGTTTTTTTTTCTATTTCAAAGACACTATCACCATAGACTAAACAAGTATTACAGACTATACGAACGACAATTAATTAAGATATTTGTACATGCATATTGTATAAATTCCTAGTTCTCGAGGTTACTTCTTACCATTATGGAGTCTGTGGAAACGAGGGCACAGCTTCTACTCCCTAATCGCCACCTTGGGGCAGCATTTTAGTCGTGCGCTGATTTCACACTTGGCAACATACATATTTCTCTATAAAACAAAAACGACTCTCAACTTCGAATATACAGATGAAAATTGCTTGCAACATTGTTAATTAATTAACTACTATATACATATTGCAAAATGGGAATTATCGCGTATAAAATACAGTCGAATTTCGTTTGCTATGAAACAAATATCCTTGGGTGAGTATTATCCAGGGATCAATCAAAATCAAAGTCGAAAATGGCATGAGCGCAGGGCAGAGCAAGCTTACAAATAGCACTGTTTAGCACTATTCTTGTGGCCGTAACGACTTTTGTCTTAGGGAAATTTTATCTTAAGCACTTATTACATACTAGATTTTGCTCGTGACTTCGTATGCGTGTACTTTTTACGACTGCGTATCTGAAAGGAGAGTATTACAAATCATTCCAGATACGCTAAAAATATGGATCGTCTAACAGCTTTATCTCGTCTATTGCGTCGGGGAACCGCCATGTAAACAAACCTACGGCAAATTTTCTTCTACTACTTCAACATCACACACATACTACATGCTAAAACTAAACTCAATTAAACAACAAACAACAATACAATGAACTTATTAAAAGGGTCCCCGATGGACCTGAAACTAGTCGGATAGTAACCGACATATTTCGTGAGTCAAACCGTCTAGATATCTTTAAACAACAATACATACAATTTACAACCTACAGGTCCAGATACACGGGAATAGGACAAGCTTTGATATGATGAGAACCGATACGTCCATATGTTGCCGCTGGGAAACAATATGCTTTTAAAACAAACAAAACACAAAGCTGCCGACATTAATTTTGTAAATGTATTGCATCGCGACCTCTATGCCAGAGGCATTCAAAAGGCACACCTGAAACCGAGGCCGTGTGAACCAGACGGTAATTGAAATCATAAATGGCGAATAAATAAATTGGACTCCTTTGTACAGGTATCTCATCAATCATTTATCGGCGGAATTGAAAAATACTTAAAACGCTAATGGATTCTTATTGCGCCAGTTTAATGGGCTAAGTAAGTGAATTACGTGCAAGCAACTCGAATTAACGTGAATTTGCCTCTAGTTATCGTCAAGAACCGTGTCGGCTCTTAGAAGTGTTTTAAGTTTTACGCCGTCCTTGAAGGGAGATGTGTTCACAGAGTAAAATGTTATAAGAATTCACAAAGTGGTTAATGGCTGTAAAAATACTATAGACGATACCATTTAAATATATCGTTCTTGAATTATACGGGTTAAAATTGAATGCCAAAATTATATTTTAGGAGCATATAGGCTAGGCAACTTTTTGCACCACTTGCTCAAAAATGACATATTCTATATCATGTAAAGCCAACATAAAGTAAGTAATTTAAGGCCTCTAAAAACAGGGAATTTGTATTTGGAACATAAAAAGTACTTAAATTTTTATAGAAACCTATATTATTAAGCGAAAAAAAATAATGATTATGAATCTGCAAACATAATATTCAAAAATCCGTGATGAATCTAAAATATAATAAAATCAAAAAAAAATCAATCTCGTGATATTGTTTACTTTAGAAGGTTCTAGTTTTCCAAGTTAAAAAGTCAACGACTTTCAGCACATAAACTTCATCGGTATAGGTTTTTCAGTACAGATGAATTTTTAAAGTAATATAAAAATTAATATTTATTAAATTATATTATTATTAAATGAATATGATTTTCAATAAATGCTGTATTTCTTTCGTATTTGTTTCTATTTTCTCGCAGGTGGTGCGAAAAGTAGATTTTTCTCGGGGATAAAGCAGTCTTTCTTGGGTGAGCTTAAATCCTTCGACGCTCGCAATTCAAATCTTCACCCTTGACAAAAAAACTGCTTTATCCCCTTGGTTAATAATCAACTATTGTTGTAGTAATATACCGGGTGTAACGGAATACCGCAATAATATTTAAGGTTGTTGATTAACAAAAATAATGTTTTATGACTGTACTGTTGTTGTAATTGTTACTGTTGTTTTAATACGCTGAACTGTTAAATAAATATTATTGCGGTATTCCGTTACACCTGGTATACTGTCAGTGCACTGTCAATTATGTTGACAAATAAATAATTTGATTTGAGGAATACTGAGAAAAAAAAGTTAGAAATCTAATCTATGAGTCTTACTGAGGAATAACTGGATATTTTTCATCGATGCGATAAAGTTGGTCTAGCTTTTCATTTCAAAGGTCAATAACGAATTACAGATTCCATTGCAAACGATGCAAACTTTTGTTTAAATCGCTCGCGAACTTATTTGTAAGAAATAATAGACCGAGACTTTAATTACTATATTAAAGAAGGTTAACGCTCGCTAGTATAGTTTAATGGCAATAATAAAATAAACTCATTTTTAAAAAAAAATGATAAATAACTTGTACTATAGCAAAATCCCAATCTGCACTATTGCTTACTCCGTGCAATGTAACAGCGAGCGAGCGAGCGCACGTCCCTCCTCATAATGATGGATGGCTCCCGAATCCAGCGCTGGCGGCGAACCCGGGATTTATCGCCGCGACTCCTTACACAGACGTTTACATCCGTTTCCCGCAGTTAGGTACGTGGGAGGCAAGTATTTTGCTCAACAAACTGTCGCTCAATCGAAACAATACACTAAAGTACATATAAACTCAGTTTTACGTTCAACGTCTTAAGGGAAGTAAATTATTAACACATACCTTCAAAAATAACACTGGTAAAGCTAAGAAAAGTATTTTTTATTACTCATACTCTGAAAGTAGCTCTGAAGTTGCCTGAGGAGCGGGTTGAAAGTAATACTTTTCAGCCCCGGGAGAATCGTTTTCAACTGACAGCTCTCAAATTATAAAATGAAACTAATAGTTCTATTTTCACATTTGTATTAATGTGAAAATAGAACCAACCATATTCCAATTTTCTTTACAGCCACTCAATTACAGCACAGTGTAAAATTGATATAACATAAAGTTAAGTATTCATTTAAGAATTTATTTTTTAAATGACTTAAAGCGGCAATCCGATCTTCATTTGTTTTTTCGAGTTGTAGAGTTTTGTTTATTCTCCCGTATAGCAGAGATTTGTATTAACACAATGAGTTCATCAGATTCAGATATGGTTTTAGGTAACGACTGATTTCGTAAGAGAAGAGGCTATAGTACATTGTTACCCCAGGGGTGAAAGTAACTTATTTAGTCCCGAGACGGTGTTTGGCGCCCGAGCGTAGCGAGGGCACCAATCAATAGCTCGAGGGACTAAATAAGTCTTTTAACCGAGGTAAACACTGTGCTTTTCATTACGAATACAAGGATAAAAAAAATAAAACAATGAATTAGCTAAAGAAAAAACGTGTAAATTTTATTTTATATAAATCAACAACTTCTGCTTTAGCCCGCTTTCTCTTATAAAATCAGGCGTTAACTCCATACCTGAATCAGATGAACTCATTGTGTTAATTATTAACACAATGTTATACAAATATAATTAACAGTTAATAGAAATCTCTGCTATACGGAAGTACTAACAAAACTCTACAAATGGAAAAAACAAATGAAGATGGCATTGCCGCTTTCCCGCTTATTTTTTTTTCTGTGGCCAGCTATTCAGCCATTACTTTTCATTTTCATAATTTAAGAATGGTAAATATTTTGCCTAAATCTATGTTATTTTAAAGAAATAATAGAAAAAAAAATATAAAGTCATTTAAAAAATATATTCTTTAAATACTTAAGATTATGTTATTTCAATTGTACACCATGCTGTAACTGAGTGGCTGTATAGAAAGTCGGAACATGGTTCAATAAAAATCTTTTTTAAAATGGGTTTAATTTAAATGGTTACGAGAAATATTTTTAGGACCCTAAGCCGAAGTACCAAATAAAATAAATAGCCTCAAAAAAATTCGTACTTTACGATCGAACTTTAATTTAACTCTTGATATCCCACCCCACAGCACTGATTTTCTTTCATACTCTTTTCCTGCATATACCGTTCGGCTATGGAACTCTCTCTCTGGGAGTATTAAGAGAGCGCGTACGCTGGAGTCCTTTAAGAATCAAGTCCGAAATCACTTCCTATCCTTAAATCCTTAGCTTAATCAGTCCTTCATTGTCCATAATTATCAACTACTGCACCCATCCCCAATTTGAATTTTCTTTGTGTATTTCCTTGTTCCTAGGTTGCCTGGAAGAGATTGCTTATTAGCAATAAGGCCGCCTGTGTTGTACATCTGTATTGTTTTTGAAAATTTTCTGTCTGTATTTCTTTGTGTGCAATAAAGTATTATTATTACTATTATTAAAATGACTTTATAAAAAGGGTCCTAAAATATATGATATTTTGTTCCTAAATAAATAAACACACAAATGAATAATTGCAAGTTTTGTACAAATATTCTTTTTGCTTCCCAAAATGGATAAATGGTCACCAAATTACAAAAAGATTAATATTACTACCAAAAACCTTACTTCAAATTTGTTTGACTGTCATTCAACATTAATAAATTAAACCTGTAAAACTAAAATTATAATTGCTTCCCTTTATTCCTTTAGTACAAATTAATGTTATAAGTACCTACGAATATACCTAATAAAACATATTTTCATTCGGAGTGGCTATTCCGACCCGGGGCCGTACTCTTAAAATCGAACTTACGATATATCGGCGCTTCATCGTGTCGTTTGCTCCTCTAACTCGCATGTTTTGTTTCGCTTCTGTCGCTCGACGGAACGACCGAACGAACGATTGACATAAGCGAGCGTCATAACCCTACTCTTAAAATCGAAGGTTCGTCTAGTATCTAGTGACAACGTTGATACATTTGACAGACGAACATTCGTAAAATTTACGAACATTTCAACGACAACTATTGAGGTATCGTTGAAATTATCGTAAAGCGAAAAGGGCAGCGTAATTTATTCAATGTTGAATTTTACTCCTATCATTAAAATTTCTCTGTCTCTATTGGAATTTCTGCAATTATTGTGCATAATATTTTACGGTAATAATAAAGTAAGTACTCAAATAGCACTAATTATTTAACAATTTCTAATTAATTATGTTTTTTTTTAATTTTATTGATCTAAATGCTTTAAAATAAGAAAATGAAGAGATTACTGCTAGTACAGTCCGAAGTTTTTTCTAATATTTTTAAATATAATGCGTAATTTCTCGAAAGTATCTTTAAATGTTATCTTTTATAAAGAAAAAAAGCTTGTATTTATGAAAAGCTTTGGAGCCAATTTAATGGTATGTATTTTGCTTTCAGACATTCGTTATATAATTAAACTAGCTGTTGCCCGCGGCTTTGTTCGCATGGAGGGTGATTATATTTACAGATTTAAAAACTGTATAAATATGTATGAATAATTTATTCATGTTTTTAAACGTATTTATTTATTATTAATCAATAGTCCATTAAATAAGGACTTTCATACAAACTTTCAACACTTATTTTACCCCCTTAGGAGTAACATTTACATAAATGCTGATATACGCTGATATAAATAATAAATAAAAGTTGTATATAAATACAAAATTCACAGCTTTTTTGTCATTAGACAATCTACATACTTATATAAAAGGAGATGTTCTCATCTATAGACGCACGCACAGCCGTAACCGCTAATGGTAGAAACGTGAAATTTGGACAGTGGTTTTAATTTAAAATGCGGACGCACACTAAGAAGGCATTTAAAAAAATTAACCCTGAAGGGATGAAAAAGGGGTTGCATGTTTGTATGGAAACATTTTGATAAAACATAGCAACGATTTTGATGAAACTTGAGATTCATGCAGTATGCTCTTAAAAATATTTCATTGAACACGTGTTTCATGGTTTATTGGAGTTACCCCTATTTTGCACCCAAAGGGTCACCCCCTTTGGGTGCAAAATAGGGGTAAAAGAAATAAAATAGGGGTTGAAAGTTTCTATAAAAAAATAATTTAAAATCTGCTCCAATTTCTATGAAGTTTATTATTCGGGCTTAAATAGGCTACAAAATTATTTTTCCTACGAGAAAATTTAAATTCCCACTCGAAAACAATAATAACGCGGGCGAAGCAGCGAGTGGAAAGCTAGTAGGTACTTTATAGGCACGCGCCGCCTGCCGGACCCCGGCCGGTACCGCCGAAACCGCATTGTCCGCAACGTCCCTACATTTTAAATCTGTAATATCTTCGAAAATATTCATTTATATTACATGCTGTAAAGAGCCAAATTGATCTATATTAAATGCACATTGTATTTAAGGTACTTAATTGGATAAGGATTAATACTGTATTGCTTAAAATCGCTTCGCAAATAAGCCATTATTTCTCGTAAAAAGTAAAGGATAAAAAAGGGTTATTGTGGGTTATCCCTAAGAGATAGATATATACCATCGCGGACTTTTTTGTAGACCTTTTTAAGGTGTACAATACTGTAGTAAATTATTTTGATTTATCTCGTAGAGTTCAGCCAGCGTTTGCAATCTAAGCGCAAAAAAAAGTGTTTATTTACGACATCACATTAGAAACCTCTAAAATTATCAGGGTTTCTCTACTATACTATGCATTTATTATACATATAAGCCTTCCTCTTGAATCACTCTATCTATTAAAACAAACCGTATCAAAATCCGTTGCGTAGTTTTAAAGATCTAAGCATTTATATTATGTAGTGATGGATCCGACGACGACAACGATAACGCCAACGATAGCGAGTTTAGAGTAGGGCTAATCCGATATTATCGTTGTCGAGTACGGCCCCGGTCCCTATCGAAGTCGATTACTTTGCGGACCCGATAGAAGCGTAATCAAAAAATAACTTATAGGATAAAACTGAAAACTTTAGGTTAGGTTAGGTTAGATATTGTGACCACACACAGCGAGGCGAGCGGAGCATGAAACTGAAAAGAAACTGCATTTAAATATAATATTTGACTTCTCATATTTTAATCAATTTCATATAACTATAAACAACTGACATATTTTTGGGAACCACAATATAATATTTGATATTAAAAAGAAATTCGATAAACCGTCAGTTTTTTTAGCTCAGAAAAAAATACCAAATTAATACTCATAACATAAAATATTGGTAACATCTATTTAGTAACAATGTGTAATATTTGATCTAAAACGAATTTTATAGACATTCAATAAAAAGAATAATTGGATCTATTTTAGAATATTTTAGGAAACACAATTTGGTGATCATTTATCCGTTTTGGTAAGCGTTTCGAATTTTATTGGTAGTAAAATAGGTATATTTCTGATAGGCGTTTAAACACAAGCCTTTTAAAATTTGACGGCAGCTGTCAGTTGAAAGTGATTCTCCCTAGGGCTGAAAAGTATTACTTTCAACCCGCTCCGTAGGCAACTTCAGATCTACTTTCAGAGTATGAGTAATGAAAAATTATTTTTACTTTCCTTGTATTCGTAATGAAAAGCACAGTGTTCACCTCGGGTTAAAGACTTATTTGCTTTCATCCAATGTAACAATATTATAAATGAAAATCAATAGTGAGAAAAGCTCATTTTGACAAACAATTCCAGACCAGCCCCTTAAGAAGCAAAGTTACATGCTTGGAAATATGGTATAAGAAAATGACAGCCTCACGCTTTTTATTTGACAGCTATGGTCATTTCAATTTTTTTTTGGAACGTCAGCGAAAGAACAGTAAGAATAAGAACCTCCATGTTCTCTCTGCACGTTCATGTTCATGTTCATTAACATTATCAATATAGAATTATCTCGCTAATCTCTGAATGGTACGTTACGAAGCAAACAAAACGGTATCACCCCTTTGCGTTCAATAGTATCACCACAAACTGCGCTTTAAAACCGCTCATTTTTGCTTAACCAACAAAAAACAATCCAATAAATCACAACGATCAAACCTAACCACACATTACAGCGATAATCTAAGCCTCTGCAAGTGCAGTTATTATTCACGTGATTTATCGCAGCACCGGCCATTATATCCCCAAAACTGTGATATTTGAACCCTTTTATTCAACAGCCGCCAGCTAAACAATGAACAGGTGAAACTTCGGCGGAACGGACAAGTGTGACTTTCTTCACGGTTTTTGTGCGTGTGTGTTTTTTGTCGATCGTAGGAAAGTGTCCGATAAAGGTCGGCGCAACACCAGCAGTAATTAGCAGCGATTAATAATCGGTTATCTTGATCACGGCTCCACCTAGTGTAATAATTGCTGAACCTGTTCGGTGCCGAAAAAATCATTCCGTCTTAATGGTATTATGAGCCGCGATCTTTTCACTTAGTATTTGGTCGTGTTCTGGTTGAACAATTTCTGCGTTTGTCACTCTCTGCTGCTAAGGTTTGCGGCTTATGAACTGATAATACATAACGAGTCATTGAATATTCAAAAAATTCGGGGATTCAATAATATATGTTATCCAGTTTTCCATGCATATATTCTACGCAAATTTTTTGAAACATGACACAGAAAACTTGAAACAAAATATGTATCTTGCATACACATACTCCACGATGTTTAGTACTATTTCTATCCTGTGGTTTCTTACTAAAATTTCGTTATTGTATTCTAAATAAACAGGCACAGGCACAGGCATACCATTTAACGGACAGAAAATTACACAAAAATATTTATCTCGGTCATAATCATAATAGCTGTCGGTCGCAACAGTCTTGTTATTAGAGTCACACCTCTTAGAATTTCATTTGTCTATTCGACATAGATTTTTTTTTCTGTAAGTTAGATGTTGAGATTAGCCACCTAAATAAAATGAGATTGATGGAAATGAAAACATATTAACAAATTACAATATTTTTGGGGAATAAAAAGACGTATATTTTTGCAAACTTCGGCCAGTTGCAACAATGAAAAGTAATCTGTAAATATATCAACTTTATACGTAGATTTATGAATATGATCTCACATTTCTAAATGTATGATTTATGCTTCTTTCTATGATTGGCGTTTTATAGAAGCTTAAAACACAAGGATGAAGTAAACTTGAAAACGTAAAAGGTAATTTTGGTGCAAACCATCTGATAGAGTTATCTCTATAATACGTAAAAATAAATGGAGCCTTTACACACGAAGGTCGAATTTCACCAACACTTAAACAGGCGTTATAGTTAACTAACAACCTTTTTTGGCACTTATTGTACATTATGTGTGTAATGTCAAAAACTTGTTACGTATTTAATTAACCGTCTGTTTAACTATTGGTGAAATTGGACTACTTTTGACATTGACTTTTAACTTGCTATCAATTTACCGAACACATTACATACCTTCTGCTGCAATAATATCAAAATTTGTTTATGAATGAATGTCATCTATTGTTTTATGACTACCATTACAACTTTGCGCTCGTGACTACTCTATCTGGTACCATTCGTGTGTCAAGAGCGACCGGACCCGACAAAATGTTTTATCATGCTGTATAATATCTAATTTTAAAACTATCGATCAACCGGTGCGGTACCTGAGCATAAAGATGCGTGTCAATTTATTGAACGATAACATTACATCTTTGTTCGTCGGAGGTAAGTCGAAGATCAAGATGGTCGATACGAGTTGCGGGTTTAAAATCAATTTGTTGGAATAAAAGCACGGTTTATGTCATAAGCGAGGTTTATCTACGATCGAGTGATGTCGGCGCGTTTCGCGCATGCGCCACGAGGAATGTGACGTGCGCGGAGGCTCCTCCGGCCTGCGCTTGGCTGCATTCACCCAATATCAATCAAATGAAGACGTGCCACTATATTAATGTTCATATTGTTTTATTCCAGCTTAAGAGTAACCTGTCCGGGTAAATCAGGAAAACGTTAAAACTTAATGTGAGATTATCCTCCAGAGTCCCAAGTTTCAATTGAAGTGTTTTAGAAGTCGCACGTAGAAGGTTTTCAAATCATCGTTGTGCATATTAATAATGTATGCAATATACTTTATTGCTTAATTTAATCCCAAACTCAAACTTTATAAAACTCATGAGCGCGATTTACGTCATCTAGTATAAATACAAGCACTTTTTAGTTAGTCCTAAACCAAATATCTAGTGAGTTTATCGCCAAGTTATCTTAAAAGAATTCAGTAGCAATTCCGATCTGCCAATCATCTTCTGATACTTTACTATTAGAAAATTTTTATTGGCAGATTCAGAAAATGTTTCGATTAAAGTTCCGGATTGCTACTGAATTCTTTTGGGATAACTTTCATATTGTACCACAAGTGACTAGCTATTGATATAATACTTGTACAAGCGGTGAAAAACACAGCCAAAATGTCCAATTCTTATAAAAAAAAATATTAGTTCATTTAATTGACCAAGGTTCTCGAAAATAATCCAATGGCATCTTAACCAAAATATTTTTTTTATTTTTTTATCGACGTCCAATGGTTTTTATGAGACATCAATGTCTGACGCAGTGGCAACCCCTTGCGGCGAGAATTTGATGTATCGCTTAAGCAACACGTCGATTTTAACTGAGCTTATCTACCAGATATTAGTAATTGAAAAAAAAATAATCGAAAGAAAGTATAAACATAAGCCTAAGATATGTTAATAACGAAGCCTACCGCAACAAACAAGTCGTTTGAACGCTTGAACGTTTATAAAGTAAGTTTAAAATACAATTTTGATAACAACCTCTTGCCATTATATTATCTGTGCTCTTGAAAACATGTTAGTGAGCAACACATCAAGCTTTTGATTTTAGTTACGAAAGCCGTCGCTTTTACGAGTGACATACTCGTAAGCGCGGTCTCAAAGTCAACATGTAAAGTCTGGCGTGTTGCTATGTGTACCTGTAACATGGATTATCGAAAAAACTTTTAATCTCTATTGAACCTCGTTAGAGATCGAATTCTTTTATATTTACCGCTCTCAGTGAAAATTTCTATTGTAGATACTGAAAAAAAATCTGTTTTATTATCATTAAGAGTGTAGCTGTCGCGTAGCGGAAGGCTACGTACAAAAAGAATACAAACCGACTTCAAAAACACTGAAAAGTTAAAAATAATATAAGAATAGGTACAGACAACATTACACTTCTATATTGAAGTCGGTGCCAAACAATGATCTCCTAGAAATATTATTTTTAACTTTTCAGTGTTTTTGAAGTCGGTTTTTATTTTTTGTAAAATATTTTTAACTTTTTAGTGAATGAAATCTTTTTAGTGAAAGAAACCCTAATTTAATTACAGCTCACCTATTAAATTAGCGGTTCCCTAAATTTTCATGGGATTCCATCATCAGATCCTGACTTTGGTGACCTTGGGACCACCCCAGGAGTATACTCTATCGAATACAAAAATTTTAGAAAATCGATCCACAATAAAATTGGCGGAGTAATCGCGTAACATACACACAAAACACGTTGGACACACCGTAATATTTAAGGGTTTTCCTCGATTTTCATGGGATTTCATCATCAGATCCTAACTTTGGTGACCGTGGAGTATACTCATCGAATACAAAAAGAATTTTGAAAATCGGTCTACAATCGGCGGCGTAATCGCGTAACATACACACAAAAAAAACATACGCATCGAATTGAGAACCTCCTCCTTTTTTGAAGTCGGTTAAAAAAGGAGAAGAAGCGTAAAAAAACAAGTAAAAAATTAAAACGGTGTATTTAAAAATGATAGAGATGAGGGGAGGAATGACAATTGGGAGGGCACCGTCGAATGTACGTAATCTTCTTCTTCTTCTTTCTTATAAGTATATAAAAATGAAACGCTGTGTGTTTGTCTCGCTAAAACTCGAAAACGGCTCGACAGATTCTTACGAAATTTTCTGTGTGTGTTTGAATAGGCCCAAGGAAGGTTTAAGCATAAAATTGGTGGCGCTGCAATTGGGCAGGACAACATCTGCTGGGCCCACTAGTAATTATATAAAAAATCTAGCCAGCCCCCCTAACACGTCCATCAAAACACAATATAATAAAGCAATCTATCACGGTGAACTGTCAAAATACGACGAAAACCTATTGTATTTTGACAGTTCAACGTGATAAACTGCTTTACCATACCGTGTTTTGGTGGACGTGCTAGAGGGGCTGGCCAGAGTAGAGCGCGGAGACGCGTTGTTAAGTTCAGCCGGAGCGCATGGGCAGTAAGCAGGCGCAGCAATCAGGTACGCAACTCAGCAAATAGATGAGTAGCTCAGTGGACAGGTAGGCGGTACAGCGGACTGGTAGGCAGCTCAGCGGACACGTAGACTGACTCAGGAACACCCCGACGGCAGCGCTGTGTAGTTAGTAGGGCTGGCGGCAGGCGGAGCTCAGGAATCCGTAGCAGATGCGGCGGAGACGCGCAGTCAGACCAGGCGTATAGGGAACTCCACTTCAGGAGGCCTAGGGGTTAGTTGTCCCCTAGATACTTGAGCACTTATCACGAGGGCTGGTGGTTAACCAGTCCGAAACTGGTACGGGAGCTGAAGGAAAGGTACTAATCCAAGATATAGGTACCTATATCTTGGATGAGTACCTTTCCTTTCTTTATAAACATAACTTCTTTAAACTTACACTTTTACGCTTACTTACCTATACTAGAACAATGATAAAGGTAAAAATAAAAGTAATAAGGTAATAGCCTACCATCAAACAGTGATATTACAATTCAATATCACTTTTTTATACCATAATTAAGATGGTCTGTTTTATTTTTTCTTTCACTTAAATTCGACTACTTATAATAACCCACATAACCACAGATAACCAAAAAACTTAAAGGATTATTTTGGGGTTTTCTTGTATGTCCTCATAATCATCACAACAGCTCACATATGTGTCCCCACCGAGGTGCTCGAGCCTACCCTTTGTTAGGGTGATTAGGCCTTAGTCAACCACGCTGGCCCAGTAGGCATGGGTAATATTGGATTTTCGCTGTATTGTATAACTCAAACTCAAACTCAAAAATCTTTATTCAATATAGACCTTTACAGGCACTTATTGACGTCAAAATAAAAACATAAAAATCTTCAACCAAGAATCTAATTAACTAAATTATTTAATCCTTGTATGTACACACACCCCAACCATTATTAAGATGTGTGCAAATACAAGTAAAATTCAAAAAAAAAAAAATTTACTCTACACCTGTTATTAGCAACAAAATAAGGTTTAATCTAAAGTTAATTATTTGCAAAAAAGTATGGTATTACTTTGACTCAAGTGTTCTAAAACTATTTATTTATTACCTATAATCTTTCAACGAATGTCAAATTATTTTAGACCTTATGTTTTGCAACGTAAAATCTCAGTGTCGACAGTCGAATTTCATAGATATCATTCAAATCGACATACTACATTTATTCACAAAACCGAAATATTTAAAAATATGTGTACGATACGATGTGACATTGTGTGGTATATCTAGGTTTCAGAGTACCATAGATTCCGACCAATATATAGATATTGAAATATATAGTTTCAATATCTGATATTCAAAACCGATATATATATCTGTATACGATTTGTATCGCCCACTCCTATGGCCCAGTGCGGATTGGTCGACTTCATATACACCATTGAAATTCTTCGCAGATGTATGTTGCATCACGATGATTTCCTTCGCTGTAGGAGCGTTAGACAAATTTACATATGAAATTCGAAACGAAAGACACATTGGTACATGGCGGTCTCGAACCCCGAACCTCCCGATTGGAAGGCAAGTACCGAGTCCACAGCGACACCGACGCTCTTCTTGTATGTATTTTTTCAAAATTTGTTACTCATTTACTTACCCAAAATGATGCAAAAATGGGCTGCATTGTACAGACAGTGAAAGCCCTTGAAATCCATTTTTAAATGAAAACTGTAGTAGTTTTGATTTAATTTCTATAGAGGCATAACAAAAACAAACAAAAAATCTACGGCTGGTTTGCGCTGTTTAACATTAAGCGCGTTTTGAACATTTAAATTATTTAGAACTAGTTTTTACCCGCGGCTTCGCTCGCGTTGATAAAGATCTCTAATTTTTTAAAATACAGCCTGTGTTACTTGCCGATACATTCAGCAAGTAACGCTTTCAATTGATGAAAGAATTTTAAAAATTGGTTAAGTGGTTTAGGCGTGAAAGCGTAACAAACAAACACTCATTTTCGCATTTATAATGTCAGTTAGGATGAGACTATATTACTTAGAATTAGAATAAAAAATATACAACATACATATCGAGTCTTTGTATGCAAAATATTTCACAAAAATGTTTTATGTATTATTAAAAGTACACAAAATGAAAATAAAAAGTGTGCAAGACTTAACAATATAACCTATATGTCAATTTAATATTTTAAGAAGAGCAGAGTGATGGATAACAAAAAAGACATTTTATTTAAATAACGCCCTGCTATCGTTAAATGTTGCACAATAAAATGTTTCAAAAAACCTCTAATGATGTCTTCGTAGGAAATAGACTGATGATTTTATTGACTGCCATAAACAGAACCCTCGGGTTAATTCGTTTTGTCATTCCAGCCCGCTGATACTTGCAAGTCCCTAATCTTGTTGAACATGATTTATTTATTACGCCATCGAATTTTACTCTTTTATTACCGACGACGTTGTGTATCGAAGCGCGCTAACCGAACTCCTTTGCACCGCAAAAGCCATGTGTGCTAAAATACTTGGGATTGCGATCCGTAATTTAGTGGGAGGTCCCGGGTAAAAGTTTTTAGAGAGCATGCCACGCGACACTGCTGCAGCGGTTTTATTGTGGTTTCCGAAATTTCCTTAATAAGATACCAAGCGATTTTCGTGTTTTAAGTGTCAACCAGGATCTATTGAGCCATTGTCTCGCGCTCACCTGCTACAGTTCAGCCCCGTTGTTTATCATGTTCAAGTTTGTAACGATACAATAATGACGTACTTTATTTTGCATTCCCACAAGGCTCAGTTAACCCCCATATGGTGCTATTTGCGAATAACCCTTTGAAACGGTAGTAATTCCTTTACCGTTTTAAATGACTGGTGTAAAACGAATACTACTTTTGGCAGCAGATTATTTGTGAGGTATCCTATGGTTCAGTTAGTTATCAGAGTCCATTAGAGGCCCGCTTCGTGAATGTTCGCGGTTGTACATACGAGTAACACGCGAGCGCTTCACGGAAACCTCAGGTAGGCGCCGCCGATCCAAACTCTTAATTTGCCGCTTACCTCATTCGCTGGATGATTAAGCAAAGGAGTAAGTTACGTTCGAGCACAACAATAATAACGATGGAACATTTTCAAATAAATGTTATCGTGTAATCTGAAATGCTTTAGTTATATTATCTTATTAGCCGTGCCTTCGGTGAGTTCGGATATAATTTTTGTATTATCTTGATTCTCTGTTTTACTCGCACTGAATTAAACAAATTGTTACGTACGATTACACACACGTATTTGCGTCGAAGGAATTCGAATGCCTTAATACAGAGCTATGAGTTTTTTCTGTGGTCGGGTGCGCGGTAGGTAGCCAGCGAACCATCGGTAGCTGCCCCGGACGGTATTTCATGCGCAAGTTAGTTCAAACAAATCGTACGGTGTCTCTTTAAATTACATCAACGTTGCGTCCGTGATCTTTATAATAAAAAACATCGTATCGAATCACTAGCAGTCTATTGACGTGGCTTATAATTAATAAACGACATCGTAATTTATGTTGGCAGTGAATCAAAGAGATCAACGGTTAATTTTATGACGAAATTGCTATTCTTATCAATTTTGTCATTTGCATTCTTCCTATAAATTCACTTCTATTAATATGCAATGGAATACCTAATGACCATAATCGCAAAGAAAATATTTTACAAAAAATAAAAATCGACTTCAAAAACACTGAAAAGTTAAAAATAATATGAGAATGGGTACAGGACAATATCACCCTTCTATATTGAAATCGGTGCCAAACGATGATCTCCTAGAAAGTCTTAAAATTTGGCACCGACTTCAATATAGAAGTGTGATGTTGTCTCTACCTATTCTTATATTATTTTTAACTTTTCAGTGTTTTTAAAGTCAGTTTTTATCATTATACCAGCTCACCTTCCTGACCTGATCATAGACTTGAATTAATTGGTAAGTATTAAATTCAGGTCCAAGGTCAGGTCAGGTCAAGTCCAAAAGTTAAGGATCCTTCCACCATCAGCTCAGTTCATGACTACCAGGCGCAAATACGTGAATAACTTCGGAAAATATATGAAACACGTTCGACATACCTATAACATTTAAGTGTTTCCCTCGATTGTCATAGGATCCCATCATTAGATCCTGACTTTGGTAACCTTGGGACCACCCCAAGAGTATACTCTGGAGACTACAAAAAGAATTTTGAAAATCGGTCCACAAATGGAGGAGTAATCGGTGAACATACAAAAAAATAGATACAGCCGAACATAGAACCTCCTCCTTTTTCGAAGTCGGTTAGAAACAAGATTATTTAATCTTGATTCGTGAAAATTTCCTCTTACGCGAAGAAAACATTTCTATGATTGGGTTGATTTGGTGTGGATGCTTAATGCGATTTATTTTTTTATGCTTTAATAAAAAATATTTTACAAAAAATAAAACCCGACTTCAAAAACACCGAAAAGTTAAAAATAATATGAGAATAGGTACAGGACAACATCACACTTCTATATTGAAATCGGTGCCAAACGATGGTCTCCTAGAAAGTCTTAAAATTTATCACCGACTATTTTTAACTTTTATTGAATGAAATCTTTTTAGTGAAAGAAACCCTATTTTTCATGGGATCCCATCATCAGATCCTGACTTTGGTAACCTTGGGACCACCCTAGGAATATACTCTACCGAATACAAAAAGAATTTTGAAAATCGGTCCACAATTGGCGGAGTAATCGCGTAACATACACACAAAACACGTTGGACACACCTTAAAATTTAAGGGTTTTCCTCGATTTTCATAGGATTCCATTATCAGATCCTGACTTTGGTGACCATGGGACTACCCTTGGAGTATACTCTATCGAATACAAAAATAATTTTAAAAATCGGTCCACAATTGGCGGCGTAATCGCGTAACATACACACAAAAAAAACATACGCAACGAATTGAGAACCTCCTCCTTTTTGAAGTCGGTTAAAACTAATATCTTACTTTAAAAAAATATACTTAAGAGCAAATTTTGCTTTTGCCAAGAAAATATACTCATGCGTGATTTTTTTATTGAATTAAAATATGTCTCAGATTAAGAAATCAGTTTTTCTGTGTATAGCTTTGCAAAAATAAAAATACGAGTAACGTTGTCAATACTAATGGTTAAACAGTTCACCGATCAGCCCAAATACCTATATTTATTAATCAATCAGAAACCATTAATGTGAACCGGTTACCGATAAAGAAAGTTATCACACAGCTTTTCAAATTGTGCAGCAGTTGAAACAGTTTCCGAAACGAAAGTGACACCTGCCTATTGCGCAATCTATGCGTTATAATTACAAAATAATCCCAGGACGATGGCTTCCGACGATTAAAACAATTTTGGTCGAGTTCTGGTTTATTCTTTTTGTGAGAAGCAAACACGGTATCAAGTTTCCATAAAATCATCGAAGCGACTATTATTCTTTGCTCATGCATTGTCGTAAGAGTCACCATATTTTTGAGAAAATAGTTACTCTAATCTCATGACAGTACAGTCGATTTTAGCTTTCGAGCTGTGTAAGCTTATGTCATTTCTGTAGAGCTGTCAGGGATGCCCAGTAGCCTAGGTAACTTGATAATGTGGATATCTCTGCCAACGCTCAAGTATTCGGTACGATTAAGATGAATTAACTTTTGTTTTAGTATTTTCAACAACCAGCAATTTATTCTCTTGCATTGTTAGCACTGTATAGTTCATAGTGATGCCACAAAATGTTAAATAATTAAACAACACGCGATAGATTGAATTATGTTCTCAGAAATAAGACTTTAATGTGTTGGAGATATTACTGATCTGATATTACACATGAAATAGAGGGAAAAGTGTGACAATATTGTACCTTTTGTTTTAAGTTAAATTAGAAGGTAGGCACCTATAAATTTTCTTCTTCTTATATATAAAAATGGATCGTCGTTCATTAGTTTCGCTAAATATCAGAAACGGCTCGACCGTTTCATCGACGATTCTTACAAAATTTTCTGTGTGTGTTTATATTGGTTCAGAGAATGTTTATACGTACTTACGTACGTACGAGGCGCTGTAATTGGGCAGGACAACGTCTGCCGGGCCCACTGGTAATATATAACAATAATAATTAACACAATAATATTGGACAATTGCAAGAACTAATTATTGCACAAGGACAGTATTGTTCTTATTCTATCTTGTATTCACAACAATTTCACAGTGTAGCAAACATCATGGGTGCCTTTTGAAACAGAAGCCACGATAAACAATGGCAGAGTTACGTTGCCGCCAAATTCCCAATTTTCGTTGATGCGTGTATCATATGTGTCAACCACAATCATTATTGATGTGTTGAAACAAAAAATAGACCATCTGGCAATCCGTAACGGTCTGCCAGAAAAACTGTACCTTTCCCTGCTGTATCCAGTAGCTTCCACGCTCCAATAAATTTGTTGGGTGTTAATTTGTTACTTCTTTGTTATAAATAGGTGGAACAGGTTAAAACGTAGTACCTAGTGGGATTTAAAAATTTGATTGTGCTATTTTATTAATATTTTTCCATAAAATTTTTATTATTTTTCAGTTACAATACCTCATTTGTTTTGTTTGTTAGGAGCAGTCTGAACAACATAATTCGTTCCGAAGCATGACTTCATTGTAAACAGATCAATGCTGCTAAACTGCCACGATATTTTTAATACACCTAACCCTAATCGGAATTATCAAAAAATAGAACAGTGTAATCATTCGACTCCCACCTACTGCGTTCCCACTGGCGTCGCTCACGAAACCAAATACAGGATGATAATTTTATAGGACGCGCTATCGAAGCGTTTATTATAATTCGATCTGTCAGGATGAGACAAAAAATCCTTGACTTGGCTTCGCTACTGGGCGCCTCGTAACGTGATCTCGTGCCCGCAGACAATTCCTACTGATGCACTCTATTGGAATTTGTATCAATTAACTGATACATTTGTATTTATTCGTCAACAATTTAGTCCCGAGACTCTTAAAAGGAAGTGAATAGAGATTCTATTTAAATTAATAAAAGGTAAACGAATAGCATTTATTGATGAAAATATAGATATCATGTGGACCTATTAATTTTTTTAATGATTATGATTATTATGATGCTGTGATTATAAGAACTATAACTTTTAACCAATCAAAGAATACGAAGTAAATTAAAGAAACATATAAGGGGTTGTTGTTCAAAAAATAACACTTAATCTATTTTTCATCAGCCTTTATTTCCTTTTAAAAACTTTTCATTCTTTCTTATTTAATATACGTAATTTCGTTGTTTTATGTATCTAACGATTCTGTTCGATACTTAGTTGTTAATTATTTTATTACAGTCGGATATTGAAATAAGTTTTCGAAGCCACTTATACATATAAAACATCATGTAGCTAATTTTTATTTTTACGCGAAATGAATCAGCCCCTCGCCATTTCACAAGGACACACCCACTTCCATGTACCGACATAGGGGCTAGAGCACGCAAGTTACGTGGCAAGTTTGGTCATTAAAACGCTGCCCTCACATACTTGGCCGTGGCGAAGAGCGCCAGGAACCGCGCCGAGTCATGTTTCGCGGTGAGGCGAGGCGCGCGCGACCGCGCAATTTCTCTACACTTGGCAGGGTTGACAAAATAGGTTTTTAATTCATTTACAGAAACAAGCTTGTTATTGTTGTCCCACAATACTGTCCCAGTGCGGCGTATTTTCTAAACAACTAAGTTGGCAAACAAGCATATTGCCCACCTGATGGTAAGTGGTAACAGTTACCTCATGGACATCATACATCATGGACCTACACAAAAATACGGACGTAGTGTTGCATTTAGCAAATTTGAAGCAAGCAAGGTGCTACAATTTTTTTTTGTACACGACCTACATTCACCCAGATGCACCAGAGGCCCTAGACAAATGCCACACGCTAACTTTTCCGCAGTCATTCCGCAGAAAAAATGTATGGAAATGACATTAGCTTACGACAACCTCACGCTATTTTTTCCACAGCTAATGTCATCTCCATACATTTTTACTGAAGAATGACTGCGGAAAAGTTAGTGTGGCATTTGTCTAGGGGGCTGGTAAGACAAACCGCAGGCCGTCATTTCTCGACGAGCAAAACACGCACACCATGGATTTTTTGATCAAAAACAAAATAAGTCCATGACGCACACATACAAATGTGCTGTCATTTGCATACTTCACTCTTGATTCAACAACGTTCCGTCTGTCTTTTTTTCGGGTTCGTGTAGTACATGGTTTTTGTGAGATTCTCAGTAAATCTGCAACCGCCACAAGAAGCGCAGTGAACGTTGCCAACTTGTGACATAAGATGTAAAGTCACGGTACCCAGGAATTTTACTGCACTTTAAACCGGAACACAGCAATGCAAGCACCATCTGCTTTGTGACAGAAATAAGAAAGACGAAGGGACCCAAGCAGGCGACCCTGTTACAGAGTCTCCCTCCATAGGTATTTCATCTGTAATGAATATGATAGAAACGATTTCTATGTAGATACTATTATTACTCACCAATCCATACCAAACATAAAAATATAAGTAAGGTGAGATAAAATATTTATAGCTGAATTTTTTTAACTGTTCTTTTAGATCAAAGGTACTCAAACAACCGGTATTTCCACAATATAAATCTTAGGAATACGTATTATAAGATTTCGGCGTAAGACCTGGAACTTCAAATATATGATGTGTGGTTGCAGATAGCCATGTCCAAACATTATAGATAAAAAAAGTTATTCTAGAATGGTGTAGCTAGCTTCATATACGTGAACAATCGAAATTCGCATTTCTACCTTAGTCGGTTCAAGGGATTTGGCGAATTGTTTCTTCCCAATTCCGGATCCTCCTCTGGATAAAATGAACGCCGTGGTCAGCTTAATGAATATGCTTACTGGGAGAGTATCCCACGCATATCTGTTCAGAGTCGATACCGGCAAGTAATTAAACAATAATGGAAGAATGCACGTACCGACCTCGTCTACAAAATAAATATGACTAGGGTGTGCCAGCCTAGCGCACTTTAAAATACCCGTAAATTTTATAATTAGCACCAATTAGGAGGCTGGTATATTATATTATTACGTGAATTTTGTTAATTTTGATAAAATTTCAAATTAAACTTATTTAAATATTCCAACCCTGTGCGCAAAGCCTACGCAGCCACAGACGCGCGCTCGCACACCAAACGATTACGCAGTGTCAGCTTCCAGCACCGCTTGCTGCTCACGATCAGGTATAGCCGAGGTAACTCACACCAACTAGCTAACCATCAATATTTCCTTCGACGAAGGAATACAATTCTGAATGTGCAATTCCACTACTCATCGCAGATGGCAATCGGCCATCGATCGTTATACAGTTTTGTCTGTTCGGTTGAAACCTATTATCCCATTTGTTTGGCTTTTTGTATCGTCCACATTCGAGCTATGGTGTTTTCATTATACATTGCGTTAGAGCTAATTAATTCATCGGAAAATATTAACTATATGATTTATGTAGTGTCATTCTGCTAGGCCTGTAAAACTGTTTTTGTGCGACATATAAAAACGAACCTTTAAATGTATGAGAAGCAGTAGTAGGATCCGCATAAGCAGCATATGCATTTTATAATTTTTTGGGGGGTTGTGTTGTGGCCACAGAGAGAGGTAGGGAGTACTCTTTTTTGCTACCATCAAACAAAATATACTTTGTTATATTTGACAAAATACACGCATTTTGTACTGTGGATACCATTTTAAGAACACAAAATAGTTTTGAATTCTTCTACTTCTTACATTTTTCATACATACTTACATACTTTAAACGGATATATACTTGAATAAAAGACTAATAGAGACTATTCAGGGTTGATCACAATAGTATTTAATCAACCTTCATCAAAATTCACCTTGAATAATTCAGGTTAAGTACGTAAAAATTGTTACGAAAGTATGAATGGATTTTTTAAACATTTTTATAATATTAAATTTCAACGAGTGTTGAATTTATTATCATCTAATGCAACCTATTGATTTATTCATTCTCGATTTGTAATAGTATAATGACGGTCTAAATCTTGTTGCCCACATTGGAAGTCATGGTAACAATAACAACGGACCCGTATCTACCCATTATTAAGCGATAGGCAGCAATTTATGAAATTGTCAAAAATTATATTCCAGTAGTCAGTGGCCAGTTACGGCGTTTTTTGTGAGTCCGTCCCTTATTGGAGACGATGGAAAAAAGACGTCGGAAGCACGCGACACGCGATCCATGGCGTCTCGGCTCTAAAAAAATATTACATCAATAATCAAATCTTCGGCTTCGGTAGATATTAAACGGCTATAAATTATCCTAATAGCTGTAAACTATTAGCTCGTGAACGCTCGCTCCTAACGAAATCTTTGTCCAGTCTAAACGGTTTTTTGTTGCTACAAATTGCGGCTTAGCTGGCCAAGGAATGGGTCAATTATTAACTATTAACAAATAATATCGAGGTGGTTGCAAACTCTACAACGCCTATTCTGTAATTATTTCTCAGCGAATAGTTACTGAGGAAAAAAGTTAAAAATTAAATGGGGACGGCAGTCAGAACTTTCTTCGCCAAGTCCGTCCCAAATGGCAGCACTATATACGGATCTTTTGTATGAATGCTTTCTTCAATAATAATCATCACGCCCGGCAGAGGAACTATAGATCCATCACGCTCCTAAGTCTCGTACTAGTAATGTTCTCGAAAGATATCACGAATCGTCTTGCGCGCAGGCTTAACAACTTCCAGCCTCCAGCAGATCAAGCCGGATTCCGAAAAGGTTATCATTCCGAAAATACTATAGACCACCCATATACGCTGCGGCAGGTTATACAAATAGAAGTCTGCTACTTTGTTTGGCGTTTGTGCACTGTGAGAAAGTCTTCGATTCTGTCGAGGTCTGGGACTCGCTCAGGTCAGCCCAGCAGGTGGAGCACGGGCTGCCAAGACAACTACCATATGCCAAAAATACTACCATACATTCTATAGCATTTTATAGCCAAAGTCGTATTGATTTTAAATTTTGGTCCGCCTTTAGGACCAAAACTCAAAACCAACACAACTTCAGCGAGGTGTGAGACAGGGCGACGTTTTATCGCCGAAACTGCCCACGTCTGCGTTGAGGGATGTATTTTAGCTTTTGAACTGAAGAAGGCTCGGCATCAACATAAACGGCGAGGGCGAGTACACTACGATGATATCATAGTATGGCTGAGACCGTCAAAGATCTAGAGAGTCAGTAACATAGCCCAAAGAACATCGCTCGCAGGACTGACGGCCGTTGGGGCGGAAAGGTCCTCGAGAGGCGGTCGCGTACGGTAGGCCCCCCACAAATTGGACCGACAACCTTCACGGTCGCGGGAAACAGCTGGATGCGAAAAGCGCAGAACCGAGATCCCTGGGGAGGCCTATAATCAACAGAGAGTATCTCTTGGCTGAACGATGATGATGATGATTACAATTATGGAAAATCACAAAATACCTGTTTGTCTATTTTTCATGCTTTCAAAATGTAATATCAATTCAGATGTCATCCAGTGTGGTGAAACTTCATAAAACAGTTTTTCTATTGCTCCTTGGAATTCTATTTCTGCAGAGCTTTACGGCTCAAAGGTGATAGGAACCAAACTTATGTCGAAATTGCTGTGACTCCTCAAAAAAAATCTTAGCGGAAACGGAAATAAATGGGGGTTTTAATGGTTTTTTATATTTAACTTGTAAGTTGATGTAACTAAAGTTTTCTGTTGTTTTTGATATGATTTTGTTAAATAATTTTTGTGAAAGGTAAAATGATATTATTTTAATGGTGCTTGAATGCAATTTGAGATAGGCACTCTTTTTAATGATGTAGTGCATGCTCTACATTATTTGAGACATCTTCGCAAAAGATTATGCTCAGTGGTGATCAATTTGTGGTGAACTCGTTATGTTATTGGAAACAAATTTCGTATGGGTATTGTTTACATTAATAACAGTGATAAAACTCGTTAGTTAGATCGAGACAGACACATTGAGTGTGTACGTAGTACATTATAACTCAATGGGCATACATCAATACATATTTTAGGTGTAAAGTGAAGGCTTCTTACGTTTTCTCTATCTTAATACTTAAAATACTCACAAAATATGATTGTTTTATTTTAGTTTTAATTATCGTCAAAGCACAATACAGCACTATTTTTATCGATACGCTAATATATTTTTATAAAGATAATAATATCAATTTTTTAACCCTAAGCAAAATTCGGCTGTGCAATTTCAGAACCTAGTAAAGGACACCTCTAAAGAAAAACGGGTTTTTGCATTTTGTGGCTTACTAGGTTTAGAAGCATCGATTCGCATTGTTAAAATGTCTAAGAAGACATTAGAAAAGGGATTTTGAAAATTAAAAAACCTAGCAAGTACACAGTCGCTATGCAGAATAATGTAAAAGACAATTTAAAAAACCAAGCAAGTAACATTGGCAACTTTTAAACCTAGCAAGTCATGTCCCTTGCTAGGTTTTAAAAGTTGTCATGTGACTTGCTAGGCCTTTGAAGTTGTCCACGAGTGTAAATTTCACACGATAATACTAGTAAGTGACAATTAATTGAAGGGGCTGCATTATAGTTTTTACAAGGAAATTAAAGTTTTTTAAAAAGGTTTCTTCCTATATAAAATGATTTTATGGGTCAAAGATGGTGTTCACTATCTTTACGGAGTCGAATGATGCTGATCTATAAGTTGCATTATTTATTATTACATTAAACTAAACAACAACTTTTTATAATTAATTGTTCATTACATCAAAAATATAAAAGTATTTTTTACAGTGTCCCCGGCTTTTCGCTTGAGAATGTGTTAATATTTATATTTTATAACAGGGCTTACCTATTGTCCATAACTTCAATAACATTTAAGTAAAATTAACAAAAAAATCTTCTTTTGCTAGTATTTTATATGAGTGGGCTTTCCTAGGTATTTTGAAGAAGTATAGTTGAAAAATAACTTAAGTTATGGTGTTAATTTAACGTAGACTATATTTTTTTACGATAATGAAAATATACCCTGCTCATTTTTGTTAGCTGCCTGCCCTAGTTATTTACGTATAGGTTACATCAGATTTAAATACCCTCAAGACGTTTGGTGAACTATCCTATAATAATTAAGTTTTTTTTTGCTATTGACATATGGGGATGAATTTATGAAATCGCAAATACACTTTAATAATACGTAATATTTATATACGAGTAGTACCTATATCCAAAGTAGCAGACGGACATACCTATTCCTCATTAAATATTATAGCATTGTCTGTTTCTTTAACACTTATTCATATTTTTGTGCTATTTGTATTTATGAAGGTGTATTATAATATAGTTTTTGTGACCAATCGGCCTGTTTCATAAAAAATATTAATTTTTCAAATTCAAAAAGTATAGCTTCTATTTTTCAAGTCGCATTTCAATGTTGCCCTGAAGACATTCATGTTAAATTCAGTAGTGTATATAAAATTTGTGAGCCGCAGCAAAAAAAAACATTATAATTGTTTTGTCGGTCCATACAAAGAAATTGAATTCTTTGTGAAATTTTTTGAGTTGTTATTGGAATTTTTAACAGTCCAAGAAGCGTGAAACAAAATAATAAAGATAATTATAATCTCTGAATTTTCTGCATCACCCAAAGATTGAGTGGCAAATAATTCCCCAGGGCATTAAGTCCGCCTTTATGCACAAACGTACACAACGACTAAATTAATAAATTACGTATAAACTGGTGCCTTTCACGCCATCAAATAGAATACAATGTTCACCGAGTTTCCCGATTTTTGGAGATTCCGATGATTTAGTTTCGGGAGACCAAATAATTGCAGAGGCAAATTTTTTATATGTTTAAGTTTTCTTAAGGGTCCTTATAGAATACTGCCGAGTTAAATATAAATTTCGATTTTATTTAGTTTATAAAATAGTAATTATACCGAAAGGTTAACATACTATCGGCACATGCTAGGTTTTTAAAATTGTACAATAGGCTTAAATAGATAAAAAAAAGGGAAAAATAAATTAGTAAGTACTATAAAACGTGATCTATTATAAATACGTAATAATGGTAAAACTTTATGCAAAGCCAAAGATATGACCCATCTTTTGATCTAACTCTCATTTCTGTAGTTGTATAAAAACTCTTGGCGCGGCAAGCTCTCAATGTAGCCAAGTTGTTTTTAAGCTCTCCTCTAAAATTTAATCCTTGCCCCTTACTAGGTTTTGAAATTGCACAGCCGAAATGCTGGAATAATTCTCATGCAAATGCATTTTATACAACCAAAAGTTCCTACATAATATAATGTCGTCAGGTAGCGACATCGTATTGTCAATTGATATAATTAAATGTGCAAAGAACTTTGAGCACAGCCATGAAAGCATGATATCATCATGCTTTTATTTCAACAATGCTCAACTCATAAAAAGTTCTAAAAGCGTCCGCTTGAGAGTAACTCAAGAAAGCGCCCTCTGTACACCAATAGAAATATTAACTTGCCATGATAGCAAACGTGCTGAAACTAAGCATTAGCTGATAAAAGCATGCTTCTCCTCTGAGAGAAGCTTTTAAAATTTATTATCAGATGGAGCTTTTAACGGAAACTGCTATACAAAGAAACGCAGTGATTTCTATTGTCTGAGCTTTGAACTGATTTCTATATCGCTTAATGTAGTTTTCTGTTAGAAGTGTGTTTGCAGTATTTAAAAAATACAAATTCATAGGCTTTTGTTACATTGTGTATGGCTAATCCCCTAGGAGATCGTGATAAGAGATCCTGGTGGCCTATCTCGGTATCGCCAAGTCTTATTTATTAAAAACTAGTGGGTCCGGCAGACGCTGTCCTGCCCGATTACATCGCCACCTACCGGATCTAGCTATACTTTTAAACCTTCCCAGGACCTATTCAAATACACAGAAAATTTCGTAAGAATCTGTCGAGCCGTTTCAGAGTTTTTGCGAGACAGCGTTTCATTTTTATATATTTTTTTATATATAAGAAGAAGAAGATTAGCTAAAACACAATAAAAATCAGTCCACAATTGGCGGCGTAATCGCGTAACATACGCACAAAAAAACATACGCATCGAATTGAGAACCTCCTCCTTATTGAAGTCGATTAAAAAGTCACAAAACCCGCCCAGCTTATTTATGCGCTACAATTGCACTCGCGAATTGCGTAATATCCTATTTTTTTATTGTATTTTAGCTAATCTTCTTCTTCTTCTTCTTATATATAAAAAATATATAAAAATGAAACGCTGTGTGTTAGTCTCGCAAAAACTCTGAAACGGCTCGACAGATTCTTACGAAATTTTCTGTGTATTTGAATAGGTCCTGGGAAGGTTTAAAAGTATAGTTAGATCCGGTAGGTGGCGCTGTAATCGGGCAGGACAACGTCTGCCGGACCCACTAGTTTTTAATAAATAAGACTTGGCGATACCGAATATTTCATTCACTAAAAAGTTAAAAATAAAAAATATTCTACAAAAAATAAAAACCGACTTCAAAAACACTGAAAAGTAAAAAAATAATATAAGAATAGAGACAACATCACACATCTATATTGAAGTCGGTGACAAATTTTAAGACTTTCTAGAAGATCATCGTTTGGCACCGACTTCAATATACAGGGTGTCCCAGAAGCCGGCGTCAAGCCGAAAGCAGATGATAGACTAACTCATATATGTTATCAGAAAAATATAAAAAAAAATCTAAGCCACCTATTTAAAAAAAAATGTAGCATTAAAAAAAATGATAAAATTTACACCCTGTGACGGTTTTTTCACTGTTGTTGCTACAATTCTTGACTTTTCTAAACATTTTCTTTTGTTTTGTAATCCTGAATAATGTTTCTGTATACTCTAATCTAAAATTTAAAGCCAGCTGCTCCAAATTAGAAGAATATGCCATTTTTATCTAAATTAAATATTCAAAATTAATTTTTCGCATAGCTTTAACAAGCTGTACTGAAAAAAAATGTACTATGCGAGTTTGGCAAGTAACTGCAACAGTTGGCGTATTCAATAAGGATTCCAAAATGGTATGATATTTGGTAGATAATTTCTACGATTGCAGACAATTTTTTTTCCAAAAACAGGCAGTTTTGAACAAATTTTTCTTACGTACTTAAAATTTATTCTAATGTACCCATGGTTTGCTTTAAGGCCGTAACTTTAACATTCTAGTTTGAGTGAGACCTGGAGAGTCATTTTACAAAGTGTGAGAGAGACAGATAGTGAAATAAATTAAATACACAAAAATTGTTTAACATAATTTATTTAAATGTCAAAATTTACAACAGGTGTTCAAACTGTCTTCCTTCAGCTCTAATGCAGGCTCGACATCTTCTTAAAAAAGATCAGGCTATCAAGCGGGCGAATCTTCCATTATTAACAAAATCATTTGCTTCTATTATTCTTTGCCGTAGGTTAGTCACAGTTTCGATTGGCTTTGCGTAAACTTTTTCTTTCACCGCTCCCCAGTAAAAGAAATCTAATGGATTTAAATCTGGGGAACGGGCTGGCCACGAGATAGTACCAGATCGTCCTATCCATCTGCCTGGGTATTCCTCATCGAGATATTCTCTTACTGAGCAGGCATAGTGAGCTGGGCAACCATCTTGTTGAAATCACATATCTCTTAGAATGTTAAGTGGCACATCTTCCAGTAACTTTGGTAATCATTTTGTAAAAAATGTAAATAAACTTCACCAGTCAAGGCGTCTGGCAGCTCAAAAGGACCTATTATTTGTCCATTTAAAATTCCGGTCCACATATTCACTTTAAATCGATATTGTGATCTATCTTGCCTCATCAAATGAGGATTTTCGATATGCCACTCGTGTAAGTTGTGTAGGTTCATGTAACCATCTTTTTTAAATGTCGACTCATCTGACCACAAATTTTTTTCGAAGAATCGCGGATCTTTTCTGTGTTTTTGTAGCATTGCTTGACAAAAAGCAACACGGGGTCGATGGTCCCGGGGTAGTAGAGTTTGTACTCGCTGTACGTGGTACGGGTATTGCTGATTTCTTTGCAAAATCCGATGGGCTGTACTTTTGTGTACTCCTGTGCTTCTCTCTATTCCACGTACAGAAATACTCCAATCTTCTTCGACAATGTCTAGTACAACGTCCTCGTAAGGGGGACGAAATCTTCTTTCACTATGTACTTGGTTCGGCAGTCGGCCCTCTGAGAAGAGTAATCGGTGTACATTTGTAAAGACTCGATGATCCGGAAAACGAGCTGCATTTGGGTACCTCTCACGATAAAGTCTAGCTGCAGCGTTGGCATAGCATCTATATTCCCCATAAATTAAATGCATGTTGGCGTATTCTTGTGTCGTGTACGCAGACATGGTGGCACTACACAATTACACAATCAACGATAAGTAGTCCGGAGCAAAGCAAAGGTCGTCGGTAGAGAAACTAAACAGTCCGAATCCAAATCACAAGCACAATCAAGTCCAATAAACGAAGCAGAAAGTGGTAAGCACGAAATCAACACGAACGAATACAAAGAGATGCGCAGTAGTAAGCGAAACGTACTGATGTGTATTGTTTGTGCGTTAGCGAATAATTGGCGTCACTATCTGTCTCACTTCCACTTCGTAAAATAGTCATTTTACGAAGTGGATGTGAGACTCGCCGTCTCTGTCACGTTAGCGTCACTATCTGTCTCTCTCACACTTCGTAAAATGACTCTCCCGGTCTCACTCAAACTAGAATGTTAAAGTTACAGCCTTAAAGCAAACCATGCGTACATTAGAATAGATTTTAAGTACGTAAGAAAAATTTGTTCAAAACTGCCTGTTTTTGGAAAAAAAATATTGTCTGCAATCGTAGAAAATATCTACCAAGTATCATACCATTTTGGAATCCTTATTGAATGCGCCAACTTTTGCAGTTACTTGCCAAACTCGCATAGTACATTTTTTTTCAGTACAGCTTGTTAAAGCTATGCGAAAAATTTATTTTGAATATTTAATTTAGATAAAAATGGCATATTCTTCTAATTTAGAGCAGCTGGCTTTAAATTTTAGATTAGAGTATACAGAAACATTATTCAGGATTACAAAAAAAAGAAAATGTTTAGAAAAGTCAAGATTTGTAGCAACAAGAGTGAAAAAACCGTCACAGGGTGTAAATTATATCGATTTTTTTAAATGTTAGATTTTTTTTAAATATGTGACTTCGATTTTTTTATATTTTTCTGATAACATATATGAGTTAGTCTACCGCCTGCTTTCGGCTTGACGTCGGCTTCTGGGACATCCTGTAGAAGTGTGATGTTGTCTGTACCCATTCTTATATTATTTTTAACTTTTCAGTGTTTTTGAAGTCGGTTTTTAGTTTTTGTAAAATATTTTTTTTCATGGATATTTTAAAATAAGACATTTTTTTTACATACGACAGGGAAGCTCTTGGTCTTCATCTTACCATAGTGATAATAAGGCCGAAGGTGAAAGCGAGCTTCACCTGGACTCCACAATTAATGAGGAACTGGCTATCTTACCTCTAGTTATCGGAACACAACAATATTGTTAACATTGTTATTATGGCGACAAACTTAGGTGAGATGGTGGTAGTTAGCCATGGCGGGCTCAGAAGCTCTACCACCAACTAAACCAAGCAGACAATTTTTTGCCCCCATGAAGAACTCCGGATCTCCCGATCATCAACTTGGTAGTAAAACGAATCTGCCAAAAAAGAATCTGCCGTATCAAGAATCTGCCCAATCCGGAATCTGTCCTTAACCGAATACACTAGACCACGGCAAATTTTTATAGGAACATTTGTTCTTTATAATTAGGTATGTTAATTGGCTTGGCCCCTGACTGAAATTTAACTGAGTGTAGCAATAATGTTAAATTAATTAACGATATTTAGATAATATTTAAAACATTTATTCTTTGAAAATGCAATATTATATAATTATGATAGCATTTTCTTTATAGTGTACGTACACAGTTCACTTCCGCTTTACAATTTGGGAAAAACAACCAAATTGAATCTTGCTCTTAAACTGAATCAGTCACTGAGATTTTACATTTACAATTGCGATTAAAGAATTGAGCTTGCTCAATCTTCTCCTTTTTGCCGTTCAACGCATTAAAAGAGGTTGAAGAGTGACCGTGTAAACACAAGAATTGAACGTTCCTCGATGTTCATTCTTGATTGGCAATTTACTGCCACCCAGATAATATGAAAAATAATAAATATTTCATCTCAAGAATGCGTGTAAACATCACTAAGTATTACTTACATCTGCGTCATTGCATTGTTTTATCTCCATCACAAGTAAGCAATAAGCAATGTAGTCTTTATATTCCTCTACATATATAAAGATACGAACCTCCGGGTTGCAGATATAATTTGTACTATTACCGTGATGCAGGCACATCCGTTTATTAATACTTATTTTATCCATTTACTAATGGAGCTTGGGCAAATTCGTTTATGGTGCGTTCTCTTTCCCCATTTGTAAATTTACTCTTAACATTATTTCATATTATGGATGCTTTTACGCCCAAATTAAATAAAAAGTACAACATACCACTTCGACGAAAGAAATGTATCGGAATTAAGAATAAACATTTTTAAAAGTTTCAGTCACGTATCCGGGAATAAAACATTGTTCATGTAAGTTTTCTCGTTTATGAGCCTAGGAGCTTAGAACTTGCATCGTTAAAAACTTTTCCCGGAACACCTGAATCTAGAAGCCTCAGATTATCAACACCTACCTAATACATATTGTAGTGTGCTGAAAATTACATTATTTTCTCCACAGAACTTTGTATTGCTCTCGTCACTAATTGAAATTCAGGCGGAGGCGTGACTTAATTTCAATTTCTTTCAGCCTCTTTCAATCAAAGTAAGACCCACTTACTGAAAGGGTTGTTAGATTTTGAAATTGGGTTTTAATGTCACTGCTTGAAAACTTATTGGATGGCAAATATAATATTGGCTCACAGTTTGAATCTGCTTCTCCGTCGCTATCAATTTTGCGAGAGCAGCATACTAACATCGTTCAAGACAAAGGATGGAAAAGTTCTATCGTTAGAAGACGTAGCGATTAGATAAGAGTAAGTCTCAATCATTTGATCTCAGTCACAGCATAATTCCAATACCCTTTAGTAAAAATATCATCGAGATTTACTGTAGCCATAGCAAGATATAATGTGACTTGTCCGTCATCGCGTGTCAGCAAGGTCATTAGGAAATGCTTCAAAATCAATTTTTTAGGATCGTTTAAACTGGCAAATAAACCGAGCCACCCTCAACCCTTAAGGTCAAATACAATTTCCTTGAAATGTGTTTAATAAAAACCTTTCCTTTGTTAAATAAAAATTATATCGGCAAAAAGGGCAACTTTTATCGAATACGGAGATAATAAACACAATCGCTTTTCATTAAGTTTGTGAGTTGCTGGGCGTTTTATAAATAAGGATAATTGTGCCAGTTTTATCACGAAAATTTTGTTTATGTTTAGTTTGTTTTCTTTTTGAGTGTATAAATTTCCGTTTATTCCATCTAGTACTACCAATTGTTTCGACTATCGAACTGTTTGGACAAAATTATTCCAAATTGTTATACCGGTAATTCAAACTTTTTGGACGCACAAGTTTTTAATACAAATAGTACAGTAGAGCTTAAAAGTGAAATCAAAGAAATTCATACAGATTTTATCGTAATTCAATACAATATGTAATTTTACCATATATTTTCTTTGACTTTTCTGAGTTGTTGCTTACATTGTCATTGTTCTGCAGATTACGGTTATTTTGTTGTTAAAAATTGATATTATAGCTTACGCAAAAGAACGGGAAAAATAAAGAAACCTGTATTGTTCCCATTTTTTTTTGTTTTACTTATAAGCTCCTATAAGTATAAATATATTTTTGAAACTTGGTAATTCACAAAAATAGAGTTAGGTATAACACTGTTGTGTTTACCTAGGGCCCATAAAAAACTTTTTCAGTTTTTCTTCGTGGACAAAAGCATGAGAGAACATTTTTAGCACCAACCCATTTCATTAGCTTTTGGTGTTAACTTTACATGCTACTGGTTTCGCGTGTTTCACTTAAACATTTTTGTCACGAAAAAAAATTAGCTATAATAAGATGGAACCTCTAATATTATTTTTTGTCAGATTTCTTTGACATGTGAAAACATTTTTCATGAAATAAAAAGATTTTAAGGAAATTAAAAAAATAAATTGAATAAAATATATAGTTTTATCGGATTCAGATTTGTACAATTTGTAATTTTAAGTTACGGGTCTAGGTGAGGTGTCAGAAATCAGCACGAAAAATTAGTTCCAAGCGTTTCATTTGTAACATGTTAGCATTAAAACTAGTCTTTTAGGATAGGCAAAGGCCTCATCATTACAGCTTATATACGCCCCCACCGAGGGGCTCGAGCCTATCCTATGTTAGTAAGGTGATTAGGCCTTAGTCAACCACGCTAGCCCAGTGCGAATTGGTCAACTTCACATACACTATTGAATTTCTTCGCAGATGTATATGCCGGTTGCCTCACGATGTTTTCCTTCACCGTAGGAGTGTCAGACAAGTGTAGGTAATATGAAATCCGAAACGAAAAACACATTGGTACATGGCGGTCTCGAAAGCCGGACCTCCCGGTTGGAAGGCAACTGCCGAGTCCTAAGCGCCAACGACGCTCGCAAATGGCAATGGCAAAGGCCTATCCCAGGTATTTAGGCCAACACCTCGTACTCTGAAGTTTCTTTAAAAATATTATAAGTATTAAAAAATCCAAACAACGTTTATTGTGAATTTGTGATAACAATGCAAAAATCTCAAAATGGTTCTGAATTTTGGTACCTAAGCAAAAATGAAATTTTGTCAATTCTGCTATTGAGCTACCGCTGAACCGAAGCTAGACTGTTGCGTTCGACCAGACCAATCAGAGCATCATTAGGGTCATAAGCGCGCGTACGGGAGAAGGTTACGCAGGGTTGCAACAGGTCCAAAATTAATTGAAGCTTACCACAGAGTACATCTTCAATTTCATCCTGAGCATAAAGAATGGACACTGGATTAATGTTCTTTATTCTGACGAGACAAGACTGTGTCTTTACGGAAGTAATTGAAGAACAGAGAGAATACCGTCGCCCTGGAGAATAATTACGTTCAGTGCTGTATGAAAGAAACTTTTGCTTATGAGGTGGCTCCATAATAGTATGGGGCGGCATTTCCCTACCAGCACGAACATAATATGTTTTCATCAAATCCAATGCCCAGTCACGTGGATTGACGCTAGTACGATATATCCGTGATATTCTTGAGGACGATAGAGCAAGGTACAAAGATATAAGCTACCTATTAATTATTCAAGCTAAAGGCAACAACACACATACTAAAAGAGTGGTGTATAGTCCTCTGGGGGACTGAGGTGGAATAATGAGTGCTATTATAGTCCCCTGGGGGATTACAGTAAAAAGAGTGGATTAATTGTTTTTTGGTGTTTTTATTGTTTATGGACTTTTTTAGTTAAATCATCTTTATTTCAAATGACTTTTCATTCTAGAGGCACGAACTCAGCAAAATAAAGTATACCTACCCCATACAATTTACTTTCAATTAAAGCCTTTAAAATCACCCATCCAGTCGACGACGTTGACGTCAATAAGTGCCTGTAAAGGCCTATGTTGAATAAAGATTTTTGAATTTGAATTTGAATTTGAGTAATACCACTTTTGGTCAAAAATGTGTTTATAGTCCCTTCCCCTTCTTACTACATTTGGAAGGCTAGCTCGGTTTATTTATCTGCCAGTGTATGATTCTCACCCACCATTTGTGTTTTAAGCTTCCATTAGCTTCCATTACCTTGGCTACAACTTACGAACGATGTAACCTCCGTTTTCCATCAGACGAACCTTAATTAATTTGTCACCGTAGGTACTTCTTTCTTAGACTAATATTCTAAGCCGTACTCAAATAAAGATTTAACGTTCTCTAATAATTCACGTAAATTAGTTTTATCTCAAAACATTTCAAAGGCAAGAATAACTTAAAACAAAATGTTTACTGAAATCTTTAAATTAACCTTCTGGAACGATTTACAAGGTCACAGTCCCAGTATTAAAGTGTGGATATAGGCACGGTGTAGGTATTATTACCGTGATATAGGCCTCAATAGAAATTGATTTGGTAATATAAGTGACAGCTCACTTTGATAGAGTAGTTATGCCTTTAAACAAACATGGGTTAAAACATTACCTTTTAGTGGATTTACGCGCAGATACAGAACAATGTACTTGTGATGCAAATCTAAAAAAATACTTATTTAATGAAATTAGGTTTTTGTGATTATTCATTTTTAAATATGGCACTGTTTTAATTTTTGAATACCAATTATAATGAACGTGCGGTCACTAGGTTGCGATTGTTAATTTGTTTATTTCACTTGACTGGAATATATCAATTGTGCAAACGAGACATAGTCATTTCGTTTGCAGCATATTTAATGGTGCAAGCCAATGGTGCAAATACACCGAGCACACAACCGGCACCACAGCAGGCGAGCTTACCTCTCCCCCCGCCGTAACCAAAGTCACCTAGATTGGCTTAGAACTGAAACGTACAGATGCGTTCTCCACGAGGCCCAATTCTGCTAATAAGTTACAGCTGAATCGAAACTAAACCGTTGCGATCGACCAATCAGAAGACCACATTATCACGTCATCGAACGGTTGAATGGCAATTTACGCGCTCCCATTGGTCGATCGCAACGGTTTAGTTTCGATTCAGCTGTAACTTATTAGCAGAATTAGCAGCGGAGAACGCATCTGTATGTTTTAGTTCTAAGCCAATCTAGGTGACTTTGGTTACGGCGGGGGGAGAGGTAAGCTCGCCTGCTGTGATTGGATGACGAATTGACAACTCAATGATATGATGATTTTTTCCTTAAGTAATTTAAGGTTTGGTTTGCGATACAGGGATTATGGGTTTTCATTTTGAAATAAAACGGCTTATTTTTAATTTTTTAACGGTTTTATATTTTATAAATTTAACATATATGTTATAAAAACTCGACATTTCTGACACTACTTCTGCCATATCGCCCTTCAAACCGGAACACAGCAATGCAAGCACTGCTGCTTTGCGCCAGAAATAGTAAGACGGAGGTACCTAAGAAGTGAAAAGGACAGATGCTTTTGTCGATCGATATATGTCGATCGACAAGTCTATGCTCGCAGGGCTGGTACAGAGTCTCCCTCCGGTAGATGTATATTGATAGAAAAAAAAGTATTCAAAAATCAAAAATTTAGGCCTCCCCCAAAAGTGTTATCTTTCAAATCGGTGCGTGCATGTAGTAATCCCATAACAAAAAATCAAAAATCGTACTATGCAATATCAGGAAAAATTGAATTTAGACACAAATTATTTAAAATTGATGAACGAGTCTCATTCATCATCACAGCTCATATACGTCCCCACCGAGGGGTTCGAGCTTATCCTATGTTAGGGTGATTAGGCCTTCCCGACCTCTCTCTACCATCTCTCATCTCAAAGATGGTCGAGAGCGAAGAGGCCTGGGATGCAGTAAACTCCTTCTGTGTGGAGGTCATCACACAGAAGGAGGTGGCAGAACGGGCCAGAGAGGAGGACCCAGAGGCAGATCCCTGCCATCGGAGGAGATTAGGGCGGAGGAGGCGGCAGTTTGCCCGCCTTCTTCCTCCTGACGGTGACCAGCGGGACGCGGGCCTGGGAAGCCCGAGTCCTGTATTGCACAGATCACTACCAGTCGTCGATGCTCCTAATGCCCAGGAGCATCGCCGGCCTTCCCAGTTTGGGGAGGTGAGAGGGGCTCGCCGTAGGCGAGCTGACGCTGACGAGGTCATGGAAGTGTCCGAAAGGGTTCCCATGGCCTTGTCCGGCAGCGAAGCGTCCCTTCCCGACGTATCCTCTTCGCCAGATGACGAGGAGGATGCGGCGGTGATGGGCGTTCTCGTACCAAGGCGTTTGTGAGGGGACATAGTTGGGTTTTAGTCGGTAGGCCGCGGCATTGCACTCCCTGGTGGACATACCATCCAGTCTGCCAGGGGCCGCGGAGAATCCCACATAACCTCGCGCCTCCCAAGCGCGAGGTATGCATAACGCATTTCCCAACTATAAAAAAAAGGGTGATTAGGCCTTAGTCAACCACGATGGCCCAGTGCGGATTGGTCGACTTCACATACATCATTGAATTTCTTCGCAGATGTATGCAGGTTGCCTCATGATGTTTTCCTTCACCGTAGGAGCCACCGTGTCTTTGTCATAAGTTTAAGTCGCTTAACACTAAACTTTAACGCCTGCCAGCCACAGGCACCTATTGTAGTAGCGTATGAGCTGCGACCGTTGGGTCTTCTAAATCAAAGACTGACATAATTACCTTGTCATCATTAAATCAAAATTGATACTCAAAGGTTATAGCTTAACTAGTATCGTATAACCTTTACAGCCCAATCACTGAACCACGCCGTAAATGGCAGTTTTATTTTACTTTCCAAACTAAACAATGTTTTATTTTACTTTCAAAGCTAAACAAATGTAAAAGTAAGGTAATTAAGCCATTATGTTCAACTTAGGTTACTGGTCATTAAAATAAAACAAGATCAGTTTATAGCAATATCACAATTTAATGGACAATTATTTAAAATAGTTTATATTTTGGCTATATAAGTAGAGTAGAGTATTCGTAAGAAGAGAAAAATGTTTTACTCAAAATGAATCACCTACATTTAACTTCTTTAGAAGTATTACATTGTTTTAAACATCATACATACATTATTATCCATAGAGATAATTTATTTACTAATTCCATGGTTTTATCACACTCTTAATTAAAAAAGCCTTCAAATGCAGAATCTATGTCCTGGATATCGCAAATATACTGTGATGATTTTAATAGTGTGCATTATGCTAATTTGCTCTTTTAACAACTATTTTATATGTTGAAATACTTTCAAAACATAACTTACAATCTGCCAAATAGATTGACGGTTGAACTGCTCAAGTGAAGAAATGAAGTACATTTGCCTTACAGTTTTAACTTAAAAAAATATTTGAGAACCAATACATTATTTTTATTTTATTTTACAACGACTTTATAAAAATATAAAAGTCATACTTACTTCAAGAGTTATATCAGTAAGATATTTTAATAGTATCATACATAATATTGAAAAAGTCGAAACGAAACAGACACCCGACGATAAAAGATTTAAGTACCTATATTATTACATTATTAGTTCATGTACGAGTATTATTATTTTTTCCTCTTGTGGTTGGAACATCTCATCCTATTAGGTATTTGTCATAGATGCGTGTGATAAATATTACTTTGGTAATATGTGGAACACGGTTATATAAATGGTATTAGACACATCATTTTTATGAGAAATAAATCATGCGTAATATTTGTCATAGCATAGATGCGTGTGATAAATATTACTTTGGTAATATGTGGAACACGGTTATATAAATGGTATTAGACACATCATTTTTATGAGAAATAAATCATACGTAAATGCTCCACACCAGCTAAATAGTTATTTTGTGATTTTGCGACATCCAGAAACGCAAATTTTAATATTAATATAACGTTAGAATGTTAATTTTAAAAGATATCGGTAACAAAAAGAACCTAACTGACGCAAACACTGGAATGCTCAATAATTGAATATAGAGATATGTATGTCACTCGTACTACTTTCACAAGACTAGAAACACGCTATGAATTTTAAAAAATATACTAATTATAATTATAATTTACGATATAATTTATTTAACTACAGCCGCAATTGCAGTCTCCTGCCGCATTGCAGTATCAAGTTAGATAAGAATGCTTCTTTTTAGTGACCTTCTTCAAATGAATTCTACGGTCACGAGCATAAAAAATAGCCATATTAATCAACTACAATGTATAATACAGTAATATAATAAGCAGGATCATAATGAATTTTCATAACGAGTAGGTACCCTTTTAACCATGGTAAGCAATATTAAAAGTATATTTGTAAATATTTATTTTAACACTAGAGTACACGCGTGGTCTACTATAGTAGACCAGGGTGACATTTTAAGTGATAACTTTTGAATTATCCACGCTGGTGCGTTGGAATTTTAGGCTAGCCTCGGCCATTAAATTTGTCAGCGAGCCAGTAAAGCCCGCAAGGTCAGCACGTAAACACGTTCCTGCGATTTCCCACCAAATACGTTGGCCTACCATAGTAGTCCGCGCGAGTATTTTGAGTATATATGAGTTTAACAAATTTAGGTAAGTGATATTTGTTTCGATTTGCTATTTATTTTGTTCGAGCTACCATGGAGACTCTTCCTCGATAGTTGAGATGTAGAATAGAAATGCTAACGGGCACAGCTCAAGCCACACAGTATGATGTTACCCTCAAGATGGTCGGGGTCGGTCGATGCGCACTTTGCTCAAGAGCCAGAAATCGATCCACAAACAAATGGTGCAAGACATGCAACCAATGGGTTTGCTCTGATCATCAAGCTGTAGTATGCCTTGAATGCTATGAAAAATAAGGGACTGATTGAATATATTTCTCATTTCTGTAGGAATTTTATTCATACGTAACCAAAAAACAAATTGATAGCAATTATAAAATGGTATACCATAGTAGGCCATGCGTGTACTCATGTAAAAAAAAGGGGCGCGTGTACTCTAGTGTTAATAAAACCATATTATTGTAGAAAATATTATATGGCAATTCGATATTTTTACACTCGTGGTCGTGGCATACCTCATAGGTTTTGATACATTATGTTCTAAAATACAATATAAGGTCTGTCTACAGATTTTTAAGTATCTATAAATCGATAAACTTTACTACTATGAAACTGGATCTTTAGGTAATAATAATTAAGGTTTAATATATAGAAAATCTTAATCGAAACTTCAGTGTCATTGTTCCCATTCGTTAATTGATTTTCTTAAATCGTTTTGCAATTAAAATAGAGGTCTTAGTTTCAACGACCACTCAGTTCAATGAAACTATTTTTTAATAAGCGTATAATACACCATTTAGGAAATTGGCACCAGTGATGAAAAAATAAATTAACCATTATCTTAAGCATCTATAAATCAATGTAAGAAGTTATTGAATATAATATTATCGAGTAATAAAATTTTGTGGGTAGCATAATGTATTTTCTAGTTATTACTAAGTAAACATTATCGCAAGAATTCTCCGAAAATCTTTTAAAAAGATTAAATAGGATATACATCTATATTGGATCACATAGTACTATAAAAAGCGTAATATAGGACTAGAAATACGATAAAATTTTAGTATATTAGGCTTTTGCAATATTTTAATTAAAATAGATGTAAGTAAAGCTGAAGACATAAAAACGTTTAGGATGAAAATTAATATTACACGACAACAGTGTATATAATTAAAACTATGCGAATACAATAAAATTACAATGACACTTATATTTACATTAATATCAAAAACAAAATAGTTAAATCATGTTTTGTACTTACAAAGAAGACGCATCACTACGAATATTTAGAATTAATGAAAATGTAGTTATCTAATACGCATAGACTATTCTTTAATAATTGATAAGATCATCAAATGTTCTACAGGCATTAAGTTAAAGTAGTTTTGTTATATATCACTCTCAAGAAGTCCCGGCCTTCTAGGTACGTCGCAATCGATGAGCTCAATATCCTGTTCGAGGGAAGCCACTACAGCCTCACCCATCATGTGTGCCCTGCCATTCTTTTTACTTTTCTTATCTTCGTCGATTCTCAAAACTTCAATTTCCACCCCTGTCTCGTCTTTATCGACCGCCGTCCTGCTAGGACGACGGTCTAGTTCCTGTCAGGTGGCTTCTATATCATCATCGTCGTCATCATCTTGGAGACTCTTCTCGGCTAATCTAAAGCTCTCCAGGAACTCGTTCAAATCCACGAGGCCGTCTTTATTGATGTCCATGAGTCGGCAAATGTCGACCAATTGCTCTTGCGTCATCGGATTGGGCATGTACTTGCCGAGAAGTTGGCAGGCTTCCGAAAACTCCTCAAGCGTTATGTAACCTGTTTTTAAAGAAAGTATCAAACTTTGTTAGATACGACATACTCAATGACATGAAGTCTTTTCTCAATATCTTTATGAATTTGTCATTCTAACAATATTTGTCTTAATATATTGTATTCAATATGATGTCCATATCTAGTAAATAAAAAACTTAAGCATTTTAGCGTTTTTTTACACCAATAACACTTTTTCTAAATAACGGATTTTCATTACAGTTTTTTTTCATTACGCTTTTACCATTTTCAGAACACTATCAAAGTAGGTAACAAGGTAGGTAAGTAGGTAACCTATGAATACTAACATAAAATAGATATATCTTACGTACCAGAATTATCTTTATCTAAAATCTTGAAAATTGCTTCTAAGCTTCTTTTGTTCTTATAAAGCGTTTCAACTACGGTCTGTGTGTCTGATTTCCTTCCGTTCCTCTGAAAACATAAATATACAATCATAAATTGAACATTTCTGTTTCAATATTCATATTATATTAAATATTAATAATTATCAACGTATTTTCTTCATAGATATCGAATTGATCGATTAAGGACCTCCAAAACTTTATACTACTTAATCTCCTGAGTTGAGACTATCTTTATCTTACGTTTATGTCGATCATATTCAACAGTTGACGTCATCAGTTGAGACGACGACGTATACTATATAAATGCCTTATGCAACTATGAACTTTTTCAGTAACCAGGTAATTTACTTTTAATAAATATGAACTATTTTGTAATACACTTGGTACCCATCTCAGCTTTCCATCAAGCAAGATAACAGAACAATAATCAAAAATGGCTTCGATTAACGCAATTATTTGCAAAGTTAATACATAATTAAATTACGTTTGAATTCAAGTCAAAGGTGTCCATGTATCGCACGCGACGAGTTTCTGGATCCATTCGAACCAATTTGTCCTTCAGCATTCTCCAAGGAAGTCCCAGGTGAGTAATCTCTTCCATAGCCTGACACCAATCGCTCACAGATATATAACCTGCGAACATAGATATAATAAACAAAAAAGTAAATAAACTAGAGAACCTAAGTACCAACATATATTCTAGTCTAAATAGAAAAGTAATAATGTTTAGAAATCATATACCTACAAGACTTTTTTTCATTACCGATCACAGACCTCCGTTAGATTTTATTATAATAGTTAGATTAGATCTAGAGGCAGCAGAATTTCTTTATACAGTTGATTACTCTTTAATAAATATTTTTAAAGAGCTAAACGGGTAATGGATTTAAATAAACGAGGCAATTCGTTCTATTAAAAAATCTTAATTGACACAAAAATTCCGTTGACTTTCTTTCGTAATTTTTATACGATCCAAAAAGACAAGACTTCGAGTCTGGTCAGTTCAGCATTATGAAACCACTATTGAATGGATTTTTATATGATTGGATCCACCGTTGTGGGCACGATGGGTGGGCATGCCCACAACCCTAATACACTTTGACGTCATACTTACACGGTCTATTGAGATCGATAGGCTGATGATATTATATGTAAAAAATAAAGAATCTTGGTCAGGGGCATATGTTTTTTTAACATCTCCTTTGTATGAGGGCACTATGTCGACCATGAGCGAGTTCATACTCCGAATCGCATTTGGATTTTGTCTGTTTTTCGGGTGGCTGTGACCCATTTGTGGTCACAATCTGTTTTGAGGGCTCGATCCCCGTCTGGATCGGATTCGTATTTGTCTAATTCAACTTGCTGTCTCTAATGAATTATTGACAGTATTCGACATGATGATCAGGTCCTAAAGTCCTATTTATTATCTATCAATCCTAATAAAAGGCTAATGAGTACCTACAGTAAATCTTAATCTCTGCATGTTTAATATGTACTTACTGTCGTGGGATACTCCCGTTAATTTAATATACCTACCTATTATAAAAAATCAATACATGTAAACTGAAAAAAATATTAGTTATTTATAATGTCTGGTATCAAGATATCAGTAGTTTAAGAGAATATTATACTATAGAAGTTTTGTGTAATAATAAGTATCGATATAAATATTGTATTTGCCTTTACACGCTTCTGAACGACGTTAATGTTACATGTTATAATTTGTCTTTTCACAAATTTTTATTTTGGAATTGCCATATCAAAACCTTTACATTATATTGCTTCTACCGTAGAAACACACGGTTATGGTAGTCGTGCATTGAATTAAGTCAGAAAAATATCGACAAAAGTTTAGTAATTAAGTAACAAGCGTGTTTAATGTTACAAATGTTTGCTAACAATAGAAGTAACTAGAGCTGAACAAGAACTATCCAAAAACGTGCCCTAGTTCCTCCAAGTGTACCTTACTTACACACGTCATCGTTATTCATGATTGGGATGATGACTGAATTCTAATCTTTACGTCTCGTCATTAAATATTAAAATACCGTGGAAAAAGATGCAGTCCTGTGAAATTAGAATTAAAATCGGCTTAGAAATACATTAGATACAAGCATTTGAAGTTGTTAATTTGATGGCGATTAGACTGAGAGATCCGACATCAACCGTGACGTGATTGTTGAGTACGGCCATATAAACTCCTTGTAAATTGCCGTTTTGCTAGAAAGAGATGGAGAAAAATCTTTAATACCTTATATCTTGGATGTTTTTATAGTTATTCGAAAACCGATTTTTTTATTATATTAATGAGCTTCTATTAAAGCAATAAAATTTTTTTAGTCATCTAGCCTATTGTTCATGGTTAGCTTATTTGTAGACGAAATAGCATGACTATGGTAAGTAAGATCGTTCTAATAACTGGAGACGTATTTGAATTTTGTTTGTTTTTTAAACAATGCATCACTGTTTGCTGGCAATAAGAATGTCTCTAGTTTAAAATATTTTCTGTAACCTGCCTCTCTTACTACGAATATTTTTATTTTTACTTCTGTTATTGCATATTTTTCTTGATCAATGCATTGCAAGTAATAAACTTTAATTTTTCTCGCCATTTTACTTAATTAGGTTGTTCTTTTCTGAAATAAAAGATTTAATTAACCTTTATTCAAGCTTCAACTTAAAGCTTCAGTGAATCACATTGAAATTCCAACAAGGTGCTTTTTATTTTAATAACAATATATCTTGTGTTCTTAGACGCATTAATTAGTTATTTTTTGCGAACTAGTATCTGGACATAATTATTATTGATATGATCAAAAGGTTTTTATTATCGAAACACATTCTATATATTTATACTCCAAGCTAAGGCCAATTATCGTACAACTTTCTATTTGAACATTTGTATTTTCTTAACACACGGAAGGAGCGTGTAGTTTGCACGCACATGTAATTTGATCGATAATTTTGTTCGTCGACTCTTTATTCGAGTATGTTGGTACAAGCGCACATAATTATAGTAGTGCCTATTTTTTTGTTTGAACTAGCATACGCTATTTTTACTTATTTCTAGAAATGTTAGTCACTGTTTTCAGTGAATCGTCAACAAACATGATTAAACTATCATTTTATATTTCAAAAAATACTAATTAGATTTTTTCAGTTCATTTCATTAATTGAACGTAATCAACTTTACACTTAAGGCAAAATCACCAAATTGTGCAAAAAGTGTATAATAGTTAAAAAAACAAAACGTTCAGAGCTGTTAAATGGGTGTGCTGTTTTAGTGATATACTTAGATCCTAATCCATGTGCAGGTGCTTCGATAAATTTAATTAATCATTAAAACAACAATATACCTACAGTATGTCGATCAAGTCAATCTAAATACATATTATTCTTTTGCAGGTTTCACACAACGATAACCATCAATTAACAAATCACGTTAACGGTTTTTATAAGGTTACAGTTGCACAATGATCACCATCTAGGTAAATCTCACCCACTATGGGCTCAGCATTGATAAGTTATGGTTCAGAAATGTTATTTGTGTAAACACACGATTTGAAACACACATGCAAAAAAGCACCCTCAAAAGTTTTAGGACCCTCATCTTGAGAAGACGAGACGTATAAAATTCTAATAAGGCGGCAATGAATTCTGAAATCAAACTATACCAACCGATACTAATAGTACCTATGATTGGGCTGAGTCTAAAAGTTTATTTATACCATTCCCCCTCTATAAAGCTTCACTGAAAACAGTGAATAAAAGGCACTTTTAATTACTATTTTGGTGTTTGAATTTAGAACACACAGATATATTCGACCTATATCTGAATGCTGTACAACCTATTTGCACAAAAAAAATACTCATTATTAAATGACTATTTTCGCTTAAATCTTTCTTTTTCTCGTAGTCATGGCATGAATTATAGTACGCAACTCTTGAATAAAACGGATTTATACCGAGGGCCATGAATGACTCGCGTCGCTTAGGATTCTAACACTTGAATCATCATGAATCTTAGGATCTTTCACTTTCTCGTGATTCATCTATGGCCCTCGCTTTAAATCCGTCCTTTATTCACTAGTTGCATAATATACTATTCATTCTCCGAAAACAGTGAATAAAAAGAACTTTTAATCACTGTTTCGGTGTTTGAATTTGGAACACACCAATATATTCGACCTCCATCTCACTGCTATACTATCCTTGCGCAAAAAATGATTGCGCAATATAAGATACAAACTCCTTGCGCAATGAATATTTGACATACAAACTCCTAGTGCAAATAACTCCCCGAGATTTTCTACAAGGAGTTTGGCATTAGAATAAAATTACTCTATGGTCGTGATTCAGTTATTAGAATCCTTCACTTGCTCGTGATTCATCTATGGCTTTAAATCCGTCTTTAAATTACTATTTGCATTATATACTATTTTAATTTAATAGGATGGCTGTTATATACTCTTAATGGGAGCTATCAACAATTACCAATTTTATTTATTACGTACCTACTCAAATATGATATTATTGAATTTATAAATTTTACCTTACATCAACGTTACACACAAAAAAAAACTTTTTATAAAAATTGAAATCAAAGTTGAAAATAACATTCAATCACCAATAGATCATAAAATTTTTATATTGAAGTCAGTGTCAAGCCCTGGCCTACAGGTAAAACGAAAAGAAGAAAAAGGTCAGTTAAATTTTTTTTAAACTTTTTTGCAAATGTACATAAAAACATTTCACCCTGGTTTTACAAGTGACCCAATATACACCAAAGAACTGAGAAATAATATCACCAACGCTATAAGCGTTTTAATGAAAGACCGATCAAAAAGGAACTACTTTTACTCACCGCTTTGATTGAGGTCCATGCTTCGGAAAGTGGCTTCTAGGGGTCGGCGGGCGATCACAATCTGATTATGGAGCTCCCTCATAGCCGACGACTCTACGAGGCCGACGCGCTGGCGGAAGGTCAGCCGGCGCGTGCGCGACACTGCCGCCGTGTACTGGACGAACTGCCGCTCCAGGGAATTCCCCCGTAACTTAAGATAAGCTCCTTTATTGGAGCCTAACTCATAGTAGTTCGAAGCGGAAAATATGGTTATTACCTACAATAAATATCATACATTAACCTACTTGTGTGTTGTTGGTGCACCTACATCGAAACGGAAATATGAAGGTTATCAAAACTAATGTTATAACGTTGCGGGACAAATTTTTATTTAATTCTCGTATACTTATCTATCATGCATGAAACCCCCGATACTTAGATAAGCGTAAAGCAATATTAAGATGAAAATACTTTTTTTTGTTGCTTAAACATTTTCACGGAGAAAATGAAGATAGGTTTTAATATTTTGACTTGTTTAGTTTTTTGTTCAGTACCCGTGTATTCACGCCGCAATTTTTTGTGGAGCAACACTGTGCAGTGCAACACGGTAACATTAGGTAACTATCTGTAACTTTTGTGGCTACTTGTTACTATTTGTTGATTGTTACTCATTATTCTATGTTGCCGTGTTGAGATAACGTTCCCTAACAACGTTATAGCGAGTGAGAATGCTGACTGTTTCTTATAGGGCAACGTTGCTTAACATATACTAACACGGCAATATTTATATTAACAACTAGCTGTGCCCGCGACTTCGTCCGCGTGGAATAGTAACTTTTGGCAAGAAGTCTAGCCTATGTTATACCTTATATAATTAGCTATCTATTAGTGGAAGTCCCGTCAAAATCGGTCCAGCCGTTCCGGAGATTAGCGGGAACAAACAGACAGACAGACAATAATTTTTTAAATTGTGTTTTTGTTATTAGTACCCGATATACATTCATACCCATTTAGTAAAAACTTGTTATTTTGACATTACAAACAGACACTTCAATTTTATTTATTTGTATAGAGTATAGAGTAATAACTTTTTCTGTCGGATGTTGCTGAGTACTTGGACACGTTGATCTACAAAAAGTAATTGCGGTGTGGATGCACGATATCACCCGAACCGGATGACTTATAAAAAATAATCATATTATACAGGTCCTAATTTGACGCCCTGTGACTATTATCTTTGGGGTCACATGAAAGATCTAGTCTACCCCACACCTGCGACTTTTATTGAAGATTTGAGGGCGAGGATCGTATCAGCTGCTGAAGTCATTAAGACATCACTTACAACGCGTGTGACAGTGAGTGAGCGCCCGCGACCCGTGCACCCACTGGCTTCACCTACCAGTGGGTGTAGGGGTAATTCCTGTTTACCCGTGTACCCACTGCGTTAAGGTTGGAATTAATTATCGATTAAATATCGATGTTAAAATGAAAAATAATACGATAAGTCAATTGTTTATAAAACTAACGTGAACAAACTAAAGGAGACTGGGATTACATTCCAACTTGTCATGGTAATTTGGCATAAGTAACTAAATAATATACAAAAGTTGTGAGATATGTCATCAAAATAAAATAGCAACTACGTGCCATTGCTCATTGTAAAAACATGATAAGAAACGCCTTTCGGCAACATAGTTCGATACTATCTGACAGACATTCTGATCTGTGTGTCAAATTTCATCCCAATCCATTCAGAAATTTTTGCGTTTGAAAAAAAATGTTTGCAAATAAACTCATCGGTACACTGTTGGTGGTGCCCCAAGTAGACTCCACCACGTCGGCGTTTCACCGAATAAGGAATTTTGGGTTGATTGCTGATTACTAACAGCTCATAGAAAGGATTGTGGCTTACCCCGAGTCCTATTGTCTCCGTCCGTCTCCTCCGTAGCCGGTGGACTTCCTGAGCTAGCTCGAAGGAAGTCGCGGCTCCTGAAGATCTGCAGTGGATCCACCGGTGGAGACCGGAGCACTACAAATGCCTAATAGGCCACCACGACTCACACACGCGATTTCGCACAACACAAAGCGGGCTTTCGCACCCCGATAATAGGTGCGCCGCGCAAATCACTATTTGCTTGAATATTGTATATTATATTTTATTCCGGCCTGCCATAACCTCTAAGCATGTCAGACATTTCGACTCGACTCAACTGACATATCACATGCGGCCGGCCGCCAAAAAAGCTGTCACTGCACAGACCACAAATGCAGTGTTGCCACTCGCTCTTCCTCGAGCGTGAACATCCCCCCGCTCCGGACAGTCCCGGACTGTCCGCCAAATCAGTCTAAGGGGAGGCGAGAAAGAGTAGCGACCGCGCGCTTCAAAACAGAATCCCCAACTAGGACCTCGGCAAACCTGGGCACACCATCAGACCCTAGAGTAAGTTGGACAATGCGTCCGCGACGCCAACGTAAGGGTGGCAGGTTTGGGTCCTTCACTAACACGAGGTCTCCAACCCTCGGTGGGTTTGTCTTATCTGACCACTTAACGCGCTGTTGCAAAATGTGTAAATATTCAAGGTGCCAGCGGCGCCAGAAGCTCTGGGTAAGCTGCTGGAGCAACTCAAACCGCGAAAGGCGTCCGGGATTGATATCTCTATAAGGATACTCGGGCAGGGCGTTAAGTGGTCTGCCTATCAAGAAATGGCCCGGCGTGAGGGCCTGCAAATCGTTCGCGTCGGTAGACAACGGACATAACGGACGCGAGTTGAGAACCGCCTCAATCTTATGAAACACCGTCGCGAGTTCCTCAAACGTGAGAATAGTCTCCCCAATAACGCGGCGAAGGTGAGTCTTGGCGGCCTTTACAACAGATTCAAAAATCCCTCCCCAGTGAGGGCAAGACGGCGGGGAGTATCGCCATGTTACCCCCCTACGGGAGAGTGTGGATCCGATCTCAATATTATTTTTATCTAAAAATTCACAAACTTCTCTTATATGTCTATCAGTGCCCTTGAAGTTCGTCCCACAATCGGACCGAATTAGAGAAGGCAGTCCCCGGCGGGAGACAAATCTGCCTAACGCTGCTAAGAAAGCGTCCATGGTGAGCGCACTCACCACCTCCAAATGAACGGCTTTAGTGGCCAAACAAACAAACACACACAAGTAAGCCTTTTCAGTCTTAGCATTACGGAGTCGCGACGTTTTTATAGTGAACGGTCCCGCGAAATCAGTTCCAACTCCTAAGAAGGTCATCGATTCATTCACACGATCAGCAGGCAAATCACCCATTTGGGGCTGCATCGTCTCGGGGCGTAAACGATAGCAGGGCAGACATCGAAATATAACAGATCGGATTATTCTTCGCGCTGACAAAATCCAAAACTCCCGTTGGAGGAGCGCGGTCAATGCATTACATCCGGCATGAGCATTCTTCACATGGCGATCAATGATCAACAATCGCACCAATGGTCCGTCCTTGGGGAGCAACAGGGGATGACGTGATCTATAAGGCAAGTTAGCGTGCCTCAATCGGCCTCCTACACGCAACAATCCTTGATCATCCAGAAAGGGAGTCAAACGCACCAAGGGTCCCTTCAATTTGGACGTCCCGGTACGGAAAACCTTAAGTTCCGGTTCAAACGCTCTAGACTGGGTCATACGCACCCAATGCAGAAGAGCATCTTGGCGCTCCTGCGGTGAGAGGACCGGACACAAATCTTTGTCCTGAGGCCGTCGACAATTTCGAATAAATCTTCTTATCCAAGCGGTCACGCCGAGCAACTTGTCCAGAGAACTGTAGCGGTCTAATAAAAATTCCCGCTCTGGATCCGCCATAGTCTCGACAGCGTGAACACGCAAGCCCGGATTTGGTGCCTTCACCACAGCTGGTGTGGAAGGCCAAGACGGCTGTAACAACCATTCGGGACCCCACCACAGAGTGTGGTCAATAAGCTGAGGGGCTTCGCTGCCACGTGATGCACAGTCAGCAGGGTTTATTTCACCTGGCACGTGGCGCCAAATCAACGTGGCCTTCGAGGCCTGTATTTGGGATACCCGATTGGCCACAAATACTTCCAGGGAGTGGACGGAGTTCTTAATCCAACACAGGACAACCTGACTGTCGGACCAAGCAAAGAGCGACTCAAAGTCCACACTACGTCCCAGGGTGTCAACAACGTGGTTCATCAACCGAACCAGAAGAGTAGCTCCAGACAATTCCAACTTCGGAATCGTTAATTGAGTCCGAAGTGGAGCAACCTTACTCTTAGCAATTAGCAAGTGGAGCTTAACAGCTCCTCTATCATCGACCGTCCGGATATATACGACGGCTGCGTATCCACTCTCAGACGCGTCACAAAAGCCATGAAGGCTGGCCGTAAACCGTCCCTTAGGCAGTATATGTCTAGGGATACTAACACGGTTAATGTCGGGGAGAGACAACATGAAGGACTCCCAATCTCGCAGCAAACGGCCCGAGAGGGGCTCATCCCACGACACTTCGGCTGACCAAAGTTCCTGTAGGAAGCACTTCATCCAAAACACTACGGGACTAATCCAGCCATTTGGGTCAAAGGTACGAGCTACTGTGGACAAAACCAACCGTTTCGTCCAGACCTTGGGGCTTGGCAGCTCCAATCGATAGGTGAACGTGTCCTGGACAGGTCTGTATTGCACTCCCAAAACAGACAGTAAATCTGGAGTGTTGGCATTCTCAAAAATATGAGGCTCCTGCTGGTGGTCGTCTGGCAAGTCACACAAAAGCTGAGGTGAGTTGGACATCCACTTCCTCAGTTCATAACCACCAGCCCCGAGAAGAGCAATTAGTTCATCTCGCAAAATCAAGGCTTCCTCGACACTAGAGGAGCCCGTACAAATATCATCAACAAATGCATCCTCCTTGAGAACCAAGGATGCGCGAGGGTATCGTAACCGTTCACGTTCAGCGAGTTCCACAAGTGAGCGAATTGCCACAAAGGGGCTCGAACGCAAACCGTATGTATTGGTTTTCAGCTCGTAGACCAGCTCATGGGATCCCTGGGATCCTCCCTCCATAATATGAGCTGATATCGTCTATCGTCCGGGTGAATCACAGTCTGCCGAAACATCATCCGGATATCGGTCACAAAGACGACGGCATGGCGACGGAAGTTGGTCAATACATCACCCACCTCGTGGTGCAACTTCGGTCCAGCATGCAGACATTGATTCAGCGAAACTCCGGTAGACGTAGGAGCTGACCCATCAAAAACAACGCGTATCTTCCCGGTGGAAGGTTTCAAAACCGCGTGGTGAGGAAGAAAATTATGTTCCTCGTTTCGCCAGTCCAGTCGCGAGACCGACATGTGCCCCAGTTGCTCATATTCTCGCATGAAGTCGACATACTTCTGTTTGAGGTCGGAGTTCCTACTCATACGACGCTCCATGGACAGCAGCCGCTTCTCGGCCAACGGCCGGGAGCTGCCAAGTGAGGGGCGAACTGACAAAAAGGGCAAACGAGTGATCAGCCGTCCCGAGTGAAGGCGACCTGTATTGTTCTGGTAGAACAACTCACACTCCTCGTCCAAGGGGTTCACTCGCTTCACGGTAGGTGGCTCTTCCACCTCCCAAAACCGTTGAAGGACATCCGATAAGGTGGAGCTAACAGTTATGTAACTGTCCACCGATGGAGATGGTGGGTTATGCCTAACTGGTCCCATCACTACAAACCCAAGCGATGTGGATAAGGCTACCAGCCCACCCTTCTGTAACTCTCTCCTCTTCCCACAATACACGCGGCCTAGAACATCGGCACCGAGCAATAAGTGAATCGGACCGGTTCGGTGGAAGGAAGGGTCAGCCAAGGTCAATCCTGATGTCGCATCAACGACAGCGCGCGAAACGTGCTGTTGCGGAAGCTGACCAACAACCTTCTCATAAACAATCGCGGTAGCGCCAATTTTGGGCGCTGAAGAGAAGTGGGGGGAGAAGGAGAACAAAACCTGACCGATCGGATCCGGGATCCGCAGGTCTCCGATTCCTCGTACCGATTCAAGGTATGGAGATGTGTTCAAACTCAACTGCCGGACCAGCCAGCTGGAGGCAATGCAACCCTGAGCTCCCGTATCCAAAAGGGCGCGAACTAAAACAAAGGTGCCCCTCGGGCCCCACACCTGTACGGAGGCTGTTGGTAACAGCACCTGCTCCTGTGGGGGGGTTGCAGCCGACAGTTGGTTTAATGAAAATCCCCCCGCATTCCCCGCAACGGGGGGGAAGGGGGGTCCGAAGAAAAATGCGTGCGCGGCGGAGGAATAGGGCGCTCAAGGCGCTCGAGCGGGTCCCAATCCGGCACGTACTGGCCCCGATCAAAGCGGCATCGGGGGGCCGGGCGGTGCCCATGATGGGCGAAAGTTGGGGGAGCCCGTGACAAACGAGGTCTCTCCATCATAGGGGGAGAGAAGCGTATCGGCTCCCGGCGTGGCTCCCTAATTACCGCGGCCCAATCCCGCGGTGGCGCCTCATAAGCGGCGCGTCGATCCCCCCCGCCCGTAGGGGGGGTGGGGCGCCCAATCCTCTCACTGGAGGGGGGGCGCCTGTCCAATCTCCGCGGAGGGGTGGCACGCCCCTCCGATCTCCTCGGAGAGGTGGGTGACCTAGGAGGGCCCCCGCCCGTGTGCGAGTCCCTCTCTCTCACCACCTCACGAGTGTTTCTATTGTTGAAGCACAAAAGGGGGTGATGGGCCCCTCCACAACAGTGGCAATCTCGTGGGTGGGGGCAAGCCGATGCCATATGGGCCCCCAGGCAGCGGTAGCACCAATTCCGCTGCTTGGCCATATTCCTACGCCCCTCGGTGCGTAGGCCAACAAATTTGGGACAGGCCGGCAAACGATGGCCATCCCGCTTGCAACACTTGCAAGGCATCGGCCTCTCCCTGTGTGGAGAGTTCTGCCGCACTGCAGTATACTGCTTGTACGGGCGGCGCTCTCTCCGTGGCGCTGCCCGGGTCGCCTCATAGCGACCTGTACTCGGTCCCGGCATAGGAGCCAGATCCAAGTGGTCGGTCATCCGACACTCATCCTCCAAAAATCTGAGGAGATCCGAGAAGGGGGGGAGGTACGAGGCACTATTGCCCCCGTACCTTTGTTCGAAGCGTCCCTTCATCTCCATGGGAAGCTTATCGAGGATGAGGTGGAGCAAAATAAAGGACCACTGGTCCACCGGTAGATCAAGTCGTTTGAGCGCGTTAATAGCGCTCAGCAGCGGGTTCAAAATCTCCTTCCTCAATGAGGAGACCCGCGATGCTCGTGGCAGCCCTAAAATGGCAGCCACATGTGTGTCCGCTAGCAAGCGAACATTCTGATACCGGGCGGTCAACAACGCCCTTGCAATATCATAACTGTCATCATTGACAGGTAGATGCTGGACAAGTACACCAGCCTCTCCACGTAAGGCAGAGAGCAAATAGGCCAATTTCTGGCTAGGGAACAGGTCCTCCCTCGAGTGGACCAGGCTATCAAAGAGGTTAATGAACCCCATCCAAGCAGCCAAGTTCCCATCAAAGGTTGGGATGTCTAAAGTGGGCAGTCTGCCCAGCAAGCCGGCCGGGGTAGGCTTGACCTCCCCGGGCGTGCACGACTCACCCCTCCGGGCGGATAGGATTGCCTGAGCCTTGTTTATAATCACATCCGCCTGTTCAAAACACTGATCATAATCGGCATTAAATTGGTCGACTGCCCGCAACTCAGCGGCACCCTCGGCTGGGTGGTCGAGCAAATATTGTTGATGAAGAACGAAAAGCTGCTCCAATTCCTTCAAGCGAGCAGGTACTCCCTCATGCCGAATTAACAAAGCCTGTTCTCGGTCTGGTCGGTCTACCAAAGCGACGGCACTAGCAAACCATCTCAAAATCTTTTGTGCACCCGCGCGGGCACCACTAAGCGGGCTGACTGGCGGGACCATTTTGCACCAAAATTAATAAACACTATAATAATACACGGACAAACAGACCGACAACCGCAGACAATAAAACAGATCGGGAGGAACTTCAAAGGCAGAACAAAATATATAAACAAACCAAAATCAAGTATAAATGCTAGAACTTAACTAGAACAACAAGGCATTTAACAACAGAATTTTTCAAACAAATTAAATTCAAGTATTAAGTCAATAACTTAACAAACATAATATTCAAAGGCAAACAAAACAAAATCAAATGTAAATGCTAAAACTTAACACAGCAATATAGTGTATTACAACAACAGCAAAGTCATTTAGCAGCAAAATCTGTTAAACAAATTAAATTCAAGTATAAATTTACACTTAACAAACAAAATATTCAAGGGCAAAACAAAGATATGAAAAAACAAACCAAAATTTAAATATAGGTAAATGCTAGAACTTAACTAGAACAACAAAAGACATTTAACCCCAATTTTTCATATACAATGACAATTAGTTAAGGAGATCGGTCCACAAATGAGCTGGTAGTCGGTTTAAAATCAGCAATCAAAACCAATTAATATGTATTGCCCGTTTGGACAACCAACAAGATTACAATATTAATTGTACAATACTAATCAAATGCTCAAATCTAAGAACCACGCTCTGCTACCAAGAGATGGTGGTGCCCCAAGTAGACTCCACCACGTCGGCGTTTCACCGAATAAGGAATTTTGGGTTGATTGCTGATTACTAACAGCTCATAGAAAGGATTGTGGCTTACCCCGAGTCCTATTGTCTCCGTCCGTCTCCTCCGTAGCCGGTGGACTTCCTGAGCTAGCTCGAAGGATGTCGCGGCTCCTGAAGATCTGCAGTGGATCCACCGGTGGAGACCGGAGCACTACAAATGCCTAATAGCCAAATGAACATTCGCTGCGATCTGAACCCCAGAGACTACATCGAATCCGTCATAACTACTGCCTCACGGAAACTCGGTGTCCTGAACAAGGTGCGTAGGTATTTTGCGCCGGACCAACTATGCTTGTATAAAACTCAGGTTAGGTCTTGCGTGGAATATTGCTCGCACCTTTGGGACGGCTCCGCTCAGTACCTCCTCGATGCTCTGGACAGATTGCAGCGTCGCGCTATTCGCATAATTGGCGATGTAGAGGCAACTAACACCCTCGAGCCTCTACAACTTCGTCGTGACATCGCCTCTCTTAGCGCCTTTTACCGAATGTTCCATGGGGAATGCTCTGAGGAGCTCTTTAACCTTATCCCTCCCTCTCCATTCCTTAACAGAAACACGCGTAAGGGCCTTCGGAGTCATCCGTACACTGTGTCCTCCTTTTCACACCGTACCAAGAAATTCCAAGATTCCTTCTTCTGTCGTTCATCCCACACTTGGAATTCTCTACCTGCGCACGTGTTTCCTCCATCCTACAACATGGGTTCCTTCAAAAGAGGCGTGAAAAAGCATCTTTTGGGCCGGCAAGGGGCGGGCAGGTAGGAGAGTGGATGTCGTCCCTACTCTATCTGTCAACTCATTTGGGCCTCTTTCACCGCTTAACATCAGGCGGGAGGAGGTCATTTGCCGGGCCATCCATAAAAAAAAAAAAAAAAAAAAAAAAAAATAGGCCACCACGACTCACACACGCGATTTCGCACAACACAAAGCGGGCTTTCGCACCCCGATATTAGGTGCGCCGCGCAAATCACTATTTGCTTGAATATTGTATATTATATTTTATTCCGGCCTGCCATAACCTCTAAGCATGTCAGACATTTCGACTCGACTCAACTGACATATCACATGCGGCCGGCCGCCAAAAAAGCTGTCACTGCACAGACCACAAATGCAGTGTTGCCACTCGCTCTTCCTCGAGCGTGAACAACTGTTAACCGCCAACCGGAAATTGTACCATACACAAAACCATACAGTCGAAATCTTACTGTAGCTTAAACATGATGAGACTGGTGGGCGGTTAAATTGTACCGGTGAGTTAAACGGATTGCTCCGATACTAATACCTATTATTAGGATTAGGATAAACAATTTACTCACATCATTAATAGTTGAGCATTGAGCTTGCATTTGAGCTTTTGTTTTAAAGTACAATTCCAAATTGAAGACTTGTTAGCATATCTGTTTCACATATTGGTGTCCTCTAAATAATAGTATTTTGCCGCGTTTGCGATATATAAATTTTATTTCCGTTGTCATTATGCAGTTCAAATACAAAATATTGCATACGAACTATCTGTTGCAGCAAAGATATTTGAAAGAGAGATGACATCCCATTTTATCGTATTTTGTTTTATGACGTAAAAGTGGCAAATGAGATATTATATTAATAGGTCTAATAGTATGTAAAGAGATTGAATCTGTTGGAATGTAATCCCAGTCTCCTTTAGTTTGTTCACGTTAGTTTTAATAAACAGTTGACTTATAGTATTATTTGTCATTTTAATATCAATATTTTATCGATAATTAATTCCAACCTTAACGCAGTGGGTACACGGGTAAACAGGAATTACCCCTACACCCACTGGTGGGTGAAGCCAGTGGGTGCACGGGTCGCGGACGTGAGTGAGGTACGCCGTAGGCTGCGTGCGTGCATACGTAACAATGGCAGACAATTTCAACAGGACTTATAAATCTTTTTATTTATGTTGGTTTGTTGTTTAGTATTTTTTAGTCTTTTGTGTATTAAAATGCAATTTCCTTTATTTCTACTTCGTACTTTTGCCTTTCCCAGACAATTTTTATTCAAAGTTGAAATTATGAATTTTGACCTACAGCGCAACTTTTTGCTAATTTCTGTAAAAACTACTAATAAAAGTAAATAATATTTTTACCTTTTTTAAAAGCTTATGAAACCAGCAAGTAACTAGTTTTTACGCCAACTGTCATACATTTTTATTCAATAATTGACGTCGATTTTCAGAAAGATAAAAAATTAATCGACTTAATTGTCAATAAAGACCTCTTATTTCCAAAATTATGTAAGTTTTTGACAACAATTTTAATTTAAATTAACTGCACATTTTTCAGCTTTCCGCAATTAATCAATTTGTCATTGTAAATGGTGTAGTTTTTTTATTTTTATTTTTTGGTAACAAGTCGGAAAAAATCTCAAAAATTTTAAAACCGTCGTAGCTCGATAACCAACTGTTTTTGACCCCTGGTTAATTGGTCTTTTTTTGTTGCTTATGACCTGTACTATAACCCCTTTCAAGGAATACGTCGACTTTTACTGTCACCCTGTATACGTTATCTACACACCGAAATCTCCAAACATATGCCCAGAAACCATTGGCAACGATTTATTCAGCTATTACAATTTATAGGACCTAATTTTTAAATCATTCGTCAACTTAATTCTATTGGTTTTCGTTTCGTTTTCGATAAAAATTATTAGAATATTACGAGTTATACTTATTAATTTAAAAAAAAATCGCCCCACCCTAGAAATTTCTCCTGTGTCGTGGGTGCAGTTACAAACATAGAATATCACATGCACATACTCGTACGCCCAGACCGGAATTTTCTGTAGGCCATACAAAATATTTGTCCCGTATCTACGAGAATCGAGCTCGCGACCCCTTGCGCAGTAGGCGATCACTCGACCACAGAATAAATAATAGTACTAAAGTACAGAAGGATCACTCTCGAAGAAAAGCCAAGTTTAGGCAGGGGTTCACTCCGCAGTTTAGGTACGTTTGGCCGGCGGACCGACCGGGCGGTATGTGGCAAAAGGTTGCCGCTCGGCTCGCACGCTGGCAGCGTCGCTCGTAGCGTCGGATAGGAGGCAAACGAGCAAACGTATCACCTGATGGTAAGTGATTACCGTCGCCCATGGACACCCGCAACCCCAGAGGAGCTACGCTCTTTAGTAGGAATACGCTCTTTTCTTGAAAGTTTGAAGGTCGTATCGGTCCGGAAATACCGAAGGCGACAATTTATTTCAAAGTTTAACTGTACGAGGCAGGAAACTGCGAGAAAAACGCACAGTTGTGGACTGCCAACCATCTAAGTGATAGGCATGGATTTTTTGTCGCGTGGAACGATGGCGGAAAGAGGCGGCAGGTATGAGACCGAACAATTCCTCGGAGCATTCCCCGTAATATATGCGATAGAAGATGCATAGTGAGGCGACATCTCTACGCAGCGCCAAGGTATCAAGCCGATTACAAATTTCCTGGCAGTCGACGATTCGAGTCGCTCTCCGCTGAATGCGGTCCAGTGGGAGAAGGTGGTATTGGGGCGCCCCTGCCCAAAGATGAGAACAGTATTCCATATGAGGCCGAACCTGCGCCTTGTAAAGCTGTAGGCGGTGCGCTGGACTGAAATACCGGATATATACCGGATATAGACAATACTGGACTGGATATGAAATATAGTAGGAATCGGACTTTTTCCCAAGTACTACATAGTGCTTTAAACTACACCCGTGAGGAATATACAAAAACGTGTTTGATTGAAATTGTTTATAGACTTATATTAGTATGAAAATATGTATTATTACATTTGTATGGGTGTCATCTCAATATCACTTCCACTACTAGAATTCGACATTTTAACTTTTATTACATAATAAACTCACTTCGTAATAAAAAAATACGATAAATAAATTCACAGATTTGATGAAAAATTCGGTCTTCTTTTCTTTTTTTATGATAACACAGAGATCTGAGAACATACAGTCATCTTACAGCGGCGCGGCAAAATTCAGCGCAGGTCGTGATGAGTGGAGGAGCGCGTTCCCCCGCCCCCACCCCGCGGAGGCTCTAACAAGTTAGAAATGGAATTTAGTATAACTTTTCCTCCCGCTAAAACACAATAGAAATGGATTTTCATATAACTTTTCCTTCCACTTATTTAGGTCGTAGAAAAGACTAACTTTCTCTTTCACTTATGAGGGAATAATGACTGCTGTTCCGATAAGGTGTAGTATAAAGGGTACCCAACACATAATATCGGTTGCTACTCGCGCTTCCCTCTTCGGCAAAGATTTAGATATTGAGCCAAAATCAAAGTATCAAAATAAAAACAGAATTCAAAAAGATTTAAGACAGTTTGTTTCCCGTCGATTGATATTTGATTCCTCAGTTTAATAAAGTGATTCGCAATTACTTCGAAAGATTGAAATTGCTTTAGGTAGGTATAGGCAACCGATCAATATCTAGATATTTGATCTACTGCGACACTAACGCTCGCTCAGTCAGATAGCCAAAATTGTTTTTGCTTTTCGCTAAATTTAACAGAACAAGCTTACTTAACCTTTAATGAGTATTAGAAGTCGTTAAAAACTTCCGAATGAGTTTCATTTTCGTCCATCGAGCAATTGAATGAATTGTGCAAAAAAACTTCCAGCAAGAATTTGGAGAACAATATCATCATTTTAATTATGGTACAATTATTAGGCGACATGATTTAGGTGATCAGCATTTGTAATGGCAATTTCAAATAGTCATAAAACCATAATATTGACGTTAATTAACCATACGTGAATCTGTTTCTTTTTATTATATCATTTGTAGTCGAATTCTAATTACAAATTTCATAATAAGAAGAAAAAAGACAAAAACAGCCTCCCAACCATGATCGTTCAAAACAATATTAAAACTGCACAAGGAGTGAGATGGCGCTAATAAGCAGCATGAACGGTGTCTCTGTTTTAACCTTTACGATACTACAAGTATGGGTAAAATAGACAACACTTGTCGACTTTACTGAGTTAGACTGTACGGCACGGTCACACCCCGGACACTCCATACAACGTTCGCAAATCAATTACCTATTACTACTACTTAAACAAATGACGTTCGTACACGCGCAAATGTGTGCGTGGAATCTAGTAGGGCTGAGTGCGCGGTTATCAATCGAAATGACGTGGGAAGTGCAGCGACTCCCTTCTCTTTCACCCGCATAGCGCTGTCTCTGTTATCGCCCGGCGCTCGTGTCTACTCGTCCGAGCGATCGCGCGCGCCCTTGTTTACGTGTCAGTGATGTCTACAACGAAGTGCCGGGTAGGACGAGGTATTTGAAATGAGTGCGGGGAGGTGAGTGGCCGTTCTGTACGTAGTACTATTATCTATTCTGTGGCACGGTCTTAAAGTGTGATTACTATCCTGGCAGTCGCTGCTCCGCAGTTGCGGATCGGCAGCAGCTGCACAGCTGCACATCCGATCATTCCCATCAAAGCAGCTGAATCGCGTCGCGCGCCACAGATTAGATAATAATTATTGCACAACGCAGCTTAGCCACCATGATCGGAAATCTCTAGGCATAGAAATGACTGCTACTTTTCGTCCATTTTCATTGAATGTAATAATGATTTTAGGTTTTCCAAATTCTTGTTTGCGAAAAAAAATGGTTCTTATAGGATCTCCTTTACGCTTGGAAATTCCCCTAACTTTTAAAATCATAATTCCTTCATTTCAGAGTACACTCCAGTGCTGTCGCGCTCTTCGAAACTTTAAATGAATAGATGCGATATGCAAAATACTCACGTTCCCATTATGCAGTATCTCGTAGCCGCCAGGTTTGCATTCGTGACTGCGGACTATGAAGCTTAATTTGTTCTTCTGCAGGAAAGATGATGTGACGTCCGGACCGAAGTACGTGCCGGCGCCTCGTAGTGCGTTCGCCACGCAGCCCCCCGTACACTGGGGGTCCGACCACAAAATATCGAACACCTGTTGGGAGTTAAAATTCTATTGTGAATTATGAATTTTTGCTTACTGTATGTAATTTCGTCCAACTTAAAAGACAGGATAGCTCTAACGATTATTGATCTCAATACTTTTTATTTCGAATCAAATAGTTTGTAATTATTTGTTACTTTTGTAAGTTTCCAGCAGTTGGCGGTGTGAGTTGATTTATTTGGTTATCTAAGTTAGGTAACCTTCTAGTAGATGGCGTAGTCCATCCCATGTTATATAAATGTTTATGTTTACGACAGATGTATGTATTGTGTTGTTATTATACTATTTTGTTATGTATCGTTTTATATTGAAACGTTTTTATCTTTATTAGTGAACTAGCTGTGCCCGCGAACTACGTTTCGCCATAATATTTTTTTCCTATATTGCAACATTTTTCATTAATGCTCAGCTTCTATGAGTTGTAGCGGGTTGTTATATAGCCTAAAGCCTTCCTCGAAAAATGGACTATCCAACACAAAAATAATTTTTCAATTTGAATCAGTAGTTCCTGAGATTAGCGCGTTCAACCAAACAAACAAACAAATTCTTCAGCTTTATAATATTAGTAAGTATAGTAAGTATAGAGTAAAAATTCTAATGTGAGTAATGAATTTTTGCTTACTGTATGTAATTTCGTCCAACTTAAAAGACAGGATAGCGTTATCGATTTATTGATCTCAATATTTTTTATTTCGAATCAAATAGTTTGTAATTAGTTATTTGTTACTTTCATAAGTTTCCAGCAGATGGCGGTGTGAGCTGATTTATCGACACAACATTTGGTTATCTAGGTCAGGTAACCTTCTAGTAGATGGCGTTGTGTTTAGATTTCTTTAGGATACAGTCCATCCCACGTTATATTTAATGTTTATGTTTACGACACATGTACGTATTGTGTTGTAATTATACTATTTTGTTAACTATCGTTTTATATTAAAACGTTTTTATCTTTATTAGTAAATATTTTTTTATATTTATTTGACTAGTGTACATTATCAAGCTTAGTATAACATTAATCCAACGTACTACAACTACTAAGCCAATGCCACGTGTGGCTGGGTCTGCTATTCTTATTGAATTAATATAAAAATCTCGCGTGACTATGTTTGTCCGGGATAAACTCCAAAACTTTATAACCGCTTTTGATGAATTTTGGCCTACTGTAGGTATATAATTTCGACCAATTAAAGAATAGGATAGTTTTTATCTCGATAATTCCCCTTAATACTTATTATTTCCAATTAAATGGTTTGTTATTAAATTACGAACTGATATATTAAATTACGAACTGATAAAGTCCATAAATTACGAACTGATGATGGTGTGAGTTAATTTATCGAAACACTTGGTTATCTAAGTCGGGTACCTGATCATCCAGTATATGACGTTGTTTCGATTTCTCTATGCTACATTCTATACCACGTCATACCGGGTGTAAGTGACGGTGTCCCATTTCTTTTAACAGTAAGTTCAGACCAATGTTATTATTTGTTTACCGATGTTTATTTTTCCCGGAGAATTTTTCCCGGAGAAGCTTTTAAAGCGAAAAAAAGGAGTTTACATTTTTAATTTTTATTCATGTTACGCAATGTATGGCGCGCTGGTATTTTTATTTTTATTGGTTTTACCGGTGTGAGCGACACCAGTGCCACAGAAGATATGATAATACTCCGCCGGTGCGCTGACGTTCGATGACCCAAACAGCTGATTCCGGCGCATATGATGGAAATGTAATACGATTTACATTGTGAAGTTTATTTTTTTTGAAATTATTGTTTTTTTTTTACAGAATATTACACCAGAAAATTTAGAAAAAAAAATCGTAAAATGTATGAATTTTCCGCGACAAAATTTCAGTAATTTTCAATTAGGAATCATAGTCTGACTGAACTCACTGTTAAAAAACGGGACACCGTCACTTACACCTGATCACCCGGTATGTTTATGTTGACAACCTAACTGAGTTTCTTAAATGTTTTGTGTATAAGTATAATAATATTTTGAATATATTAGGAAGCTTAGAATAACATAGATCTAACGTAGGTACTATAACTATACTGAGCCACAGCATCGCGTGGCCGGGTCAGCTTGATGTCCTAAAGCAATATTTTAAGTTATACGAGAAGAGCAAATCCGAGTACTTTTAATGATAAACGGCAGTACTCTGATGAAGTAAAACATCAAAGCGTATCTTAATCAACCGAAAAGGAGCGAATCTATAAGAGTACCTTTAAAAATTTTAACTGGTATTTTGTTAATGATATAAAACAGGTAAGTAAGTATTTGTGTTCTGGAATATATATTTACTCGTATTATACTTTAAAGTTAACTCCTACGTGTATAAATTAAAGGCTAAAATATTCGTCAATGGTGCCAAAAGTATGTACCTCTGATTGATGCTACTACTACCTAAACTTGTACTATCACTGCCTTAAAATCATTCGATAAATAGCGTACTTTTCTGTCATCCGAACGCAGTCTTAAATGTCGTCGTCGCTTTTAAGGAGACATTTATATAGCAAATATGGAATTAAATCACATACTAACTTCCCCGCGAATAAGTTAACATCAAAACATTACTGATAATGATCTTAATACACGCTTTATACGTATCGGATACTAAAAGAAAACACGAACAAAGGCAGCATTAATTAAACATTAATTAACCTGCAAAGGTTTCGATTAAATTATTCAGAAGCGAAGGACATTAGCAACGAATATTAAAGGCGAAAGGAAGAAGCTTGCGAATATTTTATTGTAAGACTTTGGGTATTAAATATAATTTCATACAAAACATTTCTTTCTTCTAAATTTTAATAAGGGGATATAAAGGACTGTCTTCCTGATTACTATTTTCAGTCGCGCCTTTTGTTAAATAGCATGGATTTCAAATAAAGTATCTATAAAATATTTTAAATAATTGTAAATTGTACTAAAGTGCCAAAAAATAAAAGTTGAAATATATTTCATTGCACTGTGTAGTTATCTACGTTTTCCTTATTTAGCCTTATTTTTTGTCAATGAGATTAGCTTTAAGACTATTTGTGACAGTGCATATAAATAATTAAATTGGGCAGAAGAACGCTATCGTATCTACCTATCGTTATTTTTTTTACTTTTTGTATAGGTATCGATGAAACACGTAACATGTGTAAAAATGTAACAAAGAGATTAAATTATTTACAATGTTACATCATTCGAGCAGTTGTTCAATGTTGAATCAAAAGAACTGCGAATTGTGTTACGGGAAGTGGATGGAAGTCGATGTAATTGTTCGCAAAAAAGCGATGGGTTCCCTAAACCGGATATGTTACAAATAATGAGTGTCCGCGGTAAATTTTCCTCCTTATTATAATTTAGCCCTATGGAAGCTGATATAATGTTTGTAATAACCGAAGCAATTTTTGTATTTTGAGCACAGTACTCGTAAAAGTAAAATTATAATGCTATATAACAAAAGTACTACTATTCTGGTAACACATTTCCAGCTCAGTAAGGTTATTGCACACAATATATTAAAGTCAATTGTAGGTATAAATTATTATCGGAAAACACAGTACCAGTGTGCGGAAATTACGTAAGTCAAGGAATGGTCTTATGTCATTCCCATGCGTGGCTTTTCTATTCTGAACACGTTCTCTCGTTCGACGTAGATACAATGTTGTTTTCAACGAAAGGTTTGCAGTTTCCTTGAGAAAATGTAATTTATTAACATTGACTAATAATAATAATAATAATAAAGTTTCAAGAAGCCCTAGAACACGGTTCGCTTCCCACTTTTATGACCACCGGTACCACCTTCTTGCTCCACAAGTCTGGAAGTACCACGGAGCCAAAGAATTATAGACCGATCACATGCTTACCTACCATCTACAAGCTCCTTACATCCATTCTGACTAAAAAAATTAACACACACATCGTGTCAAACAACATTTTGGCCTCTACTCAGAATGGATGTAAGGCTGGGTCCCGTGGTACGAAGGAGCTCCTCTTAATAGACATGACCATTAGCCAACAGGTCAGGCGGAGCAGGGGATCTCTCTCTGCTGCATGGATTGACTACAAGAAGGCCTATGATTCGGTGCCGCATTCGTGGTTGGAGAGGATTTTAGAGTTGTATAAAATTAATGCAACTCTGAAATCCTTTTTAAGTAACTGTATGCGACAGTGGACCACAGCCCTTCGTCAACCATGTGGTGGCGACAGTCCCCCTGATCCACAAGACTTGATTAAAATAGAGAGAGGTATTTTCCAGGGTGACAGTTTGAGTCCCTTGTGGTTCTGCCTAGCACTGAATCCTCTCAGCACTCTGCTGAAGGACTCAGGTCTAGGCTGTCGGCTCCGGAGACAGGGTGAAGTCATTAGTCATCTGCTGTACATGGACGACCTCAAGTTGTTTGCACCGAAACACCAAGATTTGGTGGAGCTGCTGAAAATCACACAGATTTTTAGCAATGCTATCAAAATGGAGTTCGGTCTAGACAAATGTGCGGTCTTACATGTACAGCGGGGGAAAGTTGTGAATTCACCGAATGTGCAACTCCCCGAGACAATGACACTCAGATCTCTCTCCGATGCCGACACATACAAATATCTTGGTATGGCTCAGTCTTTGGGAATATCAGTAGAGGACGTCAAGAAATCGGTGAAGGCACGCTTCTTCTGTCGCCTAGCAAAGGTACTTAACAGTCTTTTGTCTGGCGGCAATAAGGTGCGTGCCTTCAACGGTTGGGTGATGCCTCTATTGATATACTCCTTTGGCATACTGAGATGGACTCAAACTGAGCTGGACGCCCTGGACAGAAGAGTCCGTCAACTGCTCACAACACATCGCATGCTCCACCCTCGCTCGTCTGTTATGAGACTGTACATTCCACGGAAGTGGGGAGGTCGTGGCTTTCTAAACGCCAAGAACCTCCACAACCGTGAAGTGTGCAGCCTCAGGAATTACTTCCTTAACAACGAATGCAGGATGCATCGTGATGTTGTGGCAGTTGACAAAGGACTTACCCCTCTATCCATGGCAATCGAGAACTGGCGCAAACCATCGGTGCTCAACGTTGAAGACCGCAAGGAAGTATGGAGGGGCAAGGAGCTACACGGGAGGTTTTATCGGGCCTTGACTGGACCCGATGTAGACCTGCCCGCTTCGGTAAACTGGCTGCGCTTCGGGGACCTTTTTGGGGAAACCGAGGGTTTTGCCTGTGCAATTGCAGACGAAGTAATGATGACGAACAACTATAGAAAATATATCCTGAAGGACGGTACAGTTGACATCTGTCGAGCATGCCGCCGTCCCGGAGAGTCACTCAGGCATATTATCTCTGGTTGTTCTCATCTCGCTAACGGCGAGTATTTGCACAGACACAACCTAGTGGCCAGGATCATCCATCAGCAACTTGCCATTCGATACGGCCTTGTCGAGACTGAGACGCCGTACTATAAGTACGCACCAGTGCCGGTTCTTGAAAATGGTCGTGCGTTGCTCTATTGGGACCGCTCTATCATCACGGACAGGAATATTGCTTGCAATAAGCCTGATATCGTGGTGGTCGACTGGTCCCAACGCCGAGCAATGCTCGTCGATATCACTGTCCCTCATGATGAGAATCTCGTGAAAGCTGAGAAGGACAAAGTCAGCAAGTACCTTGACTTGGCTCACGAGGTGACCGCCATGTGGGATGTTGACTCGACGATCATTGTTCCGATAGTAGTTTCTGCGAACGGTTTAATAGCGAAGAGTCTCGACCGACATCTTAAGGGGCTCTCGCTTGACGGGTGGATCAAGGGCCAGATACAGAAGGCGGTGATTCTTGACACGGCACGTATCGTTCGGAGATTCCTCTCCCTGTAGCCCTAACCACCGGTAGCTTGGGCCATGCTCCGCTGCCAGTGGAACCCTAGATTAAAGTTTTTTATAATATTTGTGTTTTTATATCTATATATTGTAAAAAACTTAAATTTAAGATGCTTTTTTGAATAAATGTATAATAATAATAATAATAATTTTATTTGTCAGAAACATGGTATACATTAATATATACAAAAAATCTATATATATAATGCAGGTCTTAAAATCATATTGCTCAACATGTTTTTACCGTGGTGGCATACAAATATTATAGGTATTAATTAAAAATATGTAGCATGCACATTACTGTCAATTATATTTCATTTGTATTAAATTTAATTATTTTATTTCGTATTAATTTGATTCCTATAAATTATATTCATTATATTATACAATTATCTTTCTCATTTTTCAAAAAAAAAATAATTAACAATTCCTACATTACCAGGTACTTAGTTACTATAAAATATTTTATCTTTCATAATAATAAGCCTTAGCTTACAATTTTTGTCACAAATATCAAACCCATTGTTGCCAAATTATAATTCATTATTATTATGTTCACTAATCTAATATTTACTTTAACAATAACAATAAAATAAAACAATAATAATTCAGAAATTAATACATTATGCAAATCATCGTTAAAATACATTAAATACACATGTTATACTTTAATAATTACATTTATACATTTTATATCACATCGTTATTATAACAGTCATATATTTTATTTCATGTCATTTATATTAGAAAATAAAAATAAATTCATATACCTTCTTGGGTTTTTTTTTTACTACCTACAATTTTTTAACATCGTTCTGTCAAGAAGTCATTAATATTGTAATAACATTTCTCCAATAAATATAGTTTCAATTTCTTTTTAAATAGTGCCATGTTAAGTTCTTTTATGCTCTTTGGTAGTTTATTGTATATTTTTGGTCCCATTACAAATATATTTTTACGCATTAATCCCGTATTAACCTGAGGTGTACATAGCCTAATTTTATCCCTCTGGTTACGCTTACTGACATCTGACACTCTTGCAAATAATTTAGGATTCATTTTAACATAAACTGCAACCTCAAATATATACAAAGAAGGCAAAGTCAAAGAAGGCAAAGGCAAAGTCAAGACTAATGTCACCTATTAGTTAATCATGGCCAAATATCAAATACCTATATAACATAATTACCATTGCTTTTTAATCTCGGGGAAACTGTCAATCATTTGAGTTATTATACGTATAGTCTGTCAACTTCAAAATACAACTTTTTTAAAGTTTTCTCTTTTTGTTCACTTTTTTTTATTTTACTTATAACAAAATAACAATTCCCAATGAATCATAAACATCCAAGTATATTATCGCATTCGTTGTTAATTATAATTCCAATAAAAAACTAAGAAACAGTCGAACATTTAGCAATATTAGTCGATATTTCACACAACCGAATTCTACAATCTACAAAAAATCCATAATTTGTTTTTATTTTCAAAAGAAAGTAAGTAAATATATGATTCATGGTTAACAAATGACAAGAATAATGTTCCTCTGAAATCAAAGAGAGAGAGAGAAATTCGAGAATATTTTGTTTGTTCATTTCTGTGGAGTTATTAGAGAGACAAGTTTTCGCTTTTACGTAACAAAGTGGCTATTCTAGCGAACACGTTTCTTCGACGGGTAGACAGGGATAGTACAATTTTATTTAATAGCGATGGTCTGCAAAATGCGAAGAATTTAAAAATCTATGTTTGTCGTATAATGTACAATTATAATATGTAGATAACGATGAAGAGACGTATACTCGGAGAATCTTTTCGCATTGAAATCTGGGATCTATGATAACTTTTACAGATTTTATCCTTATTTTTTCCCACTTTAAAATGGCTATGCTGAGAGGCGTCGGTGGCGCTGTGGACTCGGCACTTGCCTTCCAATCGGGGGGTCGGGGTTCGAGACCCGCCATGTACCAATGTGTTTTTCGTTTCGAATTTCATATGTACATTTGTCTGACGCTCCTACGGTGAAGGAAAACATCGTGAGGCAACCTGCATACATTTGTGAAGAAATTCAATGATGTATGTGAAGTCGACCAATCCGCACTGGGCCAGCGTGGTTGACTAAGGCCTAATCACCCTAACATAGGGTAGGCTCGAACCCCTCGGTGGGGACGTATATGAGCTGTGATGATGATGATGATGATGCTGAGAGGCATAATGATATGCCAGCTAGCACAATAAGTGGAAATGCAAGGGAAACATTGTTAGAATCTTAGGTATCGACTGGCGATCCAAAACTATCAAATGGACAGAAAATATTATAAAATTAGCAAAAACTCTTTGATTTCATACAAAGCTAGACCACGATAGAAAGCAATCTAGGCAGGAGTTCATTGTTTAACATGATCATAGATAAACGAGTATGTTGGTAGCGTCATTAATACTACCTTAAGATGACTGTAAATAAGACATGACATAATGGCCATGTCGTGCTTACAGTTTAAAACACAAAATTATTTACCAATTGTACTTACGAGTATATGCAATACAGCAATTTAAAGCACAATGTAAATGAAAATATTGAAACTATTCCCAAACTACTAAGCTGATAAAATTCAAGTCATGGCCCATCTGTGAAACTTCAGATTATACAAAGGCTCAGTCTTGGCCCGACCAATTTTATGACTTGCACAACTTTTTAGTACGTATTGAAAATATTACGATGTATGCTGTGCATGAAGTTATTGGTAGGACGTGAGCTTCCATATGTTATGTCACGAGAAATAAAATTTTACTGATCGAAATGCTATAACAACATATTTATTGTAACCATAACGCGCGAGAAACAGCAAACCGATTGCGATGTATCACATATTATTTGGCTTGTACAGTCGGCTTCAAAAGTAGATAAACATTTTAGTACCATGTCACATCAACTATTAACAATGTAATATAGGTGTAAGCATACTAAATAAAAGGATTTATTGGTGTGACATGGTACTAAAATATCCATCTACTTCTGAAGTCGACCGTAAAATATAGATACTTAGAATAATAAGTTTTAATGTCTAAAGCCATAACGGTACCTTCAATATGTTTTAACAAGAAAAAAGCGACATGTGGCTTATTCACCTTGACAAGAACCACATGTTACTGGGTCAACAATTTATAAACATTTGATATGATAACTGTGTGTTCAGGGCATTAAGAGTTTGAATTAACTTTAAAAATGTAATAAAACGCAATAAACTGGCGGTAAATGACAGATCCACCATTACATAACCGTAAATTAAGCATTTCTCTTTTTAACTTTAAATAGTTAATATTCTAATAATCCGCGTTTGAAATAAAAAATTTAAGTAAAAAAAGTTTTCGACTTTTCTTACTTATCATTATCTAGGCTTCTCGCTACAATCTGCACACCGGAAATCTGTTCAAGTCTTATCTTATTTTAGAGTGGGTATGGGGGGCGGCACAAACATTGAGCCTTCGCACTTCGGCCCACCATGGATTTTTTATGCCTCCCCAGATTTTAGTCCATAAAGCCATCGCTACCTATGGTCCCGTCTATCGTGCCCATAAGCTCAACGATGTCCTTCGGTGTTATAGCTTTGTAATCTTTCGGTTTTTGCTATCTAATTCCCGTCAACCTTAATCTCCTGCACGCTAGAATATCGCAGTGGCTCTATCGGGCCAGATAAACCAATAAGGTTTATGACAATGTCTCATTGTGAGATACGTGTGTGAAATTTGTAATAAAATTGTAATAAAAATAAATAAAAAAGGTGCTCCGTGCTTTTCTCTTCCTCCTCGCAGGCCCTACAGAATGGAACTGGCGTGTCCTATCCTGGTTAGCATGATCCTAGTGCCAAAGTGTCCGGTTCGTGCACACAACAATAGGCGAGTCTGGGATCCGCTTAATTTCAGTATAAATTTGAGCCAATTATCCATTCCCATGAAGAGCTTGGCATGTTGTACTCGTACATCTGTTCGAGTATTCGCGACATGATAAGTAAAGTAAAAAAAATTGACTGTACAAAAGAGCTTTTGAATGTCGTTTGATTTTAGTCGAATTTTTAACAAAAACATATCTACTTGCTGATTTTAAACCTTTTATTTTTAAACGGAAGCAGACTATAAATTAAGTTGCATTCTTACTAGAAATCATTATAGTATTATCATTGTATATATTTAGAATAATATCATAACACCGGAATAGAGTTTAAGTACATATAATAAGAATACGCACACAATACCTAGTACATAGATACATCGTTCCTTGCTCTATAACCCAAATTCATTTTTCGTTTTTATGGACACAGATGAATCGCTGAATTGCCCTTTACCAGCAATCATTTATTTTTTATAATCTTTCACTTTACACGAACAATTTTCAACGTTATAGCGCTGAAAATCCAGACCGTTGGTTTGGATATTCTCGTATGCCTTTTTCAGGTAATTGATTTATTAAAAGGAATGTGGAATATGGCGCGGCCAGACAGAGAGCTTTAAGTTATACAATATGAGCTATGAACATAGTGCGCAATAAACAATGTTCTAACCGCAGTCACACCAAGAACTAGGATGATATTATCTTCGGGTTTCGTAAATACGACCATATCTCATTTTAACGCTCTAAACTTAAATGGCCACCAATAAGCCGTCAGAGAGACTGCCATATCCTTTCCCTTCTTAATCCTAGTCTAACCCGAACCCAACGTTCATCAAATGACTTTTCACTTGTCCTCTCACCCCATTCTTCCATATTTTATGATAATTCATTTACAGTAAAGTCCACCAAACTGTGGAACTCCCTACCCGAAGCCGTCAGACGTGCCACCATCGCACGATGCATTCAAGCGTGCAATAAAAGAATATTTCCTGCAGGTGGCCACTTTAAGAAATATCCCCAACACCATAATAGTTTATGTAAGTAGTGTAATTATTTAATATGAGTAATATGTCTAGTTTATGTATTTTATTATCAAAATATATATTAAGATTATATTTTTAAAAATTTTGTGAAATAGGTTTCAGTTATATCTCACCCATCAGCACTTCCTACAATTTGTTCTTTTTTTTACCCATCCCTTGTCTAATAGAGATTGCCCATTGCTGCTTTGGCAATAAGGCCGCCGTTTAATTTTCCCATTACATTTTCTTTACATGTTTATTTAAACAATAAAGTGTTTATTCATTCATTCATATACCTGTCAAAATAGAGAGAAGGTGACTATCTCCTCGCTTGGCTACATCTATTAAATAATACGCTATCAGCTATTCTAGCCGAGCTATCAGCTTCAATAAACCGTGCAGCTAGTTAAATTAATGCATCTTTATACGCAATAATTTTAATATATAAGCTGAAATACACGTAGCGTGCAGTGTGATCTGAAAACTAGTCAGCTACTATGTCGCTATCTCACTCTTCCACATTGAATCAAATTACAACTTAACTCTTGAAATAGTAATTGTTACCACCTTGAAATTTTAACATCTATGATTTTGCCAAAAATGGTGTATTTACGCAGGCAAAACAATTTTTTCCTTTGCATTTTTTTTAACATACGACAGGGAAGCTTTTGGCCTTCATCTCACCTGATTGTAAATGATGATAAGGGCTTCACCTGGACTCCTCAACAACTGAGGAACTGGCTATTACATTGTTATTATGGCGACAAACTATTAGGTAAGACAGTGGTATAGCTAGAATGGTCGGCTCAGAAGCTCTACCACAAACCAAACCAAGCAGAAAAATTTCTGCCTTCGTGGGGAGGCGAACCTCGGACCTCCCAATCAACACTCGGTGGTGTTAACCACTACACCACGGAGGCGGTCAAAAACTGTAATTCTAAAGACACTAAAGATTATATGAGCATTTACGCTCACTTTGAATTTAATTCACTTGCCTTTTCTTAGGAAGTATATGTAATCGTATTCTCGAACGATGATCCGCCCTAGAAATATTCAATTACCCATAACTGTAAATCCGTCGAGGTTTATGCAAATTGATGTAAATTTAAGGTGGGTCGTCAGAAGTTTGATATGGCGAAATACACCCGGGAGATTGGATCACGTTATGCAAACTTTAGTCTATGATATGTACATAATTGTATTTCTAACGTGACAAAGTCAATGCGAACTTCCACGTGGGGGTGGCTTTGTTTAATTTCTAAAACCGTAACTATTGTTGGCATAAATACAGTAAGATTTATAGTGTCAACTCACTCGGTGCTCAAATGGATGTTCAATTCTATAACAATACACGTACACATATTGATTTTTGTACATTAATAGAACATATATGCTATTGACCTTTTGAATGTTGCTCGTTTCCTATTGATTTCATGGACTACCTGCCACGTCCCTAAAGACAGCTAAAGCAATGTTTAAAGGGGTGATCGTTATCGGCTCAGTAATGAGCAACATCGTGTCAACGGGCTGCGTGACGGCGTCAGTTCGTGGAATTAATTGGAATCGATGGCTATACAAGTAAACTGATCACACATAGTTGTGCTGTGGACGTACCAATTATGTAGTATAAGCCTTTTTAAATACTTCTCAACACTTTAGTGTTGTTGGGTGCACAAAACTATGTAGCGTTCAGAAGGCTTCTCTACGATTGAAGATGAATTTGAACACTCTGAAACCTTCGGGATTCAATTAGGGATAAAAGAACACTTCTACATAAAACAGTAATACACTTCCCAGTTCAATAGAAGTTAGGTATTTCCATACGCATATAGTACATACGTATGGAACTTGTACGAGTATTCGAACAATGGGAAGTATTCAAACAAATATTTTACAAACCTCAGAATACCACATTATATATGTGATAAACCGTGGACAAAAGTGTTGGCATTACAATAATTAAGTTTTGTATTATTTTCTGTGAGGCATTGTGTATTGTATTGTTGTTTTTTGTCCCAAATAAAATAAATAAATAAAGGGAACTTATTTGAAAAACCGACTTCAAAAACGCCAAAAGTCCTAAATAATATAAGAATACTTACAACTTCTCATTGTTATATTGAAGTTGGTGGGAAATTTTATCTAACCACAGGAATTGTTGTTATATTTTTCATGATTTTCCAGGTGATCATTGCTTGGCACCGACTTCAATATAGAAATGTCAAGTTGTATGTATTTTTATATTATTTATGACCTTTTGGTGTTTTTTAAGTCTGTTTGATTTCAATCTTTTTGAAATCAAACATACAGAGTTACTGGGTCAAATTGATAGAATTATTACCAAACTCCTGTCAACCTAATTGTTGAAGACTTATTTGGGGGGGGGGGGGCACCCCAGTATGGCCTAGTACCCACCCTAGGGTGTTGAGCTACCGATTCGAAATTCTATAATGGATGTCAAAATAGTAATAACTGCACACAAATCATGAAAGACACCCCCCCCCCCCCCCCCCCCCTCTGAAAGAAAACTCTAGATACGATACGCGTCAATAAGATCACATGATATTAAAAGAACTTCCCCTAACTTCTAACTTACCATAAACCTTCAGCTCAGTATCATAATATGATGCCTACCAGAGACAAATACCGGAATATCTTCAGAAAAAACATGATACACGTTGGACTTGCCATTGAAATTTAATAGTTTCCCTCGATTTGCCAGGGATTCCACCATCAGATCATGACATAGTATTATTATTATTATTATTATTATTATTATTATTATTATTATTATTATAGTGACAATGGGACCACCTCGAGAGTATACTCTTTCAATTACAAAAAGACATTTGAAAATCGGCCCACAAATGGCGGCGGATTAATCAGTGCACATACATAAAAAAATAGATATAATGATAAATATGGAACATAGAAAAATTTTTTTTAGGTCGGATAATTATTTCGCTAATATGTTGCGCGAAAGTAATATAATTATGTAGTTTCATCTTTGACCCATTTTTTTTTCACAGTATTGACTCGATAGTTTTTGATTCTAATGAAAAAAGTATATAAAATAAGGCACTTAAGTTTCCAAAGTCAATACAATTTGCTGTCCGATGTCATTAAAATCGCGATTCGATATCGTACGCAAATTATTCAAATCTTCGTCAGAGTAACCTCGAGAAAAACTCAGGAATGCTTTTCTCGCCGCACAAATGAGATAATTTATTTAACGTTTCGGGGACGTTATCGAATGCTATCTGTATAGTTTTAGTAGTCACGTAAAATAGTGTTTGAAAAAAAATTCTGGAACAGTCGACAAATTGGGAGAGGAACCACGCCTTCGGGAGTCGCGTTCGTAAAGGGAGCACCGCAAGTTTATCGTCTGCCCCCAGCCGGAGTATCTACCCAGTGAAATTGTATTATGCCGAGGGTGACGTTTTCTGAAATTGCTTCGAACGAAAAGAAATAAGATGGGATCATTGATATAATAAAGCAGACAAAGCCCGCTCAATAATTCCTAGAGTGGTCGAATAATAAGGTTACACTTGGAAACTTTTTCGAATTTCAAAGAGTCGGAAGAGAACGATCAGCTTACAGCGATTACGCTTAAAATATGTAAACCCGATTGGATTTGTCTTTTCTTGCAGATTCCTAAATAACTGGTTTCACAATTAAGACAATGATCTTTTTCTCAGTTCAGAAGATTTTATTTAGAAATGATCAATATGACAGTGAATGGGATTTTTAGGTGATCCTGATCACTCAATAACGAATGTCAACCATAATATTTTATTTTTCGAGAAAAGGTTATTAGTACAAAGAAAAAATATCAATATGATGAATATCGCAATAATGTCCTGTCACTCACTCATATGATATTCACGCCATGATGGATACAACAACGTACAATCTAAAGCAACTGTAAATTCTCATATAGAAACTATATAAACCGCAAAGCTCAATAAACATCATATCGTGCTAATTTTATGCTTAGTTAGTTATCTTGTTTCGTTTTCATCAAATATACTCCGGGGGCATTCGTGCTTGGAACACATAATGAAGCTCCTTCCTTACGTCTTGATCGGGATAGTATGAAATTAACCCATCGCCGATAAGATTCGAAAAGAAACTGTCTTCCGTGGCACAAAAATTCGGTATTTTTTTCGTTTCAGTCATTCTGTGATCACAAACTGATAATGTAAATTGACATTATCAGATATTTTATCAGTATTTGAGAAAAAATTATACAAATCTAAGCCTACCGCTCGCGACTTTGCCCTCGTTATTTTTGTTTTCCCCTGGGAATTTTATATTTTCCCGTTGGACAAATAATTTTGTAGCCTACGTTACTCAGGGGTAATGTAGCATTCTAATAGTGAAAGAATTTTTAAATCGGCCCAGTAGTTTCGGAGCCTTTTCAATACAAAGAAAATACAAATCTGTCCTCTTTATTTTTAATTTGTAGTTTATAATATTATAATCCAATATTAAGAATCCACCGCCATCGGAGTGAACTAAAATTTGCCAAAATAAATAAATCAATACAAGAAAAAATTTCGTCTAGAGCGGATTTTCTATTTATTTCATTTCTAAAGAAAATACAAAGTTCTGTATAAAATTTATGTTTCCTTTATTCTTAACCAATTTTCAACAAATCTGTATTTTTTAAGAAAATGCTATATAAAAGTACAAAAAAATAAAATAAATGAAATTTCGTCGGCTGGTAGGAGTTCGGATACATTCCGCACTATTTGCTGTTACATATTAGTTCATATTTCATGTACAAGTAAACATGACACGAATTCTTACAATAAACCGTACTCCCATTTCCCATTCCATAAATAATAAGTGTCCGAGGCTACGGCCTTGCGACATTAGGCATTACATAAAGATTTACGTATCATTCTAGAAGTATATTCCACAGGGATTATTCCAATGTCCATAATAATAAAAAAGACTCACGATGGCTAAAAGCTGCCTAGATCCTTTGCTGTAAGCTTCTTGCCTAATACCTAGGAGTGTTCCGAAAGTATACCTTTATTATGAAACCAATTACAATGAGAAGTGAATTTATTATTACGAGTATGTTGTCTATTTCTTATCATGAGAAATTAATATGTGTTGTCTCAACCACTATACAGATTTATTTGTATTAAGTGCAGAGGTAGTAAATGTGTACCTAATATTTAGGCATAAAGTATTTTTAACTTATTTGAATGTTGTTAGTTTGGATGTAGGAAGTCCCAAACTACCTTAACTAGCAGTGTTTTTTAAAGTTCTAGTGAGGTATCCGTAGAATATGTTCGATATTTTGCCCAAGTCCTTTTTCCACTCTCTTACGGGCGGATTCAAGATGTACATCGGGGGGGGGGGGGGTAATTGGCTCTAGGGGGGGCTTTTACCCCTCTCTTGTATTCGTCCTTGCTCTCTTGTCTCCAAACCGCTGGTGCAAATGACATAATATGGGACACCTTTTAAAGCTATATCTTTAAGCAACTTTGATGTTTCTTCACGAATGACTTAAAAAACGGTATAATAAAATCTATGAGGTACCATTAACGAATATCGAGGTCCATGTTTGCTATATAATGCTGAGAAAATGCCCGTACTTTAGTGATGCGAAAACATCAGATACAGGAAAAATACAACAAAACATCGATTTCGTAAGACTTTGAACCTGAAATCAGGTCATTTCAGCTTCTAATCATTACAGTATTGCCATAGTAAGAAGGGTTCCGAAAAAATATTATCATCTCTATTTCAGCGCATTCCAGTTAGGCAGCCGGAGACGCTTCAGCGACAGCCGTCAACGCGTTAAAACGGTTACTATCACATGAAATTTCGCGGTATTAGCCCGCCATTTTCAACATCATCATCATCATAACAGCTTACATTTGTCCCCACCGAGGGACACCTTTTAAAGCAATCTATATGTCAATGTCATGATAAGAAATAGAGGAGCTCCAGCCTGCCCTTAGTTAAGGTGTTCAGGCCGTAGTCAACCACGCTGGCCCAGTGCGGATTGGTCGACTTCACATACACCTTTGAATTTCTTCGCAGATGCAGGTATGCAGGTTACCTCAAGATGTTTTCCTTCACCGTAGGAGCGTCAGACAAATGTACATATGAAATTCGAAAACGAGAAACACGCTAGCACATGGCGGCTTCAAGCCCCGGACCTCCCGATTGGAAGGCAAATGCCGAGTCCACAGTCATTTTTTTTGTCTATGAAATAACTGCCAGCAACGGTTGATATCGATGCATTGACAGCTTTTGCCATCAGGTGTAGACGGGTATAGATTGCTCTAAAATAGAGAAATTTAAAAAAAATCTTATTAATCAAACTGCGAATTTGTCGATCGAGGGGACAAACGCCAATAATCTTTATAATAATTGATTTCATGTAGTTAAACATTAATGTAATCATATATTCACGGAAAAGGTCATTAAAGTCAAAAACGGGAATAAGAAATTCAGTGACTGGGCTACGCCAAGTATATACAAAAGTCGAAGTAAACTGTTTGACCTATACGCTTTAAAAGTAACCTCTAGTGACCCCGCTTTCATAAATTATGTTAGGAATTATTCTCAAACATTTAAGAAAGTGTGCATGTCCGCAAAAGCTATGTACATAAGTAACAAAATCAGTTTATCTAAAAATAAAGTAAAAACCACCTGGAATATCATTAATCAGGAAACAGGTAAACCTAAAAGTACTGTAAATTCTTTCTCATTAGAAGTCAATAATGAAACAATCGAATCCGACAATGCAGTTGCCAATGCGTTTGAGGACTTCTTCTCTCGCATACCCATAGAAACTATAAGTAGCCTCAACTCGTGTCCAGATGAAGCTGTAGCTCTCTTAAGGCAGACTGTAGAGAAGTGCAACAAGGTTTTCAAATTTTGTCACATTGACGCTGATACTGTGCTAAAAACATTTCGTATGATTAGTACCAAAAAAACTGAAGACCTTTGGGGTATTTCGACCCACATAATCAAATCGGTTATAATGGAACTTGCCCCGCAACTCGCGTTGATATTCAATAAATGTATTGATGAAGGTGTCTTCCCCGACCTCATGAAAAATAGCAAGTTAATACCATTATTTAAATCTGGAAATAAAAATGATCCTTCCAATTACAGACCAATTTCGATTCTACCAGCACTTAGTAAAATATTCAAAAAAATTGTATCACAGCAGTTAATAGATCATTTCACATGTAATAACATTTTTCATATCAACAAGTTTGGTTTTACCAAAGGTCGTTGCACGACAGATGCTGGAGTTGCACTTCTTAAACACATTTTTGCCGCTTGGGACCGTAAGCAAGATGTGATTGGTATATTTTGTGACCTGTCGAAGGCTTTTGACTGCGTTAGTCACCAGACTCTTTTAAATAAACTCAATTAATAATTTATCATTAAATTCAAATAAAACTAAATGTATAAAATTCTCATTGCCAAATGTAAGGAAAACGGATACCATTGTGGAAATGAATAATCAAATTATTGAATTCATTGACTATACCAAATTTTTGGGCATTACACTAGATTCACGTTTGCAATGGGACCCACATATTGAGTCCTTGGCAAACAGACTTAGTTCAGCGGCATATGCAGTAAAAAAAATAAGACAACTTACTAACATTGAAACGGCAAGATTGATTTACTTTAGTTATTTTCACAGTGTCATGTCGTATGGACTTCTACTGTGGGGATCGGCTGCTAGTATAGAAAGTATTTTCGTACTTCGAACAAGGGATTATCTAAGAGATTTATTTAGAGAAATTAATATATTGACTTTAGCAGGACAATACATTTATGAAAATTTGATTTATGTCTATAAAAATTATAATACATTTGAAACCAATTTCCAAGTTCACCAGTTAAACACAAGAAATAAAAATAAATTTGCCGTTCCAACGTACAGGCTCCAAAAAACTAGAGGCTCATTTATGGGGAAATGTATAACTTTTTTCAACAATATTTCCACAAAGTGTAACTGACTTGCCCTTTCATAAGTTTAAAGCGCATGTAAAAAAGATTTTAATGAGTAAAGGATATTATAAAGTCGAGGATTATTTAAATGATGCCAATGCTTGGATTTAATGTGAAGTTATTATTCGTTATAATGCAAATAAACGATTTTGAATTAGACCAACTTACCATATCTTTAGTAATAACAAATTATTGTATACGTTTTTTTTACATTTTAAGTATATATAAGCATACAGATTGTATTTTTTAAACTTGTAATGACTATGTAACAAAACCAAGATTGTAAATGGCGATTTAAAAGAGGAGATAAAAAAAATTGACCTTTCGAGTTTCTTGCCTGTTCTTCTCGAGAAGGCTCTCCCAATTTCCGAACAGGTGTAGATTCAACTTTTTTTTTTCATTCCTACTTGTATTTGCAGACATCTTGAGTATTTTCAGAATGTATGCACATACAAGGTTAAATATGTTTTCTTTAAATTAGAATGTTTTGCTTTGTTTTGACGTCAATAAGTGCCTGTAAAGGCCTATGTTGAATAAAGATTTTTGAATTTGAATTTGAATATAGTTTACGGCTATACAAGGTGTCCCTAAAACAATCGATAAATCTGTAACTATAGATAGACTTCATTATGGCCTCCCTTACCACAAATTTCGACCTTAGTGAAAATATCACGGTTTCAGATATATTTATTGTTTTTGTATTTCTCGAAAATTTCCAAGTGTGATTAGTTTTTATAGTGCCGGACTCGCATCCCGAAATGCAGCTGCTTACATCAAAACGTCGGATTACACGCACCGCACTAAACATTATTTTATTAAAAGGTCTAGGACGTGTATAAGGGCGCAAATTCAATTTGATTTTTTTTCTCCAAATAAATGTTTTTTTTACCGAGCACTTTGAAATTTTCATACTCTCTACTAAGTAGCAATGACATGAATGACACCAAATTTTTATTTTAGGCAAATCATATTAAAATTTGGTTCCTCCAGTACCTTAGGAATACTGAAAAAAAAATTCTTTTCACTTAGGTTAGAAAAGGATTTCGCTGTAATTTTGAAAAGCTTGTATATACGAACGAGCAACAAAACATTATTTTTTTATATTACAACTTAGCCAATTCAAAAATGTGATTGAGACTTCCGTCATGGCTGTCATGTAACGTGTACTTTGCAATAATAGTGCTCCAGTAAATTATTGTTAAAATAAACCTAATTTTGGATTTCTTCCTCCTATAAACAAACCTACTTCACCAGCAGCAGCGGTCTACATATATACGTTTTATTCATTTACATGTATACGCCAATTTTACTGCACACAACTTGGGGTGGTTATAACGTATAATACAAAAAGTTCCAGCATTTTAAGCCCGAGGTCAGCAGTAACGAAAGAGATAAGTTTTTATGGCTTAAATTAAAGCTGCGTAGCCCTTAATGTCTGTTTCCCTCGTTATGGCCAAATAACTACGTCTAGCCCCGAATGCCCCGTCTGGATTCACAATAAACTCGCTAAATTCAAGAGTACCGACAGAAAAATATTAAAGCTTCACATCGCATGTTGAATTAAACCGCACAAACCCCCGGAGACCGCAAGTAGCGCCGGCGTGGCGGCGACGCTGAATGATTTAGTTTTCCAAGAAAATCAACATTGTAACTTTTTCGCTTTTACACTAGTATACCTACTGGCAAAGTTTGCAAAAAGATTTATTTTATTTGCAGTAGATAATATATTTTATAACTTTTTAATATTTAACTGCTAATAGCGGTCTAATTAGGACCTCGAATAAATTAGGGCGGCACCACATCACGATACATATTGACCTAAAGGAATTCCCCATGGATTACACTGATTTCGCGGTGGAGACACCTGCTAATGGGAATCACAATGGGTATAGAGCATTTCTAAATGTATGTTTTGTGTTGACATTATAAAAAACACAATATCTTTTGTTGCTATTATGTTATAAATTTTATAATTCTGTACCGGCATCGTCTTTAAGCGTCAGCGGTATTTGTAAACAGTCTTATGCTATGTAAAATCGACCATCTTTTTTGTATATGTTAACGAAAATGTATGTAATCTAGGAATTGTATACAATTCCTAGGAAATGTAAGTAATTCCTAAAATCGCCCGGAAATGTGTGAAATAAGTTATATTTGACATATTCCCTAGGAAATCTATACATTTCCTATATAGCAATCGGAAATGTAAGACATTTAAGATATCAATACAACAGGGAAGCTCTTGGCCTTCATCTCACGTGATGGTAAGTGACGATAAGGCGGAAGGTTGAAGCGAGCTGGACCTGGACTCCTCAACAATTGAGGAACTGGCTATCTTACCTATAATTATCGCAACACAACAATGCTTTAACATTGTTATTATGGCGACAAACTTAGGTAAGATGGTGCTAGCTAACCAAACCGAGCAGAAAAAATCAAAGGCGGCGGTGGTCTTTACATTTCTGCTTATTTTAAGGGCACGCAGTAAGTCACAGTCCGGTTCCCTTGTTAAATAGATTTTGAATTAATAAAAGTCGACTCAGACGTCCTTCAACGAATGTTGTTGCAAGAGAATTGTCTATATTTAGAATGCAATGTAATAACAGAATCTAGCATCTGTCAATTCGTTCGTGTCAAACCAGGGACCGGAAAACCCGTTCATTTGCTTAAGCCGTTCGAAAGGGTAACCCATTCGTATGGTAACCCAGTGAGCTCGGTAAGCCGTTCAACAGGTTTCCCAACAATAACGATAACCCGTAAAATAGGGGTTACCACCCACAACAATAATTTACCGCTTACCAAATCTTAAAGGTTTTTAGTGTTTATGCGCTTAACCGCTTACTGTTCGGGTTAGGGTAACCCTTTCCCTCACGCACACCGAGCGATTGAAATAGCACTGCGGGCGCAATAACGCCAGAGTTCGGTCGCGACCTTCGGCAAATATGCGGTGCAAAAGCAATCTACACGCGATATACCTAAGGTCTAAAATATTTTATACAAATTAATCAGCGTTTAGAACGGTAACCCATTTGGGGGTTTTTGATATCGGTTAGCGGTAACCCGAATTAATTCAATCGAAGGGATTAATGTGTAAACCGGTAAGCCGTTTGAAAGCTTACCGTAAGGCAAAGGGTTTAAAAACCCAGCATTATAAAATACCCCATCAAAACCCTAAGGTTACCGGCTATAACGGTAACCGGGTCCGGTCCCTGTGTCAAACTCTTCTTGGTCAGACTCTATCTAAAATTATACCCTAGATATAAATGAAATATATCACACAAACATGCTATAATTCTAGTCATTATTAATGGGAAATTATCCTTTTCCAAAGAAAAAGTAAAACGAATCCCTCATAAGATTACTTCGTCGTCCGTCTGTCTGTCAAGTCTCTTATTCTCAGCTCCCGTAGCATGAACACCGAAACACGATATGATAAAACGATAAATCAATATGAACTGTCAAAATAATACTATGTTGCATATAATGGCTTCCTTAAAATTTTATCGACATTAATATAATAATAATATCCAAAATAACAACACCAATATCCAAAACATACTCAAAACTTCAAGATGGCTGAAAAATTCAACTTCTTTTAAACAGTTCATATCGATATATCGTATTTCGTTGGTCATGCTAGGGGGGCAGGAATGCATAGATATATCAAACAAAAAAATTATAACAGATACTCGGTCCCGTACCGTACTCTTTCGATGAAAGATATGACCATTCTGCGTTTTTTTTATTTTTATAGTGGGCCTAGCAAATGTCTCCATTCAACCTGATGGTAAGTGGAAGTGGGGTCCAAATGCGAAGATAGTTAGTGCGTGTGTGTGTGAGTGTGTGTGTGTGTATGATGAGATTGCACATTTGTTAGTCATCGAAAGAATGACACAGCCATTGACAAAATAGTGACGTCACATCCACATTTATTTTGCCAGCCTTGCTATGAATCATCATCACATTTCATGACTTTAACTTTAGCCGCTATTGATACCTATTACCTATTTATCAAAATATTTACCCCCGAATACTTAACGCGTTACTAGATAGTAGTTAAAGGTTAAATTTGGTTCATGATATGTTTTATAATTATGTAATTTGATCCTAATTTAGCGATTGGATAACATTTATCCGATTTCTGACCCCAATATTTTTTATTACAAATGAAATGTTTATTTATTGATAAAATTAGTTAAAAAAGGAATTGGTAATTATGCATTTAATTTTTGAGTAAGATAGAATAATGCCAAGATAGAATACTCCATTTTTTTACAATATTATACATCACCAGAGATAATAGAAAAAAACCAAACAGCCAAAATTGAGTCCTCCACTAGAGCGAAGCTGCGAGCGGCACGCTAGTATCCAGAATCCGTCTAAGTCCGTCACCGCAATGGTGATGATATTCCTATTTACGTAGTAATTTAATATTTATCGATCACACAATCCTAATCCCATCTCGAGCGGTTGATAACAAGCACGAATTAATAACATCACTGAGCCGCTTAATAAAATGTTCCAGCGAACACTAACACGTTTAGTTTCAGGGATATTGCGCGAAGTGACTTCAGTGACGAACTAACGAGCTCGGAGACAGCAATCAAGCAACGAATTGAATCTTCAGTACAATTTATGTGTTTACATTATCGATAGAGCTATAAGTATACAGCCCTATACAACATGTAACAAAATTAATGGACATACTGAAAGCAGTCTGGTACTATGTGTGCAAATAATTTACGAGTAATTTGAAGCACTTGACAGTGTAGCTGTAAAGAGAATAAGATTCAATTTTACATTAAAAATTAGTCAAAGCTATTCTTTTTACCGTGTGTACCTCACATTGTTCTGTTTAGACTGTTAATCGCAGGAGTGTCTGTGGTAAAATCATTCAATTGTTTGGATCAATTTGTTTTTCAAAATAGCAAAGAGCAAAACATTTTTATTTTATATCAATCACATGCAACAAGGAATCTCTTGGCTCGTTATCTATCTTATCTTACCTTACCTCTAATCGACAAAACACAATAACATCATTAACATATTATAGGCAACGAATTAACGTAAGGCGGTGGTAGCTAGTTAGCCGTGCTAGAAGCCCTTCCATCATCAAGCAAACCAAGCAGAAAAACATCTGCCCCCACCAGCGGAATTAAACCCCGAACCCTCAGAACAAAACCGGGTGGTCTTAAGTTCTCAACCACTAGACCACCAGAGGCGATTAAGTACAATTCTGTATGTGTGTGTGTGCGTGCATGTGCGCGCTCGCGCGTGTGTGTCTCTGTGTTTACGTGTTTGTTTGGGGGTGTGTTTGTTTGTGTGTATGTGTGTGGGTGTGTGTATGGGTGCGTGTGTGGGTGTGTGTGATGAGATTACATATGTTATTCATCGAACGAATGACATAGCCATCGACAAAATAGTGACGTCACATCCACATTTATTTTCGATAAAAGTCACGTCATAATGCCAGGCAGATAAAAAAATTTTAGTTTTTAGCATTTTGGAAAGGAGCAAACAACTATTTTTAAGGCGGGGGTGTTTTTTTTTAAATCTAAATTAGAACAAAGGATTCTCAAGTATAATCTTGAGCGCAGCGAGAAATTCAAAGTAAAATCTCTCGGGCTTAAAAAAGTGCTGCTCTCGAGGAGGTAACTCTACTTTTTAACACCCTCTATGAAAAAATAAGTGAAACATAAGAGTAAGAATACACGTTTCTTTATTTACTTACATTCAGTAAGGAACCATCAGACATCAGTACCAGAACTTGATGACCGATCAGGTGACTGCTTGTTTTATTATTGTTTATTTAAATTGATCCAGTGCATTAATAATATTATTATTTTATATTGTCATTATTATAAATAGTATTATTGGTAACATGGACGACACATGTGGAAAACTTTATATTAATAAGTTACTTAGTTAACATCTAGCGTCATGGCACATTTTAATTAAGTACTTAATGTCTAACAAGAAATTATTTTGTAAAGGCTCACACTAAACATACTTGTTTACATATTATTGTCATTTATAATTCTAATTACATAGACAATCAACAATTTATAAATTATTTTAATAATTATGTAATGGTAAGGACAGGAACTAGAGTTGTCATAAAATAAATATTGTGATTGTCAATACATTTAGATTGTTTGATATTTTTTTAAATTGTGACATACATTCTGTAAAATACACTGAAAAAACCAAACGTACTATTTTATTTTAATGTTCACGCTACTGTTATTAAAATATAAAAACTTCCCTTTGGTAATTGGCACTTTCACTGACAATATCCACATTTTAAATTCAAATCACTTTTAAGGACCCTCAGAAAAAAAATGCTATTTCAGTCTCTTTTACAGGAAACCAATTAGCTCTTTTTGAAACAAGTACAAGTAATCAAGAGCAGAAGACGAAACTCCTGATTAAATACATTACGTAAAATTTTGTTATATAGGTTTTTTTTTATACTACGATGCCGGCAAACAAACTTACGGCCCGCCTGATGGTAAGCAGTTACCGTTGTCTATGGATGCCTGCAACACCAGGGGCATCACAAACGCGTTGCCGACCCTTTAAAAACCTATTTACTCCCTTCTTGAAGAACCCCATACTGTATTCCCCGGGGAAAACCTCGGCAGGGAGCTCGTTCCACAACCGGAGCGTGCGTGGGAGGAAATTTCTCTCAAACCGCACTGAGCTTGACCACTTAGGCTCCAGCGTGTGAGGATGAACACCCTGCCGATGGCGAGCGGTGCGATGATAAAAGGTAGCCGTTGGCATCATGTCGAACAATTCTTCAGAACACAACCCGTTGTACAAGCGGTAGAACACACATAATGAGGCAAAGTCTCTCCTCAGACTTAAAGGCTCAATACCGCTTGTGAGTTTGGGATCGTCAACAATTCGCTCAGCTCGTCTTTGGACCGAATCAAAAGGTCCAAGTTGGTATCGAGGTGCTCCCGCCCACAGATGACAGCAGTACTCCATATGAGGCCTGACCTGTGATTTATACAGCGCCGCTTGGCTCTGTTAAGCACACCTAGTTTTTTGGACGCCAACTTGACCTTGTCATCTAAGTGACTTCGGAATTGGACGTCGCTGAGATGTCGACACCGAGGATCCCTAAACTCTTTGAGATGGTCAAGGGTGCGTTCTGGAATTGTGGGGCTACAGTAAATGGGGTTTTCTTAGCGGTGAACGCACAGACTTGTGTCTTAGAGGGGTTAAATCGGACTAAATTGTCCCGCCCCCAATCGGAGACTCTGGATAGAGTGCTCTCGATTTGAGACACAAGTTGTTCACGACTTTCCTCCACAATGGAACGAGGGATATTTGCACGGCCCGTGTAAAATGCATCTCCAGTGCTATCGTCTGCATAGCAATGGATGCCGTCAAGCGACAGCATATCATTGATATGCAACAGAAACAGTGTTGGAGATAGCACGGAGCCTTGTGGGACACCAGCATTTATCATCCTGGTTTCGGAGCAGCTACCGTCAACTACGGCTCTAATGCTCCTCTCGGACAAAAAACTAGCAATCCACTTGCACAATCCCTCGGGAAGCCCGTATGATGGCAACTTCGATAGAAGACCCCGGTGCCAGACTCGATCGAACGCCTTCGCTATATCCAGGCTGACTGCCAAGGCCTCACCTTGACTCTCAATGGCAGAGGCCCAACGGTGTGTGAGATACACTAAAAGATCACCAGTCGAGCGACCGTGGCGAAAGCCGTATTGGCGGTCGCTGATCAGATCGTGATCTTCTAGGTATCTAAGGAGTTTTGTGTTAATCACACGCTCCATCACCTTTGAGAGAAGGGAGGTTATAGCAATAGGCCTGTAATTCGATGGATCTGATCTATCGCCCTTTTTGGGCACCGAGTGTACATTTGCAGTCTTCCACGAAGACGGAACTTGCCTTGTGCGGTAGGAAAGTGTGAAAAGTCGCGTTAGCACTGGACACAACTCAGGAGCACATTGATTTAGCACCACTGCCGGTATGCCGTCAGGCCCATTCGACTTCTGAACGTCGAGAGAAAGCAACTCCCGCCGAACTTCACTTTGTGTTATCTTGACTTCCGGCATGGAGTGACCACACCACGGGATGGTAGGTGGTGTGGCGCTTTCGTCACCGTTCATAGTCGAGTTTTAGGCAAAGAGATTACCCAAGAGATCGGCTTTCTCTTTAGCGCTATGGACCAAGTTGTTACTAACATTTCGGAGTGATGGTAAGGACGACCGACAAAAGTTTCCCTCGGCAGCTTTAGCCAGCGACCAAAAAGCACGACTACCCGAGGGGTAGCTTGCGAGCCGCTCGCCAATTCTGCCGACGAAATTGAATTTAGCTCTGGCAATAATTTTTTTACTGGCCCTCGAGGCCGCATTATACTTGCGTTTCACATTCATTCCATTCATTCCGCTCAAAACTGGAGCAGCCCGACTGGGGAAGTACCTCCACCTTACAGAAGACCACAGCTAAACATTACTCCTACGTAGTGTTGTGTTCCTGCGGTGAGTAAGGTATCCAGAGCTCCTGAAGATTCGCGGTAGCGGGGGACCAGTATTGCGCACAATACGGTCGTTAATCGGTGCGGGCGCGGAGTGTGGGTGCAGCGATCAGGGAGACCCGGTGAAACGGCTGACCGCTGGCCGCCCGCAGGTTAGTAGAGTTCCCGAACCTAGGGATTACTTAATCTCCACCCTGGGAGGCTGAACTGCCAAGCTGTGAAAAATCCCTGTGGCTGCAATCGTGCCGGAGAAGGAGACCGGAGTGGAACCCGGCTGCTGCCGTGGGGGGGGGGGGGGGACCGGGAGCCCTTCCGTACGCTGCATCGACAAACCGCACTACCCGCGCTGGTCATCATGGATTTAGCATCGCATATTTTTCCTTTTAGCTTTCAGCACAGCGAATTTTCTTAAGCTATTTACCTATACCTTAAATAATATGAATAGAAAAAATAAAAGGCAAAGTTTCACAGCGGCATCCCTTTCCACGCAGGTGGACTTCTGTAACATTAGGGGAATTCACGCAAATCTCATCGTTGTCCATCAGCACCTTGAGGCAGCGCAGCCGACCCTTTTATTTTTGACGGAGACGCAGATATCTTGTCCGGCTGACAGATCATACCTTAAGTATCTCGGCTATATGCTCGAACACTCATTCCGGAGACGTGCTGACGTATGTGTGTACGCCCGGGAGGATATCTGCTGCCGCCACCTATATCACTTAGAAGACCGGGACCTGTCCGTATTATGGGTGCGTGTGGAATGCGGTGGCCACACCCGCGTTTATGCGTGCCTATACAGGTCTCATAGCGGAGAAGCGGATACAGCTCGATTATTCGAGCACCTGAATTTGACGACTGATAAAGTCCTTGAGCAATATCCCTCCGCCGAGTTAGTGATTTTGGGAGACTTTAATGCCCATCACGTAGACTGGCTTAGTTCTCGGTCCACTGACTTCGCGGGGAGGTGTGCTCACGAATTTTCTCTGGCCTATGGTTTCTCTCAACTGGTCAATTCTCCTACAAGAATACCAGACATTGAGGACCATACGAGCTCCTTACTGGACCTTCTGCTGACCACACGCCCGGACGGATATTCTATTTCAGTGGATGCACCTCTCGGTTCTTCCGACCACTGTCTCGTCCGGACCCAAGTTGCTTGCGCACGGCCTGATCCATCTAGGCCACCCAGTCTGCGCCGCATGTGGCAATACAAGTCAGCAGATTGGGATGGATTGCGAGAATTTTATGCATCGTACCCGTGGAGGCAGCTTTGCTTCACATCAGATGATCCTGACACCTGCGCAGCCGCAGTCACTCAGACAATCCTGGTGGGTATGGAATGTTTTATTCCTAACTCACTAGTAGCTGCGGGGGCAAAAAAACGACCGTGGTTTAACCGACCTTGTAAGGAAGCTTTACTTCTTAAGCAAGCCGCATACAAGGCTTGGACCACGACTCGTAGGATACATGACCCCAATCTAACTGATGTGAAACGCAAGTATATAGGTGTCGACGAAAAAAACAGCTTTCCACCCCTATTTCAACCATTTAAGGTGAAATTTTTAAAATCGCTAATACACGTGTTTAATAATAATTATTTATAAGCTTATTTGCAAAGTTACATGCTTCTACCTTCAAAAATAACGCGAGTGATTTATTTCTTAGTGGATGAACTTGCTATACAAATTAGGTCACTGACCGGTGATGAATCAATCAGTCAATCAGGATGTGTAATTTATTAGGACTAATAAAACAGATATCTAAATAATAGTGGATGGACGGATGACATGTTTTTAACTCTTTTTTCAATAGATTAAGAGTTTGACCATAATAATAATCATATGTCATATTAATAAATAAATATTGATTATGACTGTTAAAGGACATCAAAGGCCAGTAAAATATACTACTAAATAAAGTGAAGAATACATTTCCCATCAATATATGCGAAAGGTCTCTCAAATATACCTATGTACTAGTTTTAGCAGACATAGTGTAACTATGTGATGTCATACTCAAGCAAGACGTAGATAGGTAGATATAGCTAATAATTTCGAGGTCACAAAAAAGTAATGTAACAATTGGCACAGGTGAGCAGAATAAAACTCATCAACACGTACAAAAGAAACAATTTCTGTTGGGTCGGATTTCAGTGGTGATTTTGTAAGGGAGCCTATTGTACTGGCAACGTTCAATGAAAAGATATGACGTTAGTATTATATGTACGTATAACAGAAATACAAGCCGATGGACTGATTGATCGCTGAATTCGTCCGAAGTCCTATAAAACTTGGAGAAGCCTGCATACGCTTCGATCGACACTCCCGCTCTGAATACTGAATGATTGATTAACAGTGACTAACCTGTTTCCACTCCACTTTGTCTATAACTTCGGCGCCAGTTGAATTTTCGGTTACCGGAGGACGCAGCAAGGAGACGTACTAGAAAAAAAGTAATACAGTGTATTACTTGAACTGTTTATTGAATTAATCTCAATGATATTTGTAATCACTACAAATCTTTTCATTCGCTACGATATAAGAGTACTAGTTCGTTTCTTCACACAGTCAGCCTAAGCCAGAATAATGAATATGACCTACAGTAATATTAATATTATTTTGTATACTGTGTTAACCATATTGTACTGGCACTGGTTTGCAAAGAAAATATTTCATTAGAAATAAGCAGCACCTTTCTATTCGTCTTTCTCTATGTGCTATTCATGTCCTGTAATTTTTGTGTACGGTCGGCCTCAGTAGTAGATAGATATTTTAATACCATGCCACACCAACCATTACTTTTATTTAGTATAGTGACACCTATATTGCATTGGTAATAGTTGGTGTCACATGGTAGACTAAAATGCTTTTCTACTTTTGAAGCTGACTGTACATAAATGATAAATAAAAAAAATCGCCTACGAAGATATTTCTGCTTCTCTGTAATATCCTGCTATAAATCATTTCTACTTAACTAGGTATAAAGTCTTTCTTAGCTTAGAAATCACTTCGTGTATGACAAATGGACTCGTTTGTTGGAGACGTCGAGAAGATCCCTCAGTAAATGCGCTCAATCAACCTCATTATATATATTGCTCGTATTGTAGGTAAGTAAATAAAAACTTCCTGACTTAAGTGGGGTGGTTGAAGCTGCTGAGATTCTTTGCATCAAGCAAAAAAGTTTATTTATGAAACAAATTTACACAGCTACATATTTGCGATTACATCAATATTGTTAAAATATCTGAGATTTAACGGGATTGTCGTTCTAAAATAATAAATCACTCATCACATTCGTAATGTGGTCTCGGGCAACAAAATTCCAGGATGTGAATATTTGTCTTCAGTAAGCAAACATATTCACATCACAACTGAAAGCAGTTCTACGTAACACGTCGAAAATAAACAAAGATTTATGTGACAAGTACTCAAGAAATTACATAATCAATTAAAAATAAATATTTTTTCATGCTTAAACAACATAATAATAATAATCAATAACAAGGGTATAATATATTGTGTAAACCATGCATATTAGACCATTCACAGAGAGATTTGACATGGATTAAGACGTCATTTCACACGATTTCCATATAGACCTTTATATCTATGTGCAAAAAAAAAATTTTATTCACATCCAATATCCTAATCTACAGTCAAATTGAACAGTTTTTTTTAAGCAACAAAGATAACATAATCTCATATCCATGTACATTCTCTGGTATTGTAGGTTAAGTTGCAGTTCAAAGCAAACATATAATGAGGACAGAATTGAAAAATTCCTAAAACTTTTTGCAAATTGCAAATACCTAAAGCATTGAAGATACATCTACGGAAATGGGTTGCGTTACCTTATCCCTCTCCAAACTGCGTATCATATCCAAGTCCGTCGTGTCGGATATTCCCCCGTGGACGACGAACACCCGATTGTTAATGATAGTTCCGAGCGGCAGCCACCGGTATACGCACTCTATCAACTTCAATAGACGCTCCGCATTGTGCTAAAGAAACAAGAAGTAGATGTACAGTTTAAAAATAAAGACAACAAAAACTAAAACGAATTTAAGATTTGATCATGCGAACGAACTAGCAGTTGTTACTGTCAGCAGTTCGTCTGGACGCTTATAAAATTCTCACCCTGTACTTTTGCTGTACTTCCTTGATAAAACCGTATCTGGAAAAAAGAAAAAACATCTCAATTTCAGCCGGACATTATAAATTACTTTCTTATTGATAAATTATTGATTTATTTTAGCCATTCTTCAACATAAAATATAGTACTAAATCTTAATATTAAAATATTAGTACGGAATCTTACGTAATTGTATTGCTCTTTAATTTAGGCATAACATAGAATGATTGATTTATAACGGTTTTATTTAACTTGCCCTGTCTATTGTTGTTCTTATTGGGTCAAATTAAGTAATTAAAACTTTACCCCCTTCCCGTTGATCCATTGATCTGAAATTTTGGTACACACCTTTACTGTTTGTTCAGTATTATTGTAAATCCAAGATGTCCACCACCACAAAAAGGCGGATTACATTATTTTTGACGCACTCGAATTGTGGGTATCAAATGATAATCATATTCATAAAAAAAACCAAAAGCTTGAAAATAAAAAATAGGTAAAATATTTTATAAATGCTTTTACTGAAGAGAATGATAATGATGATACTTACTCAGACGCAAAGGTAAAATCGTAGAGCGTAGCTTAACCTGAGTAAATATGTAAATAGGTAATGATATGAGCGGTTGACTGTTGATAGAAATTTTACGCGTCGCACGATTCTATTTTTCCGTCCAAGTACCTAATAATTTCCTAGCTTTTAATACATCATCTACATAATCATTACCTTTCTTTTCAATAAAATCGTTTAACTTAATTTTTATATCTATTTTTTCATTCTAGAGGTCCTCTAAAAATATATGCTACAATCCAAACCTCCCATCTTATTTAAAGCATCGTTTTTCATATTCTCTAACCATCCTAATGATCCCATCCCACCTCAAAGCTATACTTATTCTCCATGCTAACTATACAGAGTTTTACTCCCATTCATTCACCAAATAAGCGGCCAGACTGTGGAGGGCTCTACCGCAAAGTCTGTCTCCGTATGCTCATATAGGGGTCGCGTCAAGGAGCACTACTCATAATTATCATCATTCTATACCGAGTAAAATATATCCAGTTTATTCTTTGTATGATCATGTTTTATTTTAGTATTATTGTAGTCAATATTAATTTTATTATATGTATACACAGTGTTAACCATATTTTACGTCGATCACTCCTGTCGTATGTCCGCTGGCAGAAATTTCTTTACAAATAAACAGCAGCAACTTTGTACTCGTCGTCCTGTTCTTTTTGTGAGCATTAATAAATAAATAAATTTTAAATCTATGAGCAATTGCCGGTGTGTATACATAACGCCCGTTTCAAATGGTTTTTTCCGGTCAGTATGAATAATGACAACCATATGTTGTGCAAAGTAATGAAACATAATCTGTAGAGTTTTTGTTTATGAAATGAATTTAATCTGACTTCTTACCTAAGCCAACCTTACCTAGGTTAATCTATAGTGTAGTGTTTTTATTTATATTGGAAATTAAACTTACATCTAACCTAAAGAATAGGATTGATTATGTGGTTAGTGGAGATTATGATAAACGTCGCTTATTAGCGTTCAAGTCTCACACAGCCTAACCCGTCGCTGCATATTTTCGCTGCCCTCTCACTAGAAGTATTCATATTGCCCATGCAGTTAAAGTGATAAATTATCAATCTCGAACCTTCACTTTTTGGATTTGATTTAATGGACCACGGGCCGTAGGGCATTATTAGCGCACTTGGTGATCATGATCGGTGCATATAATAATTCATTCTGGTCGGTCCATATTAATACTGCCCGGTTAATCAAGCTGCCCATAACATACACATGTTAATAAAACAGTTCAAGACCTCAGACCCAAATTATTCTTATTATGAAAAATTACATAAATTATTTTAAAAAATGCCGATTATTTCAATATTTCCATTTTTTATTTTGTTGCATATTTTGCAAATTTAGAACTCTATGGTCGCTCGCCTGCGAATACGATGTTGCTGCTTAACCGCGTAGCTGCCGCATCAACGATAGAGTTCAGTAAATTTAAAGTACACGTACGTACAACTTACGTTTAATGTACAAAGATTTATGTACATATGACATAAAAATGATTCTATGACCATTAAGCGTGCGATTCAATTTAACTTGAGCAATGCCAGATTTCGCAGCTAAATAAAATATTATTTCCTCTTATTAATGAGATCTGTTTAAATTTTATTAGGGTCGCATATGAGCATAAATATGAGATGTATATGAACATTACCGTGTTCATACAAATTTATCTCGGAGTACTTACCTGGAATTCATAATAAGGTCTTCGTGATTCCCCCGATTGAGGTAAACCCCTCCAGGGAAAGCAAGCATGCAAGCCAGTAACAAGAGGAACACTTCCAAGCCCTTCTTGCCGCGATCGACGAAGTCTCCGTTGAATATGTATGGATTCTCTGCTGACGGTAGCCCGTTCTATGAAAAAATGAAATGATTCATTTAAAAAAATATGCTGCATTCATATGCTGAAACAGTGTTTGAGATCTCCTAGTGGGCAAATTAATATGCCTGGGTTAGGAGGTCTCGCTCTTCCATAACCTATACAAAATTTTATTGGTTACAAGCAACGTGTTCATAAACAAAAAAATATCACAAAAGTAATTATATAATATGTAAATCGTGATTGTGAGTGAGTGTAGGTGTCTCCGTGTGTGTGTGTGTGTGTGTGTATGTATAAATTAGTAAGTGTGTGTTGATTTTCATTATTATTTTTTATTAGGTAATTGTTCTATTTGAACGTAGCTAAGAGTTTTTAGCCAAGATAACACATTATGGTCCAACATAATACCCAGATATTTGGTAGACTTAACTTTCTCTAGGCGCACACAGTTGCAGTTCACGTTGTTCTGGTTGCAGTATTGGTGAATCCTCAACGAGTATTTTTTTCGGTCTGTGTCATTTTGTAAAGCATAGATATTTTGTTTTGCTTACATTCAGTGTAACTGGGTTACCTTTAAGCCACTTACAGAATTCAAGAAGCTCGGATTCAGCACTTTCAAAAACAGTGCTCCAAGAGTCGCCATTGAAACTGTATCATGAGCATTTGAGGAGACCTTACTACGTGTAATATCAATGATGGTAAGTTCATTGATATAAATCAGGAAGAGTGTTGGACCCAATACTCTTCCTTGTGGGACCCCAACCGCTATTTCTGAGTCCTCACTGCAAAGTTACCCAATTTAATCCTTAGTGTGCGCCGTTGTAGGTAGCTCTTCATAAAATTTAGTTGTGTTCCCCTAACACCTATATTTTCAGGTTTTTGTATCAGGATAGGAATAAAGACGGTGTCAAAAGCCTTGTCAAGATCGAGGAAAACAGCAAGACATTTCCTGCCATTATCCAAGTGCTTAGTGACTATAAGAACGAAGTGACTAAACATCGAAGGTGAGCTGGTATTATATTCAGGTCCAAGGTCAGGGGGTCAGGTCAATTTCAAAAATTAAGGATCCTTCCATCATCAGCTCGGTTCATGACTACCAGATGCAAATATGTGAATAGCTTCGGAAAAAACATGAAACACGTTGGATGTACCTATTGAATTTAAGGGTTTCCCTCAATTTTCATAGCATCCCATCATCACATCCTGACTTTGGTGACCTTGAGACTACCCTAGGAGTATACTCTATCGAATTCGAAAAGAATTTTGAAAATCGGCTCACAATTGGCGGAGTAATCGCGTAACATACACACGAAATACGTTGGACATACCTATAAAAACGGGTTTCTCTCGATTTTCATGAGATCCTATCATCAGATCTTGACTTTGGTAACCTTGGGACCACTCTAGGAGTATACTCTATCAAATACAAAAATAATTTTGGAAATCGGTCCATAAATGGCAGCGTAATCGCGTAACATACACACAAAGAAAAATAACCTACTTCTCCTTTTTTAAAGTTGGCTAAAAAATTAAACACCCTACTATCCGTATTTGCTTTAGTTATATTATTTAAGTCTTATAAAACACGGGTAGAATTAGTATGATAAGTAAAAATTACGGATGACAAAAGAAAGTCTGCTCCTAAGTTATGAAATAATGAAAATAAAATTTGCGATACTCCATCATCTGTAAACTTATAAGGCAGTGAGAGCTTAATATATTTTTCCCCTCTTTCTACAACGAAATTACTCACAATTTATTCAACCAAACCAGGCAATTATTTATTTCATAATAAAAATTTTAAAAATGCTTCTCTGTTACTTTTCTTATTATATGAGGACTCACTTTTCATTGTGCTGGTAAAACTTGAGCCCAACACGAATTATTCAAGTTTACGTGAGTCGTAGTTTTTAAAGGTTTGATTAGACCAACAGAGCAGTAAATATCCAGCTCAAACAACAATTAATGCTCAAGTACGGCCAAAATAATCTTGGGATGCAAAATTATAAATAAATTCAGTCACTTTTCTATCTTGTTAGGCGTTCGATTCGAATCAGTTGATTTATACATTTATTTTTATGTAAAAACTGCGCAATGACTTGGTACCCTTGCAACACATACTGTTGAAATTTTCTTATATATTGCGTGTAGGTATGTATACAATATGGATAACTCCATACAAGCTTCCATTATGTATAAGATTGATTGCCAGCCCGATTTCGATGCCAGGCGAGAATGCGTAACAGCCGGAGCATCTCAAACATATTTCAATGTTAAGTACCACTTTCACGTTCACATCGCGCAGCTCATCCGATAGTTATTATATTACCAATGAAGCTTTATACTACGCATTGGCGTATCTAGAGTGTTTTTTGTTGGGGAGGGCCTGGTCCTTGATTTTTGTTTGAAGTTATCACTATTTGACGTCCATCATAGAATTTGAAAGGATAGCTTAACATCCTAGGGGTGAGCACTAGACCATACTGGGGTAGCCCCCCCCCCCCCTCTATTTATATGCCTATGATACTACGCAATTATACAATTCCTTCCTGCAAATTATATAATGCGACCCTCTATCTTATAGAAACCAAATATTGCAATAGGGGAAGTTATAGAAGCTATTTAAAATTTTAAATCATAGTAAATACCACTAAGATGTAAGTTTAATTTAATAAATTAAAAAATATTGTTAGCACTTTTTTAATACTTATTAGAAGTTTTTTATTATTATATTTCTAGCTTCACTACGATCACTGATTAGATCCTTTTAATTATAAACCACTCGCTGTGTCCGCAAACTACTTTTCGCCATTACTGGACCAAACTTCATACAGTAAGTAAAATTTTATTACAATAGGTTAAGTTAGTTTCGGAGTTTATCCCGGACAATTATCATGACACGAGATAATACGTATTGGACCAAAACCAAAAAGCACATAGAAAAATCGTAAGCTTAACAATACGTGACAGCAAAACATTAAAAGACATTAAGCGAAAATATCTTAGAGAGAAAAAGTTATGTCGTGACATCCTGTGAAGAACAAGTTACCCTATTATAAAAACTATTTAGAGAAATAGTTTCAAACAAAGTCCCTGTCTGCGGCAAACTTTTTGTTCGTTTAGTACTTCGTAGCTACGCAATTAGTTATGTTGTACTTTTTCTCACTACGAGAATGTCGTCTTGAAAGTTTGCAATTATACCAGTTTTAAATTACGTGAATGAATTAGTTTTTTTTTCTTACTTCTTTCTTCATAAAATCACATGAAATATCAGGACCCAACTGTGAAAACTACTACTACACACACTTGAAATCAAAACTTGTATCTATAGCAAGTATGAATGAAACAATACTAAACAAGATTATTTACTAACCAAGGAGTTAGTATGTAGGTAATATCAAATATCAACAACCTATTTGAACCTATTTCAGGCCAAACAAAAAGTTTCACCCAGACAGTAATAATATCGGAACGTCAATGTAACACATTTGGTCTCTTTGGTCTATCTTGGAAACTGTCAAAGCGTCCTAGAACCCATCTCACGTTTGGGCGCAATCCCTAAAGTCACGGCTCTGGAGCAACGATATGGAGTGTAACGTCATTCCACAAATAGGGGTCTAGGAAACTCATTATAAAAATGTCGGCCATTTCTGTTACAGCGACGCTCAAATTATGGTGATTACACGTCGCGTCGGCAGCATGCGTGTAATGGGTGTCCGATTGACGAATCCTTATATCTGCAGTAAGCAAGGCCGCTTACGCAACGAGAGTGCAAATCGATACCAGCTCCGTTACGTAACTGTTATCCTTTAGATAACACTCATTTATAGCCGAAGCCGCATTATGCTTGCGCGCGCCTTTTATGATCGCTAATTGGTGTCTTACGGCCCTACAATTTGTTCTTAATTTCGCATCTATATACAAGGTCCGCCGTAAAGTGGAAGTTAATCGGATCGATCGACACCTCTGTTTATTGCCGTGGCGTAATTAGAACATGGAAGTTACGATGTTGGTCAGTTATCAGTCAAGGGCGACAAGTAAAGGTCACTTCGCAAACCGAAACGGAATCACCAGTTGGAAAATAATATCGGCAAAGTAGGTCGTCCGGCGTAACAGGCGGTCTATCAATCAAACGACATCAATTAGGTGACGCGTGCGCCGCCGCTCCCGATGTTTGCCGACAGGGGTCGGGGCCGCTGCCCACTTGACGTCGGACCCCCTTCTAATGATCGCGACAATTATAGCAACTGGCGCGGAAGCCTTACTAATGCGTGATCACACTGTGTACACCTGAAGTGATGTCATGCCTCCATTATTGAATGCGTGTACTTTTCCAGAAATTCTTTCAAGTAGTCTACGAATAAATATGGGTGTTTGATTTTAAAATAAATCGAAAATCCTCAGTCGTATTATACGAGTATTTGCAGATGGTTTAAAACACGAAACAAAAATCAAGCCATAAAATTTAATCGTAACTTTCACACGTCTATTGGTCTATATCCTCCCGAGCATAACATAACATGATGTGATGCTATTAACATAAGAACATGCGACACGTTTCAAAAAGCACTTCGCATGAAACATGGGTAACGGAATCTGACTGAATTGACAGCTGAATGATTGCTTTGGACACGAGCCTAAAAGGATATTCGTCATCATAAATACAAAACATACTTCAATAATGTCACTGTTTGAAATAAACGAATGCACAATTTGTACCGAACAGATATACTAGATTTGCGCCCGCAGCTTTGTCCGCGTTATTTTCCTTTCTCTCGTGGGAATGATATATTTTTTCGTAGTAAAGCGTTAAATTTCCTAAAGACCGTTCTCAGCTGACTTGACCTATCCATAAACTACATTCCTGCTAAAGATCATCAATTTCTTGACAAAAATTACTTACATATTACCAAACAAACTTTAATACTCTGTTAGTAACTTTTCAATTATCAAAGAAATTGGTTTAATAAAAGTTAAGTTTCAAAGATAACAAAGACTTTATCAACTACTACTACTACCTATTTCCTAACAAAAAATTACATCCCTATTTTTACATAAAATAATCGAAATAAATTAAACATTATAATATTGTGATAAAATGAATAAAATTGACTCGCTTTGCTGATGCTGTGAGCAATAGTAGCTACGTATATTTTGCAAAAGGGAAATCTAGAAGGGTTTTTTTACATGTGGCAGGGAAGCTCTTGGCATTCATCTCACCTGATGGTAAGTGACGATAAGGCTGAAGGTGGAAGCGAGCCTCACCTAGACTCCTCAACAACCGACGAACTGGCTATCTTACCTCTAATCTTTAATTAATGGCTAATCTAATTAAATAGCTCGGGACGAAAGTAGTTTACGTATCAAAAAACTTGCGACTCAGTATCTGAGTGAATTGTAGTTTGATGCTTAAACATTTTCATCGGACTAAAATTAACATACAGAACTGTGATAGCATCTCGTAACATATGCAAATTATTGATAGCTTAGCTTTTAGAAGGTATTTAAAGTAAAAAATAAAAGAAGGAATATTTCAGCTAACGTGAACCATTTTATATTTTGGTTCAAAGCTTAAGAACATTGATAAATTCATCAAAATTCATTATTAAGGTATATCTATACTAATATTATAAAGAGGAAAGATTTGATTGTTTGTTTGTTTGTATTGAATAGGCTTCGAAACTACTAAACCGATTTTGATCAAAGTTGGTATAGGGATAGTTCGAGACCAGGGGAAGGACATAGGGTAATTTTCCTACGGGAAAATATAAAATTCCCACGGGAAAACAAAAATAACGCGGACGAAGTCGCAAGCGGAAAGCTAGTATTTTAAATACTAGCTTTCCGTATTTTAATTACCCTATGTCCTTTCCCTGGTCTTGAACTATCCCTATACCAACTTTCATTAAAATCGGTTCAGTACTTTCGAAGCCTATTCAATACAATTCTTACCTCTTTATAATATTGGTATAGACTACTAACATATGTTTAGATTGGCGCTGTTACTCGATACCACTATATAAATTTTCCTAATCGCAAGAAATAACTAACATAGCGTGTTATCGATAGTTCTAAAAGTATTCTTTCGGCAAACGGTCGTGCAACTTTGATACCTGCCTCGCCGTTGACGTCAATATCTCATATGTCATATGTCATAAAACACACGTGGAAAATACATAAAAGCTATGATTAATACCCGTGATTTTAGTGGCCATAAAAGTTGTCATAAAACCATTCTATTAGTTCTTCAATACCTTCCTGAAAATATTATTATGGCCGAAGAGCGTCGGTGGCGCAGTGGACTCGGCACTTGCCTTCCAATCGGGGGATCGAGGTTCGAGACCCGCCATGTACCAATGTGTTTTTCGTTTCGAATTTCATATGTACATTTGTCTGACGCTCCTACGGTGAAGGAAAACATCGTGAGGCAACCTGCATACATCTGCAAAGAAATTCAATGATGTATGTGAAGTCGACCAATCCGCACTGGGCCAGCGTGGTTGACTAAGGCCTAATCACCCTAACATAGGGTAGGCTCGAGCCCCTCGGTGGGGACGTATATGGGCTGTGATGATGATGATGATGAATAAGTTCGTCTACCAGATTCGTTTACTTGTATCATTGATTCTTTATACTAGCAGCCGGTTGCACCAATATTGCTGATTATTTGCAAATTCAGTTACACGTGTTACGAATTCGTATAGATGTATGTTGCATCAAAAAAATACGAGAAAAAGTAACCGTAAGATTTCTTGCTACGCGTATGAATCGTTAATTCTACCATTTTAGCTTAGTAGTTTTATTTCCCAATTGGACCCAACGTCCAACGAATTTGATGTTTTTTCTGAAGATTCAGGTCAGGTCCAAGCTATTCAGCCGAGCTAATGATGAAAGGATCCTCGACTTTCAGGAGTTAGAAGTTAGTTTTATAAATACAATAGGCATGTATTGACCCTTAATTGTATTCTTTCAAGTTACTTCGGTGAACTTATATTAAAATAGGTTAGCTTAAAATAAAAATAAATATTTATTCTATACAAATAAATAAAATTGAAATTTCTGTTTGTAATGTCAAAATAACAAGTTTTTAATACGAAATACAAATAAATAAAATTGAAGTGTCTGTTTGCAATGTCAAAATAACAAGTTTTTAATAAATGGGTATGAATGTATATCGGTTACCATTAACAAAAACACAATTTAAAACATTTTTGTCTGTCTGTCTGCCTGTCTGTCTGTCTGTCTGTCTGTTTGTTCCCGCTAATCTCAGGAACGGCTGGACCGATTTTGATGGGACTTTCACTTATAGCTAGCTAATTATATAAAGTCTAACATAGGCTACTTTTTATAAAGATCGGTCTAGCCGTTACTATTCCACGCGGACGAAGTCGCGGGCACAGTTAGTAAGTAATAAAAACGGACTTCAAAAACAGAAAAAGTCAAAATAATATAAAAATACACACAACATTTCATTTTTTTATTTAGAAGTCAGTGCCAATTTTAACATTGGCTGAATTCGTAGTTAAAGGACAAAGCCACTGAAACAAGAAGAAAAAACATTGTTGTGTGGTTTTACATCTTTTTTGTCCGTAATTTTAATATTGCAACATATTCTATCTGAAAATGATATTCTTAGTATAATGTAACCGTAAAAAGTATCGCAATAGCGTGGTACACTCGAGTACAAAAAAAAGATACGGTCAAACTTACAAAAATGTGTATACTCTAAACTATTATCTAATCTGTGACTCTACCAACTCTACCTTATGTTAAGTCAATAAAGTCTGTCAATCAATGTATACATATTGTTGTGACTTTGACCGTATCGATCATTTTGTACTCGAGTTTACAAAACGTTTTACAATATACGTTTACTTTTTACGTTATTTTTCTCGAATTCATAGTAAAATTAATATTTGGTGCAACCGGCTTTAGGAATAATAAAAAATAACATAATAAAAAATTGATATTACCAACTAGTGGTAATACTACTACTGATATTTTACTACTCGTTATTAGAACTAGTGCTTTTACTTAATAGTTACAATTACGATACTATTTTGAGTTCACTACTTCATGAGAATCGTTTCCTTGCCGTCACCATGGACGAATATATTTATTTACATAACAAAGTTGCATGTATCAAATTTTACCAAAATCAATTGAGCATTTTTTGGTAATTTATAACAAACGCATATTTTTTACTGAATGGAATGAACATTAATGAAACTTACCTTGTGAACTAGTGTCTTTAATCAATATTTTCAATTACGACACATAGATACTTAGGTAGATACTATTTTAAATTGACTACTTCATGAGTGAGTCCCAGAACTGTTTCATTACAGTGACAAAGTTGCATGTATCAAATTTCATTCCTGCGTGATTAAATTACAAACGCATAATTTTTACTGAATGGAATGGAGTATTAATAAAAGTCACCTTGTGAACTAGTGATTTTACTTAATCGTTTCTATTACGATACATAGAAAGATACTATTTTCAGTTCACTACTTCATGAGTGACTTCCAGAATTGTTTCATGATGCATGTATCAAATTCCAAGAAAATCAGTTGATATTTTTTAACGTGATTGAATTACAAACGCTTACTTTTTACTGAATGGATTAAGTATTAATGAAGCTTACCTTGTGAAATATAACCAGTAAGTCATCGAGTTTCCCGTGTAAGTCACCGCATACTGTGATCTGACTGGAGATAGACGTCGTGGCTACATGGATATTGGGCATCCGTTTCAACGCTTGAGTAGCTTCCTTTAATATCTGTGCGACATATTTTGGGTGGAGACGATGCTGAAACATAAATATCAGGTTTTATTAAGGCCCTTAGCCGAAAAGGAATGTCTAATAATGCCACGGTATTTACAGTCATGTGTGTAGTACCTATTTATATGCGTGGGGCGTTCTCAATGCTTTCTGTGGGATGTTTCGTAATATTTGACTACACAGACGGAGACAGCAATATGATGAAAGTTTTTATATGCCAGAAAAGAGTATAATAATATAACAAAATAACAAACTGCTTATATCCAACAATATTTTTAAGTAATCAAAATAAAAGAATAAAAAAATATTATTGAAAGCATATCAACGATGAAACTTGTAATCCATTGATGGTACTATCTAATGGTACCATGGTAAAGAAAGGAAAATAACCAATGATTGAAAAGGGATACGACATTCGAATGGAATTTTACTTCATTAGAAAATGTATTCATTTAAGACTCCTTTTACTATCTGCAGCACTTTATTCAGCTCTATTCTCTCTAATACAGAGGTATGTTTTAGCCTCAATGCAATACATGACGCTATATGTACTTATTGGTTTCATTGCTATTTGAGTGATACAAATGTTTTCATTTGGTCTCATATTGTTCTCTCCGTCCCTTTATGTTGTCTGTATATGACATGTGTGTCAACATATTCTGCGCTGTTTATTTAATACATGTCTACATTATTATTATTAGTTAGCTATATTATGACCTAAATTGGTGAAAAACAGCAATGTTTTTTAAATTAAATAACTTTATTGAAGCTTTTACAAGACTCAACCTAAATATAATCATGCTATAAATATAATCATTGCTATTTTTCGAGTCTACTCTTATCATTACAACAAAAATCATCCACACTCAACAAACATTGATGTAAATGGTTATTGTACTAAAAAAAAACAATTATATATTCAGCTAAATGGCAATGAGTTTTTCCGTTAGTTACCTACACTACAATTTCAAACCAAAAATACTACGAATAGTTTGATTGACTTACTTTTTTAAATGCCATGTTCTATAAAATGATAAATTGAGTAAATAAACAAGTAAAATAAAAGGGATATTGGCAACTCAAGAAAAATTAAAAGTTAAGATCACTGTGCAATATAAAGTACAAAGGAGTATACGACGTCAGCAAACAAAAGGTACCTTTTTCTTTCTGAAGGCTTCGATCAATAAGTCAATATCCTTCCTCTGTAAAGGGAACTCTATGTCAGGTCCGTGTGATGGCTTGGAAGGTGCCGTTTCATCTACGCCCCCGCCCTCGTCCGACTCCTCCGAAAACACTTGTTCCACTGTCAAAAAAAGATCCTTTGCCGGATTATACAATCTTTCCCCGTTAGAAGCACTGTAGAAGGTTTTATAATTCGCATTAAAGCTAATGATGTATGAAATTTATAAGCTGTTTGTTTTTGTTTATACCTACTAAATAAGCTGTTTTGTTTTTGTTTATACCCACTAAAATGATTGCCTTCTTTATTTTACATTAGTGGAATACATATAAAAACACAAAGGATGTATAAGTGCCTATGTGATTCCCTTTATCAAATCATTTTTTTTTTACTTCTAGATACCCACACTTACGAAACAAAAAAGTTTACTAGAATATAAATTATCCTTAATAAAATTTGAATGATTGCAAAATTCTACAATAAGCGACTTTGTTAAAATTTTGATTTCGCACGAAATTAAAGTATACTTATTCATATACATTCCAAATGCCTTTAACTGTCCGAGTCTCTTTATAGCACATGGTATTAAAATGGCATCAACTTGCTACGCATTTTATTATACGGCTCTATGTAATTATTCGTTCAAAGGCGCGTGCATTGGCATAATTTGTTGTTTGTGAAATCTTACAAAGTGGGTATAATAATTTAGACAAAAAATAATTTAAATTAATTTTTGAACTGAATTCATGTATGGATTAACTACTCGTATATAGCTTTTTGTATGCTCGTAATGTGACTCGTAACTCGTAATGTGAATTTATTTGGTGAACATGAAATCTATCGTGACACAAATGAGTAACATTAGTAGTTAAATCATGCAATGTGGGATTTATGGGAAAATGTTTACACAGCGAGTTTATTTCTCATAGCAGCATAGGTAAAAGCTATTTAATATAATAGCTTTTGTTTAAAGTTTTTTTACCTAATAGTCGTTTCACTCAGGTTAGTTGAAAATCGAAAAGGTAGCTGTGATGAAACTATCACATTTTTTGTAAAATAGCCACTGTCTGGAATCTATGGCTGGTAGCTTTGTCAATGTTCATATACTTTGTGACCACGTGAAACTGTTTAAAAAAGAATGTTATTGTAAACTTTCAAATGTTTTTAGTATTAGTGTAGATTTTAGTATTTGTGTATATATTTATTTAACATTAACACTTTTTTAATTGAAAAACTAAATACTGAGGTGGGCTTACCTCTCCGTAGAAAAGAGATCTCTTCCGCTAACCTCAATGAATGTTTGGAAAGATTTGTGCGGGGAAACTTCATATGCATGCGTAGATGCTTTGTATGCATCAACAATATCGAAATCAAATATTCGCATCAATCAACAAGATGCTAATATGTATAGAAATAGATTGCGGCAATGCAAATGTGACTTGTGTCACAGTATGCCAGGAATAGCGAGACCTAGTTCTATCTACTTTTGGAAGCAAGTGGAAAAGGTCGCTGCAGTCGGTTTAAATAGTACAACTTACTTATAACTAGACATGTGTGAATACCGCAATGTCGCGTGCTACCCGACAGTTAAACAAAGAAAAACGGGAGTAGGAGCGAGGACGTCACTATTAATAGGAATTCCTTATTTTGACGGAAATTAAAAGCACTACGCAATTAACGAATAGATAACGTAATCAAGACATCCAATCATGACCGTTAGTTAGTGATTGATAAATTAATATAGTCAGATCTTTTTCATACACGCATGCATGTCTGAAATGCGGTTATTACTCAACGAAGAGGGTATAACCGAAGGTATATAGGAATAACCGAAATGTAGGTTATTAAATATATTAGATGCGATACACAATCAAAGACTTCCGACGATTGTTGACGTCGCATGACGTCATTCGTAAGGAAATTTTTAGTTACTTGTGACGTAAATAGACCCCACTCTTTAAACTGCTTTATCCTAGTACTATTTTGCTATATCGACAAAGCAAAAAAAGTGTCTGATATTTGTTTATTATCTCACTGACGGACTTACTATCACATTTTGATATTTATTTAATACGTAGTCCGAACCCATATTCAAGCTTTTCATATGTTCATATCTAATTTATGTATAGTTCATCTAATAGCTTTAGTAATTACTAGTTGTGCCCTTTACTTTGCTTGCGTGAAATTGATTGTAGCGTGATAGTATATAGCCCATAGCCTTCCTGGAGAAATGGGTATTCCAACACTAAAAGAATTTTTCAATTCGAAATAATAGTTCCTGAGATAGCGTTCAACAAAACAAACTCTTCAGCTTTAGAAAATTATTATAGATAAAGATTACCTTGTTATGTTAATGAAAACAACTCTAAATTAAACGTAAACATTAACAGCGGTAGCTTATAAATTTTACAACGTTACAGATTAGGTGCTCTTGATTGAGGTGGAAGAGATTTTGGTATAAAACATTAGCATAATTTGTAGTGAATTTATTGGAGAAACCACCACGGGAAATAATCTCTAAAGTTAAATAAATCCTTGGTCCTACATTTAAGAATCCAGCCCAATTGTGATGAATACTAATTGAGAGAACTATATAAATTCAAGACGACCTATAAGATATTCTGTTCCAATAAATCTTTACCGAAGAATAATGGAAATGCCAGCATGGAATAAATTAGATAATAGTATTTATTTGAATCTAACTTTGCTCCACCGGTTCGGAGAGTACAGGAGAATAGTGCCTAGTTAAAAGTTGAAATAAAAGCCAGCTCATGTAACTTCGGCCAATCAACTATTTTTATAAAAAAATATAATTTATCATATCAATGTTATGATAAATATTTTACAAAAGTACATCATTAAATACCAGCCCTCCTTGTCGTGATCGCTTTAAGAGAACTGTGAAGTGCCAATTCATGGCTCGAGTATGCACTTTCAAAAATGCAGTTTGTTGCACAGCGCTTAGAGTTTAAAGTCCGAAGCAAGTGCTTACATTTTTTATTGAAATATTGTTTCGGGCGATAACTGTTTTACCCCCTAAACCTTTACGAAATTAGACAATTTTGGTCTTATTGGATTCAGTATACCTTAATCTATGTTTGTACGTTTTGATTTTTTTGTAATTCAGAATAATTTAGTCAAAAAAGATAAAAAATGCTCGAGGTAGTTTATAAGTCCAAAATATGGATAATTAAATGATAATAATTTATAATCTAAGCAATATTACTTCAAAATCAAAACGTACAAACCTAGATCTTCATTATATCTAAAACATTTCCAAAAATTTTAAAAATGGACTATGTAAAAAGGGAGAAAAGTGTTATCGCTTTTGTATGAAAATTTACAGCTTCACAATCCTCTTAAAGAGTGTTAAAACCGAACTGAGAACGAGATGGCGCTAAATTCTACAATAGTGGTGTTTTATTTAAACAATTATGTTAACAATCAATCCGGCTGCTCGCCTGATAGTAGGAGACTACAGTCGCCTATAGTGCCTATATGTAATTCTTGTGAGACTTGTAAACCTACAACGCTTCAAAGGACGCCAATGTTGCCAGCTTGCGATATTAGATGTCAAGTCACAATCTCCAGTAATTCCACTGCCTGTTTTAACCTTTAAACTGGAGTGTGTTCCAGTTTCCAGCGATGCAAGCACCGCTGCTTGGCGGTGCCTTTCTCTAAAAAGCTATCATGGTAAGGCCCCGGGACAAGCTTGACAAAATTACAGAAAGATTTGATACCACTATCTGTTTACATTTATATCATAAAAAAACAAATAGAATATTAGATTCATATTTATTATACGAAAGCCTGCAACAAGGCAAATTATTATGCAAACGTATCCAGTAAAGGTGAGTCCAATAGAGTAAACATTCCACAGATTAGTATTTTATTTTCCTTCAATGATTCAATATGATTTATGCGATCCTTAATACTGAAAACAATGTTATATATATCTTTTACAAAACTGTTTTATAATCCTAATCAATCTTCGTCTAATCTGTCGAGATTCGTTTGTCTTAATTACGGCGTTTAGGTTACTGTTTCATACTTAATTTATTCCTAAATAGAAACAAAAGCTATGATTTACTTTGTTCCGCATCATGACATATTACTTTTTATAATTAAAGCACTCTTTTTTACTTTAATCAAAAATTGTTTTAGTCCAACGGTCTGTTTGGCGTTCTCAGATTATTTTATCCGTAAGTGGGCATAATTCTTACAGTTACAACAAAATTAATAAACAGTGCCAAATATCGTTATCCCACCAGAAATATGAGGTGTGTTATTCAGTTATATCGTGCGACTTGCTCTCAATGTAAGCAGATGTTAAATGGTTTAAAATAACTCTACTAATTAACTCACACACTGATGCGGTCCGCGAAGTCCGTTCCGAAGAAGGCCGTCCACTCGTATCCTTCATGTGGCTCAGCAATGCATTAAAAAAGTTGTACAGCTGCGAACAAACAAAATATTAAGCTCGAAGACTGATGAATTGGAACCTTGTAAAAAGTACCATTTTATCCATAATGAAGACAATCTTACATTTTATCATTTAATGATTTACATTTACCTTACACAGTTTTGCTATTTACCAAACTAAACGAGACATGTACATTCGGTTGTGTGAATACGTAAAACAAAATTGAAACCTAATCGGGCAATCGCGCTTGAGGAAGTAGCGGTGCGATTTTGTAACTCGTTGATTTATTGGTAATCGTAATCGAACCCGATGACTTGTTAATAAAAAATGGAATTCTGTAACTTCTCGATTACAATTGGATCATTATCGTAATCAATGAACGAATGATAGAGAATAAAGATAATACTTTATATTTTTTAAGCTCTCTTGTCTGTACCTACTGCTTTCCTCTTCTATTATGATAAAAAGATTGAGAATTCACTAAAACTTCTGTTACAAACCATCCATCATCAACTCCACGCTGCTGGGCACACTCACCCAGCACCAGCTCACTGCTTGGCACTTTTGCTCTGCATCAACTCACTGCTGGACTACCTTGCCTCACCAGTCTACTGCTGGGCAATCTTGTCCAGCATAATCCCACTGCTGAGAATCATGCCCAGCACCAGCCCACTGCTGAACAATCTTATCCAACACAAGCCCACTGCTGGGAATTATACCCAGCACCAGCCCACTGCTTAACAAATCTTGTTCAGCACTAGTCCACTGCCGAGAATCTTGCCCAGCATCAGCCCACTGCTGAACAAACCTTGTTCAGCACTAGTCCACTGCTGGGAATCTTGCCAAGCAACATCCTTCTGCTGGGAGTCATGCCCAGTTTAAGCCCACTGCTGAACAAATCTTGTTCAGTACTAGTCCACTGCTGAGAATCTTGACCAGCACCAGGCCACTCCTGAACAATCTTGCCAAGCACAATCCACTGGTGGGAATCATGCCCAGCACCAGCCCACTGCTGAACAAATCTTGTTCAGCACTAGTCCACTGCTGGGATTCTTGCCCAGCACCAGTCCACTCCTGGACAGTTTTGCCAAGCACAATGCACTGGTGGGAATCATGCCCAGCACCAGCCCACTGCTGAACAAATCTTGTTCAGCACTAGTCCACTGCTGGGAATCTTGCCCAGCATCAGCCCACTCCTGGACAATCTTGCCAGGCACCATCCCACTGCTGGGAGTCATGCCCAGATTGAGCCCACTGCTGGAAATCATGCCCAGCACCAGCCCACTGCTAGGAATCATTCCCAGCACCAGCCCACACCTGAATTTCTCCGCAGACGTATGCAGGTTGCCTCACAATGTTTTCCTTCAGCGTAAGAGGAGTAATGTAGGTAAGTACATTATGAAATTCGAAAAATAAAAAACACCGAACCTCCCGGTAAGTAGGCCAGTGCCGAGTCCACGGTGCCACCAAAGCTCGCTTAGAGATGTCGACACAATAATTTTACTTCTCATCACAACTCATATACGTCCCCACCGAGGGGCTCGAGCCTACCCTATTTGTTAGGGTGATAAGGCCTTAGTCAACCACGCTGCCCCAGTGCGGATTGGTGGACTTCACATTCACCATTGAATTGCTTCGCATATGCATGCAGGTTGCCTTACGATGTTTTTCTTTACCATAGGAGCGTCAGACAAATGTACATATGAAATTCGAAGCGAAAAACACATTGGCACATGGCGGTCTCGAACCTCACGACCTCCCGATTGGAAGGTAAGTGCCGAGTCCATAGCGCCATAGATGCACCAATTTTACTTGTGTACAACAAAAATCCCTAGCCCTTTAGTCACAGAATATTACTTTTTATTGTTGTTTTTATTTTATTTATGTGAATCATGATCACCGACTTCAAAAAAATAATAATAAATGTAATGTTGGTATTCTCATTTTAAAATTGGTATTCTTAACTTAGTAAAAATGTTTTTGCACAGATTTATAATAGGTTAAATACTTGCCCCAGCTTCGCACGAATATAGATAGTAGTTAACTCAATGAGGCAGAATTTTCCGTTTATTTCCATCACAACAACAAAATTTAAAAAAAGAACAAAACAAACATATCTAAAAATGGTACTAGTCAGTGGTACTACCACAGTTTAACAATGAAAACTGTAGTACTACTGACATGAAGGCAAAAATCTAAACTGCTTACTGAACAATATTAATTTTAACATTATTTTTCAAAAACACCTACTATTTTATTTATTCGCTCACAATGAACCTGTTATTTTTAAATAATCCATGCACTTTCTCAAAAATTTTCTCTTATACAAAGAAGGTTTTGTATGAAAGGAAATACAATTTACAAACACAAAGAGTATTAATCAAATACCCTTATGTGCAGAGTGCAGCAGCCGTTCTAAAGTCACGCGGCGTAACCCTCATGCGACATTTGATTTTTATTTAAATAAATAAATTGTTACATCTTAAACACTAAGTTGTCTAAAGCTGGCCATGGTTTGAACCTGTCTCTATTTACTTTTATTGGTTCAAATGAAACAACATCATGTTTAAACCATGACTAACTTCAAACGACGTCTTGCGAACTTTGTAATAAATGTTAATTTTAAGGGACCTAGTGTTGTCTAATGGAATCTTGTCTTCTTTTATTAATAATCCTGTCATAAGACTAGAAAAAAGATACATTTTTAATTCTATTTTTCCAAGTTTATATTTTAAAAAAGGACTTATCTACAGTTTAATCATAGGTATATTTTAAGAAAATTAACACGTCGACCCAGCTCAGACAGGCGATTATTTTAAAATTATTTAATGCAATTTGAATTGTTTTAAAAAAGAAAATTACTTTCCCTCCAGATGGCGTAGTCGTGGGTCGCCCTGTATAATCAAACCTAATCTTCTCATTTGGGGCAACTGTTCCGAAGATATCGAAGCAGGCCAACGCCTATATTGAAACTCTGAGAAATCATAAATTTCGTTAACTAGAATCCGGACGATACGTTATTAAATTCTCGCAATGTACATAATAAAGGACGATCCTTTATCAAACTAGTTACCGATACAAATGTATTAAGAACAGGCCAGTTTTACAATCTGATGATTTAATGTTTGAGCTTCCAGTTTGAAGAAATGATGTAAAATTCTATTAAGTAAAAATTATTGATTTTTTGGTGCTTTATGTATATAGAGTGTACAGAGGCGGAATTCATGTCATTAAGCATTTTTGCCAGTCGACCTTATAGGGTAGTTGAGGGACTATAAAGGTAGCTGCACAATTACTGTAGACAAAAGAAAAAAAACAAAATATCCAAATAGAATATTCGGATTTTTACATTCAAGCTAATCTGTAAAAATCCTAAAGATCGCCATAAAATAAATTTCCATGTTTCTTAATTTTTGTTTTGTTTTTAATTTTTGTTAGGGGTATGGTAGGTCCCCGGGCGCGTGGGTAGTGGAGTCGCATTGTGGACCTTACCTAGCGCGCCCCTAAGGGCAGGGAGAGTCAGTCAGAGTTTCTTCCGCCATGGGCGGGTGCGGGCTTCGGGCATTTGTCGCCCATTGCCCGGGCATCTTCTCGGCGAGCGGTAGCTCGCCGGTGTTGGGCACGTCACGTAGTGACGGGCCCCTCTTCGCCACCCCCCTGTGCTACCACTCCGGGATCGAGGCACGGCCCTCCGCGGTCAAGCACACCGAGTTAGAGGTGGGCAGGGAGAACACCGGGTGGTTTTAGTGGGTAGGCCTGGCACTCTGCCGGGAGAGCCCCACACACGCTCGTCGTCTAGCCAACGGCGGGTACGGTGCGGTTACGCATTTCCTCCCGAGAAAAAACGGAGTATGGTAGGTTCGGAGTGTTATAAACCACAGACAGTGCGAAATAGCTTGACCGATTTTTAACCGACTTCAAAAAAGGAGGAGGTTCTCAATTCGATGCGTGTTTTTTTTTGTGTGTATGTTACGCGATTACGCCGCCAATTGTGAACCGATTTTCAAATTTTTTTCTGTAATCGATAGAGTATACTCCAAGGGTGGTCCCATGGTCACCAATGTCAGGATCTGATGATGGGATCCCATGAAAATCGAGGAAAACCCTTAAATTTTAAGGTGTGTCTAACGTGTTTTGTGTGCATGTTACGCGATTACTCCGCCAATTGTGGACTGATTTTCAAAATTATTTTTGTATTCGATAGAGAATACTCCTAGGTTGGTTCCAATGTCACCAAAGTCAGGATCTGATGATGGGATCATATGAAAATCAAAGGGAAACGCTAATTAGGTAATTAGGGTTCCTTTCACTAAAAAGATTTCAGACACTAAAAAGATAAAAATAAAAAATATTTTACAAAAAATAAAAACCGACTTCAAAAACACTGAAAAGTTAAAAATTATATAAGAATAGGTACAGACAACATCACACTCTATATTGAAGTCGGTGACAAATTTTAAGACTTTCTAGGAGATCATCGTTTGGCACCGACTTCAATATAGAGTGTGATGTTGTGTGTACCTATTGTTATATTATTTTTAACGTTTCAATGTTTTTGAAGTCGGTTTTTATTTTTTGTAAAATATTTTTTATTATTTTCATAAATTTTTTTGTGTATATTTGATATAGGTCGTAAGCTAACTTTTGTACCCCTAGGATAGGTGATAAGAGGGACCTTTCCAGAATTTATTTTTGGCAATTATTATGGCGAAACGTAGTTCGCGGGCACAGTTACTGAAGCTATAAAATACTCAACCATATTGCATTGCAATAAGGAACACCTATGAAACAGCAGATTTCGTGAGGTGGCCTCATCGTAACTTCTTAAGAGGACTGTGAAGTGCACATTCATGGCTCGAGTATGCATTTCCAAAAATACAGTTTGTTGCAAATCGCTTAGAGTTGAAAGCCCGAGGCAAGTGCCAACATTTCTTATTGAAATATTGTATCGGGCGATAACGGTTTTACCCCCCTAAACCTTTACGAAATTAGACAATTTTGGTCTCATTTGATTCAGTGTACCTTAATCTATGTTTGTACGTTTTTTTTAATTCAGTACTTTTTTTAATAATCTATATATATAAAAGAAGAAACTCACTGACTGACTGACTGACATATCAACGCACAGCCTCAACTACTGGGCCTAGAGATTCCAAATTTCGCACGTAGGTTCCTTATGAGGTGAAGGGGTGCACTTAGAAAGGATTTTTTTAAATTCACCCTCTAAAGGGTTGAAAAAGGGCTCCAAAGTTTGTATGGGGAAACCAGATTACTTGCTCTATTTTAATCGAAACTTCACATGAGTACTCCAATCCATAAATAAGTTAACACCTGTTTCAGGATTTTCCAAATTTCAACCCCTAAAAGGGGGATATGGGGTGTCAAAGTGTGAAAATTGATAATATTAACGCACAGCCCAAACCACTGGGCCTAGAGATTCCAAATTTGGCACGTAGGTTCCTCGTGAGGTGTAAGGGTGCACTAAGAAATAATTTTTGGAAACTCCACCCCCGAGGGGGTAAAATGGGGATGAAAGTTTGTATGAAAACCGTCAGTTTTGAAGATAGGATTTCTAAATTTTGGATTTAGGCTGGAGATTTATGCAAGTGCAAAAAGAATGAATTTTTCAAAAACCACCCTCTACGGGGTTGAAACGGAGGTCTAAAATTTGTACAAAATTAGACTATCTATATAAACGACACACCAAAAAACCAAGGCAAACACCCTTACTTCTGTTCCAGTCGATTCTTTCAAAAAGCACCGGACCGCCAGTATCTAAATGGGGCCATCCCCGCGATATCACAGAAATCGGCTCTCAATCAACGAAGTTCCACAGTAGCGAACATAACTGAATTGACAGCCCCCTCCTTTCTGAAGTCGGTTAAAAATGCAATGCAGCCAGTGCCAGAAGGAAAAATATATGATTTTTTATCAAACTCTCACTTCACCGTTTTTCATAATTACATTAGATTTCTCCGTCTTATCTCTTGGGTATCACAGATTCACAGGGATCCAAAATTTCGTTATTTTTTAAGCTCCGACGCATACTTTGGAGATATTTCTAAAATCTCTAAATTTCTCTACATAATAGGGCTCGGGATGAAAAATGATTTATTAAATATAGGTCTCGGCTACAGTATATATAAAGGAAGAAACTGACTGACTGACATATTAACGCACAGCCTAAACCACCGGGTCTAGAGATTTAAAATTTGGCACGTAGGTTTCTTATGAGATTTACTAAGAATAGCTTTTCCAAAATGTATGCCCTAAGGGGTTGAAATGGGGCTCCAAATTTTGTATGGGGGAACAAGATTAGTTGGACTATTTTATTCGAAGCTTCACAGGAGTAATCCTATCGATAAATGAGTCAACACTTGTTTTAGGTTTTTTTTCAGAATTCACACTTTTAAATGGGGGATATGGGGTGTCGAAGGCTGAAAATTAATATGGGTGTACGGTGTGTACAATTTTAGCTGTGGTGAGTGTAGAATATGGTGAAGGGATGTTAACGTACGAAACAAACCCAGTAGATCGTTCTAACACTGATTTATTTACCAATTAAGAGCATTTATATAGTTTCTATAAATGCGGTGCTAAGCATATTTGCAACATTGTAGTGAGTTAAATTAAATACATTTATTGCAACATTTTGCGGGTCATTGGCATGCTGACTAAGATTATTGTACGGTGCTCCGTACATCCTGCCCACCAAGAATACAACAAAGGACATACCTAAGAATCATAAAAAGGTTACAAAATATTTTTTAAAATAAACCTAAATATACATTCAAATATAAATAACAAATCACTGTTATATATCTATACCCTTAACATTAAGAAAATATGTAAACATGAAATTATTTAAAGTTAAACTTATTTTAACATCAGTCTATAGTAGATGAGGTAGGAATGACCAGGCGCGCTGATCTCGGTTGAACTTGAGGGGCACTCGTCACATCCTTGATGGTTTCCATTGGGATTGAGTACACCGCCTGTGTTCTGTTCGTTGCTGCTATGTTGACTGCTCGCTTGTTTTTACGCCATCGCTTAAGTAGAAAAATTACACCAGCAATAATAATTAATATGATTATTATGTAGAGGACGGAATATTGATGCACGTCGTGTATACTGAGCTTAGCGTTTTCTTGTTCTATGAGATTTTTGACATCCGTCCCAATATTACGCCACTCCTTATTATGATCTTCGGCAACATATTCTTCTAAATTCGAGGTGTTAAGTATGGTGTTCAGAATCGAAGTTTCAGTCAACATCGTTACGTCATTTTGAACTTTAACACTGCTCAAGTAATTGGTATGTCCAAAGATAGAGAAGATATCGCTCTTGACTGTACAACCTTCACCAACTTCTATAATCCCATTCCCGATAAGTTCTTTCATTATCTTTCCAGTTTCACTGCAAAATATGCGTACGTAGCATTTTCCACAGCAAGAGAATAGCCACCTGTTATTGTGATGTAACTTGATCCACCGCTCGTGACAAGGTTTCTTCTTTACAAAACATATTGTTTCATTGTGGATTCTCAAGTTACGTATTGACTCGGTAATCTTTAATTCATAAATAACTCTATTTATAGAGCATAGTATTTTGTTTGATTGCAGGCAGTGTAAGCTTATTTGGTATATGGCTGTATATAATGTTCAACTGTTCTTCCAATCTGGAGGCAAAGATAAGCATCCATATGACCCTGTGTGAGATCAGCTACACTGCTAATAACGCGCCAATTTAGTCGACGATGGCTCGTCTGTCGGTGGCATGCCGCGTGGCTGTTCTTCTTTTACAGGAAGTAAACACACGTTAAAATGGGTCTCTTCATGACACCATGTTTGGTTTTTATTGAGACAACACGAACGTAGCCGTCCTTTCTCCGCAGACGTATGCAGGTTGCCTCACAATGTTTTCCTTCAGCGTAAGAGGAGTAATGTAGGTAAGTACATTATGAAATTCGAAAAATAAAAAACACCGAACCTCCCGGTAAGTAGGCCAGTGCCGAGTCCACGGTGCCACCAAAGCTCGCTTAGAGATGTCGACACAATAATTTTACTTCTCATCACAACTCATATACGTCCCCACCGAGGGGCTCGAGCCTACCCTATTTGTTAGGGTGATAAGGCCTTAGTCAACCACGCTGCCCCAGTGCGGATTGGTGGACTTCACATTCACCATTGAATTGCTTCGCATATGCATGCAGGTTGCCTTACGATGTTTTTCTTTACCATAGGAGCGTCAGACAAATGTACATATGAAATTCGAAGCGAAAAACACATTGGCACATGGCGGTCTCGAACCTCACGACCTCCCGATTGGAAGGTAAGTGCCGAGTCCATAGCGCCATAGATGCACCAATTTTACTTGTGTACAACAAAAATCCCTAGCCCTTTAGTCACAGAATATTACTTTTTATTGTTGTTTTTATTTTATTTATGTGAATCATGATCACCGACTTCAAAAAAATAATAATAAATGTAATGTTGGTATTCTCATTTTAAAATTGGTATTCTTAACTTAGTAAAAATGTTTTTGCACAGATTTATAATAGGTTAAATACTTGCCCCAGCTTCGCACGAATATAGATAGTAGTTAACTCAATGAGGCAGAATTTTCCGTTTATTTCCATCACAACAACAAAATTTAAAAAAAGAACAAAACAAACATATCTAAAAATGGTACTAGTCAGTGGTACTACCACAGTTTAACAATGAAAACTGTAGTACTACTGACATGAAGGCAAAAATCTAAACTGCTTACTGAACAATATTAATTTTAACATTATTTTTCAAAAACACCTACTATTTTATTTATTCGCTCACAATGAACCTGTTATTTTTAAATAATCCATGCACTTTCTCAAAAATTTTCTCTTATACAAAGAAGGTTTTGTATGAAAGGAAATACAATTTACAAACACAAAGAGTATTAATCAAATACCCTTATGTGCAGAGTGCAGCAGCCGTTCTAAAGTCACGCGGCGTAACCCTCATGCGACATTTGATTTTTATTTAAATAAATAAATTGTTACATCTTAAACACTAAGTTGTCTAAAGCTGGCCATGGTTTGAACCTGTCTCTATTTACTTTTATTGGTTCAAATGAAACAACATCATGTTTAAACCATGACTAACTTCAAACGACGTCTTGCGAACTTTGTAATAAATGTTAATTTTAAGGGACCTAGTGTTGTCTAATGGAATCTTGTCTTCTTTTATTAATAATCCTGTCATAAGACTAGAAAAAAGATACATTTTTAATTCTATTTTTCCAAGTTTATATTTTAAAAAAGGACTTATCTACAGTTTAATCATAGGTATATTTTAAGAAAATTAACACGTCGACCCAGCTCAGACAGGCGATTATTTTAAAATTATTTAATGCAATTTGAATTGTTTTAAAAAAGAAAATTACTTTCCCTCCAGATGGCGTAGTCGTGGGTCGCCCTGTATAATCAAACCTAATCTTCTCATTTGGGGCAACTGTTCCGAAGATATCGAAGCAGGCCAACGCCTATATTGAAACTCTGAGAAATCATAAATTTCGTTAACTAGAATCCGGACGATACGTTATTAAATTCTCGCAATGTACATAATAAAGGACGATCCTTTATCAAACTAGTTACCGATACAAATGTATTAAGAACAGGCCAGTTTTACAATCTGATGATTTAATGTTTGAGCTTCCAGTTTGAAGAAATGATGTAAAATTCTATTAAGTAAAAATTATTGATTTTTTGGTGCTTTATGTATATAGAGTGTACAGAGGCGGAATTCATGTCATTAAGCATTTTTGCCAGTCGACCTTATAGGGTAGTTGAGGGACTATAAAGGTAGCTGCACAATTACTGTAGACAAAAGAAAAAAAACAAAATATCCAAATAGAATATTCGGATTTTTACATTCAAGCTAATCTGTAAAAATCCTAAAGATCGCCATAAAATAAATTTCCATGTTTCTTAATTTTTGTTTTGTTTTTAATTTTTGTTAGGGGTATGGTAGGTCCCCGGGCGCGTGGGTAGTGGAGTCGCATTGTGGACCTTACCTAGCGCGCCCCTAAGGGCAGGGAGAGTCAGTCAGAGTTTCTTCCGCCATGGGCGGGTGCGGGCTTCGGGCATTTGTCGCCCATTGCCCGGGCATCTTCTCGGCGAGCGGTAGCTCGCCGGTGTTGGGCACGTCACGTAGTGACGGGCCCCTCTTCGCCACCCCCCTGTGCTACCACTCCGGGATCGAGGCACGGCCCTCCGCGGTCAAGCACACCGAGTTAGAGGTGGGCAGGGAGAACACCGGGTGGTTTTAGTGGGTAGGCCTGGCACTCTGCCGGGAGAGCCCCACACACGCTCGTCGTCTAGCCAACGGCGGGTACGGTGCGGTTACGCATTTCCTCCCGAGAAAAAACGGAGTATGGTAGGTTCGGAGTGTTATAAACCACAGACAGTGCGAAATAGCTTGACCGATTTTTAACCGACTTCAAAAAAGGAGGAGGTTCTCAATTCGATGCGTGTTTTTTTTTGTGTGTATGTTACGCGATTACGCCGCCAATTGTGAACCGATTTTCAAAATTTTTTCTGTAATCGATAGAGTATACTCCAAGGGTGGTCCCATGGTCACCAATGTCAGGATCTGATGATGGGATCCCATGAAAATCGAGGAAAACCCTTAAATTTTAAGGTGTGTCTAACGTGTTTTGTGTGCATGTTACGCGATTACTCCGCCAATTGTGGACTGATTTTCAAAATTATTTTTGTATTCGATAGAGAATACTCCTAGGTTGGTTCCAATGTCACCAAAGTCAGGATCTGATGATGGGATCATATGAAAATCAAAGGGAAACGCTAATTAGGTAATTAGGGTTCCTTTCACTAAAAAGATTTCAGACACTAAAAAGATAAAAATAAAAAATATTTTACAAAAAATAAAAACCGACTTCAAAAACACTGAAAAGTTAAAAATTATATAAGAATAGGTACAGACAACATCACACTCTATATTGAAGTCGGTGACAAATTTTAAGACTTTCTAGGAGATCATCGTTTGGCACCGACTTCAATATAGAGTGTGATGTTGTGTGTACCTATTGTTATATTATTTTTAACGTTTCAATGTTTTTGAAGTCGGTTTTTATTTTTTGTAAAATATTTTTTATTATTTTCATAAATTTTTTTGTGTATATTTGATATAGGTCGTAAGCTAACTTTTGTACCCCTAGGATAGGTGATAAGAGGGACCTTTCCAGAATTTATTTTTGGCAATTATTATGGCGAAACGTAGTTCGCGGGCACAGTTACTGAAGCTATAAAATACTCAACCATATTGCATTGCAATAAGGAACACCTATGAAACAGCAGATTTCGTGAGGTGGCCTCATCGTAACTTCTTAAGAGGACTGTGAAGTGCACATTCATGGCTCGAGTATGCATTTCCAAAAATACAGTTTGTTGCAAATCGCTTAGAGTTGAAAGCCCGAGGCAAGTGCCAACATTTCTTATTGAAATATTGTATCGGGCGATAACGGTTTTACCCCCCTAAACCTTTACGAAATTAGACAATTTTGGTCTCATTTGATTCAGTGTACCTTAATCTATGTTTGTACGTTTTTTTTAATTCAGTACTTTTTTTAATAATCTATATATATAAAAGAAGAAACTCACTGACTGACTGACTGACATATCAACGCACAGCCTCAACTACTGGGCCTAGAGATTCCAAATTTCGCACGTAGGTTCCTTATGAGGTGAAGGGGTGCACTTAGAAAGGATTTTTTTAAATTCACCCTCTAAAGGGTTGAAAAAGGGCTCCAAAGTTTGTATGGGGAAACCAGATTACTTGCTCTATTTTAATCGAAACTTCACATGAGTACTCCAATCCATAAATAAGTTAACACCTGTTTCAGGATTTTCCAAATTTCAACCCCTAAAAGGGGGATATGGGGTGTCAAAGTGTGAAAATTGATAATATTAACGCACAGCCCAAACCACTGGGCCTAGAGATTCCAAATTTGGCACGTAGGTTCCTCGTGAGGTGTAAGGGTGCACTAAGAAATAATTTTTGGAAACTCCACCCCCGAGGGGGTAAAATGGGGATGAAAGTTTGTATGAAAACCGTCAGTTTTGAAGATAGGATTTCTAAATTTTGGATTTAGGCTGGAGATTTATGCAAGTGCAAAAAGAATGAATTTTTCAAAAACCACCCTCTACGGGGTTGAAACGGAGGTCTAAAATTTGTACAAAATTAGACTATCTATATAAACGACACACCAAAAAACCAAGGCAAACACCCTTACTTCTGTTCCAGTCGATTCTTTCAAAAAGCACCGGACCGCCAGTATCTAAATGGGGCCATCCCCGCGATATCACAGAAATCGGCTCTCAATCAACGAAGTTCCACAGTAGCGAACATAACTGAATTGACAGCCCCCTCCTTTCTGAAGTCGGTTAAAAATGCAATGCAGCCAGTGCCAGAAGGAAAAATATATGATTTTTTATCAAACTCTCACTTCACCGTTTTTCATAATTACATTAGATTTCTCCGTCTTATCTCTTGGGTATCACAGATTCACAGGGATCCAAAATTTCGTTATTTTTTAAGCTCCGACGCATACTTTGGAGATATTTCTAAAATCTCTAAATTTCTCTACATAATAGGGCTCGGGATGAAAAATGATTTATTAAATATAGGTCTCGGCTACAGTATATATAAAGGAAGAAACTGACTGACTGACATATTAACGCACAGCCTAAACCACCGGGTCTAGAGATTTAAAATTTGGCACGTAGGTTTCTTATGAGATTTACTAAGAATAGCTTTTCCAAAATGTATGCCCTAAGGGGTTGAAATGGGGCTCCAAATTTTGTATGGGGGAACAAGATTAGTTGGACTATTTTATTCGAAGCTTCACAGGAGTAATCCTATCGATAAATGAGTCAACACTTGTTTTAGGTTTTTTTTCAGAATTCACACTTTTAAATGGGGGATATGGGGTGTCGAAGGCTGAAAATTAATATGGGTGTACGGTGTGTACAATTTTAGCTGTGGTGAGTGTAGAATATGGTGAAGGGATGTTAACGTACGAAACAAACCCAGTAGATCGTTCTAACACTGATTTATTTACCAATTAAGAGCATTTATATAGTTTCTATAAATGCGGTGCTAAGCATATTTGCAACATTGTAGTGAGTTAAATTAAATACATTTATTGCAACATTTTGCGGGTCATTGGCATGCTGACTAAGATTATTGTACGGTGCTCCGTACATCCTGCCCACCAAGAATACAACAAAGGACATACCTAAGAATCATAAAAAGGTTACAAAATATTTTTTAAAATAAACCTAAATATACATTCAAATATAAATAACAAATCACTGTTATATATCTATACCCTTAACATTAAGAAAATATGTAAACATGAAATTATTTAAAGTTAAACTTATTTTAACATCAGTCTATAGTAGATGAGGTAGGAATGACCAGGCGCGCTGATCTCGGTTGAACTTGAGGGGCACTCGTCACATCCTTGATGGTTTCCATTGGGATTGAGTACACCGCCTGTGTTCTGTTCGTTGCTGCTATGTTGACTGCTCGCTTGTTTTTACGCCATCGCTTAAGTAGAAAAATTACACCAGCAATAATAATTAATATGATTATTATGTAGAGGACGGAATATTGATGCACGTCGTGTATACTGAGCTTAGCGTTTTCTTGTTCTATGAGATTTTTGACATCCGTCCCAATATTACGCCACTCCTTATTATGATCTTCGGCAACATATTCTTCTAAATTCGAGGTGTTAAGTATGGTGTTCAGAATCGAAGTTTCAGTCAACATCGTTACGTCATTTTGAACTTTAACACTGCTCAAGTAATTGGTATGTCCAAAGATAGAGAAGATATCGCTCTTGACTGTACAACCTTCACCAACTTCTATAATCCCATTCCCGATAAGTTCTTTCATTATCTTTCCAGTTTCACTGCAAAATATGCGTACGTAGCATTTTCCACAGCAAGAGAATAGCCACCTGTTATTGTGATGTAACTTGATCCACCGCTCGTGACAAGGTTTCTTCTTTACAAAACATATTGTTTCATTGTGGATTCTCAAGTTACGTATTGACTCGGTAATCTTTAATTCATAAATAACTCTATTTATAGAGCATAGTATTTTGTTTGATTGCAGGCAGTGTAAGCTTATTTGGTATATGGCTGTATATAATGTTCAACTGTTCTTCCAATCTGGAGGCAAAGATAAGCATCCATATGACCCTGTGTGAGATCAGCTACACTGCTAATAACGCGCCAATTTAGTCGACGATGGCTCGTCTGTCGGTGGCATGCCGCGTGGCTGTTCTTCTTTTACAGGAAGTAAACACACGTTAAAATGGGTCTCTTCATGACACCATGTTTGGTTTTTATTGAGACAACACGAACGTAGCCGTCCTTTCCAGGGTGCAGAGCAATGATCCTGCCCATAGCCCATTTTCCAGGGGGGAGGTTTTCATCCTTTATTAGGACAACGTCATTCAACTCCATATTTTTTGTAGGTGTTCTCCACTTACTACGTATCTGAAGTTGTTGTAGGTAGTCAGATGACCACTTCTTCCAAAAGTGTTTATTCATCGCTTGAATCATCTGCCATCTAGCATTCAAAGACATATGATCGGGATCAGTCTGCGGTCGTGATATTAGTGATCCTCCAACTAGAAAGTGTCCTGGAGAAAGGTAATCACTTTCTGGACTTTCATTTAAAGTCAGTAATGGGCGTGAGTTAAGACATGCCTCGATCTGATAAAGTAAGGTGATAAACTCCTCGTAAGTCAACTTCTGTTCTCCGATTACTCGACGCAGGTGGTGCTTCATACTTTTAACAGCAGCTTCCCACAATCCGCCTGCGGATGGATAGGCTGGCGCGTTAAAATGCCATTGAATGTCGCAACCACGGACCTCGTTTATAATATTTCTGTCAATAGTTTTCAGAATTTCGGAGTACTCCTTTTTTAAAACTTTATCGGCCCCTATGAAATTTCTTCCCTGATCACTATACATATGTTTCGGAGTAGATCTTCTAGCGCAAAAACGTCGGAATGCGGCTAGAAATCCAGGTGTACTAAGATCAGACACCAGCTCGAGATGAACGGCTTTCGTTGCCATACAGATAAAAACTGCAACATATCCCTTCTGTGTTCGTACACCACGGCCTTTGTTTGCTCTAATGTCAAAGTGTCCGGTGAAATCGACTCCGGTATGAGTGAATGAGCGCGAAGGAGTAACACGTGGTTCTGGCAGATCAGCCATAATCTGCGTTATTTTTTCTTGCTTAAATCGTTGACACGGCACGCATCTGCGTAGCTCTCGCTTTACTGTGCGTAGCCCACTAAGTATCCAATACTTTTCTCGAATGTATGATAGAGTCAAACATGGTCCACCATGCAATGTGATAGAGTGAGATTCGTGTATTATGAGCGATGTGAATTTGCTGTGACTTGACAGAATAATGGGATGTTTTGCTGAATGACTAAGTGCCGAATTATTTAGTCTTCCTCCAACCTTCAGCAGTCCGTCCTGGGTATCTATGTAAGGATTTAGACTTATTAGTTTACTGCTATGTCTTAATTTGTTCTGATTTTGTAATCGCAAAATGTCATCGTCAAAGTCGTAATTTTGCGCAGCTGCAATAATTTTATTGAGTGTATGTTGTTTTTCTTCATTAGACAAATAACATAGTTGTGGAATTTGCTTGTTTCGCAACCATTGCAAGAAACGTGACAGCCAGCCGACTATTCTTATTATGCGCCTTATTGAGCTACATTCATTTAATAATTGTAAGATTAAATATTTTTTGTTAGATAGGGCAGCGTGCACACTAGCCTTTTTGATTTCTATGATCGGTGGAGTATATGTGTTATTCTTGATCATGACCGGATCAAATGTAAGTAACCACTGTGGGCCGTTCCACCATAAAGGATGTTCTGACAATTGTTGCGCTGTCAGTCCTCTTGTGGCACAATCTGCAGCATTCTCTTCAGACTGCACATGGTGCCAATGTGATGATGGAGCAATGTTTTGTATTGTACGTACACGGTTGGCTACAAATTGTTTCCATCTGTTGCTATCTCCGTGAAGCCAACCAAGCACTACCATGGAATCAGTCCACATAAATGTTTCAGTAGGTTGTGGTAACGTGTCCAATATCTTTTTCAAAAGGCGGGATAGTAACTGTGCGCCACAGAGTTGAAGTTTGGGCAGCGATAATGTATTTTTCCGAGGCGCCAGCTTTGTTTTTGCGGTCACAAGCGTCGATGTGAGCTCGCCTTTAGAGTTTTGTGTGACAATGTAGATAGCGCAAGCGTATGCCTTTTCAGAGGCGTCACAAAAGCCGTAGATTTTAAAATGTTTTTTGTCACCCAAGTATCTTTTTTTTTTTTTTTTTTTTTTCGGGGGGAAATGCGTAACCGCACCGTACCCGCCGTTGGCTAGACGGCGAGCGTGTGTGGGGCTCTCTCGGCAGAGTGCCAAGCCTACCCACTAAAACCCCCCGGTGTTCTTCCTGCCCTTATGGGCGCGCTAGGTAAGGTCCACACTGCGACTCCACTACCCACGCGCCCGGGCAAGCCTGACCAACTGGTCAGACTATCGCCAAGGGGGGATTGCCCGAGAACACCAGGGCAATCCCCAGACGGAGGGCCTTACGGCGGCGTGCACGAGGCCAACCGTGCACGCAGGCCTCCACGGCAGGGTCATTAGACGGGCATCGCTTGTGCGAATGCCCGCCTTCGCCTGCCTGTCCATCTACGGCGGATGGGAGCGGCTTGAGGATCATTCTCCCGCTCCCTCTCCGCGGCCTCCTTCTGCGAGATGACGTTTTCGCAAAAGGAGGCGACAGCCCCCCACTCCGCCTCGCCACGGAGCATGGCCACGACCATGCTCGGCAGCGAGAGGTCTCCGTCTCCCAGCGCAGCATTGAGTTCGCTGCGCTGGCGTCGCCAGGCCGGGCACACCAAAAGGGTGTGCTCGGCAGTGTCGTCGGGAGCGTCGCAGTGATGACACTGCGGCGTTTCCTCCCGACGCGCGACCCGGTGCAAGTAGTGACCAAAACAACCATGTCCGGTCAGTACCTGCACCATGCGGAATGAGAGACTGCCCTGCCGGCGCCCTACCCACTCCTCCAACACCGGACGTATCGCTTCTATCGTCCGGTGGCCGGCAGCTGGGAAGGCGAGTGCCTCGCCCCATCGACGCAGAGCCTCCCTCTGCGCCTGGGTACGAACCCGCTCCACTTCCTCAGGAGCGGATCGTCCCCCCCCGCACTCTAACGGCAACCCGATGTCGATACACCTCCGCATGGACGCGTGCATCGACATCCCACGGCGTTTGACCCGCAAGCACGCAGGCCGCGCCGTGGCTGACCGTGCGATAAGCTCGCACGGCCCGGGTTGCTATGACCCTCTGCGGACGTCGCAAGAGGGCCACCGTTCGGGGGGAGAGGCACTCCGCCCATACCGGGGCTCCGTAGAGTGCCATCGACCGTATCACCCCGTGATACAGTCGACGGCACGCCGATCCTGGCCCTCCCACGTTAGGGAGGACCCGTCCGAGTGCGGCTGCGGCAGCACACAGCCGTGGAGTGAGGAGCTTGAAGTGCTCCTCGAAACTCCATCGGGGGTCCAGAACTAGGCCGAGGTACTTTAGGTGCGACTCGACCGGTATACGGACCCCCTCTGCTCGGACTCGGAGCCCCGGTGGGATCCTGCGACGGGGGGCGTGGAAACTCATGGCCCTCGTTTTATCGAGGGCCACGTCCAGGCCCAGGAGGCGGATGCGTCGGACAACCAAAGAGGTGCAGACCGACGCAAGGTGGACCGCCTCCTCCCCCGTTTTAGCTCTCGCCGCGATGAGCGTATCGTCAGCGAAGCAGACGACCTCCGTTCGTGGCAGGAGGCCGCCTCGCAGGACCCAATTGTACCCCAGGTTCCAGAGTAGGGGACCTAGTACGGAGCCCTGGGGCACACCTGCTGCCATTGCCCACGTATGGACGCGACCGTCCGGTCCCTCGTAGAGAACTGACCTATCGTCCAGGTAGCTCTCCACGAGGGCGCGGAGGTACGGAGGCACCCGGTGGAAACGGAGTGCCTCCTTTATGCACTCGTGGGGCAAGCTGTTGAAGGCATTGCGGATGTCAAGAGACACCGCAACAACAACCTCTCCACGAGCTGTGGCCCCCTCAGTCCACCTCTTGAGGAGGGCCACCGCGTCCATCGTGGACCGGCCGGTGCGGAAGCCGAACTGGTTGTTCGCCAAGTCCGGCCCCCTGTCCTCTAGGTGCTTGACGATGCGGGAAGCTAGAATTTTTTCCAGGAACTTCCCAGCCTCGTCAAGCAGCACCACCGGCCGGTACCCTGCCGGGGAATCCGCAGGGCGACTCTCTTTTCTCAATAGGCAGAGCCTGCCCACTTTCCACCGACTGGGGAAGCGGCCCGAGGCGATGCTCAAGTCTAGCACCGCCCGGAACCGCTCCTCGAGGTGCCCCAGGGCCAGGGCCAGAACCCTGCTTGGGACACCGTCCGGTCCCGGCGCCTTCCTTTTGCGCCGGAACCTATCCCTCACCGTGTCGAATTCCACGTTCGACACGGGAGGGATGGCGACAGCCACTTCCTCCGGAGGGGTGTCCGGGGGGAACATTCTGGGAGGCTGGAACGGACCGGGATCGGGGAACAGAGTCCCCAGCACCCGGTCCAGCAGCCCGCTGTCCATAGCGGAGGTGGGGGGAGCGGAAGCTTTAAACTTACCCCTCACCACCTGGTACGGACGCCCCCACGGATCGTCGTCCAGGAGCCGTATGAATTGCTCCCTGGACTCCTCCTTGGCCCTGCAGATTTCGTTCCGCAGGGCCTTCTTGGCTGCCGCATACACCCGACGAAGTTCAGCTTCCTCGTCGGGTGAAGTTCTGGCGCGCCTTCGACATCGCACGTAGGCGCGCCTGGCCCTCATACTGGTGGTACGCAGGTCCGCTATCTCCTGCGTCCACCAGTACACCTGCCCCCTATCGGGGCAGGCCTGCGCCCTTGGCATGGCGGCTTGGCAGACAACCTTCATGTCATCTGCGAAGAGCTCCGCCATACCGTCGACATCCCCGGCGAGGTTGGGTGGCACTTCTGCCCACGCCCGCACCATCGCCGCCTCCTCCGCCACATCCGGGCGGAGCTTGGTGAGCGCCCACCTTGGAAAGGCGCTCACTGCAGAGCCCCTGCGGTTCAGGGCTCCTTGGGATGCCGAGGAGACCTCATATCGAACATATAAATGGTCCGACAGGGTCTCCACTTGTTCCTCTACTCGCCAGTCGTTAATTCGACGGGCGAGTGAGGGGGTGGCGAAGGTTACGTCCACTATGGACGTGCCTTGCACCCGGACGCAGGTAGGGGTTGAGCCCCTATTCAGGATCTGGAGCCCCAGGGACAGAACCCAGGATTCCAAATCTCCACCCCTTGGGCTGGTTCTGGAGGACCCCCACGCAATAGACCACGCATTGAGATCCCCCGCGATCAGCACCGGTACCGGGCCGTCCTCCGGACGACCCCTTCTAACGCAGCCAGGAAGACCGCGAAGTCCGCCCGGCTGCGATTGGGGGAGAAGTAAGTCGACACGACTAACATTCCCCCCCACATGGCGGCCACGTAGCCAGTACCCCTCTCTCTTAAAACGAGAGAGGGGGCTGTACCACGCGCCGCCCGCATTAAGGCGGCGGAACCATCCGCCGCCACCAACCAGTTGGGCGATTGCGGCGGAACGTAATACGGCTCCGACACAATCGCCAAACCCACACCCCACTGCGCCGCGGACTGACATAAGAGGTCCTGTGCCGCGGCGCAGTGGTTAATATTCGCCTGGAGGAGCTTTATGGGACCACTAGGCATTAGTGGTCTCCATTGGCTCCTCCTGGGCCGCCGCTGCGACCGGTGCTGTCTGAGGGGCTGGTGATGCCGGGCTCCTCGGGGCCACAGTCACTCGTGTCGGGGCCAAGCGGCCTCTGACTGGCGGGGGGCTGCAGTTCATACCCCCCATGCGGTGGTTGGCCGGTCGCTTTGCATCTGTACAGACGGCGCATTTTAGCTCCGCCGAGCAGTCGACCGCCTTGTGGCCCTCCGACCCGCAGCGGAAACAGAGGCCGCTGCGGTCCTTAGCAGAGGGGCACCGCTGTATAGGGTGGCCCATGCCCATACAGCGGAAACACCGCATGGGCCTCTGCTCTAGAAGTTGGATGGAGGCAGAACTCCATCCAACTTCAATGCGCCCGGCATCAGCCAGACGTTTTGCGGTCTCCACTGGCACTGAGGCGAAGGCCGCCCCAACGCCACGCACCCCCGTATGGACGCGGCCCACCTTTATGTGGTGGGCCGGGCAGCCGCCGGCCTGTGCCAGGACCTGGCAGAGTTCCTCGGCGGACACCGAGTCATCGATGCCTATGATCCGGATGTCCGCCGTTTTCACCGGACGGGACACCTTGGCCTCGTCGCCAAGAACCTCCCCTAGCCTTGCAGCCAGCGTGTCCGCCTGGGACGGGGATGTCTCCTTCGGGAGCTCTATAATTCGGGCCCCGGTTATCCCTGTCCGGAACTTCGCTGGCCCAATGCCAAGGGCGCTGAGACTAACCGATGCTTTGGCTTTAGCAATGGCCTCACCGTATGTGAGGCCTTTCGCCACTGCCTCAGGTTTTAAGGCCACCACTACCGCTAGGGAGCGCGGTACCTTGGGCAGTTTCGGCGCCTTCTGCGCTGCGGTGGCCCCAGGGGCTCCAGCGTTCATGGGCAACGCTCCGTCTGTTGCCGGCTTCTTGCGGCCGCGCCGTACGACCACGGACCAGGAGCCCTCGTCCGGTACCGTGACTTCCGACGAGGAGGGGACCGCCGCAGGTGTTGGGAGCGCCGTCCTCCTCTTGACCACTCTTGCCGCTTTTGGCAAATTAGCCGGCGGGGCAAGAGTGGTATTGCCCGTTACGGCTTTAACTGGCCGCTGCTGCAGTGGCTGCGGCTGCAGCTGATTAGCGCGGTCTGCTGCCAAAGATGGTCTCCGAACCTGGGCTGGCATAAGCCGCCCATCCACCTCCAGACCCTCGAGGCGGGCCGAAACCATAAAGCCCACCTGGGCCAGCAACTCACGCTGCATGAACTCCATACTCTCCAGGAATTCCACTCTGGAGAGTGCCTCAGCGGGAGCGTCCTTCGCCGGTTGGACTGTCGGGAGCTGCACCTCAGGCAGCTCCTCCTCCATGGCATCGTCAGAAGTAACAGCCTCCGACTCTGCCCGCTCCACAGTTTCGGAAGGGGGGGTCGCTACGACACGACGGCCCTCTGGGTGTTCCGCCCCCCGCTCTGAGAAGGCCCGACGAAGAGCCTTTAATTCGCTCGTTATGACGTCCAACTGACCCCGGAGTCGTTTGTTATCGGCCCGAAGCCGACGCACCTCTTCCGAGTCATTCTTGGACGCCAGAGCCCGCACGATCTCGAGCAGAGAGTCTGAGGACTCTCTGATTTCCCTCACGCAAGTCCCCTTCATGTTTTTGGACTTGCGTGCAACCTCTGTCAGCGCCTTGGCTCTTGCCTCTGCCCTGTTGCACAGGAGTTCAGCCGAGGGTTCCGGGGAGCGCTTCTTCCTCCCTTTGCCCTTAATAGGGGCTGCATCGACCTCCAGCTCCTGGTCAGAGTCGGTGTCGTCTTCCAGTTGCTGGAACTCCCGCCGAGCCTGGGAGAGTCCAACACTATGGGATAGGCCGCCCCTGCCCTTTCTGGTTCGGGGAACCTTAGGGGCATACGGCGCGGTCACTTCCTCCGCCTCGGTTGTGGCCTCCAAGTCCGTCACCAAAGGATCTTGGAAGAAGCGGCCCAGTGCCGACCGCTTCCTCACCACGACCTCCTTCAACCGCTCTATCTCCCTGTATTCAGGGCGAGTCACGGGCACGCTATCCACGCTTGGGCGGGGCGCACCCCCACCTCCGCTCTTCACTGATAATACGGGGGACACCGCCCCTGTAGCCACTTTCTCCGCACCACCTTTGGCCGGCCTGCGGGTCTTCACATTCCCGGATTGCCCCGGGAAAACAAGTTTAATCGGGTCCCTATTGGGACCCCCCTCACCAGCAGTGTCCGTTTCGGACGGCATGTCCGAGTCGGACATGCTCCAATTCTGGGCCCAGCCCAGCAGTGAATTTGTTGGCGAAAACACCCTAAGAAGCTATTTTCGCAACAAAACACAGTAAAAACAAAATAAAAAGATCCAAAACCTAACCTAACCTACAAATGTTTATCTAGACGATTTCTTCTCTGCGGAGGATGGTGAATGAGAGCACAAAAGACGAAATCGTCGAAACAAAATTTTGAAAAACAAGATAAGAAATACACTACCTAGAGCTTACCTCAACCTCTAAAATAACCTATAGCTACCTAAAAACAACTATAAAACTATAAAAACAATAAAAATCCTATCCTAAATACGGATTCTTGGACCCAAAATTGTGCCACCCACAGCACCGAGGTGATGTAGGGAAGCCCAAATTTCGGTCCAACAATTCCCTAACACAAAATTTGACCCACTTGCAGAGCCACTAGGACTTTACAAGTGGTACCAAAAGACGCGTCTTGGGGAGATATACAAAGTTGCAGAAAACTCGGAAGTTCTGCAACTCGTATATCCCGAGATATTTGCAAAAAACAAAAACCAGAATAAAAAGACGCACTTACGCAAAATGTAAAACGGAAAAACAAGAATAAAAAATACAAAACAAAAATCAGGCCAAATGCCACCTAAACTAAAAGATGCGGCAAAAAATCTAAATTTTTTTACCACAGACAAAAAACGAAAAACTATAAAAATAAAAAAGTTATTAAGGAAAAACAAAATATTGCTAATTCGGTTTTCAGGTGCCGAAAAAAACAGAAAAATCTTAACTAAAAATAGCAAATATTAAAATAAAAATCTAATTATATAGTCAAAAGAACAAACAAAAATGCACTATTTTTCGAGACAACAAAAAGAGAGAAATATCAAAAACCAAGCAAATTATAAACAAAAAACCGAAAAATTATAGCAAATTGCTAATAATTTTTTCAGGCGTTCCGTACTGGAGTGGACGCGGGTGAACACTGGCACGGCCGGCACGGAACTCACCCAAGTATCTAGGAATTTGATACATATCTATTTTCTGCAAATCATGTCTCAGTTGTAGCCAGTCGCGATGGATGTCCTTGCTTAATAGTGTATCCCATTCAACTGTTTCTTCTGACCAAGTCCTTTGAAATAGTAATTTAGCTCGGATAGTGAGCGGAGAGAGCCATCCCAGGGGATCAAAAATCTTGGATATGTATGATAATAACTGTCGCTTCGTTATTATTTCATCATCTATTACGTCATCGAAGATGTTTTTATATGTAAATGTATCAGAGTTTGGGTCCCAGCGTAGGCCTAATGTTTTTCTGCCTTCAGCGCATTTGAAATCGAGTGGTGTGTCCAATTGATCAGGTGATAAGTCTTCTATCAGTTCCATGCAATTGCTCGACCATTTGCGAATGTTCATGCATGCCCCTTTTAACATGTCAATAATTTGCCTTTGCAGTTGCTTAGTTTGGGCGATACTATCTCCTCCTTCTAGCAGATCATCCATGTAGAACGATGACGATAGTGCAGAAGCAGCCAAAGGAAACTTGTGTGCGTCGTCTTTAGCAAGCTGTTTCAGGGTGCGCATGGCCTGAAAGGATGCTGCCTTCATCCCGTATGTTATAGTGGTAAGCTGGAATTCCTTGAGGGGTTCTTCCGATGAACTTCTCCAAACAATACGTTGTAGGTGTTGGTCAGCTTCTCTAGCGAAAATCTGGCGAAACATCTTCTCAATGTCGGCAGTGATGACGTATTTGTACTGACGCCATACTAGGATAAGGTGTTGTAAGTCCTTTTGTAGATTAGGACCACGTTCCATCAAATCATTAAGACTATGTCCGCTTGATGTTTTTGATGATGCATTGAATACTGTCCTCAGCTTCGTTGTCGTAGAGTCAGATTTCAGTACACCGTGGTGTGGAAGGCAGCAAGACTGTTCAGCGACTTCTGTAACTGGTAACATGTGACCTTGTTGTTCATACTCATGTAGAAACTGTTTATAACTGTCGGCGAATTGTTGATTTTTTGACATTTTTCTCTCTAGATTATAGAATTGCGCAATAGCCTTTGTTTTTGATTGACCCAAATCTTGTTCGAATCCGGGTTTCATTGGAATAGCAACTTCATATAGGCCTGTAGGTAATCTTGTTGTAGATTGGTAGAACTGTTCACAATATTGCTCCTCCTGAGTGAGGTCAGTTATCGAATCGTTGATCTCTTCCAATTCCCAATATTGAGATATTTCAGGGTCATTGCGCACGACATGACATTTGAACGTTTTCACGTTGCCGGACAGTACCCAGCCTAATCTTGTCTGTTGAGCGATAGGTGCTGTGCTCGGTCCCTTTACTAAACCGTTCATGATTATGTCTGAGTATATGCTAGCATCCAGAAGTAAGTCGATCTGCCTAGAGATATTATATTCAGGATCAGCCAGTTGAATGTTTTGCAGATGAGACCATGATTGTTTTTTAAATGAGCCATTAGGTAGATTGTTGATGACATTTTTTATAACTAATGCCTTTGTGACGAATTCGTAATCTTCATAAATTGACTGACAGTCTAATGTGACGACCCCTTTTCCATGTTTTGAGCCATTGCCAATGCCAGATACAGATGCATGATATCGTTGGCGCGGAAGGCCTAACATTTGAGCGGCGTTTTCGGAGATTAGCGATATCTGCGAGCCTTGGTCTAGTAGAGCTCTTAAGGTGGCGTAAGTACCATCAACAGCCTTAACCCGAATGGATAATGTGGTTAACAAGATCTCTTCATCATCTGTAGCCACGTGATTGACGCTGGGTGGTGTCTTGCCTTGACATAACGAAGTTTCCGTTTTCAAAATAACTGGAGCAGTAGGTTCAGTCATTGACCGAGCGGTCTCGCCTTGGCTATTCGACGCCTGCGACATAAGGTTTTCTTTTGCGTATGAATCATGCAACAACGTATGGTGATTCATATGACACACGAGGCATCGTTTTGTTGATGCACATTTATTGCCTTTGTGTGAGTGAAGACAGTTTTGACAGATATTCAATTTTACGAAGGTCAATAGCCTTTCGTCGGGTGTCAACTTCAGGAATTTGCTGCATTTGTAAAGAAAATGGTTGTTGTCGCAGCTAGGACAGTTCGACGAGCATGTTGCAATAGCTTGAAATTCTCTATTAATAGATTTTCTGTAGTTATGATTTTGATCACCATAACGATGAAATGAAAGTGAATGAGATTTGTTGTTTGGATGCCTTTGATGGTATTACTGCGGCTTGTATGATGAACTATTGATTTCTCTGTCTTTTCTGTTTATAGGCTCCAAAGCGTTGAATTTACTTTCTAACAAGTTCATTAGTTCCGAAAGCAAAGGTAAGTCTCGTGGAGATTTTCGTGCCTCTTTATAGTCTGTGTATGTCTCGGTATCCAGCTTCTTAGTTATGAGATGAACTAACATCGGATCCCAGGTACTTGTATCGATACCCACGTTCTGTATGGCGTGGATACATTCTATTGATGTGTCGTAGAGTCGCCTAATCTGATATGCCGATTGCTTGTGTATGACAGATTGGTTGAGAAATACTTCGATCTGTTTACTAAACAACAATTGGACGTTGTTGTATCGATGATTGAGAAGCTCCCAAGCGGTGTCATAGTTCTCAGCTGATATGTGTAGATGTTGAATAATACGTTCAGCATCTCCTCGTAGTCTTCCCTTTAAATGCTGCATTTTCTGCGCCTTAGTGAAAAGATTATTTTTGTGTATACTCTCCATGTAGAGGTCACAAAAAGTAGGCCATTGTGTGTATTTGCCGGTGAATATCGGTATGTCGATCTGAGGAGTAGATTGCTGCAGATGCACAGTGGATGCTAGTTTGATATTCAAAGCCTTTTTGATATTTTTATAGGACCTCTCGTAGGAATAGAACTGTTCATCATATTGCGAGTCAGAACCTTGAAGGATGTTATCGATTTGTAAATGCAAAGCGTCGATTGCATTCCAGCGTGTTTGAAGGTTGCGTAACTCATCTTCTATTTCCCACTTGTCATTTATGTCTTCTATTTGTATGTTATTCATTTGTCTTTTAAAGGCTCTTAAGTTGGTTTGCTGTAATGATAGTAACTCAGCGGCTAAGTAAGTCGTGGTTGTAGTTTGGGTGGAGCCGTTACGTGCAGTACTTCCGGTTGAATACTCTTTGTTTCAGTAGCTGCTGGCGATTCTGGGATAGCAAGTTCATTCGCAGGTGGATAAGAAGATATTTTACTTCGCACGGAATCAAAATAGGATCTTGCCTGTTGAAATTGATTTTCCACTAAGTAAGGATCGCTGTCATTTTCGTAGTCAAGTAGCTTATGATTATTGACTTGGAATTCTGCCCATAATTTGTCAAGGGCGTCAATACGTTCGCTTAAATATTTGCGTGTTCTACGACTTGCAGAATCTTTGTTGAAGTTTCTTTCTATCTTCTTGATTGATTCAACGATATCTTGTTGGCGTAGAAGTAAATTCTCCATGATGATAAGCTAGTCTTAGCTTCCTTCCGAGAGCGAGAAGGTTCACCAAGTTGTAGATAGTGAATGTATATGATAGCGCGTGTGCCCAATACTTCGTAGTTCTTCGTGAATATAGCACGACCTTTATGCTCGAAGGACCAATAAACTGTACGGTGTGTACAATTTTAGCTGTGGTGAGTGTAGAATATGGTGAAGGGATGTTAACGTACGAAACAAACCCAGTAGATCGTTCTAACACTGATTTATTTACCAATTAAGAGCATTTATATAGTTTCTATAAATGCGGTGCTAAGCATATTTGCAACATTGTAGTGAGTTAAATTAAATACATTTATTGCAACATTTTGCGGGTCATTGGCATGCTGACTAAGATTATTGTACGGTGCTCCGTACAATGGGTATCCTTTGTATGGTTTATCGGGTCGCTTACAAAAACAATAATTTCTAAATCCAACCTGGCGGTCGTGAACTACCATCATCGTTTTCTATCTTCTTCTTAATATGGAAAAGAAGAAACTGACTCACATATCAACGTACAGCCCAAGCCTTCGGGTCTCAAGATGCAAAATTAACAAGTAGGTTTCTTATGAGGTCTAAGGGCTATGAGCACTAAGAATGGATTTTTCAAAAACCACCCTTTAAGGATTTGAAACGGAGGTCCAACATTTGTATGAGGAAACAAAATCAGACTATTTTATTTGAAATTTCACATGAGTACTGTTATCAATAAATGAGTAAACACGTGTTTTAAGTTTTTACAGAATGCAACTCCTAAAAAAGGGAAATGGGATGAGAAAGTCTGAAAATCAACATGGGTATTCTTTTTGTGGTTTATCGAGTCGCTGCTACGAAAACAGCAACAATTTTAAAATCTAACGTAGCAGACGTGAAATATCATCACCCATATTAGGGTTCTATATATTTTTTCATTTTAGGTATGCCATCTCGATCGTCGTCAATCGGGTACCTAGGCGAGCGCGGGCGGCGCGGCGAGACGAGAGGAGTAGTTATCAGGAATAATTCTGCATCTATAATTAGTACAGTTCAAGGTGCTGCTGGAAGGTGGTTGCCTTACCCCGAATTTGACGCGAGCGAAGCCGCGGGCAAAAGCTAGTTCAGTATAATTTAGTCAAAAAAGATAAAATCCTCGAGGTAGTTTTAAGTATAAAATATAGATATTTAGATGCTAATAATTCATATTCTGGTCGACCAATCCGCACTGGGCCAGCGTGGTTGACTAAGGCCTAATCACCCTAACATAGCTTAGGCTCGAGCCCCTCGGTGGGGACGTATATGGGCTGTGATGATGATGATGAATTCATATTCTGAACAATATTTCTTCAAAATCAAAACGTACAAACCTATATCCTCATTATATCAACATTTGCAAAAATTATGAAAATTGGACTATGGAAAGAGAGAGTAAAGCTTTTTGTATGAAAATTTACATTTTCACAATCCTCTTAAGAATGTTAAAATGTTGTGTAAGTGTGGAGACGATTCGAATGCGAGCAAAACACGTTTCCGTATAAACTAAAAATGAGGTTGCTCTTTTGAAAACTTTCCTGACGATAGTAAAAGAAAGAAAACTGAATGAATGCTTGTGCTGGAAACTTTCTACTGATCGTCCCTGTGGTATTCAAGGGAAGAAAGCGACGTGACATTGTGATCTTTTTCTTTAAGAACACTAACAAGTTCTGATAACTTCTTACAGAAAGCCCTCTCTGAGACAGGGATTCGTATAAATTTTTTGTTATATTCGTATAGTTGTTTAAAAGGATGAATTATATTCTTAAAATGTGTGTACCATATGCGCCATTTTGGTTTCATTTGCGTGGAGATGTTTTGATGTGGGTTATATGATGAGTATAAAAAATTATACAACAAAGACGACAAACACGCAGACTGCCCACCTGAAGCTCCTGAATGGATTCAAAAATAAGCAAACCCTCAAGGACCACGCTGTACGTTGCCAACTTGTAACATAAAATGTATCATCACAGTACCCAGTTATTGCAATGCACGTACCAAAACTGCAATGCACGCACTGCTACTTTACGATTGATAAAGGTAAGATAGAGGCATCTGCGTAGAATACAACGTACAGTACAAAATTTCCCTCTGATAAAAACTGATAAATATTTATTTTCCATTCAATAATAATTATATTCTGGAATTTATAACTACACAAGAACCCACATGTAGGCGTAGGTATTACTATTACCTAGTAATAGCGTCATATTCAATGACATTGCTGGTGCTATTAATAACTAATTCGATGTTTCGTAAGTTATAATGACATTACCGGTGTTATGTTTCGGAAATTATATGCTATTATAGAATTTACATGCTAAATCGTCGGGTAAGCCAGTTACAATACAATGAACGAGATGAATGACTCCATTACTAAGGGATCATTCTCCGAATTTGAATTAGTCTAGCGGTGAGGGGCATTCTGCCCGCGGAAACTCGAAAGTCGGGGTCGGGGGTTATATGATTGGTAGGAGAAGAGACCATTAACTGTTCACCTACCAATCATATAACCCCCGACCTATTAACGAAAATGTATGTGTAAGTACATATAAGTGTAAGTATAAAGACCTTCATAGTGACGATGTATAGCGTTAGCGACTGAAGTTCTAGGATGTGTGCCTTCGCACGAATAATTCAGAAAACAACTCGTCGGAGAATAACTACGCATCGTTCGTGATTTCGTTTATTGTACGAAAATATACAGATAAAACAGTGTTGAGTGGTCAATGTGATCAATTTAGCCCATCACATAGTAACTGTTACCTAATCTGTGATGGCCAACCGCAAAATGTACCTAACATATACATATAGCTACTTCTTTTAAATCAACATTTATGAATTAACAATAGTATCTACGGCTAGTTTTTTGTATAAATAGGAAATATACCACCAGACTAACATGGTAAAAGAACCTTAACACGTCACCCTTCTATTTGAATGCAGCCAATCAAAAAATAGAGTCAGTCAAAATCAATTAAGATAAAATTTCTGCCAAAATATGCAATATTACTTTACGAAAACAAGGTGTGAAATTAATAAGCATTGATATAACAGTTTACTTTCTTTTTTTTTACCATATACACTATGATTTTAATATTAAATGCGTCGTTAAACTTTTCTTAGTTTATTTCGCTACTCAATCATGACCAGAGTAGAAATCTCTTTAAAAATATAATTTGAAATTTCATAAAAAAAATCTAAATTTTATTATGAACTAGCTGACTCGATAAACTTCGTCTCCCCGTAACAGATAACGGATTTAAATAAACAATCGCGAAGTGTGTCATTTTCCATACAAATGGCTTATTGTTTAGCTTTTCTTTGAGATATCCCCTATATTTTTTTAAACCACCTCTGTATTATGGCGAATAGAAAAACTAATACCTATTCAAATCGGTCAAGCCGTTTAAGAGTTTTTACGAGACTAACACACAGCGAGTCATTTTTAGGGTTCCGTAGCAAACAAGGAACCCTTATAGTTTCGCCATGTCTGTCTGTCCGCGGTTTTACTCAGAGACTATTAGTACTAAAAAGCTGTAATTTTGTAAGGGTAAGTATGTAAATTATTCATGCCAAAAAAGTGGTAGAAAAAAATATTGAAAAAAATTTTTTTAGGGTAGCTCCCATACAAGTAAAGTGGGAGTAATTTTTTTTTCTTGACTAACCCATCGTGTGGGGTATTGTTGAATAGGTCTTTAAAAAATAATACAAGGTTTAGAACACCATTTTTCGATTTAGGGATCCGTTTCAATAGTACTAGAAAGCTGTAATTTTGTATGGGTATGTAAATTATTCATGCCAAAAAAGTGGTAGAAAAAATATTGAAAAATTTTTTTTATAGGGTTGTAGGGTTCCCATACAAGTAAAGTGGGAGTAATTTTTTTTCTTGATTAACCCATCGTGTGGGATATTGTTGAATAGGTCTTTAAAAAATAATACAAGGTTTAGAACACCATTTTTCGATTTAGGGATCCGTTTCAGAAATATTTGGTTTTGCAAATTTTTATTAGAGGTAAGTTTCTCCCCCCTCTATCTGCTAAACGGTTATATATGGACACGTGAAAAAAATTACAACAGTAGTATATACAGGATGGAAAAAAGACCGTGGTTTGAGGAAAAGTATCCTTAATATTGTGATGGCAAATTTTACTGAAAGGAAACATTCCTTTATTTTCAAAAATATTTAAAACTGCATTTAAAGATTTTTGAAAAATAAACTGCTTGAGCCGGGAATCGAACCGGTGTCGCCTTTTATATCGAGTTCCATTTACAGAAAAGTTGAACTAATATTTTAAATATTTAATCAACTCGATATAAAAGGCGACACGTAGCGAATTCAGTCGAGGAATACGTCGGTGCATACATGAAAGTGTGAAATCTGTCGAGCCGTTTTTGAGTTTCAGCGAGACTAAGGCCTCGTTTACGGAGACGCGGGGCGTTGCGCGGCGCGGCCCGCGGCGCGGCCCGCTCAGAATTCAAACATATGGCGTTGTATGAGTGCGTTTACGGAGAAGCGATTTTACACGCCTTTGCTTGAAATGGAGCGTTTTTTACGGCCGAGCCCGCGGATGGCACCGCCGCGTCCGTCGGTGTTCCCGTCTCGCATCTCTATGAACAACATCGTATATTGCCATATGTTAACTAGAACTAGAGTTACCGACATAGCCCGAAGAATTGCGAACCTTAAGTATTGGGCAGGACACATAGCTAGAACTGGCGGCCGTTGGGGCGGAAAGGTCTTCGAGTGGCGGCCGCGTACCGGGAGACGCAGTGTTGGTAGACGATCTGGTGAAGGTCGCGGGAAGCCGCTGAATGCGGGATGCGCAGGACTGAGATCGGATGACTCGGTATGGAGATCCTTGGGGGACGATCTCCATACCGATCGGTATGGAGACTCCCACAGTTGACTGTTGACGACATAGTCCAACAGTGACTCCCACTGTTGGCTGAAATGATAAATATGAATTAAACAAGCCCAAACTCAATGGGGGTTGGGTGGGATTGCGGAGTTCCTATGGATACCTTCCAGGTCCAGCGTTAGATCAGCTCCTTGTCATCATAATATTGCATTGTCACGCAATATACATACGAGTATACATGCAAAATTTCGGCTCAATTGGAAATCGGAAAGTGGGTCAAAGTTAACTTGCAAGATTTCATTACAGATACCGGGACAGGTGAAAGTAAATAAAAGCTTGTAATATACTTAGACCTAAGCTGAATACTATGTATAATCCCACTTAGAGCACAATTAAAGGCTCCCGATAACCCCGACGTGATGCCTGAATTACAATCGAAACTTAGTATTCCCTCTAACCACTCAATAAACTTTACTAAACAAAACAAAGTCAAGGGATACCCACAGATCGTTAATGAAGCAAAACTTAAATGGCACAAAATCTGATTCAAAGTCAATATCGAAGTAATTAAGTACTTTACTCTTAAACAATACAACACACAAAACAATAGCTATTACGTTCTGATTGACCTCTTTACTTATTTTATTCAAACTAACGTTTTCTGTAGTTATGTGCCGCTTCTTTAAATTAGGTAAACATATAAAATAGGGTAAATATGCGTGGTGAAAACCCGTGGTAAACCTACTTCATAGTGAAGCGGGTGTACTACGGGTTTTAACCAACGTTTAATAGGTGAGGAATAATTTAAGGTCTCTTCGCAAACATCTGGAAACAAGCTCACATTGTACCGCTACACAAATAAGGGCTCCAGAAAAAGTATTGAGAACATTGATTTACTACCAAACGTAGATAGAGCACTTCATATAAAAACGCGCTTGAAATCTGTCACCTAATCGACTATACATTTGTACGCTGTTAAATAGGTAGTTGAATATGCACACCCGAATTAAAATTACCATAAAGAAAGTACCGTATTTATCGAATTCAACCTTATTCTTTATTATTACGGCAACTATTTGAAGTACAACCGTGTGCAGTTATATCAACTTTATACTCTCAAACATAATGCTCAAAATTGCTTATCACGTTGCTCCAACGCATGGAAAAGAACTGCACGAGGCCCGATTGGGCAGTTCTTCACCGGCCCACTTTTCGAACGTTCATGCGTTATCTACGTTTGGTAGTAAATCAATGATTGAGAACTATAAAGCCATATCAGCACTAAACAAAGTTGTAAAGGTATTTGACAAGCTAGTGTACGATAAAATATATACCTTAGCAAGTAGACATGACGTGTTTACTGGATAGTACGGTTTTTTTCGACCTTGTCAAATTAAGCTTGCTTCACTAGACATTTGTTGACATAATATGGGTGGCGGGCAGATAGGTGTGATTTATACACAGAGAATAAAAGGCCTTTGAAAGGTCTTGACCATTAAAAGAGCGTTGTTAGGGTATTAACTGTGATTTGCAGCGATGGATCAACTCCTTTCTAAAAAATTGTTCATTCTTGGACAGATTTTATTTTTGGAGCCCCGGGAGTTCCCCAGGCATCTCATTTGGGACCTCTGCTTGTTTATATATTATGCATTCGTGTTTTACATCAAGTATACACAAATACCAAAAAAATGACAATTGAACAAGATTGCATCGACTCTCAATAAATTTTGGATTCATTAGATAAATATCGCAATATTCATAAAATAACGAACGATTCTGCTAAAATCCAAGCATAAGAGTTTTAGTTATAAGCGATTTAGGTGTAATGCTCGATCAAAAATGTTGCTATATATACACGTCAAATCATTAACCAACTAAGCATATAGAAAACTAACGCTCTTTCGACCTTTTTTTTTTTTTTTTTTTTTTTTTCTCGGGGGGAAATGCGTAACCGCGCCGTACCCGCCGTTGGCTAGGTGGCGAGCGTGTGTGGGGCTCTCCCGGCAGAGTGCCAGGCCTACCCACTAAAACCCCCCGGTGTTCTCCCTGCCCATAAGGGCGCGCTAGGTAAGGTCCACACTGCGACTCCACTACCCACGCGCCCGGGCAAGCCCGACCGACTGGTCGGGCTATCGCCAAGGGGGGATTGCCCGAGAACACCAGGGCAATCCCCAGACGGAGGGCCTTACGGCGGCGTGCACGGGGCCAACCGTGCACGCAGACCTCCACGGCAGGGTCATTAGACGGGCATCGCTTGTGCGAATGCCCGTCTTCGCCTGCCTGTCCGTCTACGGCGGATGGGAGCGGCTTGAGGATCATTCTCCCGCTCCCTCTCCGCACGCTCTTTCGCCCTAGAAAGATTCTTTTAATTTACATTATTCTAAAATATGTTAACTACGCATTCGTCAGTATATTTTAAATATGGCAGCGCGGTCTAGCCACATTACAAAACTTACATCAAACCTTTGAAAAACATACATACAAAACAAATAATAAGACATTTGAATTATAGAAATAAAAATGTTCTTTTGCGAACTTGACGCAAAAGAACATTTGACGCAACAGAAAGAAAGCTTAATATGCATCACTGATTTAATGAACGCAGTCATAACAAAACTAATCACCAATCCATAATGTATATAAACTTTCATAAAAAAATTACAGTTCAAGATAGCAACTGAAGTTAGAGTCAATTAGGGGGACAGGGATAGTTTCTATAGTCTATTCAATATAAGAAGGTTCCCGTGACAGGTCGTGATTTGGAACGATTCAAATACATACTTAATTAAACAAATATTTTTCAGAACTATTAATAACTAGCTTTTTCCCGCGACTTCTTTTTACAAATTACCCTTTTACAAGTTTTTAAGGAATGATTTCGAGGATAAATACTATTCTTTATCCTTCCCCACAACTCAAACTATCTCCATACCAAATTTCATCTAAATCGGTTCAGCGGTTACTGATTCCCCATACAAACTTCCACCCCCCTTTTCTCCCCCTTAAGGAGTGATTTCTGTGATAAACGCTCCGTGTCCTAGTTCTAAGCTACCTCCTCACCAATTTTCAGTCAAATCGGCTTAGCCGTTCTTGAGTTATAAATAGTGTAACTTACACGACTTTCTTTTATATATATAGACTAGTGGATGAATTTATTAGATACAGGACTTATTCAATCTATTTTATCAGATCCTAATTCGCGTATTGCAAAGAGTTTATGTAGTCTAGTGCAAGTAACATAGTGGAATAATTAACATGCTCTATTACATTTTACATATATTGTTGTAAAGGTAAGTATAAGGGTACGATGGGGTTGACATATCCAAAAGGATAAAAACCCTGTATAATAAAAAATATTTAAAAAAAATAGACTAGTGGGTCCGGCAGACGTTGTCCTGCCCGATTCCAGCGCCACCTACCGGGTCCAGCTTTACGTTTAAACCTTCCCTGGACCTATTCAAATACACACGGAAAATTTCGTAAGAATCTGTCGAGCCGTTTCAGAGTTTTAGCGAGACAAACACACAGCGTTTCATTTTTATACAGGGTGTCCCAAAAAATAGTGTCAAGCGAAAGTCCAGAGTTAGAGCACCTCTTGGAGTACCCGAATCACCCCCATGTATGTTCCGCGATTATTCGTAGTTTTAGAGTAATAATTTTTTTTCTGACTTTTTGAAAATTTCGATCTAAAGAACTTAAAAATTTTTAATAAAAAAAAGTTGAACATATTTTAATGTTTTTCTTTATGCTACTGAATTATCTTTAGTGCTTCTTTTATGTCTAAAATAATCAGCTTCGTAACTTTAGTGGAAATTTAGAAAACAGTAGTGTAAAGTCAAGTCAGCCCTATTAAGTACTTCTTTTTTTAAATGATTATGAAAGCAGAGAGTCTAGAGAAGTTTTTACACATACTTAGAAACCATGAATTCGCCTGTTTAGATTTTTAATTTAAAGATGAATTTTTAAGTAATTATTCACGAACATTCAAATTTTGAATTTACACTACTGTTTTCTAAATTTCCACTAAAGTTACGAAGCTGATTATTTTAGACATAAAAGAAGCACTAAAGATGATTCAGTGGCAAAAAGAAAAACATTAAAATATGTTCTACTTTTTTTTATTTAAAATTTTTAAGTTCTTTGGATCAAAATTTTCAAAAAGTCAGAAAAAAAATTATTACTCGAAAACTACGAATAATCGCGGAACATACATGGGGGTGATTCGGGTACTCCAAGAGGTGCTCTAACTCTGGACTTACGCTTGACACTATTTTTTGGGACACCCTGTATATAAGACTAGTGAGCCCGGCAGACGTTGTCCTGCCCGATTACAGCGCCACCTACTGGGTTCAGTTAAATTACATTTAAACCTTCCTTGTACCTATTCAAACACACACAGAAAATTTCGTAAGAATCTGTCGAGCCGTTTCAGAGTTTTTGCGAGACAAACACACGGCGTTTCATTTTTATACAGGGTGTAACTGAACACCCCAATAACATTTAAGGGTATGTATCCATCAGAAGTAGAGATTCTGTAGAAAAAATATTAGCGCTAACAAACCTTCTTTTTTTCCCATACAAACTAAATAAATTATTTTTTGGTATTAGGGCCGACAACCCTACGTAAGCGTACTAGGAATACTACGCTCACGTCATTAAAACTAAATTAATTATTTTTTGGTATTATGTGCCGACAGCCCTACGTATACGTAGGAGGAATACTACGGTCACGTCTGTCACGTGGCATTTTGTGTTTAAATTTCTTTTGTGTTAAGAGCTGATTATGGTTGTCACTTGAAAGTTTTTGCTTTCAAATCTCTGAAAAATAACTCTGAAAGTATCGGGGTTCCAGGTCTCAGACAAGTACCGAAGGTCCATTTAGTATCTAACTTATATGCCCCTTAAATGTTATTGGGGTGTTCAGTTACACCCGGTATATAAGAAGATTATATTATACTAGACTGACATTCTTGTCTCTTTTTAATGTGAAATTAATTATTACATTTTTGATAAAAAATAACCCAAAGAGACAAGTTATATTTTAATACATAACATTTTTAATCACGGAAACTAGTATGCATGAAACTTCGACCACTTCAAAAACTTCGATCTGTCACGGGAACTTTCTTATCTTGAATAGACTATACGAGTAGTGTGGTATATTTTCACCTTAGGGACTAGGACGCCTGCTTGCCATATCCGCCACACATTATTGTTCCTAAACATATCCCACGATGCACCTCCAACTACACTTGAAACCCTCACGCAGATTTGTAACACGTACTACAACTTAAAATTTAATAGTGAGGATATTTTTGCTCATTCTCTGCGATGTTAAGCCATTTGTGACTTAAGGAACTGTTCAGTCTCAGAAGCAAAGCAGATTTTAACTAAATGGTTGCTTACTAATTCATATATTGAAACCGAATCTCTTCTCAGTCGATGTTTCTAAGTTTGTAGTGTTATTAATTATTACTGTAGTGCTATTAATTATTACTAACACATGCAATGGGGTTTTATGTCATGTCTCATTTAATTTTTTATTTAAATTCAAATTTAATTATTATTTTATTTTTCTTTAGTTTAATTTTTTGATTAGTCTTCGTTAGGTATGTCTTTTTATGTGCTGTTTCTTTCAGTAAGTATTGGGAATTCGGGTCGCAAGACCAAGTAAGCAGTAAATGGTTGCCCAAGATACAGGCACTGCCTAGTTTGGGAAGCCCTGTAAATTGAATTGACTCAATTTGCCTATGCACAATGGAAATTATGTATTTACAACACTGTACTGTACCTATTTAGTGCAATAAAAAATTATTATTATTATTATTTCTAACGTGTAAGAGATAATAGCAAGAAATAACCGTTACAGCATATCATTGATTTTCTTCGTTAACCTGATATCTGGGTACACCATAATAAATTCAGACCGACTTCAGACCTATCATTAACCTACACCAAACAAAATATTATTAATATAATATGATTAAACTGATCTCGTATCTACTTACATAAGGATAAAATCAAAAACCTGTAATTGGCTTTCCTAATTGGTTTGGTAATTATAGATCAAACAGGTAGAGGTAATTTAAAATATACTGTCGCTTTTTGTAAATAAATAACCTCTATATTTCAGCTTCACATCACGTTTTTTTACTTTTGTTTTTATTTTCCATCTACGTTACGAGCACGTAGCTCGTAACGGGCGTTCACAAGAGATTCAAAGCCTTTTATTCAACCATGTCGAAGATAGGATAACAATTGAATAAAAAGTTTGTGAATTTTGTCAAAAACATGCTAATGGCATAGAATACTAACGTAAATTGCGCCGACCCGCAACTTTTGTAAAAGCAATCATCGTTTGAGCAAAGGGTTTTAAGCATTTAATTTAAAATTGAGATATCCAATCGTCACCCATCAGGTGGACTGATTCTGCCCGTAAAACCAATAGATTGGAAATTTGGGATTAGAAATGAGAGAAGTCAAAATTGACTGTTTTTAAATGCTTCGTCGTGTTTGAATTTCAACTTTGACTGTGAATCTTGAAAACTTGTGGCTTAATTTTTCACAGCTTGGTCTCTATCACACTTACTAAGTATTACGGCGCTTAATATGCAACCATTGTTTTGTCTTTGTCATTATGTAGTTGGAAGTCGACAGAGACAGAATTGTTATCTACTTAAACGTGTTAAGTGTCGTTTGTATTAAAATTTAAAGGCAAAGCTAAGCAAGTCGTCCTAAGATTACACCAATAATATAAAAGAATCCACTCTATAAGGTTAGGACTTGGATGTGATTTGATTTACTACAACTATATTCTCTAAGAATTTGAAGACTAAGATAACATCTAACACACTAGAAACCAACACACAGGTTGAGAGTGAAACTACAAACGCAACTTATTCCTACTATCAAAAAATAACAGGGGAAAAAGAATTCCTCGAGCTTGAAAACATTTTAGCAAGAGTATTTCATATGCACTTTGTAGTTACATCTACTGGAACGAAGAAATGGATGGAAATGATGATACAGTCAAAAACTACAAATTATCCAAGTTCATACATTTTAAAAAACACACTATTGATTCGATTATTGAAAAATTATGTTTTAAAATAAATAAGACGTTCAAAATGTATGCAGAATAGTCGAAAAAATTTACAATCCTAAAACTCGTAGTACTCCGTAAAACCTACGTCTGGATACTAAATAAGGAAAATGCATTTGAAAATGACTCATAATTTTTGAGTGCAATGCAATCGGTCTCACAAAGTCTTGCAAAGTCTGCAAGGGAAAATTAATCTTGTTTTACAATGACACGAAACTTAACCCACAGATGTGAAAAATTTATAAATCAATAAACAAAATGGTCTCGGGCGGGGATCGAATCCGCGAGTTCAACATGCCGTGTTGATGCCTGTCTGACCTTTACGACATTTTAACTGTATTGATCACTTTTGTACTTTGTTATGCCAAAGTCGTCTCTATTCACAGTAAATAACTAAGTAACAACATCAACACAAGTGATTTATTGTAGTTTCTTAATAGTCATTGTTTACCAAGGAACTGTCAATTGCACCAGAGCCAGCTATTACAAGTTTTTTTTTACGAGTACTTTCATCTGTTACGGTGTCTGTAGTGAAATCTTACAAGTTAAATTTGACCCACTTCCCGGCTTCCGATTGAGCTGAAATTTTGCATGCATGTGTATATCGCGTGACAATACAATTTTATGGTGACATGGAGCTGATCTAATGCTGGAGCTGGAAGGTGGCCATAGGCCAGAGAGGTTATGTAATTTAAATTATTATTTATTTAATTTGAAACATTGAGTGAATACAATTGTCCGTTTACTTCCGAGGTGAATACTCTGCTTTTCATCATTCATTCATCATTCATACCAGGAAATTATACAAGTTTGTTATGTAGATAGTGTGTAACAAAATATATTATGTATAATATAAAGGTAATTTAATAAAAATGAATATTAAAATCAAAACAGATGGAAAGTGATAAGGTCATGGATTTCGTTGGAATATTAATAGTTTGCTTTATGTTCTGTTGTGACAGTGCCAGTTGACTCTCTTGTGTTGATTAATCTTTGTTTCCATTAGAAGCCGCATATTTTGGCTGTCTGTACCTTAGCCTTTCAGTGAAATGGACTTATAATAAAGTAAAGTAAATAACACAGAGCGTGCAAGGAGTCTCGTTCGATTTTAAGATTTTCTTACATCCGTTTTTCATTGCATATAAAGTGTGACCAAACTTGTTCATGTTTGGGCACACTTTCAGAGTATGAGTGATGATAAACATTTATATAATATATTTATCTAGCAGTAGCAGCTTTGCAGTGAGCACAAGGAAAATTTATTGGAAATAAAGTCGGATTCGAAGATTTTACTTGTAAATACAAAGATTATTCACAAAGGAGCTGGATAGATATCTTCTTCGCAAACTTCAAATAAAATCCCAAGTGAAACGATAAATTCTAGATTTAGACGCTGAGCGTAGCGCAGTTTGTTAGATAAGAAGATAATGCTTTTTTATTACGAATTGAACGATTCAGTATATTTATCAAAACATACAAATGAACCATGATTTTATTAATATGTTTACATTGACATCATTCATACATCAAGCCTCATGAATGACCATCCTTAAATTATCTGGGGGCACGGCAGTAAAAGACGAGCTAAGAAAGTAAAGCGCAAGCGTCAATACTAATATTATAAAGAGGAAAGATTTGTATTTTTGTATGTTTGTATTGAATAATAAGACACAAATAAACAAAATTCTTGGCAAATGATATCAATAGTGACCTTATTTTTTTAAACATAAAGTTTAAATTGCATAGCTATATAGATTTCGTCACTGACTCACTGACTGACTTCCTGAAGTCCTAGAAAGCTTAAATTTAATACGTAAGCTAATATTAGTAACAACACAAACAACAAAAAAATCTAAAACTTCTAATCTAGCACTTTACCCCCTTAAACTAAGGAATAGAAGTTTGTATAGGACTTCCGCAAATTTTGATGCTATAGAGATCTACAAATTGATACAGAGAATACTTGTTTCAGGATTTTAAGTAAATCACCCCCCACCCTTTAAATTAAGGGATGGAATTAAGCGCGTGCAAAAAGCCTGATGTGTACTAGCTGTGATTGATGATGATGATAAATACAGCGCGGCGCAAGCTTGCCGTCCGAACAGAAACGAACGTTACTGATTACGCCCGAAGTCAATTGCGTTCAACCCGAAAGAGCACACACATGAGGGCACACACATCCTTAAAAATCCCACCAAAAACATTTTCATGTAAAATTTTGCCAAGACGAAACTATGTGGCTCGCACTGTCAAAATGCTTGCAAATCTCATGTAGAGCCAAGCTTCTAACTCTACGCGCTCTAAGTCTACAAGCCCCAACTTCACAAACTCTACACCTTAGTTGAAATGTGTGGCTTAGCCGTTTCGTTACTACAAGAACGTATATCAGATAAGTAATAAGCACCTTTTGCCCATGTGTGAAACGGCCAAGTCACATATTTTGACTAAGGTTTAAGTTTGTGAAGTTAGGGCTTGTAGAGTTCGAAGCTTGACTCTACGTGAGATCTGATAACTTTTTGAAACTCTCAGTAGATCAGTTTAGAGGTCCTTGAAGGCAGGTCTACGTCAAACAGTGGGCGTCTTTTAGGTGGAATGATAACTAAATAGTGATTACTGGTATTTTTGCCTTTAAATCGTATTTTCGAAGGACGTAATTTAAAACCACTTTAGACTACAAATTTTCAGTCAAAATCACAATAAACTAAAGTTGTTTTAGTCGAAACTACTTTTTTAGTTAGAACCTGTTTATTCAAGACTATTTTTGCCTGATTTTTTCTAATTAAAAGTTGACTTGATCAATTTAATTTTGATTATAACGTATAGATTAGGTACTGAAATTTTCCATCTGGCTGGGCGTTAAGCAAAACACAATCCGAATCTGTTTAATCAATTTAGAGCTACGATAGTAGAGACAGACACAGAAATTCGCGGCAAACTTGTAACACCCCTCTGTTCGTTAGGTCAATAAGCAAACAAGAGTCCCAAACGGCATTGCGTGTAGCGGTGAAACATTTAAATTGCAAAGAGATGCGTGCACTGTTTCGTAGGGTGAATTTTGAAAACTATCTTTAAAATGGACTGTCTTCTTAATTTAGTTGGCAACAAGTATGACTAGTAATCACTTGCGGCCTTATTAATAAAAATTTTATTCCTTGGATCATCCTCGGATTAGTTACTCCGTGTTTTGTCTTGTTTCCGCACATGTCGGCTGTCATAAATGTCAAAATAAGACAAAACACGGAGTAACTGGAGTAACTATTCCGCATATGATCCAAAGAGTAAATTTTTTATTAATAAGGCCGTTGGTGCCGGGTTCGAATTAGTTCCCGGATACTGGCAATAACATACTCCCCCTCTATTAGATGCGGATTTTAAAAGTGGCAAAAGTATACACCTTTGCCGGCGAAAATAAGCGAATTGATGCTATTTTTCTTACATCGAAATAATTGCAAACATAAAGATCTAAATTATGAAATGCGTGTATTTTATTGGTAACTTTTTTGCGAAGTAGACCTATTTAATTTTAATAAACAGTTATTCCTAAGGAAAATTAAAGAACTATAAATAAAAAAAAAATAAAAGAAAATAAAAAAATTGTAAGTATTCATATGTAAATACATACATAATGTTATAATTAACAATTTTTAAATAACAATAAATTGTTAGCATGTGGCTATTGGGTAGTTTTCTTAGATTTTAAGGGGTATTTAGGTACTATAATATTATGTAAACTACACTTACCTATATCCTTGTACCACTGATATTTATGTTTAATTTATGCTAAACCAAATTTTGTGTTTGATATAAAAAAACAGTACATTATAACTCTTTATTGTGAATAACAATTCTGGCCTCTTACTTATAAGTTTAAATAATTGTATGTCGAAGTAGACGTAAGTTGGCTGTTGTTATTCTTATAATAAATAAAAAAATAAAAAAACAACTTTGTTATTTAATTGTCTCTTCATCCTATATATTCGCCTGACGGTAGAAGTAATCGGTACCTATGCATATAACGCAAGTTCATTGCCAACTAACATGAGGATAATAAAGAAAAATTATGGCACCCGTGAAGGATGAAATAGAGTGCGCATAAAAATCACGCGGGTGACTGATGTGGCTGGCAACCTCCTGGTACAGAATTTTGAAAGTAGGTCAAATTAACTGAAAATAAAGGAAATAATTTGGCTTTGCAGCCCTTGGGATGCTAGCCAATTTTATAATCTGGCGAGTTTAATGTTTTATTCTCCAACAAGATTTTTTTTAATCATTATACCATTCATTTTGTATAAAGTATTAAGATTATTTTAAATAAAATACATCTGGCGTATGTGAACCTGATAAGCAATGTTATGTCTTTCTTGAAGGTGTTATATATCTCCTCAAAATCAAAATTAGTTCAGCTGTATAAGCGTGAAAAGTTAACGGACAGACAGACGAAATTCTAAATGCGAAAGTAGCTTCTGTTTTCGTATTAAGAATATTAGTTTGGATAATTCATCGCTATCATTACTAAAATTTACTAAATTATGATTTATTTTTTTTCGTTTTTTAATTGGACCTCAATGCATACTGGGTGTTTTACTCTTCAATTGTACTCTTCAATTGAAGTGTGTTAGATGTATTAAAATTTGTGTATCTGTTTATTCTCATCGAAATCAATGCGATTTAATGTAAATGTAAAAGTTTGTATTTGTTGCTTTATATTTTTTGCTTTTGTATTTTTTTACGATATTTAAGAACCAAGAATTCCTTATTCTATACGATATGATAAACTACGGTTGTAATAATTTCATCAAATATAAAGACTCCTCGGACATACGCCTCTTTCAGATCCTTCCGTCCGCGTCTTCTCTTACCATTTCACTTTAATTTTACTCTTTGAACCAATATTACAGTTAAGTAGTTGACGTAAATTTGATCATAACTTTGTAATAATAACAACGGATTAGATAATAAAATTTAAGGTATGGTACAATAAGGAATTTTAATGTGCACGTGTTGTGCAGTCGCTTGGATGCCCAATGACCGCTGAAGCTCACCGCAGACGCATTCATGCGTACAGCTACAGCCACCAAACCCTGTACCTGACAAGTATATCAGCTAACTGACAGCCATTTTTACACGTTCATAATACATACCTTCGCATAATGCTTATATTATCTCGACTCTCTTATAAAAAGTCCAATATTCAAGATGCGTATCTATCGTTTACGATATTGAAGTGATTCTGGATAGAGTAAAAAATTCCTAATATGAAGAATTTTTTTTTGTGCTCAATTCTAGACCATTGTTTGATTTCATTTGTTACAATACATTGAAATCAAAATGAAATATTGTTACATCTCTACGTGGGACCAATACGGAATTTAATTTGGGTCTCTCCTAAGATACAATATTATAACTTAGTAAACTTTTATAACTTACCATAAAGTCACTGTTTGTTGTTGTTGTTATGTATTGTCCGTAACTGGGGCAAATTCTAATTGTTTTCACATCTTGACATTTAAACATAAACTACTTTAACCTGTATTGTATATTGAGTATTCTGTGGCCGTATTTATTAAATTAGCTAACTTTTTACCCTCAGCTTCGACTATGTTATTTGTCGATTTTTACGTGACAAAACAATCCAAACAATATATCAGAAGCTTTCCAAAAAAGTCGTTAAGTAGATATTCAATTTTCGTTTAATACTTAAACCTTTTAACCCATTTTTACCCCTTTAAGAATGGAATTAAAAAAACTACAACAAGTGTTCATTCATTTCAAATCTTTAACCTAAATACAAAACCTCATGTATAATAGTTTCAATAAATACGTAACTCCTTACAAACTTTCAACCTCTATTTTACCTAAAGGGTCGAAATTTCAAAAAACACCTCCAAAAATTCCATAATTCACGTAGTGGAGGTAAGCGTTAAATGTATAATGAGTTATAAAAACTTATTCAAGCTTTCATAATTTTTAAAGCGTTTACTAGTTCCAAAGATGACACTTAAACAATAGCTTGTAGATATATCAGATAAAGATATCCGATAGTAACAATAACAATGTTCAATGTGTTCTGATTATGCGCTATCAAGTGCGGTGAATTGTGATAATCGTGTCGAAGTGTTCACTGAACCACTCGGTCCTGCGAAAGCTGTCTCGACAGTCTAATATCTACGAAACGTGCGCGTGTACTTCAAAGTTAGCGACGAGTATAATTTGCCAAAGCACCTAATTTCCTAAGTTTTCAAATGAGTTTATAGCCTTAAGTAAAATTTCTGTTAAATATAATCATTTGTAAGTACTTTAGTGCGTATATTTATTTACGAAAGATGTTCAATACAATGCTTGTTTTACTAATCGTAATATAGTTTTTACTGATTGTATTATATTAATATAGAAAATAATAGTATTCTTAACCGACTTCAAAAAAGGAGGAGGTTCTCAATTCGATGCGTATGTTTTTTTTTGTGTGTGTATGTTGCGCGATTACGCCGCCAATTGTAGACCGATTTTCAAAATTATTTTTTTATTCTATAGAGTATACTCCAAAGATTGTCCCATGGTCACCAAAGTTAGGATCTGATGATGGGATCCCATAAAAATCGAGGAAAACCCTTAAATTTTTAGGTGTAACCAACGTGTTTTGTGTATATGTTACGTGATTACTCCGCCAATTGTAAGCCGATTTTCAAAATTCTTTTTGTATTCGTTAGAGTATACTCCTGGGGTGGTCCCAAGGTCACCAAAGTCAGGATCACATGATGGGATCCCATGAAAATCGAAACCCTAATTTAATACTATTAAATTAGGGTTTTTTTCACTAAAAATATTTCATTCAATAAAAAGTTAAAAATAACAAATATTTTGCAAAATATAAAAACCGACTTCATAAACACTGAAAAGTTAAAAATAATATAACAATAGGTACAGACAACATCACACTTCTGTATTGAAGTCAGTGACAAATTTTCTTTTCAAAAAAAAGACTTTCTAGAAATCATCGTTTCGCACCGACTTCAATATAGAACTGTGATGTTGTCTGTACCTATTCCTATATTATTTTTGACTTTTCAGTGTTTTTGAAGTTGGTTTTTATTTTTTATGCAACAATTACATAATAAGGATTCTTAAAAGTTGAGGATCAATGTTACTGAACGCGGCTTGCCGAGTTTTGTTATACTCGTAAAATGCCCGAGAATTTTAAAACTTAATTATGTACCGTTGCGTACACTACTTTTTCTATGACAATTACGCACGAAGAGAGCGAAAGCCCCGAGCGTAGTGAGGGACTCTAGAGTTAACTCTCGAGTGTAGCGAGGTAGTTAAAAAGCTCCTGAACGAAGCGAGGAATTATGATATTTAGATGCAACTAAATAATTTATGGAATAAACTGGAGTGCCTTCAAAATTTGGCTATTCGTTTTATTTTCAATCTTCAATCGTCAACACCTCAAATGGCTTCCTATCAGACTTCGCAGAGATATGCACAGCCTTTCCCTTTTGCATAATATCCTAAATTATCCCAATATCCCTGAATATCTACGATCCCGTTTCCATCATCTACCAAATTGTCGCCCCGAGCGTGCATGTGTCTTAAGTACACTTGCGCTTCTACTCTCAAACAGCAAATTTTATCATAATTCCTTTACCGTCCGTGCTCCCCAACTGTGGAACAGACTGCCAGCTAATAAACTTAAGAGTAGAACCATCACAACTTTCAAATTAAAAGTAAAAGATTATCTTCTTTCCAACTCTTCATAAAAGTTACTTTATTTAATAGTTTATATATTCTTCTTCTTAGCCTATAGCAGTAGATATTGGTTTATTATTATATATGTATAGTATATATACGTTTACTATAATTTATATATTTTTCTAATTTGTACTCTTTATCCCGCAATTTTAAAATCTCGATACACCTGCTAGGTTTGGCTGGTAGAGATTTCTTTAGGGGTTACCTATCTAAAAGACGATTTTTTTTAGTTCGAATATTATTTTATCGAAAACGTTAGTCATTTTTTTTATCTTTCATAGTTTTATTTGACTAAAACACGATTGCCATATTACTATAATTCCGATTTTCGTTTGTACTTTTTTTCAGATTCCATAGTTTCATTTGGTCGAATTTTTTTTTTGCCGAAGTTATGCTTAACCGAAATAACATTTGTTCGAAGTATCGTGTTTCCGAACATGCTAACAAAGAAGCAAGCAAGCAAGCATGCAAGCAAGCATGCAGCATGCAAGCAAGCATGCAGCAGGCAAGCAAGCATGCAGCATGATGCTTCGCTCGCTTCGCTCGCTCCGCTGTGCGTGGTCACAATGTCTAACCTAACCTAACCTAACCTAGCTATTATCCCGTTTTATCCTGTAACATCTTTTCCTTGCGGGGAACTTGCACCCCTTGCACTTTTTGCATGGCCTAGCTCATTCGTTACCTTTGAAGTAATAGTACAGAGGTTAAGTAGATACACAACATAATGTTACAATTGTAGCCAAATAATATTCGGTAAAATGTTGTTTTGGTGAAGTGAAAGTATATGGCAAATGACAAAATTTCAAAAGAAACTTCGACCAATAGTAAAAGAAATATTTTGAAAATCGGTGAAACGTTGTTTGGTAAAATAACACCTACGTCAAATGATATTTCGATGATTTAAAAATATGACAAACAATACATATGGCAAAAAAGACGTCGGTGATCCGTTTTCGAACAAATGAAATTCGAACAAGAAAGTTTCGAAATTAAGAAAGGTTACCCTCTTTAAGAGATAAGTTCGTCCTTATACGTAACTCATGTATGTAACTAAAATGTATGACAATTGTGTACAATAAATCAAATCAAATCAGTTTATTTCAGACAGCGTGTGTCCATAAATTCTTAATTACATCATTGAAATATTAAATTAAACTAAATTAAATCACATTGGGAAAAAATTAAAGTCAAATTTACAAAATAAAATCTAAATAGGTACTTAAATTCGATCATACAAAAGAAAATGCAATTAAATTGAATTAAAATTAAGAAAATGAAATAATAATAATAATTATAATAAATTACAAATAAAGAGAATTACACGAAAAGATAAATTAATAGTGACATATAAAAACAGAAAAAGTTCATTACTTTAAGTACCTGCCTTGGTCTGGGGCACCCGGCACACGCACATGTGTTTGTACCCAGTGTCGCAGAAGGAGGCAGTCTGGCTTATCGCTCAGAACGTTTAGGATGCTGTTGGTACTCCCGCGAGAGCGCAGCATCAACGACGCGACGCGTCGGCGCAACACGGTGTGGAAGCCATCTATGTGCGCATGCGCAAACATTGCAGACGCACTACAGTAGCGCGGGAGCCCCACCAGCACCCTGAATGCATTATTGTATTGCACTCGGAGCGCGTTGATGGCCCGCTGCGAGTAGTTGACCCACAGATTGCACGTGTACAAGGTTTGGCAAAAGGCTTTAAAAGAGAGAATAAAGAATATAGAACAAAAAAGTTGCTTGGCTTTGGAAAATTAAAGCTCCAGTAAAAGCTCTCCCAATTTCCGAACAGATGTAGAGTCAACTTATATATTTGTCTTTCACTTGTTGTAGGTGCACACATCACAAAGATGATTGGGGTGTATTGTATCATACAATTTTTGTATCATACAAAAATTGTATGATACAATACAATTAGTATGTATGATTAATTGTTTAATATGTTTGATATAATGTTCTCGCATAAAAGAATTTTGTAATGGCGGTTGGGTGCTTGTAAAGTTCTTTGTTGAATTAAGATTTTGTGTAATAATTTTTTGTTAAATATTTGGAATTTAAGCGTGGTTCTTATCAACTTTATTAAACACATAAAAGCAAACGCGTTACATTTCTTGAGTGGCTTCATTAAGCTATATTCGAGCAATATGCCTGAGGAGGTCTTGGAATACTTATGTCATTAAATTCTAATTTCTTTATTCACTTCGAAAGCTGTGAGTGGCGTATAATATAGTTATTGAAGTAGTTATGCAAAGTACGTTCATGTCAAAATATCGTGGAACTGCTACGGCACCAAGAACTACACTGGATACTACTTTATCGAATGCTTTATTACCTCCTCCATTTTACCTCCTCCAACACATGACAAAAGGTAAAGATTGGTAAACAAATAAATGAATAGAAAGTTCTTTTCCTTGGTTTAACAAAGTAGAAAAGATCAATAGAGTTCAAACTTCAAGTTGTCTATGGTGGTCCAATAATGGTAATGGCGATAACACGGTATGTTCAAGATGCATGTTGGAATCTTTCCTGTGACGAAATTTTTTTATTCATTATTAATTTATTTATCATATTATATCGCATTTTCTAAAAAATCATAGTCAAAATTATAAAACTTCATATGATATATTATTTCATTCAACCTACATTTATTAATGTTATACTCGTCTAGTTTACATAATTTTAATAAACATCAATATAAATAACAACATCACAGATAATACCAAAAACTTATCACATTTTAGACATACTTGGATCTGATTAAATAAAATATATTAGATGTACTAAATTATTTACACTACCCATGTACTAATATATGTTTTTTTAAGACGCATTTTACAGTTTATGTTTTTATTAAGTTGCTTTTGACGTTATTCCTACAGCAATGACGCAGCTGTTAAGTTTATTAGAACATTATTTGGCTGTAACATAAAACAGACTATATTTCAGATCGTAAAACCAAAGGGAAGGAACATGATGCGGTTACCTTCCAAATGAACTAAGTAAATTTGAATATTAGCGAGGTGAATAATAACCAAAATAATAACAATAACAACACTCACATAATACATTACGCTCTAAAAGTATGAGTATCGATTTTCTGAACCAAGTAGCTTTGATTACGGGATCACCACAACAGCTTAAGTACCTAATTGAAAATATATTTTCCCTTGTCAATGAACGATTCACTGAATGAATTACTAGGAAATAATAAGGTACGAGAGGTATCCATTACACCTGTATCCTTTATCTCATAGTCAGTTATGATAACAACACAATGCTGCGATAAATTATTCATGTAGCGCAATCTCTCCATTCAGATATATTTTAATATTGACGAGCAATAAGTAAGCTTTATTTTACTTAAGAGATACTCTCTCTCTCTCTAAATATTTTAGTCTTCGATTAGAGAGAACATCACTAATTAAAAATTCATATAAAATACCATACTCTTGTTAATTCACATTAGCTTTATTCAATACCCTCATTTGCTTATTCAATAAAGATACTATGATCAGGTTATATCTACTCGCAAATTCTCCATAGACACAAAAATATGCCTACCGCATGATTTTACAAGAAAGTCTAGTCACAAACATTAGTAGTAGGTATTCACAAAACAACAAAACGTAATAGACCCACAACGTTCTGTTTTCCGAAGAAACAATTTTATATAGGTACGTAGATTGTATCAGTAATTTAAACACCACATAGGGCGAGGTGACATTTGCTTATGAGCAGTAAACTGACTGAGGTGCAGTAAGGCCATTTAACAATTCTTATTTAACTAACAGCATGCCAAACTAAGTATGTCACCTGTGAAACTAGAGCTTTCAGGTTCCAGTTTTTGTTGCGAGCTTATAATAGAGGGAGGGATAATTAATTAGTATACGTACACATGTAAAATTTTAATACTTTTATCTAGGTAATGTTTTGTCTATTTTTATACAGATTCAACCTGATGCCTTTTCTGTACAGAAAACCGTTATGTGACTGAAAAAATTAAACTTGTCGTTTATACGGCTCTCCCTAATGAAAACTATATTTACTATTCACTCAATCAAGCTATAGAAAAAAATGTATTTAGTATCTCAAAAAGTTTAGTGTTTCATACAATAAGTGATACACAGTCAATTAAAAGATTTAGCTAGTCAGATAAGTGTCACTAAGCCATATATTTCAGTTACGCGGAGAAGAACTTCAAGCTAAACATTCTTTTGCTAATTCGCAAGAGTAATAATGTGCTAATGTTAGAATATTTTCTTGATTAGTGTTGCCGTATAGAGTGTTCGGCAGATTATAAGAAGTTTCTTAACAAGCTGATACACCGATAGCGTTACACACGTGATCGTCCGTGAAAGGAACAATAAATCTACGTTCTTACCTTGACTTGATCCTGTTCCCCAGCATACTCGATACTTTGGAAAATAGTCCAAGTGTATCGTCTCCGCACCTCCATCCTCGCCAGATAACGCCTGTACCATTGCTGGATCAATATGGCCGCCTTCATAGCTGTAAAGAGAATTTTAATATAAATTTATACAATTATTAATTTAGCCCACTATTGCGTGGGGCCCCTTACACACTATGAGCAATGTAATTCTACAATATAATTCTAGCTTCCCGTCGACAGCATTGTTGTAGCCCTTTAAGGTACCACCTGCATTTCATCGTCATAGGTCAATTAGTTTTCGAAATTTCGTGCAGTCAGTGAATAAGTGACCTTTATATAGATCTAGCATAGACAATAGAAATATGAAATATCATTAGCATGAACTTTCAGAACAACAACTAAAGCAAGCTTTAGTTATTGTTCTGAGCATGGACTTATTATCTTTATTTCAATAGCTGTCAATGTTACACAGATCCGTTGTCGTTATATATTTTTTTATTGTTATGTCAGGAACTCAGGAATGATGACAGGGTAAAAAAGAGAATCACAAAAATTTGAGTGTAATACGTAAATTCAACACACGAAATCGAGACAAAACATAGTAATTTTTTAACCGATTACGAAAAAGGACGAGATTATCTATTTTCCTTATTTTATGTATGTTAACCGATTACTCCGCCATTTGTGAGCCGATTTTCATAATTCTTTTTGTAATCGAAAAAGTTCACTCCCGAAGTGGTCCCATTAACACCATGTCATGATCTGATAATGAAATCTCAGGGAAATCGAGGGAAACCCTTAAATCTCATAGGCACGTCCAACGTATTTAATGTTTTTTCTTAAGATATTCAGGTATTTGCGTTTGGTAGTCATCATATCATGCTACTGAGCTGATGACGGTTTCTGATAGATTACGAGTTAGGGAATAATTATTTCAATACTATTAAGAGCGAAGGTTATTCTGGTGTTTGCCTTGGCTCAAATTCTAATACGCATTAACTAAAAATATTTTTTTTTTAATTTTACAAAAAAATAAACCGACTTCAAAAACACTAAAAAGTCATAAATAATATAAGAATACATACAACATCACAGTTTTATATTGAAGTCGGTGCCAAACAATGATCACCTTGAAATTCTTAAAAAATAAGTATAAGAACAATTCATATAGAATTACCTACTTACAATTTGGCACCAACTTCAATATAGAACTTTGATGTTGTATGTATTGAGTATTCTAATATTATGACTTTTGGTGTTTTCTAAGGCGGTGTTATTTATTTGTAATTTTTTTCAGGTTTCGCACGGGATAACCGCACTGCACACATCATTTGAATACCTACCACACTATATAATAAAATATAATAAAACGTCACTTCATTACTCTAAGTATTACTTAATTTACAATTCACATTAATATACCTAGGCATCTCGGTGTTTTCAAATTAACCGTGAAAGTAAATATTTCAGCTTCTTTTCATTGTTTAATTTTTTTTTTTATGAATGCTGGATAAGCGTTTGGCCTCCATCTCACCTGATGGAAAGTGATGATGAGGCCGAAGATGGGACACGCCTAGCCAGAAGGTGCCTATTCACTCTCATCTTGAATAACTCCAAGTTATATTGCTCAGTGAACAAATCTGCGGGCGGGAAGCTTCTTTTCATTGTTTAATTTGAGACCCATTTTGTTTTTTTCTAAATTTGTCTTGTTTCTCTTCTTTAAAAATTTAAAACTGTGTTGTTTTTCTTGCCTCTGTTAATTAGAGGAAGGTTATTTATAATTGAACGTTGTTTTTATTTAATTCTGTTGCTGTTTCTAATTCTATTCAGTTTATATGTATATATTACTGTAAAAGTACGTATATTAGTAAATCCTATGTTTTGCCGGTAAATCTTAGGATTTACCAACATGAGTTGGTAAATGTAAGGATTTTATAGAGGGGCGGGATTTCGGGCTTTTACCATTAGAGTTTGGAATATGCTAGGATTTACCATTGACGATTGGTAAAAGTTGGTTTTGGGAATTTCTTAACAGTTTCATGATCCGCTCGCTTCGCTCGTTCCGCTGTGTGTGGTCACGATATCTAACTGTGTAGGCAGTGTAGGCATACAAATATTGGACTTGACTATTCTTGATTTATAACTCACAAAAGACAAGGTAAAACCCATCAAATCAAAATTCACTCCCTTGACATAGGACTGGGGACTTAAATGTCAGCATTAAGTGTGATCTGCAAAGCGTGACCTTTATTACTATTCAGGGCGCTCTAGCAACGAACGTTTAGGGGAGGACAATTCTGTCAGTCGCGGTTTGTCGCCGACAAGGAAAACAGGTTACGCGAAACTTACGCTATCTGTTTGATTCTTGTCACGGCTCTTTGACAGCAAGACCAGATATACCTAGATTGAGAAAACATGTGAAATTATTGTTGATTGTTTCTTCACCCGAGTTACTTAATTCGTTCCTGTTTCTTGAGATCTTATGTATTCTCGTAATTCAATAATAGCCCTCGAACACGAGGGAAGAGAGTGTGCGCGAGCGCCGCCGGTCTCGAGATACACTCGCTACCCGGTGCTTTTTCACCCATTATTGCCATAGTGGGCTAATGACTTATAGTGGGACCACATCTGGGACCTAGAGATTGAAGGATGCTCTACTTATATTATCATAAAAATGTATGTTATGTAATAAATTAAAATTTATTTTCCCCTTGTAGAGCATTAATAATAAAAGCTTGTTTTTAAAATGGTTTTTTTTTCACTATCAATTTATTTACATATAAGAAAGAAGATATTAAATTATGCCGATTATTTAGCTATTTCTCTTTCAGATTGTTTATTAACGGGGGATCTAGAGTAAGAATATGCGCTAAACTGGCATTGGATGAAATTTTCATGTTTTTTTAGATATAAGGATAAATTATATGTCAAATGGAAGGCTTATCTGTGATTGCTTTAAAAAATAATAGATCATGTTATGGTTTTTTGAATTTTTTTGTTGTATTATTTATACATTTATATTTTTGTTGTAGTCTTGGCAGTATACAAATTTATTACAACCTTTAAGGGCTTATAGTAAAAATAGAATGGAACCCCACATTGCGCATGACCTGACACGCACTTGACTGGTTTTTAGTGCAACAAACCAAAAGTCAACTTAAAAATTAACCTTAATAATATAATAAAAGTTCGGAACCCCACATTGCGCGTGGCCTGACACACAAGAGCTTTAACCAAATCGCCATAAAAGAGCGGCGTTTAAGGAGTTGAAGCAATAACCGTAGCCGAAAACGGCTAGGATATATTTATTTTCGCACCACCTGCTCAAAAATGACATATACTCGTATATGCTGTATAAACCCAACATAAGGTAGGTCATTTAAATCCTCTAAAACATGGATTGAATATTGTACTGAGTAGAGATAGAATTAATTTGTATTTGGAACACATAAGTCATGAAGTACTTAAATTTCAATAGAAACCCATCATAATACCTACTGTTAAATTAATGATACCGAAACGACAACAATATACGCTCGAAAATCCGTGAAGACACAAATATAATAAAATAAACAAAAAATGTAACTCGCCATGTTGTTTAAATTTGTAGGTTTTAGTTTCCCAACTTAAAAAAGTAATCAGATTCAAGCACATAGAGCCACTTCTTCTGTATAGTTTTTTTTTTCAATACAGAAGTTTCGTGACTTTTTTAAGTTACATAATAATTAATGATTTAATATTAAATTAATATGATTTTAAATAAATGCTGTATTTCTTACTTATTTATTTCTATTTTCTCGCAGGTGGTGCGAAAAGTAGAGTTTTTCTTCGGGGATAAAGCAGTCTTGTCTTCGGTGACCTCAAATCCTTAGCTATACTCAGGGCTTTAGACTTAAATGTAATTAATTTACTTATTTAACACCCTCGCTGTGCTTGGGAGTTTTAAGCATTGAGTCCGTTCTTTGTTACGCTCGCGATTCAAGTCTTCACCCGTGACATTGCTTTATCTCTTTACTTAATAGATGAAATTGACATTTATGTCGAATCATTATGATCATATTTGTAAATCAACGCGACCAAAAGATAATAACTGTTTATGTTGCATATTCTCGCAAATCGCACATCGCAAAATCACGGGAATCAACACTTTTAAGGTACCTACTTCCTGTTCACCTAAAATTTCCCGTTGAATAAAATTTGTTTATTTTTTCCACTTTAACAACACTCAGTTAATCAGACATTAAATAATAATCAAAATTACTATTATCAGTATCAATTCTAGAACTTAACATTAAATATATGATTTCTTTGCCTTTATTATTTTGGGGAATTAATTATTTACTTGTTTTGTTTGACATAATTTAATAATATTATTCTGAACTTTATTTACTTGATTTGGTTTTTGTTTATTTTTTTCACGTTGACATCACTAATTTAATAAGATATTAAATATAAATCATAATTACCTACCATAATCAATAACCTAATTCTATTTAACTTGACATTAAATAAAATTTGTTTTTTTATTGGCAAAAGAGAAGTTTTTCTATATGCCAGTGTCAGGTAAAAGGTTGGGAAATGGTATACGAGTATTATTCAAGGAACGAAACGGAACGCTAATAGGAGTTAGGATCAGTTAGGGATTTTGTAGGTAAGAGATTCGAAATATAATAATATTGTATAGTATGGAAAGTATAAATAAATAAATCTTAATACTAGTGTAAAAATTTATATTTAATCGATATAAATAAAAATGAATCTTCGAAATGTATGTACGCCCATAACTTTCGAACGACTGCACCAAATTGATGATTCTTGGTTTTATGTACTTATTCGTTATTGTTAGGACAAGGTTTGTGTAATATAAAAATTAGAATAATTTAAACAAACATTTCAGTAATTTAGTTAAAAAACATGGCGATACAAAGTACGCCGCGTCAGCTAGTTTGACATAAAATACTCAAAACAATGCCACCAAATTACCTTTCTAACTCACTAACATAAAAGACATGACCCCTTTTGGGTATTTTTTTTCTGCCTAATTGCAAAATAATTGTTAAAAGCATAATCGCACTAATCATCGCAGTAATAATCGCACCAATTAGTAAAGTAACCAAACATATCAAAGAAATTGAGATACCTACTAAACTATATTAAATGATTTTTTTTATTTTCTGTCGCGACGAAAGTAATGTGTACGTACAACACTTATAACATTAGCCTTACTTACTAACGACACGGAATATACCCCATAAAAGAAGATTACATATAACGCCTCAGGAGACCCGCACTCTGACGTCGAGATAACACAATTTACTCGTATATAATCTGAATAAGGAAGTACATAGTACATAATGGAAATATAATTCTATTTTACAGTGTATATTGGTAAGGTAACACACTAATTAAAAATAATAATTAAGATTTACCAGAACATCATTTATAATCTAGTCCAAATTCAACAATGTTGTAACTTTAGTCTAAAAAGAAGTAATTAAAATATTATTAATGAACATATTGATCCTAATCTTCCCTTGGGTACTAATCTAATATATAAAATTCTCGTGTCACAGTGTTTGTTACCAAACTCCTCCGAAACGGCTTAACCGATCTTTATAAATTTATTTGTGTACATTCGGTAGGTCTGAGAATAGGTCGTAAACTATTTTTTATACCCCTCTGTGACAATTATCATGGTGAAACGGAGTTCGCGGCACAGCTAGTAATATTATAAATGCGAAAGTAACACTGTCTGTCTGTGTGTTACGCAATCACGCCTAAACTACTGAACTGATTTAGATGAAATTTCGTATAGACATATTTTGAGACCCAGGAAAGGACATAGGATAGCTTTTATCGCAGAAATTACCTCTTAAAGGGGAGAAAAGGGGGTGGAAGTTTGTATGGGCAATCAATAACCGCTGAACCGATGTAGATAGAATTTGGTATGCGGGGATAGTTTGAGTTGTAGGGAAGGATAAAGAATAGATTTTATCCCCGAAATCATTCCTCAAGGGTGTAAAAGGGGGAGGGGGGGATTCGTAAATGGAATTAATAAAAAATAACTTCCATGCGGACGAAGTCGCGGGCAAAAGCTTGTTTTATTATATATTCATTCAGCAAGCACTTCCCATGGTAACTGTGGATCTGGATACGGTGCAAGTGGTTCATGAGGTGGTGCCAGACGATGGCACTGGCATGACTCGCAATGTCGTAAGCCAGGGGTCTCCAAACTACGGCCCGCGGGCCAAATCCGGCCCGCCATTGCCATCAATCCGGCCTGCGACAGTTTAAGTAATTGAAATGCAAAAAAAACGTATGTTTGCGCCGTCTGCTAGGTCTAGAAATATAGTTAAGGGCAGAAAAATTAAAACCGTTCTGCCCCTTGGAACATACTGAAGTAACTAATATTTAATTATGGCTTCAAAGTTTGGAGATCCCTATCGTAAACAATCATTTATTTCCGTATTCATTCCGGGCCACCAAACTGCTTTTTCGCATGTTTTTTACTTTCTCGATGACCAAATGCCCTTCATGTATTCGTTTTGACATTTTCTTACGTATAGTCTATAATATAGCTACGAGTATTTGACAGGTCTTCTAGCTAATAATGTATTGGAACTTTAACGACATGCGCTGTAATCTAGCAAGTTTTTTAAATATCCTCTAGAGGTTTGCAGTCACTTTCAACTGTCACCACATTGTGTCCATATTTTTTTTATATTGCACATTGCATTTTCATTAAAAATGCTAAAAAAATTAAAAATGAATAAAATCAATAAAGAATAAATTTCGTTTCGGGCGGGATTTGAACCCGCGTCTCCAGCATACCGTGTTGTCTCCTACCACAGAATAGATAATAGTACTACCGCCTACACCAAGCTCTTACCAGCACCGAAGAAATCTTTAACTTATTGATCTGTTTTTAACTTTGTTAAGCCATAGTAGTCTTTATTCACTGTTAATAACTACGTATCATCATCCAATCTAGAAACCTTTACAGATTTCTTTGAAACTTGGTTAAGAAAAAGCTAACTTATACATTTTATTATAGAATATTATATAGAAGTTATAAGTTTATATAGAAGTTATAAATTTTATGTGCATGAAAATATATGGGGAAATGCAGAGAAATTTAAAAAAGGCAAAAAATTATTAAAACGTCAGCAGAAAATAGGTCATACTGGTTGAAAGTTCATAACTGCGATACACATCGTCGAAACAAATATAATAATTTAAATACAAATAATTCCAATTCATTGCATACATTTCGATAACAATAATTGCAAAACAAGAAAAATTATTCTATTATATGTATAATTATCTATCTTCACAAGGTGATGTAAGTAATACTATAAATACACCACATTATGTAACACAGCGAGCGTCGGTGGCGCTGTGGACTCGACACTTGCCTTCCAATCGGGAGGTCCGGGGTTCGAGACCGCCATGTACACACACGATTTTCGTTTTCGAATTCCATATGTACATTTGTCCGACGCTCCTACGGTGAAGGAAAGCATCGTGAGGCAACCTGCATATATTTGCGAGGAAATTCAATGGTGTATATGAAGTCGACCAATCCGCACTGGGCCAGCGTGGTTGACTAAGGCCTAATCACCCTAACTTAGGGTAGGCTCGAGCCCCTCGGTGGGGACGTGTATAAGCTGTTATGATGATGATGATGTAACACAAAGTAGTAGAGTGATCGACCACCAGCAAGATTTTTTTATTAATTACTTGCTATATATTTGTTTGTTAGTTAATAACGAAGGTAATTTTTTTTCAAAAAGGAGAGAGATGTAATAAATGTTTGGTAGTATTAACCTGTTTATGTAATTCATAAAAAGATACTTCCCTATAAAATTCAATATTGAGACCTTTAAGATTTAATCTGCTCTAAATAGCTTCACTGTAAATAGCGTTAACGTTTTTTCGTTTTAATGTTAGTCAGTCCAGGAGAGACATTGAAAGCAGGTCGTACTAGCAGTCAAACCGTGTCTGCCGTGACCCGATTAACCCGACCCACTATCAGGATATAGGTACCTCGTACAGTGTCTGCCGTGGCCCCCTATAGCAAAGAAGAATATTTGACTGAGCATTCAACGTATTAAATATACGAGTATAAGCTCAGAATAAAAATAAACAACAAGATTATTTATAAGCAAAGCGAATTGAGAAACAGTGGATTTAAATTTTGTAATGAATCTTAAATTAAAATAATAAAAATGTTATATTCTTCTTTTAGAAATTTTCAGAACGCCATTAACTATGTGGAGGAGTCGGTGTAAATAAACTTTATGAGTTAAAGTTAAGTTCAGAGCGGTAAATCCGGATTATAATGTTAAGATAACTAAGACTGAGATCCTATTTTCATTAATTAAGTTTGAACACTTATAGCCGAACGCGCACCTGTATGAAATTCAATTCCATCCACGGCGAAGCACAAATTGCTTTACCTTTACTCACTAAATTCGACTTATACCTAAGTTGTACGTGCACGTAGAAAGTTGTCTATTTTTATAATATTTGAATCTACTTCAAAATAAAATATGGGTTGAAATATAGCCAATAATAGAACTTATAACGTGTCAGGAAAACTGTGAAAAACTTTGTGTTACTTGATTTTGTCTCGTTAGCTGACATGATGATTAAATCAAAGACAAATTAGAATATATTACGACAGAAATATATATGCACTTACTTCTTTCAGCTTTAGTCATGCTAACATCATCTCTCCTCCAAAACTTCAGAAAAGGCGCTAAGGCTTTGATAGTACATTCGCCATTGAGGACCTTGCGTCCCAACTTTTTGGGGATCTCCTGTTCAATTTCCGAACTGCGGCAAGACGATGAGTCATCCCCGAGGGACCGAGTTCGCCTCCCTCCTCGAAAGCTCACGCAGCCGCAGCCTTCAGCTAAAGAAAACATGGTGGGACTTTTGTCCTTTCTATATTTTTTATCTCTTCGTTTCCGCGTACATCTTGGCTTGTTTTGTCTTGACTTGGGAATGGTTACAAATGTAGTAACTACGGCAGTATGTTCTAGAATACGAGTGGGCTCGAATCTGTGAACAAAAAGAATAAAATTTTACAATGGATTATGTAAAGAAATCGATACATAGAAACCCTCCTTTTTAATTCGATTAAAAATAAGCATTACACAAATATATTATCTTTTCACCTTTCCAGCACAGCAAGGGCGCTTCATCTGGCTAATATGTTAAATATTTAGACTTATACTTTCATAGTTCCAGATCTAAAGACAGCACTCGCAGCAAAAATTCCTCGTTAAACAAATAATTCTAATAATATATCAGTGCTAATATTCAATAATTCCTCATCTAGCTTGTGTAATGCTAGGACTTCAACTGCGTCGAAGTGAATGGTAATGCCTGCGTCGAAATACGATTTTAAAAGCAGTGACTAATCTGCGGAGTTTGCTACAAACGTTATTAAAGTCTAACGTCACTGATCTGGCAACAAATGACGTGATAAAGTGGCGCCTGATTAGTCAAAAGCTACCTACTGTTCAGTTTCGGTTCAGTGGTTTATTAGTAAAATTCACTCTCTGAACTGGTTATGTACTGAAATTTTTATACAGGGTGTAACTGAACACCCCAATAACATTTAAGGGTATGTATCCATCAGAAGTAGAGATTCTGTAGGAAAAATATTAGGGCTAACAAACCAACTTTTTTTTCTATACAAACTAAATAAATTATTTTTTGGTATTAAGTGCCGACAGCCCTACGTAAGCGTACGAGGAATATTACGCTCACGTCATACAAATTAAATAAATTATTTTTTGGTATTAAGTACCGACAGCCCTACGTAAGCGTACGAGGAATACTACACTCACATCCGTCACGTGTAATTTTGTGTTTACTTTTGTGTTAAGAGCTGATTATGGTTGTCACTTGAAAGTTTTTGCTTTCAGCTTAAAATCAAATCACTCTGAAAGTATTCGGGTTCCAGGTCTCAGACAAGCACCGAAGATCCATTTAGTAGGATCTAACTTATATGCTCCTTACCCCCGGTATATAAAAAAAAATTAAAATGTTTTAATGATTGGATTATTCGTTGGCGTAAGTGTATTGTTTCTGAAGGCGCATACTGTGAAGGCGATAAAATAAATTTGGATGAACAACATTTTTTTTTGTATTATTGATCTTTTCCCGGTACTTTCTATACAGAGTAGTATACCATCATAAACATAATTTCAATGAGTTTATATTAGACCGAAGAGCGTCGGTGGCGCTGTGGTTTCGGCACTTGCCTTCCAATCGGGGGGTCGGGGTTCGAGACCCGCCATGTACCAATGTGTTTTTCGTTTCGAATTTCATATGTACATTTATCTGACGCTCCTATGGTGAAGGAAAACATCGTGAGGCAACCTGCATACATCTGCGAAGAAATTCAATGATGTATGTGAAGTCGACCAATCCGCACTGGGCCAGCGTGGTTGACTAAGGCCTAATCATCCTAACATAGGGTAGGCTCGAACCCCTCGGTGGGGACGTATATGAGCTGTGATGATAATATTAGACTGTAAATGCATAACGGATACCAAAATCAAAACATGAACGTAACATTCATCAACAGTATCTACTCGATACTACAACAAAACCCAATCTATTTGCTATCATCACTGATCATTACGGTAATGAATACAAAACGTGCATACGTCGCCGCATTCCCTAATGATCTCATCGCTAACTCGGGTGTTTTAACTTAAATTAGCACATTAACATCAAAATGTTGTCACTGATGAGATGATACGAATCTGTAGTTAGTACAATAATAGTTACAAAAACGTTTTATTATTTTATAAACGTTGTTACACAATGTTTGTAAATAATTATAACGACCCTTAATTATTAACTGCTCCGCATAAATCAATTTCTTCTTACTAATCGTTCCTTCTCAAAGGACAGGGCCTATTAATATCTTCCGCACAAATTAAATCGCTAATTAAACAAAAACAAATACCTAAGCGAGTTAATAGGTTGTACAAACAGACGATGTTATATATTAAGGAATATCTTTATATTAAACAGTATTTATTACTTGGGTAGAATTTTAGCTCGGAGACGTCCTAGTAAATAAGCCTTTTGGTGACGCAAAGTAAAATATGTATACTATAATAGTGAAAAAAAAATTGTAAATTCAAAATAACATAACAACATCTCAATTTATATAGACAATAATTTATAAACATAGTAGATTATGTCATAGTAGCAGATACCACGTCATATAGTACCAACTTGAGTAAGCAGTCCATCTACCTACCTACATTACAATATGTAACTTTATCGCCATATAAAATATATTTCCGCTTTTTGATATTTACATAAATTATTTTCGAATTGACATCAAATTATTTATGTGACACAAACAATAGTATCTTAAGCTTAAATTTATTCATACCTAATATATAAACCTATATCATTAAAAGCTTTGTGACTTTCAAAAATTTAACACCTACCGTTGCTAATGTTAAATTATACTAGGTACGCCTTCTTTATTAGTATACAACTATACAAACATCATATTATAATCTGAGATAATATTAAATAATTTAAAAACCTAATTATGTATTTGTCTGCCGTGATATCTTTTATAACCATACGCATTCTACTTGCCCCGCTCTTGAATGTTACCTGGGCCTAAACGACGCGCGACGCTACCAGTGAGCCCTTTGATAACCCCATTAAATTCCGTCAGGGTTCAGCTGTTCCGGTGATCAGCTTGTGCAAACACGAGAATAAACGAGCGCATTTAAACGTATGCTAAGTTGGGCGTATTTGGATTTTCGTTGATTTTTAAATCCATCGACTCTACAATTTACATCATCTGATTTAACGTGATACTTTGCCGTATAAAGAAAAATACATTTTCATCAAAATTGATCGCACATATAAGACGGCGTTAAAAGGAAATTGCATCTAATAAAATTGAGATCCGAACTAGATTTTATTTCTTTGGTGACAAAGTTGGGTATTACCAGCTTTATCGAAAAAAATATGTAACCTGCGAAGATAAAAATTTATAAAACGAAATTGTCCCGAAAATCAAATATGATACAAAAGAAAATGAGAACAAAGAGAAATACGATATATCTTTCAGTGTTTCGTTAATGGAGATGATATTATTAACTTTTATCATATAAAGTTACCACATGCATTAAGGATAAGTAAAAGCATCTGGTGGCTTGCCTATTATTATCAAATGTCTTGAGCTTGGTAATAAATTTATCTGTTTATACTTATAACCTTTTTAACATCTAATGCGATTTATAACTCTAGGTATAGGTACCTATAACTTAGAGTTTTAATACATTTTTGTACCATTTTTTATACACTACACTATATACAACTTGGTTATTTGATTTCAGAGTAGTATACTTTGTGATAGTACACAATCACCAAATCGATTTAATATCGACAGATCGCAATCAAACTCTATCATTTTCACCGTCTTGACTTCTTTAGGAATAAATTAAGGAAAGTAGGGGTAAGAAGGTATTTAACTGATCGATTGATTAGTGGTAAACGAGTAGGAGTAGACATGTGTCGGGAACACGAGAACTCGTGGATAACAATTATTTTGCAATCCGAATCCGCCCTCATTCGATTGCCCTTTTGCGATATATAGATTAGTCGGGTTTGTTTTACATCTCAAATAATTATGTCAGTTTAGTCGGGTTTGTTTTACATCTCAAATACTTAATTAATAATAGAAAGATTCCTTTTTCGGAAAATTGCTTAAAGATTTCAACATAACTTCAATAAAGATTGTTTTTCACCGGGGCCCAGATAACTTTTTTTTTCAATTTATTTATTTCAGTACAGTAAAATGTTTACAATGTTAATATCACCAAACTAATATACAGTTTATTGGCGAAAGGAATATACTCATTTATTTTAAAATATGGGAATACAAACTACATACTTACTTTCTAAGAATTTTGATAAAATTATGAATCAACAGCAAATTCTGGGTATTAAGATAGGGTTGCCAACCCGAAATTTAAAAAACTAGGATTTGAAGTTGGAAAAACCAGGACAATTCAGTGTCAAAACAGGACGCAGTAATAGAGTTGCAATAGTTAAATTAATAATCATATGTTGTGAAAATAGGTGAATTGAAATTCAAGATATTAAAATAATCATATACTATTTTAATAAAAGTATTTCAATAAAATTATACGAATTTAAAACTAGCTATCAAAAACCGACTTCAAAAACACTAAAAATTAAAAATAATATAAAAATAGGTACAAACAACATCGCACTTCTATATTGAAGTCGGTGCCAAACGATGATCACCTAGAAAGTCTTAAAATTTGTCACCGACTTCAATATTGTCTGTACCTATTCTTATATTATTTTTAAATTTTCAGTGTTTTTGAAGTCGATTTTTATTTTTTGTAAAATATTTTTTATTTTTAAATTTTTAGTGAAAGAAACTAGACTCTCGATTTTCATGGGATCCCATCATCAGATCCTGACTTTGGTGACCTTGGGACCACCCCAGGAGTATACCCTATCGAATACCAAAAGAATTTTCAAAATCGGTCAAGAATTGGCGGAGTAATCGCGTAACATATACACAAAACACGTTGGACACACCTAAAAATTTAAGGGTTTTCCTCGATTTTTAGGGGATCCCATCATCAGATCCCAACTTTAGTGACCATGGTACTATCCTTGGAGTATACTCTATCGAATACAAAAAGAATTTTGAAAATCGGTCCACAACTGGCCTCGTAAGCGCATAAAATATACACAAAAAAAAACATACGCATCGAATTGAGAACCTCCTCCTTTTTTGAAGTCGGTTAAAAATATAAAGCAAACACTTTAGTTTGTATCATTTTTTTTTAAACTAAGGTTAGTTATAGTATCTAATATTAACTACAAACTTATTAATTTTTACTATACTTTTCAACCCCAACAATTTCCTTCAGTATCTATGGTTGAGTTAACAAATAATCATAAAATTGCGAATTTTAAAATTAAATATCCCAGGACGCTGCTTAGAAACTATTCAGGACATCCCAGGACACTACAAAAACTAGGACATGTCCTGGGAAAACAGGACGGTTGGCAACTCTATATTAAGAGGACTGTGAAGTGCCAATTCATGGCTGAAGTATGCACTTTTAAAAATGTAGTTAGTTGTACACCGCTTAGAGTTGAAAGTCCGAGGCAAGTGCCTACATTTCTTATTGAAATATTGTTTCGGGCGATAACGGTTTTACCCCCCTAAACCTTTACGAAATTAGACATTTTGGGTCTCATTAGATCCAGTATACCTTAATCTATGTTTGTACGTTTTGCTTTTTTGTAATTCAGTATAATTTAGTTAAAAAAAAGATAAAAATGCTCGATGTAGTTTTTAAGTCTAAAATATATAAATTTAGATGCTAATAATTTATTTTCTGAGCAATAATACTTCAAAATCAAAACGTACAAACCTATATCATAATTATATCCACAACATTTCCAAAAATTATAAAAATTGAACTAATTATAAAAATTTAACTATGGGAGCAAAACGTTATCGCTAAAGAGCGATAACGTTTCATACAAAGGTATGAAAATTTACAGCTTCACAATCCTTTTAAGAGACTTATCGTAGTTTTCTAAAAGCCAGTCTTTTAGTAATTTTTTAAAAGTTATTATACTTGTACATTTAAGGTCAACATCCAAGCCATTAATTATTCTTGGCACCAGATACATGCAAGTTCTTGTTCTGAGTTCCTCAAACTGTTTACGAATTGCAGATAATTTTGGGTTTTAAAAAACATTTTCCTGAGTAATGTTGATCCACTCCTAAAAGATACTTAATTTTTTCGTGAATAGGAATAATGTTACAAATCTTAAAAAGTTCACATTCTAAATACTCGTAGCTACTAAGGTTAGCTGAATAGATCAAAAAGATGCATCGGTAAATTATGTTTTGGTTAATTCTTTTCATGAAAATGTCTGATCTTGTTTGCTATTTCAGAAAGCAGCCGCTTTCCTACACTTTTCAAAAATCTAATTTTTATTTATTCAATCATATACCTTGATAAAAAGCTCGTCCAAATATTGTACCTACCACCCATTCATGACCTCATTTAGCTGATAAGAAGAATGGACGCAAGAAACTTAACACCTTTACCAGAAGTACCGACAATCACAATAACATGTAGCAATAGTATATTTTTTATCTACAATATACACGGTGTTTCATAATAACCAATAAATAATCAATGCGTTATCTAAAACTAATTATTAAATTGTGTTTACCCGTAATGTCATTCAACCCAAAATTTTCATGTAAATCATAGACATGATGATGATACTATGATATAGGTACATGAAAATATTGGGTTGAATGACATTACGTGTAAACACATTTTAATAATTAGTTGTAGATAACGCATTGATTATTTATTATTAAGCATATAATAGCTGTCCGCCCCGGTCCCGCACGGGTATACTAAAAAACCTATTGACAATACAACAGTGTAAGAAACCATAGATTGGGAGTAGCCTGAATGTCAATGTGTCAAGTTCGTCACTTTTACGTGAACATATTTTAATTTTTTTTCTGTAATAATTTTTTAAATATTTTCTTTTATACAAACCTTGTCCTAATAATAACGAATACACAAAACTAAGAATCATTCAATTTGGTGCAGTCGTTAGAAAGTTATGGGCGTACATACATTTCGAAGATCCATTTTTATTTATATAGATTATGAAACACCGTGTATAAATACTAGCTTTCCGCTCGCAACTTCGCCCGCATTATCTTCGTTTTTCCCGTGGGAATTTCATATTTTCCCGTTGGAAAATATTCTATAGCCTATGTTACTCAGTGATATTGTAGCATTCGATTATCCAGTAGTTTCGGAGCCTATTCAATACAAACACAAAAATATAAAAATACAAATCTTTCCTAGATAGATAGAAAAAGTGCGCATCATTCTGTTCCAAAAAAAACATTGCGACCAAATGTCAACAAAGGGCTTTTATATAAATTGTCTGTTGTTTTTTCTCACTCGAAGTAGAAAGGTAGTAACTTCTAAGGGATAACCAAAAAGATGAAAATGTTGCTTTTGCACTATCGTATTGCCTGCTAAACAAAAAAGATAATTAAGGACAGCAGCCGTCGACTCCCACGGCGCTTCTCTTTTCGCACGGACTAATGATTGTTTTTCCTATGCAACGGCACGGCCCGACATGACGCCGGCTATGGCCAATGTCGTACTTTTCCACTTGCCGACATCGGCATCAGGAGGATTCCTATTCGTATATTTATGCCGGGCCTGCCAGGGTCGTTCAGAAAAAAAACGATCAATAAGTAGTTTCATTCCTTTGTGATCAGCTGATGAAAATTCGGTCAGGGACCTTACCATGAGTGCTCTAAGCATAAGGTTTTTTAAGACAACAGAGTTGGCAAACAAGGAGGCTGCCCACCTGATGGTAAGAAGCTACTGTCGCCCATACTTAGTACATGTGGTTTCCGCCAGACTTGCGAATCTACAACCTACAAGGACGCCACGCACAGGACGAACTCTGTCGTAGGCGGTGCGTGCGACGGCTAAGCGGCAACAGGGTATTCGCAGGTACGAGACCATAGAGATTTAAATTTGCGAGATATGCAACAAAGATGGACACGTCTTCGAAAATAATCCGTGAGAATTTAATTTATAAACTTATATAATTATTCTATAATAAAAATGTGTTATGGTGTTTGAACCTATTTCTAAGATTTATTTTAAATATTTAAATTTTACACAGATATTGTGGTAGAATTGAACATACGTGCAAGAGGAGCTCGAAAAACTTCACCAAGCCAACACAAGACTCAACATACGGGAATATTCACATCTAAAGAGAAATACGCTTGCGTGTGTATCATAAAAATACATCAACCACAAAACGAGATTCTTTGTAACATATGAAAAATGATTCCTTTTATCAATATATAGTCTACAGTTTACTTATTATGCGGCAGGTAGTCCATAAATATAACGGTTGTAACAAGTGGTTGACATCCTTTGCATTTAGATCATAGATTAGTGGAAGCAGAAAATTATATCCGGAATGAAATTAAAATATGGTGAGCTAGATGCTCAATATCTAAACGCCGAATATATAAATAGGCCCGTCAGCAATTTTTGATTTATTTATTGCGACCGACCGACAGTTTCACAATACAGCTATTATTCACAACATGTACTTGATAATTGTGAAATCAGTCCCTCAGGGCTCTCACTTTGGTCCGTTAGTCTTTAAATTGTTTTTTATTATTGACTATATATAAGAGCGTCGGTGGCGCTGTGAACTCGGCACTTGCCTTCTAATCGGGGGGTCGGGGTTCGAGACCCGCCATGTACCAATGTGTTTTTCGTTTCGAATTTCATATGTACATTTGTCTGACGCTCCTACGGTGAAGGAAAACATCGTGAGGCAACCTGCATACATCTGCGAAGAAATTCAATGATGTATGTGAAGTCGACCAATCCGCACTGGGCCAGCGTGGTTGACTAAGGCCTAATCACCCTAACATAGGGTAGGCTCGAACCCCTCGGTGGGGACGTATATGAGCTGTGATGATGACTATATATAATGTTTTTTTACATTAAAAAGTTGTGTTATACATAGATTATACGGTCGATATAACAATAACTCAAATATAATTTTGTCCAAGGACTGTATTCGGTAGGTCTGAGAATAGGTCGTAAACTATTATTTAAGTAATAAGGGTGTTCTTTTTTCGAAAATTATTATGGCGAAACGTAATTCGTGGGCACAGCTAGTAGTTTATAAGTTTTTACGGGATCAAACATATTTAGTTCTTTTTGAAAGTGGTTCGTACTTTGAATCACATGTTAATCAATTATCGGTAAGGCTTTATTTTAAATTACTTGGACATTTTTGCTCCAAAGGGAAGACTTTTAAAGAATTAACAAGTTATTCTTACCTTATAATTTGTTAGGAAGATCTTAATTAGAGTATACATCATATGTGGAAGCCTCAATACTGTAAATACAAGATGTTTGGTCAATACCCTTTCAAGCAAAAACGTACCCATGATAACATAGTCATATAAAAGATATGGCTTCTGTGAGGAGGAAGAGCCAAGGCAGACAAAGGTGCACTTCGAAGAAGGATGGCCGTTTTCTAAAACTTCGAGCTCGCAGGAATACGCGGGTAACAGCTGTGCAGGCTCGAAATGAGATTGAAATCGTGCAAGGAGATTTCGAGTGAGCGAGCGTACAGTTCGCCGAAGATTTGGAGAAGTTGGCATAGGTTCGTATGTACCACCAAATCCCCTAAGCAAGCCGGGGATGAAATAGCTTTAGCCAGGTATGGGGTTTATACCCGAGTCCTATGGCATATTCTTGGGGCGGCCTCGTCAGCCGCGGCCCCTTGTTAAATCCGTAACAAGATTCCCCCTTCTTTGTACCGGCCAAAGCTCTAAAACAAAACACCATCGTGTACATCAGTTAAACTTTGCACGTGAACATCGTCTTTGTGACGTAAACCAATGGGGACGGGTACTTTTCACTAATGAGTGTAAAGTTCTCTTTAACCAGATCGATGGAAGGTAGAAATATGGAGACGCAAAGGAGAACGACACATTCAAACTAATTTTGAAAAACGGTGCCATATTGGGGACGGCCCGGTTATGGTGTAGGGAAGGATAACTTTCGGAGTTCGTACGGAATTAGTGATGGTCGACGGAAAGAATATGACTGCTGATCATTAGGAATATTTTAGAAGAACACGTTGTGCCATTTGCCTCCTTTGATGGCGACGGCTTTATTCTGATGCAGGATAATGCTAGGACTCACAGTGCTCGCTCAATACAAGCATGTCTATACCATGTGGGTATAACAGTGATGCAGGAAACCCCGGGATATGAATCGTTTAGAGCATGTTTGGGACTTGTGAAAAAGAAACGTTAAATCCACAATACGGGTGGTATTGTGGATTTAACAACCTGAGAAAGAGAATAAGCATATTTGATTAGTTCATCTGGGGGCACGGTAGTGCCCCCGCCAAGACGAGCTTTGTAAAACTCAAAGGTACTATCTACCTTTACTCGAAGTCCTTCGTCGTTTTATGAACCATCAAAACTTGTGGGTAGTTAGATTGTACCAAATAAACAAAATTCTCTGCATAAGTATCAATAGTGAACTTTATTAAACATATACATTTTCAATTGCATAGCTCTTATACTTTAGTCCTCTTAAACGAATGAAAGTTTGTATGACATTTCCGCAAATGTTGATGCTAGTGGTCTGAAAATTGATATAGGGACCCCTTATCACAAAATAAATATTTCAGGATTTTAAGTCAATCTCCTTAAATTAGGCGATGGAATTAAGCGCGCTTAAAACGTCTAATGTGTACCCCCTGTGATTGATGATGAAGCAAATACGGCGCGGCGCGCGGCGTGCGGCGCGAAATTGCCGTCCAAACAGAAACGATCCTTGTCGATTACGCCCGAAGTCAATAGCGTTCAACCCAAACGGCCACACAGATGAGAGCACACACAAACTTACAAAAAGAAGTCAAATCCAAACCAAAAACATTTTCATGCAAAATGTTGCCAAGACCAGACCATATGGCTCGCACTGTCAAAATGTTATCAGATCTCATGTAGAGCCAAGCTTCTAACGCTACACGCCCTAACTCTACAAACCAAACTCTCTACTTCACAAACTCTACACCTTAGTCAAAATATGTGACTTGACCAGTTTTTTATCAAAATTAACGTACGTTTGGTGTTCCAAATTCGAATTAATTCAATCCCTATGGAAAGAAGGAAATTCAATACAATATTCTATCCCAGTTTTTAGGGAAAAACTCATAAAAATTACTTTCCACCTAAAGGCCGGAATGAACTTTAAAAATAGAACTGCTGTCAGCTGTGAAGAGTTTTTTGTAAAAAAAACTAATTAAAAAAATACTGCGGCCATGTGAGTTTCTAAACAGCCAGTGTGAACTTAGCGCAAACTTCTTTGAGCTGAATAAGCCGCAAGAATTACGCAGTGAGTTCCATATTTAAAATTTTAAAAGTCGACATAAATTGGCGGGTTACTAATATGTTATACATCTGTGACGGAATTCAAAAAAATAGGTAATAATCTTTTATGCTAACATTTGAATATTAAAAATGAGTTCAAGCGATTCTGAAATGTTGACACCAGATTCGATTAAAGACGAGGCAAATTGTGTTATCGAAAATCTTTTGCCAGAAATCTCAAAAGAAAGATATATTATATACTAGCTTCTGCCTTCAGACTGGACTTCAGAATTGGGTCTAAAGCTTCGCTCATTAACAATTTTTAATTTTCCCACGGGAACTATTACATGTCCTTTTCCATAGCTTAGGTGACATGCATACCGAATTTCAAAGCTGTCTGCCCGCGGTTTAGCTCGTAAACAATTTTCAATTTTCCCTCGGGAACTACTTCAGAAATCGGGATAAAAGGTAGCCTATGTTCTTTTCCATGTCAAAAGCTACATGTATGCCAAATTTCATCCAAATCCGTTCAGCCGTTGTTGCGTGATTGAGTAACAAACATCCAAACATCCACACTTTCACATTTATGATATTATATATAAGTAGGATTATCAATAAATAGTTTAGATAAACAACTAGTTTTATTTTCCTCATATTCGAAATGAAAAGTAGAGTGTTTAAACACGGGTAAGAGAATCAATTCCTACTCGGAAATTGGTTCTTTCGACCCTCGGTTAACAATCTACAATTTTTTTTAATCCGTGAGAATCAGCCCTCTCTGTAAAAATTAATTTACACTCGTATCTTCATATCCTACGTTTCTGTATATCCATTATTTCCATCAGTTGTTAACTATAAAAAGCATCACAAACAAACAAACAAACAATAGCTGTGTATCCGCTCCATTTCGATTGTTCCTTTTACGCGATTTATTTCATTTCCCGAGAGGTTTGTTGAGCTAACAACTGTTTCATTTTCTACGGATACTAGAAGCTTTTCACAGCGAACTCAAGATAAGATTTCTCTATACATACACTAAAAAGATAATATGAATCAAATTTCAGATCTTTGAAGATGATCTCGTTGGGATTTACTATGTTGTTGAATCCGTAATATCATACAAAACATTAAGGCAGCCCAAACAGGTATGAACTAATAAAATTACATGAGGTTAAAAATGATGAAGGCTGCTCGGTTTCGTGGCACTGAATATTTATCATGGCATCGCAACTGAGCCTGTTCCCACTCAAGAAACCAAGACATACGTAAGTGAAAAGTCCTTCGTTCTCATTCAAGAGACAAAGCGGTTGTCCGTGTAAAAGTATAATCAGAGCTTTATCGGCTAATTTACGTACCGTTTCCTATCGCATTGTGTCGATTACTAGGCAGATTTCTTTGAGGTCTGTCTTTCATGAATGCCCTTTCTTCACTGCGCCATTGTGAGATCAGAGTTATTTACTTTCTTTTGTCAAGACAAAGTAGACAGTTATCTTCACAGATTTGTACTGAGTTCTCAATATTTACTAACTCATTAAGAGTACCAAAAGAATCTTTTAAAAAAATTACTCTCTTTAACGAACTACAAAACTTCGGAACTCAGGGCATCCGGGCGATTGCTCTTACTTTTGCAGTGTTTCCGAAACAATGTTATACATACATAACAATAACAAAATACCTACAATCCGCTCCGTACCATTCCCACGGGCCCAAAGCTGGAGGACATTTTCTTGACATAAGTTTTTAGTTTTTATGTAAGATTTAGTTTAAAAGTATTTCAAGATTTTTGTTTTATCACTGTTTTGAGTCTTATATTATAGTTTAATGCTTGGGCGTTTTTAGTTAATAAATTAATTGAATCAATATGTCAATAAATATGTCATCTTATTATGTTATTTTAAATAGAAAGCTGACACTCTGATGTTTCGTTTAATCATAGTCAACAAGTTACTGCCTCTGTATTCTCATGGATGAGAGCGCCTAATTCAGTTCCGAATGTCCGGTTTTCGATTCCCCTAAGGGAAGCAAAGTTGTTCTGCTTGCCTAATTTAGTGGTAGAGCTTTCGGAAGCTCTCCTCGAAGCGCGCCTGGCTATTTACTACCATCTTCAGTTCCTCAATTGTTGAGGGGTCTATTATCTATTTTTAACCCCCGAAGCAAAAAGAGGGGTGTTATAAGTTTGACCTGTCTGTCTGTGTGTATGTCTATGGCACCGTAGCTCCTGAATTAATGAACCGATTTGAGTGCGTTTTTTTTACTCCAAAGCCTTGTACATCGCGGTGGTCCTTACGTATGTTTTATGAAAATCGGATTAGCAGTTCAAGAGCTACAAGCACTTTGCCAAAACGAGGTAGCTATTTTTTATTTGCTGCTTTTTGGATCAATTAGTATCTATTAGAATCAATTAGAAATTTGAAAAGAATGAAATAAAAAATAAAATTTAAAAAACCCTCGACCCAAAAAATCACTCTAAAAAGTATAAAAATATTCTTTTAGCTCCTTTTATAACTTAATTAAAAGTACCTATTTATATTTTTAAGATGAGAATCACCGCGTCGCCGTCGGGGGACTGCTAAATTCTCACCTCAATCAAGTTTAATATACCCAAAAAAAAAAAAATAATAATTTGAAACCGTTCATTAAACGTAGTAATTGATAGATGATTGATTTTACTTCTTCATAATATATCGCGGTCCCCGTCGCGGCGATTCTCATCTTAAAAATATAAATAGGTACTTTTAATCAAGTTATAAAAGGAGCCAAAAAAAGAATATTTTTATACTTTTAGAGTGATTTTTTTGGGTCGAGGGTTTTTTAAATTTAATTTTTTATTTCATTCTTTTCAAATTTCTAATTGATTCTAAAATTTTTAATTTTATTTTTTTGAACTGTTCCTTTGGTGTCAAGCGCTCGTCGAACGTCGTCTTCGCTCGATCTCTAGTGATTTTCGTATTGTTTTCAATATAAGTCGAAATAATATTGGTTTCGACATTGATTCTCATCAAAATCGAAACGAAAATCATTATAAATCTAGAGCTCGCTACGCTTCGATGAGCGCTTCCACGCCGTAAGTATGATTAAAAAAACCGGCCAAAGTGCGTGTCGGGCCACGCGCAGTGTAGGATTCCGTAGTTGCAAATGCCAACTTTGAGTTCACACTTACACCTCACAACACGTTACTATTAAATAAGGCATTATTATTTTTATGAAAGCTGCAATAATTTTTTATTTCCTTAACTCTTGTTCTTAAATTTATATTCAGTACTAATTTTCAATGAAATTTTACTTTTCCGAGTACATTTTATAGTTGATCGTCTATAACTTTTTATTTTGTACTTAGTACTCAACTCTGATAGTTTTCCTTTAAACTTCGTTATATATAATACTATTGTAATTTTTTTCATTTTTCCATATATTCCGTTTAGTATATAGAGGGGGGGGGACACTTACCTCTAACAAAAATTTGCACTTGAAAACCAAATATTTCAGAAACAGATCCCTAAATCGAAAAATTGTGTTCTGAACCTTACATTATTTTTAAAAGACCTATTCAACAATACCCCACACGATGGGTTAGTTGAGAAAAAAAATACTCCCACTTTACTTGTATGGGAGCTACCCTAAAAAAATTTTTTTTTTCAATATTTGTTTCTACCACTTTTTTGGCATGATTTTTACTATACATACCAGTACCAAATTACAGCTTTCTAGTATTAATAGTCTCTAGAGTAAAACCGCGGACAGACAGACAGACAGACATGGTGGAACTATAAGGGTTCCTTGTTTACTACGGAACCCTAAAAACAGGGCCCCAAGTCTGATTTGAGACTGTGAAAATTCCAACATAACCACATGCTCTCACGGGCGTGTGGTATGCTTAACATATTTCATGCGTTAAAACATGGTTAAAGTGGATATTAGGAAATTGCAGTAAATTGTCTATTGACTGAGAAGTAAATAGACTAGAGTCAAATTTAATGTCCAAAGAGTAATGAAACTAAAACTTAATTAGAGCAAAGAGAAACTTTTTTATTCTTTTTGTGATCATTAAAAAAATCAAGAAATTAGTGAGTATAAGTGGCGTTTAAAAATACAAAAACAGTTTTTATCCTTTGAAATCTAATTTGATATCATTATATCCAGTTGTGGAATATGTATCATATGGTGAAATTTGTGTCTATAAAATCGTCTTTTAATCTGACTAAAATGAGACATCGGAAATAATCTAATATCCCAAATAAAATCATTACTTAATCAGTACTCAATTTGCCCATAAATCACAATATTTAACAATAGCACTTAAGTGGAATGAAATTGCGCAGTCAAATAACTTTTATACCTTATTATTATTTGACGTATCAATACATTCTCTATTTAAAGTTATCGAAAGTTCTTATCGAAAGCGCCGCCAATTGGTACTCTTTCACTTCGAAAACTGTCAAACACATTTTTATTAATTACCTGTGTACAGCACTACGGTAATTAATGACACCTTTATTATTAGTTACAGATTGAAAGGAATATGAGTTTATTGATTCGTCTTAGTAGAAACAAAAAGGTTTAAAACTAAAATACAACTAATTTTCGGTTTATTGTGTATTTTAGTCAATTTATTTTATATGTTTAATAGCACTGAAATCATATACCTTTTATCGCAAAACTACATTTCTCTACATGACTATAACATTCGTATGTTATGAATTAAGCGCACGTTTTCACAGCTTTTGCTCTAAGATATAACGTGCAAATGTGAGCTACGTGATTGTAGAGCAAACGATCGCTAAATAAATACCATCGTGAGGTAGAGCCGTCGGTATTTTCAGAAAAATCATAACTGCTGTGTCATTACCTACAGATGAAGTTGAAGGATTACTTAACCTATTACTGTGTGCATTTAATAGTCGTACTATTATTATTAATTAAATAGTTTGGCATGTACAACGTATCTTGCAATATGATTTTCCCACCTCTTTTGATATTTTATATGAAATGGTTTGATGTGGTTTATCGATCAAAATACAAGTTTTCTAGTAATATTGTTGTTGTTCCTAAGTCAAATAATTTAAAAGTATCCACCTAAAGAGAAATCATTAGAGTCCATTTTAAAATGCAACGACATCAACAAATGTCAAAGTTGTAAATTTTAATGTACATACTTCTATAGCTCTTCCTAGCAATTTGGTCATGCAGTTTAACCGACTATACTCTAAACGATTAGACACTAGAAATGGACATAATATAAGGCAAGTGAAAGGAATTTCTCGGTTGAGAGGACTATTAAAATGCAAGGATCAAACGAAACATGTTAGTTCGGTCTAAGGGTCCGACCTATCTACAGCAACTAAATTAGGTATTATAGGGGTCAGCAATCACGCTCCACTCTGTAGGGACGTGAACATCTAAACTATCCTACTTCAAAATACGCGCTCTTCACAAAAAATTTGTCTTGTTACGTAAGCTTCTCCAGAAAATATTTAGATAGAATTTTATATTACCAGCAGAAAGACCAAAATATCATACACGAAGCTGAAATTGCATGCCACTTTATGGATTTACGTAATGTGTTTCTTGATATTTCTTAAATATTTTTTAAACAAGCAAGTTAAAAAAACCGTCTTATTGCTTCTGACCAGAAAATTAATTCGAATTTAACCTACAACTGAATTGTCGAGCTTCAAATAAAATAGGTGTTAATATCCTAAGCATAAGCCTTTTTGATGTAACGTTCAACTATTATGTAAATACTAGACGTACCGAATTTACATCAGTTTCAAGTACAGTCGACAACGTGTCAAGCACTACACTGCCGCTACTAAAGCGACTTAAAGCGATTCAAAGGTCAAACTATAACAAATTGTAAAAGAAATCTAAGTCGAATATAATCGAAATAGAAACAAGCTTGCCAATTAGTAAAAACCCATACCTGCAACTCTACAAAACTACCCGTCCATATTTATATTACAATATTTCTGCTATGAAGCTATGAAACTTTCCCTTCTGCTCCAAAAACATGTACAATTTTAGTTGGTAATAGTTTCCAGAATAGCGCGAGTTATTCTTACAGCTCACTGACTTATAGGCACAGACGGGAGTAACAGTAACTTTAATTATTAAAAGTAATATCTTAACATGTGATAAACACATTAATTGTAATTTATGTACTAATAACTACTGCTCGCGTCTTCGTCTGCGTCCCCAGTAGGGAACTCATAAAAATTGGGGATAAAAATAGCCTATGTTATTTTGAAGGACTTCAGCTATCTCTATACCAAATATCATTAAAACGTAACAAATAAACTCACTTTTGCATTTATAATATTAGTATGATGTCGAAATGTGAACTAGTTTTTTTAACCGACTTAAAAAGAGCTTCTTTGGTTTTTAGGGTTCCGTAGCCAAATGGCAAAAAACGGAACCCTTATAGATGCGTCATGTCTGTCTGTCCGTCCGTATGTCATAGCCACTTTTCTCCGAAACTATAAGAACTACACTATTGAAACTTGGTAAGTAGATGTATTCTATGAACCGCATTAAGATTGTTTTCCAAAGTGGTAAAAACAAAAAAAATATATGATGTACATTACCATGTAAACTTCCACCGAAAATTGGTTTGAACGAGATCTAGTAAGTAGTTTTTTTAATACGTTATAAATCGTACGGAACCCTTCATGGGCGAGTCCGACTCGCACTTGGCCGGTTTTTTATATTATATTATGTTCATCGATGTTCAATTTTTTTTGTCTAGAAGTGTCCATTTGTCACCGTGTCAGGATATAATGTTGGGATGTCAGTTAAAACAAACATCAAACTTCAGATAATTTTATCCTTAAGCTATTCAAGTATTTGCATTTGGTAATCATTATCATCTCATATTGCTGAGCTAATGATGAAAGGTTACTTGAGGATTCGGAGTTCAGGGATAGTTCTCTGACTATTGGCACGTATTCATTACGGTTCAAGCGGTTCAAGTGAACTAATAATGGAGAGTAGAACCCCTCGACAGTAGGTGTTAGAGAATTCTTTTGGAACTGTTAGAATCAAATTATTTAAATTTATTCAGTTAACTCAACGTTGAGTTACTTAGAAAATCTAAGGCAAGCTCCAATAAAATATATTTAAAATCCCTATAAAAAAACTTAAAAAGAAAACATTTTCACAAAAACAGATTTTCAATAACTAATCGGATAATATCATTTCAAATTATTCATAATTATTACAATAAAACTATTTTTTGCGGTAAGGAGCTCAACCTATACTTTATTTAAATGGAACGTTTCAAAAAGTCCTTTGTTATTTTAAATACGATTTTAATCATGATCACAGTCTGAGAATGATCAAAAAAGATTAAATGTAATAAGCACTATGCCGTTGTTTGCAAAAGACACTCTGAGGATTTCTACATTGTTGTTTTTTGTAGTTAAGTAACAAATCTGGCGACTCTGAATATTATCCGTAATGGTGTCTTGTAGAAGTTAGTCAAATTTATGCAAAAGTTTATACTTCTAAGCGTATCGTCAATAAATGAAGAACTGACACTAATGCAGAAGCCCGCCTCTTATCCTAATATATCTGGCTTGAATTTATCTTGTATTTAGTACATAAATCCAAACTGTAATTGAAACATAATATAAAATAATTTATTTACTTTAGTTATTTTCAGTGTCATGATGTCATAATAATATGGAATACTACTGTGGGGATCGGCTGCTAGTACAGAAAATATTTTTGTACTTCAAAAAAGAGCGGTTCGCGGTATTTATAATTTACGAGCAAGAGATTCTCTAAGATACTTATTTAGAGAAATGAACATAATTTGACTTTAGTAGGACAGTACATTTATGAAAATTTGATTTATGTCTTTAAAAATTATAATATATTTGAAACCAATTTCCAAATTCACAATTTAAACACAAGATACAAAAATAAACTTGCTGCTCCAACGTACAGGCTTCAAAAAACTAGAGGCTCGTTTATGGTGAAATGTATAACCTTTTATAATAAGCTTCCACAAAGTGTTACTAATTTGCCATTTCATAAATTTAAAGCGCATGCAAAAAAAGACTCTTGTGAGGTAAGGTTACTATAAAGTCAACGATTATTTGAATGATGCCAATGCCTGGTGTTAATTTGAAGATAATGAATTGTGTTATTGTGTATAACTATTTATTCAAACAAATTTTGTTGTATTTGGTAATGACACAGTAAGAAGAGAACTGACACATATAATCTTGTAATAGAAGTTGAGCTCAAATTTTTGCTTTGAGGTCAGCTTTCAATTGACGACGCTGTAACAATATAGGAAGAAAAAATAGCCCTTTCTGGTTTTCTTGCTGGTTCTTTCCAGTACAAGGTGTCCCGCCGTAGACTTGTAAACCAATGGCGTAGCTTCATTGACGTGCAAAAGTGATTATGTAATCGAACTTGAATAAAATATTTTGAATTTGAATAAAAGGTACCGTATGAAGCAACTTCCATCCTACTCGCTACTGGAATAGGTTGTAAATTCCATAAAGAGACCGAAGAATAAATGCTAATCATATAAAGTATTTCACGAGAAGCATACCTTAACACGTAAACGAAATTCATCAATAACAGCGAATTCACATCTCACCCCGAAAATCCTAAACGTTTTAAGTAAGACATCGCCTCGCGCTGTCAGCGATAAATCCAATAATAATAAAATTTTATATCAGAACGAAAATCTGCGTTTAGTATTCATTGCCTACGCTCGCAGTAAATTTGAGTAAATGTTTCTGTATGTATATGTAACTAGATATCATCTTATCTGATAGCTCCTATAATCATATTCAGGGAGTGCGAGGCAAGGGACGTAGTACGAGTAGGGTTCTAATCAACACTCGGGGTCAGGTAACAAGATGTTATATAATTTGCACAAGCAGAGCATTTCAGTAGAATATCTCGTTTACAACTGTTCAAATTTCATCACCTGACTCGATGAAAATCTTCATGGAAGATGGGCAATTTATAAGTAAAAATAATAAGTGCTACTTACGTAAGTAACTTTTACTAAAACATAATTATTTTTGTCATGACAATACTTTCTAACAAATTCCAAATGACGGTTGAACGTTTTTAGCCGTTAAGAGGCTGTCCCGAAGTGGTCCGGATAATTGGGGTTTTCCAGTCCCCGGATCACCTCGACTATTAATAAAAAGGGTGACGAGGTTGGTTTAGCGGGTACATTGCGTGAAAGCCTCCACACATGCCTGTCGACTTACTATCGGCGAGTGCGGTACCCAGCAGTATTCCACATCGTAAAAGGAGGACTTTACAACACTCATTATACGGGGCGTCCCACGGTAATGCCACCTGAAGGGAAAGTACCTTAAGGCGCTAAGTACTTCCCGTTTTCGAACAATTTCGATTGACTGTACCGCCACAAATATTAAACATACAGTTCTAAAATTACACAGGTGACATTTTTGAACATTTCATCTAAACATTCTTAAAGACAGACACATGATTAATAATATTTCACTCGATAGAAATAAAATCCAAAGATCCAATATTTTAAAACTGCTAATCAGAAAATACAGTAATAAGTGACATAAAAGTTTTACTAATAGACGTGCATTTTTATTATCTAGAAAATTGCAATAGTACAATTTTTATTTTGTGCCCCAGTTTTCCAAAAATCGATTAAAACGTGTAAAAAGTAACGTTTTGGTTCGATCACCGCGCGTAAACGACATTAGAAGCTATGCAATTATCAACTTTATTACTTTGCAATAAAGCAGTCGCCGTGCACGAGTAGATTTTCTGGGAAACCTCGTCTTAAATGCCGTAGATATTATAAAATGTTACTGAAAGAAGCCTTCATTTTGATTTTAAAAACAATTCAAACTCAACATTCACGGATTTTTGCATAACCGCCTGTGTGAACTGCCCCCTTAGACAAACGCCACACGCTTATTTTTCCGCAGTCGCTTCGCGTAAAAAATGTATGGAGATGACATTAGCTGCGGAAAAAAGTAGCGTGAGTTTATCACAGGCTAATGTCATTTCCATACATTTTTTCTGCAGAGCGACTGCGGAAGAAAAAGCGTGTGGTTTTTGTTTAGGCCCACTGGAAATTGAATCTGCCAATAAAGAGAATCATTCTGTATTTTATAATACTGAAGCCGGTTACAGGGAATAAATCTCTCCAACCAACATTACCATTTAAATTTAAGGACGGTCATAAAAACCTATCAGTACCTACCCAATACCCACTGCGATAAGGCTATGCATTAATAAAGGCAAAAGGTTATTTTATTTTAGTCTCCCAAAAAAACTGTGCGCTTCCTCCTGCACCCCCTCCTGTTGCAGACATGCAAGCAACATGTTGTTTGATCCGTAACCTAAGCAACCAACTCACTATGATATTCGTGAAAATTTTGTTTCGGCGAAGGTAAAGTAAGTGAAATAAATCATGTGACAAATAAAGAAGGTTCAGTTAAAAAAAAATATTTTTAAAATCAGTGAAACGTAGTTCGGTAAAATGATATTTCGATGGTCTAAAAATATTTCAAGCAATACATATAGTAAAAAACACGTTGGTCAAACGCTTTCGATCAAATCTACTTCGGTCAATCGGTTCCCAGCGGAATCATGAAAATGGAGTATGTTAATTTTTTACAAAATGATGGGTTCGATTCGCGATAGAAACCTGAGACTATTTAAGTAAATAAAACGAACGAAGTAAGTAATTAAACAGATTTGATAGTAATTCGTCTTGTTCCACTATGTATTACCCTACTTCGTTTGTTCTTTTTCTGTCGTCCTCAAGTAGTTGAGGTATTAGAGAGATTTGTTCCCTGTGATCACCTTTTTTGATGGACATCGTATGTTTATTTTCTAAATTTTATCGGTTTCCATTCGCAGTTTAAACGAATGATTTTTTTCAATATAGTTTATACTATTTAATATGTTTTTCAATTGAAATGTATTCTTTCGTCAGTAAAAATCTATATAAACTGTATTTAAGGCGCATAGTGGTCCCAATGACCTTGCGTCGATCGTCCCGCACTGATTACATAGGAGTGAGTGAGTGAGAGTGAGGGGAGTATTCAAGCAAACCTTTACGCGTAAGATGAATTATTTCAATAAAAAATTAATAAAGGCGAATAAGAAAAATCTAAAAAGACCATCCCCTAGAATATTGTTCACTTTATTTATTGAAATCAAAAGTATGTGATTTAACCTAATATTTACGACGCGATTAGGTTTAAAGTTTTAAAATCGAGGCATGTTTGGGTCACATTTTAACCAAGTTTTAATTAATTTATCAAAAAATTAAGACCATCCTCTAAAGAATGCGTTGAATAATAACATATCTTTTTTAAAGATTTTTTTATTCAATATTTATGAAGAGAACCGGTTTTTTCTGCAGTGATTTTTTATGATTGACCTTACTATGCGCCTTAAGGCACTTTTCCTGTAGGTGGCATCGCCGTGGGACTACCACGATGGGAGTGGGACGCCCTGTTTACGATTATTTATCATATAGTTTATTGAGAACCTAAGATTAAATAAAAGTTGCGTTACATAACAATGGAATTCTGTTTTTGTCTCAAAGCTTCCATAAAAGACATTTCGTCAGTTGTTGCGACACTACAAAAATCTGACGTCGAAAGGAATAAAGTGAAAATAAAGCGAACGGTTGTACTTTACGATGCTATTTTCAGTAAAATGTTTAAGTGTGACCACATAAAACGGCGCTCGTCAAACAAAACCCGAATGGAATGACATCGGCTGTTAAAATGATAAATAACTTACTTTAGGTGAACAGCACTCGGTCAACTTCAGATAAAAATAATTTTTACTTTTCGTAATTCTTTCTTTATTTATATTCTTACTATATACATTCTGCATGCGACATAGTATCAATGAAATAGCATACTGGAAATGAACAAGTTTAAAAATTTGCCGTTTTGGTATACGATTGAGAACGAAACGTCTAAAGTTACAACCAAAAACGTTACATTTACAATATTCGGTAAGAGAAGTAGCGTCGTACTGCACAAAACCTTCTTTAAGAGGACTGTGAAGTGCCAATTTATGGCTCGAGTACTCGTATGCACTTTCAAAAATACAGTTTGTTCCACACCGCTTAGAGTTGAAAGTCCGTGGCAAGTGCCTACATTTCTTATTGAAATATTGTTTCGGGCGATAACTGTTTTACCCCCCTAAACCTATACGAAATTAGACACTTTTAGTCTCATTAGATTCAGTATACCTTAATCTATGTTTGTACATTTTGCTTTTTATGTAATTCAGTATAATATAGTCAAAAAAGATAAAAATGCTCGAGGTAGTTTTTAAGTCTAAAATATGGATATTTAGATGCTAATAATTTATATTCTGAGCAATATTACTTCAAAATCAAAACGTACAAACCTAGATCTTCGTTATATCTACAACATTTCCAAAAATTATGAAAATTGGACTATGTAAAGAGGGAGAAAAGCGTTATCGCTTTTTGTATGAAAATTTACAGCTTCACAATCCTCTTAACAGTTGTCTGATGTTAGTAATAGTTAAAACACCATGCTGTTTCATTTGTGTTAATAAAGGTAGATAGAAACAGTATCGTGTTTAAACCATATCTAACTTTAGGCAACATTTTGTAGTAACACCAAATTGGTTTTCTTGCGTTATACTATGCGGGATCAATTTTAATACACCTGCAACCTTGCAGGATTAGATATCTTCCGGTGTCTGTAATGAAATCTTGCAAGTTAAACACCCTCTTCCGGTTTCCGATTGAGCTGAAATTTTTCATGCATATGTATATTGCGTGACAATGCAATATTATGATGACATTGAGCTGATCGAATGCTAAAGCTGGAAGGTGGCCATAGGAACTCAGCAATAAAACGACACAACCCCATAGAGTATGGGTCGTTTGATTCGTATTGACGAGTACTATAAGCTGGTATTTAAAAATGTTTTTTTTTTATTAATGAGATCACGGTTTTAAAAGTAGATAGGTTAGTCATGGTCTTAAAAGTAACGTAAAAATAACATTCTGAGTCGTGCAACATGGAGGTAAGATGAAAGGGCCCAACAAAAGTCAACGCTGTCAACGCTGTCAACGCTGTCAACTGGAGCAAGCGTACGTACGTAACATAACCCGCTTTACAAGACAATATGCGAGAGAGAGAGAGTGAGGGAGAGACAGAGGGAGAAAGAGTGAGACGAAAAACATTCCAACCGCACCATACCACGGAGTGATATTTTAATTTGCTGGATGCTCATTTTTATTCAAATACTACTTATAGCTATACGCTCGCAGTTTCGCCCGGGTTATTTGTTTTCCCGTGGGAATTTTATATTTTCCTATTGGGAAAATAATTTTGTAGCCTATATTCATCAGGAATAATGGTAGATTCTAAACGTGAAAGAATTTTTCAAATCGGTCCAGTAGTTTCGGAACCTATTCAATGCAAACAAACAATCAAATCTTTCCTCTTTATAATATTATGACGATTAGTATAGACAAATCAATAAAATACTCGTATGATATAAACACTGATTATTTCGCTACCCCATTGATCTGAATCAAAATAACAACAGAAAATAAAAGCTGGATAAAAGCAGCAGGATCTAAAAGTATTTTAGTTTTTGTTCGCGACTTTTAAAAAACCGGATAAAATATGCCCAATGACCTTTGTATGATATACAAATTGCTGAATTATAATACATATTCGAATATTAATACTTATATAATGTACATTTTCTTTATAAAAAAACAACACCTAAAAATGTATACATCCTAATAAATAAACATGTGTATATGCAGTAACCTATATTGTTCAGAACATTTAGGTCAGTACCTTTTCCTTGCAACATACACACACCTTTATCTAAGGGATACGGATTTTCGCTATAAATAAACGTGATATTTCAAATGTAGAACGTGTTAAAACTTTATAGTACGGATAGGGAAAACTTTCCGGACACAAACTTTCACAAAAACCTTTCCGCGAGAAATTCTTTCTATGAATGTTATATACCTTGTTAGGTACTCAATTCAAAGTTCAAAAGTTCACGTTTTGCCTGCTTTTGATTCAATACAAAGTTATAAAACGTTTTACCTACATCTTTTTATTTTGTTTCTACAATTAGGTTATACGGTGCAGCTGCATAAATTATACAGAATTCACCATATTCGAAACAAATTTCACCACTCATGCTTTTTTGCAAAGAACGATTTTCAAGAGAAGGAAAAACTTCAACGTAGTTTACGTTCGTATTAATTAATCCTCACAAACCGCTAACGAGGTTTACGTGCCATAAAGAAAATAAACCCCGGAGAGTATACAGATATTTCCTTCTCTCTCTTTTAGGCTAGCACGGCACCAGAACAGACTCGTATCTCTTTGGAGAAAACGTTTCTCCCGGCAATGATACGAATGATTTAGAGCAGAAAGTCGTTTAGCTAAATGTCACAGACAAATATTGGTCTCTTTCTCAGAATGTCACTTTCCCCAAAAAGTTATTTTTTAGAATACTTATCATTTTGAATTTTGAATTGTAAATACAATTTATTTTAAGGTCAGGAGTAAAGAAACACAAATCAAGTTACTAGTTACATACGTGTTTGCAAAAGATAGTTTTGCTTTTGGGGACTTTACTGGTCCACTCACCACTGTGTTCCGAAGGAATGGAACAAAGTGGCTGAGAACAATTTAACAAATTGTATGTGCTCGCGAAGAGCGGGGACTAGTTGAAACAAATAAAACCACAATGAGAAAACTATAATTATGCGCTTTTATATTTTGTATTTTACCAATTATTTTGTAGTAAGCATTATGAAGCACCTAGAAGCCAAGCTCTAGGAGGACCTTGACATGTCACCTTGTGACGAGGTGCTATATCTTCCTAGATATACGTACTAATAATAGCAACTCGTTGCATTCGCGCCCAACCTACTTAAATTTTACACGCTTTCATTTAACACACACTATTTGGTTTGCGTCAAATCTTGCAAGTTAAATTGAACCCATTTGCCATTGTCCGATTGAGCTTAAGTCTGGTATACACCTTTAGTTCCGGTGACAATGCAATTATTATTGTTGTAAAATTAAAATAGCTGCTGCAACATACAAGGTTTATATGGTTCCTTTAAATTAGAATTTTTTGCTTTGTTTTGACGGCAGTAAGTGCCTGTAAAGGCCTATGTTGAATAAAGATTTTTGAATTTGAATTTGAAATTTGAAAAACAAAATAGCGGATTACTATTTTTTGCACAACCCTCGCCATATGTATATCAAAAACCTTGGGTATCTTTTTACATAGTGGCCGTGACTTCGACCGCATAAAATTGTGACTTTTGGCAGCATTTTAAATTTTTTAGGCTTATTATTTTGCAAATAACATACATACATTGAAATAAGCTATATACAGTATTTTACTGAAAATAGCTTATTTCATTACATTTATAAACACAACGTTTTTAAGTTTTAACCGAATTCAAAAAGGGGGGAACTATGTTCGACTGCATCTATTTTCTTTTTTTTATGTATTTACACCGATTACACCGCCATTTATGGACCGATTTTTTTTTGTAATCGAAAGAGTGCTCTCCCGAGGTGGTCCCATTGTCACCATGTCATAATCTGATGATGGAATCCGAGGCAAATCGAGGAAAACCCTTAAAGTTCATAGGCACATCCAACGTGTTGATATTCAAGTATTTGCATCTGGTAATCGTCGTGTATATATTACTTGTTGATGATGGACGGTTTCTGGTATATTCAAAGCTGTAAAACAAATTCTTTCAAATCTGTTTAGAGAGAAGGAATTTTTATTTTAAGTTTTTCTAGTGTTTGCCTTGACTCAAATTCTAATACGACTTTATTAACTTAACTAAAAAAATTTGAAAAAAAAATTATTACAAAAAAAATAAAACCGACTTCAAAAACACCAAAAAGTCATAAATAATATAAGAATACAAATACATACAACATCACAGTTTTATATTTTTTTTTTTTTCTAAATGAACATCTGCAACACACAGACAGACAAAGTTACTTTCGCATTTAGTTTCTTACTTGCGTTAATTTCAGTTTCACATTTTGTTAATGACTCCGTAATTCTCTGTATCTCTTCAATATTTTTATTTTCTGGGCCGTAAGCTTTCTTGCTGATGTCATCACACAAAAACATTCATCCCCTATTTTTACTCTCTTTAGGGTAAAATTTTTACAAACTTTGAATAAAAAGTAGCCTATGTCCTTTTTCAGGCTCTAGACTATATATGTACCAAATTTCATTTAAATCGGTTCAGTAATTTAGGTGTGATTGCTTAACAGACAGATACAAAAACGTCCATCCCCTATTTTCACCACCATTAGGGTAATTTTTTTACAAACTTTGAATGTCGTGTTTATTTCTATCTAATCGAAAGCTTTCAAAATAAGTTTCAGCTTTCAAAATAACTTTCAAACTTTCATCCCCTATTTCAACCCCTTACATCCCTTTTTTCGCATTAAAAAGTAGCCTATATCCTTTGTCCGATTTCACTTAAATCGATTCAGTAGTTTAGGGGTGATTGAGTGAGTGACACACAGACAGACAAAGTTACTTTCGTATTTATACATTTTTATTTCTACCGTCAGTAAATTGCCGATGCTTAAAAATTGCGATGGGACAATTTAATAAAAATAGAATTAATTTTATCATATATACCTACTCTTTATGGCATAAAATGATATGTCCTAAAATCCTTAAATTTTAAATAAAAATATAAGCACTTATGTGTAAGTTTTTATATGTTTATGTTTCATAGTCTTTACAGTAGTTGATTAATTTGTTGCAGAGTGCCGTTTATTTATAAAATGTTAAGTAATAAAAAAATGGTTTTCTACAAAATCATCTACATCATCTATATATATTTAAAAAAGCTAGTGGTTTATTGGTCGTTTTAATTAGTGGGTGTGCAAATATACTGTTGGCAACACTAGAAGGCACGTCCTCACCGTCCGCTGTTTAAATGCTACCATCGATAAATCTGGGATCGAGACAAAATTTTTAGTACAAAATATCAAATAAGCAAACGCGTGTTAAGCTACTGCAGTTTATGGACACTTGCGACCAGAGGCACTTGCGTGTTAGAAACCCAAGACCCACGCCATAAGCACAAGAGGCAGCATTTTGTTTTGATATTGTTTATCCAGAATACAAATAGCTTGTTTGCCATAATCGTTGCTTTTCGCTGTATTCTAAGTTACACTTTTTTAAGAATGTGCAAAGTTTGTCTAGAATCTGAATAGAACTGGAGTTAGATTTTCAAAGAAATCTTTAAAATGATCAAAATATAAATTTGTAATTGGATTTAAAAAAAACACGCTGAGAACTTCTAAAGGGATTTTGCCAACTTCAATCTATACAAATAAATAAAATTGAAGTGTCTGTTTGTAATGTCAAAATAACAAGTTTTTACTAAATGGGTATAAATGTATATCGGGTACCAAAAACAAAACCACAATTAAATTTTTTTGTCTGTCTGTTTATTCCTGCTAATCTCCGGAACGGCTGGACCGATTTTGACGAGACTTTCACTAATAGATAGCTAATTATATAAGGTATAACATAGGCTACAAAAATCAGAATGCTGCCAAAAGTTACTATTCCCCGCGGACGAGGTCGCGGGCACAGCTAGTATGTAATAAGAAAATTAAGATATATTCTATCATCCGTCATATGATTCAGTTAATCTTCAGCTACATTTCATTCACCAGGGACTCTTAAATGTTCCGGGGCTGTTTATATAAACAACCATAGCCCCAACAACGCATCCTCAGCCGTAAAACTAAAATGGCCACTCGTAAAAATAGAGAATAGTCGCCGACGGACGGTCTTAGTATTTCTTTTATTGACATCCAAGGCCTATTCTTACCATCGTTAACTGGGTCATAATAAACGCGTTTTAATGAGTCTTAAATTTTTAATTTGATTTGTGAAGAACTGAAGACTGCTTTTCGGTGAAACATAAACCGAAATACACTAGCTATCACTTCACTTTAATAGGTTTTAGTGTCCATGTCAGACGATTGATGTTGAAGAACTTTCAAATTAACATTTCTCAACGACCGTATAATTTGAACTCTAATTTGCTCAGAAATAAAATGAACACGAAAAACAAAAACAATAAATATTGTTTGTAACGCGCGGTGATTATTTGTTCAGTGGTACACTTTCATTAGCATATTTCCGGAGTTAATGTGGTAATCCGATGAAATGTGGCAGCGATCCAAATCATAATTGCATATTTAACATTCGGGCACAAGACTAAACGCAATTATACACATCAGGTAAATATAAAATTAGATCACCGTTCGAAACGAAATAAAATGTTCATTTTTAAGTAATTTCACAAAATCTTAACCTTTTATATTTGGAATATATTCATACAAGCCGAGGACCCCCGCCTCGCAAAAAAATTCAAAATCTTTGAAAATGGAATGTTCTTGTTACGGATAATGCTAGAAGATTCAGTAAGCTTAGGATTACACGGCAGAAACTAGTATTACCCAAGCCTTTTGGGTAAAGTCCGATTATAAAATCAGACTTAATTAATATTCGACGTTTACCCATACACACCTAGGTCTAACCAACACTGGCATGACCAGGGGGGTGCAGCCCCCTTGTTCGGGGGAATTGGATAGCGGAAGACCCCTCCCCCCCCTAAGAAAAAAACCTAAACTGAAATCTGTAGGTTAGGTGGATTGTGACTATACACAGCATGCTGCATGGTTGCTTGCATACTGCGGCCTTGTCTGCATGCTTACTTGCATGTTTGCTACGGACTTTATCCAAAAGGCTTGGGTAATACTAGTTCTAGCCGCGTAATCCTAACTTTACTGCATCTTTTGGCAATACCCGATTATAAAAAACATAGATAACGAATTATTCATACAAATTTTCGTTCCTTGCTCCCTCAGTTTACCTTACCGGTCTATTTTAGCATCAAGCACACGTTTAGCGCAGAGGCCGAGTGATCACCTACTGCGCAACGGGTCGCGGGTTCGATTCCCGTACGGGACAAATGTTTTGTATGGCCTACAGAAATCTGTTCCGGTATGGGCGTATGTGCATGTGATATTCTATGTTTGTAACTGTACCCACGATACAGGAGAAAATCCTAGTGTGGGGCGACGTTTTTTTAAAAAAAATATTTTTTAAACGTAATCAATAGATCATCAATATAAATATCCATACTTCCACGTCTCTCCCACTCTTCGTACTCCTCTTTCCTGGGGGGAAGTTCTGTGAAATCATTTCTTACCTGACGTCTCTAAACAAATCAAGTTTCATCCTTGTAGACGACATAGTTTTTGAGAGTTTGTGATTAATCAGTAGATGAATGAACTCCTGTAATTTTTATAAATAGGTATAGATAGATATAGTTAAAATAAAACACGTTCATAATTATGTCAATACAATTATCAATTTTTTTATCGATCACTTTACACAAATCTATACTTTACTTAATATTATAAAGAGGAAAGATTTGATTGTTTGTTTGTTTGTATTGAATAGGCTCCGAAACTCCTGAACCGATTTGAAAAATTCTTTCACATTGAGAATTCTACATTATCCTTGTTAAACATAGGCTATAAAATTATTTTTCCTACGGAAAAATATAAAATACCCACGGGAAAACAAAAATAACGCGGGCGAATCTGCGAGCGGAAAGCTAGTATGTTATAAAATGGTTGTTAAAGTATAAACATATAAACGGGAATTAACACGATAAACACGAGGTATTTACATACCTATTTTATTGCCTGACGTTTCGGCTAGGTTGCACCAGCCGTGGTCGCAGGCGGACTGGAGCTGCGCTGTCAGGTCTCCCTGATGCGGCGTTCTTCTCGAACCACCGGCATATTTTTTGTCATCCAAGTACCGTCACACACTACACTCACAGTGTCCGTATTTCGAAAATCGACTGCCGAGCCCGAACCAACCGACTGTGCAAATCGAGGTTGTGTTTTGGTCACCACTGGATTCCACGCAGTTGATAATTTGAAACCATCTTCCCGATTGAAATTGTTTGGATGTTTTTTGATTTCAATCGCTTCACGCACTACTCTTGAATAAAAGTGGCGATCTGCGGAGAGGACTTGCGTACAATAAAATTCTATCCAATGGTTGGTGCCTGCTTCGAGGAGATGTTCCGCAATGGCCGATTTGCTGGTTTGTCGGTTTTTCACAGCCGCGATATGTTCCTTGACCCTTTCAGCTATGGACCGCTTCGTTTGGCCTATATAAGAACTACCACAGCTGCAATCAATTTTGTAGACACCTGGAGTTTGTAGTGGCAAGACATCCTTCGGTGTACCCACCATGTTGTTTACCCTTATACCGGGTATGAATACAGTAGGTATGCAGTAGGTTCTTAACACGGTCCCGATTTTATCTGTCACTCCTTTGACATAGGGCATATACGCTGGCTGCCTGCTTACCTCCGGATGCTTGCTTCTCCTAGCTGTTTGCTTTCGTCCTCGCGTTACCTGATATCCGTTGTTTTTAAGTACCTCCTGAACATGATCTAGCTCGCGCTCCAAATGCTCAGGGTCACAGAGTTCATAGGCTCTGTTCTTGAGAGACGTCACAACGGACTGTAGGTGACGCGGATGATGATGTGACGTTGCGTGTAGGTACCTGTCTGTGTGTGTAGGTTTCCGGTATACACAGTGTGATAGTGATCCATCGGGTCTGGCGGTAATCTTCACATCCAAGAATGACAACGATCTGTCCGCCTCCATCTCATAGGTGAATTTTATCCTCGGGTGAATGGAGTTAAGGTGTTCTATATATTGATCTATTTCCTGTCTACCGCCTTTCACGATGCTGAATACATCGTCCACGTATCTCTTCCAAAGTTTTACGACTTTAGGGCCACTCTTCAGCGCCTTCTCTTCGAAATGCTTCATCCAGAGATTGGCTAGTACAGGGGCTACAGGACTTCCCATTGCGACACCATCAATTTGGAGGTAATATTGACCTTGGAAAAGGAAGTAATTGCCATCTAAACAGTTTCTTAGTAGATCAATATAATTAAACGGCATATCGTTGTCTCCTTACTTCTCCCTCACGACGTCCAGGCACTCCTTGACTGGAACGTTGGTAAAAAGCGACTCCACGTCAAAGCTCACCATCACCTCATCTGGTTCCAATGTGAGGTTTTTTACAATCTGGACGAAATGTCGAGAGTCTTTAACAAAAGACGGTGTTTTACCTACGAGTGGCTGCAATACTGACGCAACATACTTTGCAAGGTCGTAAGTGGGAGAGGCAGTTTGACTTACGATTGGCCGCAATGGTACGTTGGACTTGTGTGTTTATATGTTTATATTGATAATGCAACACGAAAGTTTGAAAGTTAGTTGTTAAAGTAAACTGAATTAATGTACATACTAGTAGTTGGCCTTTGCGCTGGGCCTAGGGAGGGGTACGCCCGTTGCGCCGGCCAGCGTCGCACGGGAGATGCTGACCAGCGCGGCGGCGTGGGAGGCTGTCGCCTCCTTCTGCGAGGACGTTATCTCACAGAAGGAGGCTGCGGAGCGGGCGCGAGAGGATGACCCTCTCGCCGCACCGCTCCGGCGCAGGCGGTTGGGGAGGAGGAGGCGTGCGTTCCTCAACGCGCGCCAGCTCCCCTAGCAAGCTGGCGGTTGAAATGGCTCGGCCGGATGACCACCGGCCGAGAGATACTTTTCACCCCTAGCTTGGCCGTCTGGGGGGGTCGAATTTCTCAAGATACTTGTCGACCCCCTCCGTAGAGGTAAGCCCTGGCACCAGGCAACCCTCCAGGGGGCACAATCGGGGAATGGCCAACGCCGATCCCGATTGTGTCCCCACGGAGGTATAAGTATCTAGAGAGTTTTTAGCCGGTAGTGGGTCTTCTACCCGAGTCCTGCATATCCAAGGGGTGGCCTAGTCAGCTCAATTCCCTTGTCGAATACCTTAAAGACTGTATTTTCTCTCTTGTAAAAAAAAATGGTCTGCCCCAGTCCCAGATAGCAATCAACACACGTATTTAACTTTCAAGTGAATAACGCCTACTCATAGCTAAAATACGGCATCATGGTGTGAATTAGCATGAAGTACTTGTATTGCAGAAAAAATGCATCAGTATTCTCGCAAATATAGATAACTCACTAAGCTCTAGGCCATATTTAAGCAAGTTTAAAGTTCTTACACTACCAGGCATATACAGGACTAGCTGTGCCAGCGAACTACGTTTCGCCGTATATTTTTTACCCGTTTTTGCAACATTTGTCATTGATGCTCAGCTCCTATTAGTCGTAGCGTGATGTTATATAGCCTAAAGCCTTCCTCCATAAATGGACTATCCAACACAAAAATAATTTTTCAATTTGAATCAGTAGTTCCTGAGATTAGCGCGTTCAAGCAAACAAACAAACAAACAAACTCTTCAGCTTTATAATATTAGCATAGATTATTACTTTTTACAAGAGTCAAATTTGCCTATATGGAACCAATCATGAAATCGCGGGAAAAAACAGCTGTTCAATACATTTAAGCTCAATTTGCACCGCCGCGGAATGGAATGGAAGCGACTTTTTGCAACGAAATTGTACACACAGCAACACGCTAGGCTTTACATGTTGACTTTGAGACCGCCCTTATGTCGCTCATAATAGCGGCGGCTTTCGTAATACAACTGTAAAGCTTGACGTGTTGCTAACTGTACATAGCAAAACGAACTTTATGTCAATTGTATAACATACATAATAAGTCTAATAAAAAATATTTTACAAAAACTAAAAAACGACTTCAAAAACACTGAAAAGTTAAAAATAATATAAGTAAGAATAGGTACAAACAACATCACACTTAGGCGGATAACACATTTTAAGACTTTCTAGGAGATCATCGTTTGGCACCAACTTCAATATAGAAGTGTGATGTTGTTTGAATCTATTCTTATATTATTTTTAATTAACTTTTCAGTGTTTTTGAAGTCGGTTTTTTTTGGAGTCGGTTAAAAAGTCATGTCAATAAGAAAACATATGAATGAATTTAATTATAAATATATAATTTGTTATTTATTTACTTTTCAGTGTTTTTGGTTTTTATTTTTTGTAAAATATTATTATCTTTAATTTTTAAGTGAATGAAATCTTTTTAGTGAAAGAAACCCTAATTTAATACCGGCTCACCTTCGGTGAGCTGGTATTAAATTAGCGTTTCCCTCGATTTTCATGGGATCCCATCATCATATTTTGACTTTGGTGACCTTGAGACCACCCCTGGAGTATACTCTATCAAATACAAAAAGAATTTTGAAAATCGGTCTACAATTGGCGGAGTAGTCGCGTAACATACACACAAAACACGTTGCAGGACACACCTGAAAGTTTAAGGGTTTTCCTCGATTTTCATAGGATCCCATCATCATATCCTAACTTTGGTTATCATGGGACCACCCTTAGAGTATGCTCTATCGAATACAAAAAGAATTTTGCAAATCGGACCACAATTGGCGGCGTAATCGCGTAACATACACACACAAAAAAAACATACGCATCGAATTGAGAACCTCCTCCTTTTTAAAGTCGGTTAAAAACGAGGAGGTTCTCAATTCGTCGGTATCTTTTTTTTATGTATATTCCCCGATTACTCAAAGACGCCTAAACCGATTCGGAAAATCTTTTTTTTGGTTGAAAGGGTATACTTCACAGGTGGTCCCATTGTCACCATGTCATGATCTGATGATGGCAGCCATGAAAATCGAGGAAAATCCTTGAATTTCATAGGCACGTGCAACGTGTTTCATATTTTTGCTTAAGATATTTAGGTATTTAAATCTAGTAGTCATCATATCATGTTACTGAGCTGATGATGGAAGGTTTCTGGTAGCTTAGGAGTTCGGGAATAATTTTTTCAGTACTGTTTAGAGCGAAAGACGTTTTATTTTAATTTATTCTGGTGTTTGCCTTGGCTCAAATTCTAAAACGCATGTATTATAAACAAAAAAGGGTGAAAAAAAAACTGACTTCAAAAACACCAAAAAGTCATAAATAATATAAGAATACATACAAAACCACAGATGTATATTGAATTCAGTGCCAAGAAATAATCACCTGGAAAGACTTAAAAAATGAAAAGAACAATTAATATACTAGTGACTTAAAATTTGGCACCAACTTTAATATCAAACTGTGGTTTTATGTATTCTTATATTATTTATGACTTTTTGGTGTTTTTGAAATCGTTTTTATTTTTTTGTTGAAATTTTTTTTAGATTTACATATTATCATTATGACATCTGTAATACTGACATTATTTAGAGGTGATTTAGAGCTTGTTTAAGTTTAAAATTTAAAATTGACATTATAAAGACTCACTTCATCTTCATGTCTGTAAGTACCTTACTAGTTATATCACCCGATCAGCCAAACTTTTGGTATGAGCATAGAAAACTTCATTACTTTATTTTTGATAAAGATATAATAAACTGTGCTCTGGAAGACACATATAAAGGCATATGTACCAACATATAAAGAGTGTAATAAAGATACCACCTGTATAGAGTCACAAATTTTTATATAATAGAAAGAAGTCATATTGTATTGTGAATTGATGTCATATAATTTTAATTGAATTCAACTAACGGCCAATCTAAACACCATGTTAATTATAAACATTTTTTTTACTCCGCGAATGAAGTACCTTTCGCATTTTGATGCTTGTGGTATTTTTTGCAAAAGCAAAGAAATAGAAATTCTCATAATACTAACTTAAAAGTTGTAAGTTTTCTTAGGCCGTATAATTATAGCGTGTGAAAATATATGTGACTGAGTAGAGTAGTAAAGTAATCGCACTCAAATTATCAGAAAGTCGGCAAATATAAGTCGATCTTAGCTGCCAGAATAGCGCAATTTGTCAAAAGCTAATCCTGCGAGATAATTTTTTTCAGAAATTAATGCTCATCATTATTTATGACATGAAAGGATTAACGGCACAGTGAGTGGCTTACTGTTCTTGATGTTATGAATGCCGTTTATTTTTTAATATATAAAATTCTCGTGTCACAGTGTTTGTTACCGAATTCCTCCGAAACGGCTAGACCTATCTTTATGAAATGTTTTGTGTATGTTCGGTAGGTGTGAGAATAGGTCGTAAACTATTTTTTATTATGGCGAAACGTAGTTCGCCAGCACAGCTAGTTTTTATATAAAATGTAGCTCAGGTTGTTGAGTATCGTCAGAAATATACAAAAAAAATACACTTTACGTAAGGAAGTTTGTAACGCGCATAATGATGATGTTCAGACCATTAATCTGAATGACCTTTACTATGGCACCAACTCTGATATCATGAAAAAATCAGAGGCCGTGACAGCTTAAAGCAAGTTTATAACAATATTGAAACGGATACAAATTCTAATTCAAAAATCTTTACTCAAGATAGGCCTTTAGAGGCACTTATTGACGTCAAAACAAGGCAAAACATTCTAATTTAAAGGAAACATACTTATTAACCTTGTACATCCATCCCAAATATACTCAAAAGTCTGAAAAAACAAGTAGGAATGAAAAAAAGTTGAATCTACACCTGTTCGGAAATTGGGAGAGCCTCGAAAGAACAGGCAAGAAACTCAAAGGTCAAAAATTTTTATTTCCTCTTTTCACTGAAAGTTAGAAAATACAATCGGTATGCATACATACACTTAAAATGTCAAAATAGTAAGTTATGCAACTAGTGAATAAAGGACGAACTTAAAGCGAGGGCCATAAATGAGTCACGAGCAAGTGAAGAATTCTAAAGACTTGCTAGAATGCTGAGTGACGCGAGTCATTCATGGCCCTTGGTATAAACCCGTTTTATTCAAGAGTTGCATACTATACTTTATACCATGACTACGAGAAAAGTAAGATTAAAGCCTTTAGGCGCGAAATGGTAAAAAAGCAACGGTAAGCGATCGCGAAATGGTAAAGGAGCAAAATGGTAAAAGAGCATAAATTCAAAAGCGCACAATGGTTAAATATCATATTGGTAAGAGAGCAAAATGGTAAAAATTACATTTTATGCACATACACACCTATACTCTTCTGCTTTCCACAATTAGGAAATAATTAAAAGGATTTTTAAGAATCACAGGTTTATTAACATAAAAAGCCTTATATTTGTGGTAATGGATAATAACTTTTTTTACATAAATTGATTTTTATTCATACCTATTTTTCTTAAGAAACCTTTTATTCCCAATATACATAATTGTGGAAAGCAGAAGAGTATGTATGTGCATAAAATGTAATTTTTACCATTTTGCGCTTTTACCATTTTGCTCTCTTACCAATATGATCTTTTACCATTGTGCGCTTTTGACGTTTTGCTCTTTTACCATTTTGCTCCTTTACCATTTTGCGATCACTTACCGTTTTGCTTTTTTACCATTTCGCGCCTAAAGGAGATTAAAGCAATAACAAAAATAAAAACCGACTTCAAAAACACTGAAAAGTTAAAAATAATATAAGAATAAACGGCGCCAAACGATGATCTCCTAGAAAGTGTTAAAACTTGTCACCGACTCACCGACTTCAATATAGAAGTGTGATGTTGTCTGTACCTATTCTTATATTATTTTTAACTTTTCAGTGTTTTTGAAGTCGGTTTTTATTTTTGTTAAAATATTTGTTATTTTTAACTTTTTTGTAAATTAAATCTTTTTAGTGAGAGAAACCCTAATTTAATACCGGTGAGCTGGTATTAAATTAGTGTTTTCCTCGATTTTTTGGGATCCCATCATCAGATCCTGACTTTAGTGACCTTGGGACCACCCCAGGTCACTAAAGTCAGGATACTCTATCATCATCAATCAATCAATCAAATACAAAAGAATTTTGAAAATCGGTCCACAATTGGCGGAGTAATGGCGTAACATACACACAAAACACGTTGGACACACCTTAAAATTTAAGGGTTTTCCTCAATTTCCATGGGAATTCCCATCATGACCACCCTTGCAGTATACTCTATCGAATACAAAAAGAATTTTGGGAATCGGTTTAAAAATGACGGAGTTATGAGGTAACAAACATAAAAAAATACAACCGAATTGATAACCTCCTCCTTTTTTGAAGTCGGTTAAAAATAGACATTTAATATCGAGCATTATTTTGTGCAAGTAGGTTGTACAGCATTGAGATGGAGGTCAAATATATCGGTGTATTCTAAATTTAAAAACCAAAAATGTGACTAAGTGCTTTTTAATCACAGTTTTCAGTGAATAAAATATGCTTTTTAAAGGGGGAATGGTATAAAAAATATTATAAACTTATACATGTCTGCAAATACACGTAGGAATGAAAAAAAGTTGAGTCTACACCGCTCTTGCTGGGTATTAGCGCCATCTCGCTCTCAGTGGCGTGTTAATATTGTTTTAAGCGTTCATGGTTAGGGTGCTGGTACTTTTATACAAAAGTTTGACGAAATGTCGACCGAAATGTATGAAGTAGCACATGGTAAAAGTTGCTCAGGGTTGCTTTAAACGGTCCAAACAGCCCCTTTAAATATCATCACAATTTGAAATACCTTATATCAACACCTTACGGTGTTTCAAAATATTGTTCCTATGAAATGGCCATATGAAATGTAATTTATGTATGGCTGGCAATAAATTCTGAATTAATGATTTATGATTTGTCTCCATTTGATATGTATTTTGGCCATTTCATATTAGAAGAACAGCAATTTCTTAGGTAAAGGCCTATTACCTATTTTCATTTGCATAAATGCAATTATTATACTGAAAATAAGACATAAGTATTTCGTGTTTTCATTGTTGAACATAACGATCTTTTAAAGTTTTATATTAAGTATACCGAAATCATATTAATTTTATCTATTTGACCATGAGCTAAAACAATAATAAATAAAGAAGAGATCATCATTAATTAAAACATATTCATTCAAAAGTTGAGTCGATTCAGAGAAGGTTTTGTGAACAGAACAGACAAAATTATAAGCAACAAGGATTTTTTTATTATCCCTTTTCAATTTTCCTCTTGAGATATGGTCATATTTAGTGTCAACGCCGACGGTTATAATGAAATAAACAGTGAGAGGAATTTACAACGTTTTTCGTCAGCGTTAACTTAATTTTATAAAGTGGAAAGTAGATTATATTGTATATTGTAATACAAAAGCTTCGAAATCATAATCAATAAAGTAATATAATTTTGAAGGATTAAGATATTATAAAATATGATATTTGGTCTGCCTTACTATTGTCACCACAAAATTATATAATACATTTTGAATCAATTTGTTCACCCTCTATCCCTTCTATAACTAGTGAGAAAAAAATATTTCATCTGAAGAAATTAGAAAATTATCAGAAACTCATATCAATGATTCATACCCCTATTATAAACACTTATATACAGAGGGATCAATGTCAAATGACTCCAAAGGCTGTTCCTTTTTTAATTCATCTTCTAACTTTGGCGCTAAATTTGCTATACATAATAAGTATTTACCTATAATAAGCCTCGAATTGATAGCAATCCGAGAAGAAGCTTTATCATATGCCGAAAGCATGTATTAGAAGAACGTATTATTGGTAACAGACTCTCAAAGTGGTCTTTATCACTTAATCTCATGTGGCAGAAGTGGTGTAGGTAGAAGTGAGGCATTCCACATTATTAAATGTATTTACAACTTAATACTTAATGGGGTTAATGTCGAATTACAATGGGTGTCATCTCATGTTGGTATCTATGACAATGAAGTGGCGGATTCTTTGGCAAAGACAGCACATCTAGATAGAGTTCCAGTTGAGATTGTTGCCCAGTATGCTGATTATTTAGGAGCAAGAAATAATTGCCATTTATTACGTTACAATAATTAATTAAGGAAATTAAAAATATCTATTTAACTAAACCCTATATAAAATAAAACTAATTAAAAACTAAACACTACAAAGAGTATAACCTATAAAAAGATCACGCCGTCTAGCTCCAATAGGAGCTTAATTGCTCCTTAGGAGCAATTAAGATGAGAGTTTATGCCGAATGGAATTCATACTTCCAAGAAAAATCCACTACAAAAGGCATATGGTATCGTACATTAGTTGATAAGCCTCCAAAAGTTCCATGGTTTTGTAATGGCATGTTCATCAAACGAGATCTTTCATCAAGGCATGCTTAAGAACGTATAAAGTTCCATTCTGGTACTATATCGTACTCAATCTATACTATTTAAAGCTACATATATGATTACAGTTATGGTTTTGAGTTCACGTTTAGTTCACATATTATCTTATCATCACCATTTACTTAGTAGGTAGATAGCTGCGTTTGACGGCAGATTACCCAAAAAGACTAAGCCGGGACTTTAGCCAGTCTGGATTGTTGTTGTTGTTGTATAATTCTTTTATTCCAAATATATATATATATAGTATAATCGAAAATGATATTGCAAAGGTGAGCCTATCAGGTATAAGCGAGATCTCTTCCAGCTACCTTTGACAGATTATATACCCAAGAATTGTAGAAAGCGAAATTAGATACGCAAATTTTAAAATCAGTGACGGATGGAGCAAGTCGTCAGTTTCTGGCAAAGAATTTCAGCGACGAGAAGCTATTATAGCGAAGGATTTTGAGAAGCCAAGAGCAGTTGAATAGTACTTTGGTATTTCCAGCTCAAGTTTGCGACGCTCCCGCAGACGGCCAATCTCCATGGGTCCAATCAGGGTGATGGTGATTTTGCAACTCGTCGATTGATCGGTAATCGAATTGGATAACTTTATAAACAAAAATGAAATTATGTTCATCGGCTATAAGTAGGTATTTGTCAATTTAATTGACTAATATGCCAAAGCCGCACGAACGACGACAATACTAAATACATTATAGTCAATTTTTTAATCAAATAAAATGAACAATGTTCACAATGGTCAATTGCCGATAAGTTATAAAGTCGCCCCTCTGGTCTAAATATTGCCCTCTCAGTCTTGGTCTTGATCTCGGTCTTGCAGCAAGAGTCGTACAAGTATTATTGTTAACGTACAGAGTTATGCTGTCGACGTAATGGCCTGTGTTATAGTCCCTTGTCAAAGTACTGTATCTTCAATTTCACAGAAAACCCCTATCATGATTGTTAAGTGGTGTTCAGAAAATCATCTCGCTGTAAATCCTTCCAAAACAATTGCAGTTCCATTTACTAGGAAGGAAGCTGGATAAGCTCTTAACACTAACTATTGCCCAGTTGAAGAACTATAGACCAATTACGCTTCTGAGTCATGTTTATAAGCTGTTCTCGAGGGTCATCACGAATCGTCTCGCACGCAGGTTCGACGACTTCCAGCCTCCCGAACAAGCCGGATTCCGAAAAGGCTATAGTACCATAGACCACATTCATACGCTGCGGCAGGTTATACAGAAGACCGAGGAGTATAATCTGCCACTATGCTTGGCGTTTGTGGACTATGAGAAAGCCTTTGATTCTGTCGAGACCTGGGCCGTACTTAGATCACTCCAGAGGTGCCAAATAGACTATCAGTATATCCAAGTGTTGCAGTCATTGTACGTAAACGCCACCATGTCAGTCGGCCTTCAGGACCAAAACTCGAAACTAGTACGACTTCAGCGCGGTGTGAGACAGGGTGACGTTATTTCGCCGAAACTGTTCACAGCTGCGTTGGATTGGAGGATGTATTTAAGCTTTTGGACTAGAGGGGACTCGGCATCAACATAAACGGCGAGTACATGACTCACCTTCGATTTGCTTATGATATCGTAGTCATGGCTGGGACCGTGGAGGATCTAGGCACAATGCTCGAAGACCTCTGTAGAGTTTCCCAACAAGTGGGTCTTAAAATGAACATGGACAAGACTAAAATAATGTCGAATTCCCATGTAGTACCCACTCCCGTGAATGTTGGAGGCTCTACGTTGAAAGTTGTTGACGAATATGTTTACCTGGGGCGAATAGTCCAGCTAGGTAAGTCCAACTTCCAGAAAGAGAAAGTTCGGAAAGCTACGCAGCATATTCTCGGCCCATCTGCCGCAGTGTCTCAAGACGAGTGTTCAATTCGTGCGTGTTGCCAGTGATGACATACGAACTGAGACGTTGCCACTTACAATGGGTCTCATAAGAAGGCTCAAAGTCACTCAAAGGGCAATGGAGAGGGCTATGCTCGAGGTTTCTCTACGTGATTACATCAGAAATGATGAGATCCGTAGAAGAACTAGAGTTACCGACATAGCCCACAGAATTGCAAACCTTAAGTGGCAGTGGGCAGGACACATCGCTCGTAGAACTGACGACCGTTGGGGCGGAAAGGTCCTCGAGTGGCGGCCTCTACCGGGAGACGCAGTGTTGGTAGGCCCCCCTCCAAGGCGGACCGACGATCTGGTGAAGGTCGCGGGAAGCCGCTGGATGCGGGAGGCGCAGGACCGATCAGTATGGACATCCTTGGGGGAGGTCTATGTCCAACAGTGGGCATCTCTTTGCTGAAATGATGATGATGATGACTGACTATTAACGGAACAACTATACCATTTTCCTCAGAAGTCAAAACTTGGGCGTAACCATCGAGAAGGGGACCTGGGAATCACATCTCAAGAACACCATCCAAAAGGCTAAAACCTATCAGCCTATAACTATAATATTTATTTAACTCATTTATTGTGTTGCTCTTTAGACGGAATGAATCTATATTAAGTAATAACATTTAATATACTTAGGTACTCGTACGTTGTCTGCGATATTTGTGTAACTACTGCATACTACGAGTAAAGTACGATAGAAGTTAATAAACATTCCTTTTGTGTAAAAAAATCTGATTGCAAAGCAAAAAAATATTTGGCTTTAATAATTAAGTATTCAGGCAAAAATATAATACACTGTTAATGTATATTTTCGAATTATTTCAGTCCTTGTTTTGTTGAACAATAATTAAATTGATAAAAACAAAAAATATATATATAAATGGATGAATGATAAGTTTTTCGACGTGCATATAAAAATATTCCATTGTAATTCACTAAAACCTTTGACTCTATACAGTTTTACGCGTTTCAACCGTGTTAAAATCATATACTTCTAAAAATTTGGATTTTCAATAAACTATCCAATATAAAGGTGCCTATGTTTAATAATAATATACTTATATTATTATTACTAGAATAAATTACTATAATGTCTACCTATCTTCACGACTACAGTACTACTTGCGAGTGCAACATAATGTACTGTTCTCCAGTAGTTATTAGTTTTAGAGTTTTACACTATAGAATATTAACTTTGAAACAAGTACATAATGTTTGTATATTTTTATTGGTTAGAATTTTTAGCACAAACCTACTTACTTTAAATCTGCACATAAGACTTATACGAGCATTTATATTAGTTTACGTACCTACAAGGTATGAACAAGGTACGAAAAAAGGGCGGATATAAAAATACCTTCCTTCCGCCAGGATAATTGTGTCGACCCCAAATTTTCTTTATGAGAAATTATTCCTTTTGAATACGTTCTCTGAAATGTTCATTTAGAAAATTACAAAACGCGTATTTCATAGCACCAGGTGTGAGCAAACTTCAGTGTACTCGCAGATAATTGAAACGTTGTTCAATAATTGCTTTTTATATTGGCATGTTTCGTATAAACGACAAAGATAATGACAGCTTCTATAGATGTTTTATGATGCGCCTGTATATCAATTATTTCACAATGGCAACGCCAGTAATAAAACTGTAGTAATTGAAGGATCTTTCATTTGCCTATAACAATTATTGTTATATGAAATCATAATTAACGTTATATTTAGGATATATTATTGTGTAGAAAACAATATATCGACGACTTAACACTAAATCAGCGACTATATTCAAATAACAATAAAAACATTAAGTTGCGACAAAACAATGACAGCTGGATAATAAAAAAACTGTTTTTGTTAGAGCTACAATATTACATTCCTTCAGTATTACTTCAATTACTGTCAGCCTTTCTTAAGAACAGAACTATACACTGCACTAACCGCTTCATCTACAGCAGTATTTCCGGAACGGTAAATCCATTATCTCATTCACTTGCACATAAAAGTAAAAGAGGCTTGGTTAAAGCTTTCATATCAAGTACTGGTTGACCATCATCATCGTTTCAGCAATCGCAAAGGCATAGGTCTCCTCAAAGAAAAGAGAATTTAGGCAGTTTTCACGCTGGCCGGGTAGAGGTGGCAAGGTCACAGCCTCGTCCATTTGTCTGTAGGGTACACCGTGAGCATGGGAGATTAGTTTGGGTCTCCTAAGCTTTTATTCAGAACCAGTAGCTATCCGTATACACAATCCCAAGCAATCTTTTTTTACTTCAACGATAAAACTGTCATAGGGTGGCGTCGATCAGAAAAGCAGAATGAGGTAAGAAAAAAGAAATCAGGATAGCGAGTAAAGAACCAAGTCTCCTGGAGAGTATGACTTGACCCTTTGACGACAGCCAAAGTTGATACCGAATACTCAACACCAAGCAAGTACGCTAGTTTCTTTTGCCATAAAAAAAAAAAAGTACGCTAGTTCAAGTTTTACCTGTTCTCAATTAATTAGTTGGTTGGTGTAGTCAGTCACCGGCCGAAAACTAACATAAAATAGAGCGTTAGTTAGTAAGGCGCGGAAAACTAACAGCAATAAGGCACGTCGCCTCATCTTGTCTTTTGGAGAGTGTGGATCGGGCAGAATAAAGGTATATCCACACAGATCAGGGCCGTGCCCGGGACGTGACCGGCCGTGTCCGTGGCACGACCGGTGATCCGTGTCACGTCAGGGCCACCGACTTCAATCTGTACCCCTTAAGCACCATTTACGGAAAACAATATGCATTATGACTTTGTTTAATACGGCAGAGATACATACCGCTTCTATTAATAACTCGTCATTCATTTTTTTTTATTAAAACTCGGACGTGCAGTGGTAATATCGGTGTGTAAAAAGTACGCAATTATATTTTTTCAACCCACTGACGGAACACATCCCGCTCACATCGGGATGTGACACGACACGGAAATGTGTGGATCGAGCTTAAACCGAAGGCGAGGCAAGATGAAATGAAAGAAAAGAACGTTAAGTGCACATACTCAGGTTATCCAAAAAAGTACGTCTCCTACAACTCTTTTAAGCTGGAAGTAGATATGTATCATTGTCGAATGGGTCATGTCATGGGGTCGCCCGACAGTCACCATAAGGACATTTTGTTTGTTTTTTACTGTATAAATGTTTTCTGGTTTAATTTCTGCATCGGCCTGGAACTCAAGCTTGTGTATGGAGATTTTTTGTGTGTTTCTGATTTTTATTTATTTCCAAATACCCACTGGGTTAGGACCTGTCTACTTGGTTTAACCGTTACAATATAAAACCTGTCTGGAGAACCGGAGTTAGCGGGAACAGCTGGTTTATGGAATATGTCTATAGAATACGAACATAAAAGCTGTTAGATCATCAAGCTAAAATTAATGTTGTCTAATATATTTTACGTCCCCGGCTTGAGTATATTCCTTTATTGACCAGTTAATTAATACAAAAGTTATCTGTGCGGGCACTCAAAACAAATCGATGTTCGGCCGATATAATTGTTTGTCCTATTCGTTTGTTTATTTTAATGACTTTATGTTTGGATAACACTGTGCTTACAAAATGTAAGTATAAATCGATTTCATTTTACAACAACCGAATACAGTCATGTTACGATGTCCCGCTTTGATCTGTGTCAATTTTTTTTAGAAAGTACAAATCTACATTATTATTATAAAGAGGAAAGATTTGTATGTATGTATGTAACGAATTAACTCAAAAAGTACTGGACCGATATCAAAAATTGTTTCATCATTAGAATGCTACATTATCTTTAATTAACATGGGCTACAAAATTATTTTTCCTACGGGAAAATATAAAATTGCCACGGAAAAACAAAAACAACGCGGGCGAAGCTGCGTAAAGGAAAGCTAGTATACAATATTAATGAATGTTTCTCGTTAGTTGTCATTTCATTGATACCGGTTTTGATCGGCAACAAAAATACTTGTATAGTCATCGTTAAAGCCATTCAGTGTTTATGACAACAATCATAATAAGTAATCCTTTTAAAAAGAACTGTTATACCGAGTTTGTTGCATTGAGTATAACGTGCAATTTGCTTCGTTCTATATATGTTAGAAGTCGTAGAGTGAGGCTCAGCCCCATTTTATATATGTGTGTTAGTCGGTAAGTACATACATACAATACAACCCTAATATACATAAATGTACATACAAACGTTTTACTCATACTTGATAGTGAACACACTATCAAATATGAGTAAAACGTAAATTATGTAATGTACTCGTAAATATGTTATTTAAAATCAGTACCTGCGTAATGCTAGGGCTTCACCTGCGTTAATGTTAGTGTTAAAACCTACGCCATAATACGCCTTATTGAATGCGTCAAAAATAATGGCTAAACTTGGTGGCCACATCTGCGGAGACTGATACAAAAGCTATTGACGTATAACGCCACTAACAATGCCGCACAGAAATTAACGCGCTACGCTGTTCGCCACATCTGTGTAGTGTCAAAATTATCCCGTAGAATAACGCGCAAGGACGCAGGTGCAGCCGTAGCATAAGAAATACCTACATATCAATTAATAAGCCGCTTAAACACAGAGTAAGCTATCTTTGATCAGTGGTGTGCGATGTTTATAAAGGACTAGCTTTCCGCTCGCGGCTTCGCCCGCGTTATTATTGTTTTCCAGTGGGAATTTTATATTTTTCCGTAGGAAAAATAATTTTGTAGCCTAAGTATTATATAGAAGACTGTTATTTATATTTAGGAGCTCGGATAATAATAGAAATTGGAGCAGATTTTAAATATTTTCCACAGAAACGTTCAACCCCTATTTTGCACTCTAAGGGGGTGAATTTAAATAAACCATAAAATGCGTATTCAATGAAATGTCTTTAAGACATGAATCTCACTTCTCCTTTTATATAGATTTTATGTAACAGCGTGCCGCAACGGAAGATCGGCTACGTGAATTGCGTTAGACGCGTCTTAGAAGAGATTTATTGCAAGACTGACACGAGACAAAAGAAGGAAACTCACGTGCGAATAAAACTTTGTTTAGAAACAAGAGATACACTGCATCTTTAAGATGTGTAAAAAGAAGCGTAGCATGACCGCGCACGATAGAAAGTGATGGACTAGTATAAGAATGTCGGATAAGATTTAAGACGCTTGTTCAGTGTTGTTGTTAAAGAAGAGCTATGTGCATATATCATACTACCTGTGCCTGTGAATTTCATTTCGCTTTAATAAAACTCGATACTCAAAAATTTTTGGAGAGAGAGACCCTTACTACCCTTACTATTAAAAAAAACCTACTACGATCTATTCTCAGATCTACCAAATATACACAAAAAAATTAATGGAAATCGGTCAAGCCGTTTCGGAGGAGTTCGATAAAAAACACTGTGACACGAGATTTTATATTAGATAATATCAACACATTCCCGGATTCCATTATTCCTACATATGTAGATAGGTACCTCAAACTACTTCATTGCGTAGCTTTTATCAAACTATCGGAAAATGTATGCTTACGTTTCAATTTTCTTTTTCTTTTTTATTTCATTTAAAAAAAATAACATTTTGATGATCTACTTTCGAAATCAATTTATTTTTTAATATTTCTTAAGATTCTTAATAAAGACTCTGTACCAAGGTCGTCTGCTTGTACCAACCTCCGTCTTACCTATTTCGGCCGCAAAGCAGCAGTGTTTGCATTGCTGTGTTCCGGTTTGAAGGGTAAGATATGGCACTGAAATTACTGGAATGACTTTACATCTGATGTCACAAGTTGGCAACGTACACTGGGTTCTTGTGGAGGTTGCAGTTTTGCTGTGAATCCCACAAGAGCCACATGTATTATAAGGTGACTGTTACCACCTACCATCAGGCAGGTGGGCAGTTAGCTTGTTTGCCAACTTAGTTGCAATAAAAAAAAGTAACGGCGTAATCGCATAAACAAGTAACCAGACATAAGAATTACTCCTCAATCGTTTCTGGATCTATTTCAGTGCACCAGTAACTTGAGCATTAACGGCTGACTCTATATGAAATGAACTGAACTATATTAACCCATCTACTCTATTGGAAGCCCAAATTTATGTGAACGAAATATCGAGCCCCGTTGTAGGCAACACAACTGTTAATTAAACCAGGTGTCGCTACCCATTTAAAGTGCCCAAGTAGGCTCAGCTCGTAGATTAAGGCAAATTAAATTCTAAGAATCACAATTGGCTTAATAGTAGACAATAAAAATACACAATGTAGCTATGTACATAACTTGATGTTAACAGGGAACGTAATTTAATATTACGTGAATAATATAATAATACTGGCTGTCCCGCGAACTACGTTTCGCTTTAAGGAAGGTAAACACTCAAAAATTTCTGGAAAGGGCCACCTTTATCACCTAGGGGTATAAAAAATAGCCTACGACCTATTCTCAGACCTACCAAATAAACTAAAAAAAAACATAAAAATCGGTCAAGCCGTTTCGGAGGACTTCCATAACAAACACTGTGACACGAGATTTTTATATACATAGTACTAGCGCGACTTCGTCCGCGTGGAAGTCTTTTTTATTAATTACCTTACAAATTCTAGCTCTCATTGCACCTTTCACGCTGCCGCGTATCTAGATACAATGAGGAAGTGCTCTACTCATGAGTTAAAAGTCTAAAAATTTATAAACAGTCACCAACGATACTACTCATAATAAATGATAACAATATGTACAATACTATCGTTTATATTATACTAGCTGCCGCCAACAATCTACGTGGAATTCATCTATATCGCGATATATCCCGTTTCGATTATGTCACGCGTTCTCTAGAGCACTTACTAAAATACGGGATATAATAGTAGATTACTAACCAAGGGAATAAAGCAGACTTGACAGAATCACGTATAGTGTAGATTTGAATCTTCAGCGTAACGAAGGACTATGGTTTACTCCCGAGAGCAGCGAGTGTGGAAAAAATGTAATGTTTTATCCCCGAGGAAAATACTTTACTTTTGGCACCACCGGCAAGAAAATAAAAACGCAAATTTATATTAATACTAGCTGTACCCGGCATGCGTTGCAATGCCACGTAAATGCCTTTTTTTTGCTAGGAAACCTCATGGGTGTCCCCATAACCCTACCAAAGTTTCATTACAATCTGATGAATGGTTTCCGAACGCATAGAGGACAAACAAACATAGTAATATATTGATTTTTATTTATATAGATTAAATCACAAATTATAATATTACCTACTTTTTGAAAAAGTCACAAAATTTCTGTATAAAAAATATTAAACAAAAAATAAAAACCGATTCTGTGATAAAACTAATAACATCAATAATATTTTAAAGTCGGTGCGGATAATCGATGATCATGAGTCAAAATTTCGCACCCTATGCTTGGAAAACTAATACCTAACCTACAAAATTAAATGTAAATAGCATTGCGAGATTAAATTGAATATATTTTAGTGTCTACGGATTTTTGAGCATTGTCGATTTGCAGAATTATTATTTTTTCGGCTAACAATATCAGATGGGTTTCTATCAAAATTTAAGTAGGTACTTCCTAATACAAATAAATTCAATCCCCAGCCAGAGAGAGAAGTAAATTCAGTGCGATATTCCATCCCTGTTTTAATAGTACATTGTTACCCAAGGGGTGAAAGTAACTTATTCAGTCCCGAGACGGTGTTTGGCGCCCGAGCGTAGCGAGGGCACCAATAGTTCGAGGGACTTTAACCCGAGGTAAACACTGTGCTTTTCATTACGAATACAAGGAAAGTAAAGATAATACAATGAATTACCTAAAGAAAAAACGTGTAAATTTTATTTTACATACTCGTAAATCAACAACTTCTGCCTTAGCCCGCTTTTTCTTAAAAAATCAGGAACTCCATACCTGAATCAGATGAACTCATTGTGTTAATTATTAACACAATGTTATATAAATATAATTAACAGTTAGTACAAATATCTGCTATACGGAAGTATTAACAAAACTCTACAAATGGAAAAAACAAATGAAGATCGCATTGCCGCTTTCCCGCTTATTTTGTTTTATTTTTCTGTGGCCGGCCAGCTATTCGGCCATTATTTTTCATTTAGTAAATATTTTGCCCAAATCTATGTTATTTTAAAGAACTAGTTGAAAATAAATTATAATAAAGTCATTTAAAACATATATTATTTAAATACTTAACATTATGTTATTTCAATTTTACACCGCGCTGTAATTGAGTGGCTGTATAGAAAGTCGGAACATGGTTCAATAAAAATGTGAAAAAAGAACTGGTTTCTTTTTTTAAATTTGACAGCAGCTGTCAGTTGAAAGTGATTCTCCCTAGAGCTGAAAAGTATTACTTTCAACCCGCTCCTCAGGCAACTTCAGACCTACTTTCAGAGCATGAGTAATGAAAAGAGGTTTTACATTGCACCCGTTGCGTTGTTGCACTATTTCCAAAATTTTCCAGTTAGATCTTTTATTTTGTGTAGTTGTCGTGGCCAACTGGCCTATTCGCTAACTACGGTTGGTAACTAGAACTGTCATTTTTAAAAGAAACTTTATATCCATTACTGGTTTGTTAATCTTATGTGTTACGGCAGCGTTCATGACAGCAGTAATGGATGCTAAGTTCCTTTCAAAAATGACAGTTCTAGTTAGCAACCGAAGTTACAGAATAGGCCTGCAGATCGTAAAATTGTCCACTTCATGATGTCGCCGACCATTTCATGAAATGACCAATACCGTCTGGCCATATCATAATGTGGCGTGGCCGGATCAAAGAATAATCATACGTTTAACGATATGAACGATATGGTCAAAATTTGGTGATCAAACGTGATGAACATAAATTAAACGTTGACGTTTAAACGATATGGTCAGTTTTAGTTGGCACACCATAAAAACCCGATTGTAACGATGGGATAGGTAATTTTTGCAAAAAATTGTTCCATTAATTTGTTGCCTGTGCAATCAGGCTTTAATATCTGCTCGGTCGCCTTTTCAAGGTTCCGTACCTCAAAAGAAAAAAACAGAACCCTTTTCTAAGTTATAGGGTCACTTATCTGTCCGTCGAGCGTCGGTGGCGCAGTGGACTCGGCACTTGCCTTCCAATCGGGGGGTCGGGGTTCGAGACCCGCCATGTACCAATGTGTTTTTCGTTTCGAATTTCATATGTACATTTGTCTGACGCTCCTACGGTGAAGGAAAACATCGTGAGGCAACCTGCATACATCTGCGAAGAAATTCAATGATGTATGTGAAGTCGACCAATCCGCACTGGGCCAGCGTGGTTGACTAAGACCTAATCACCCTAATATAGGGTAGGCTCGAGCCCTTCGGTGGGGACGTATATGGGCTGTGATGATGATGATCTGTCCGTATGTCCGTCTGTCTGTCAGTCCGTCCGTCCGTCTGCCCATCTGCCTCTCAAGACCCTTTTTCTCGAGAACGCTTAAAGATACCTATCAAAACTCTTATATCAAATACTCGGGTCGACTGTCGTTTTTAGCTATAAAAATCATAGTTGTATGTCAACACGCTCCAAGGATATGACCGTATAATATCATTTATAGCACATTAAGGAAATTTTGAAAACCGTAAATATGTGCACATAGTTAGGAACTTATACACCTTTTTTTTTTTATCGCGGGGAAATGCGCAACCGCACCGTACCCACCGTTGGCTAGACGGTGAGCGTGTGTGGGGCTCACCCGGCAGAGTGCCAGGCCTACCCACTAAAACCCCTCGGTGTTCTCCCTGCCCTAATGGGCGCGCTAGGTAAGGTCCACACTGCGACTCCACTACCTAAGGAACTTATACACCTAGATAAGTTTTGTACGGAACTTCACAGGCTTTTCGTACATTAAACAACTTTTTTGTCGCGTGTCTGAGGAAAAATATAATACTATTGATGTATATTTCCTCGTATAACTAAATAATAATGATACTACATACAATTCCCGTAAGTAATTATTGAGAGCTAAACAATAAATCTAGTTATTATCCAATAACTTTCTCTCAATTGCGGAAATAGCTTGGGATAAGTTTTACACAAGACTAGGGCAAAGTTACGTATTCAATTATTAAATGGTCATCTATTATTATACATTAATTGTTACCAAAAGCCGTAATATGCCGTAATGGCCTTCCCATTAATCTTATTGCGGGGTTTTGTCTCGGAAAATCTAGTAGCGGACGTGCCAAGCCAATGTAATCCAAATAATTACGAGAAGTGACATATAATTGGTGCGTTTAAAAATAGCTTAAAATACTTAATATTCTTTGCGAGGTTAAAGTTAATCTAGGAAAGCAAAACTATATAGTTTCTTATTCTATACTTAAACATGAAACTATATACTAACTGTGAACCATTACGAAACTCCGTCGAAATCAATAAATATTTATGACACACATTAATTGTAATAATGCTATAAGAAATGAAGCCAATTTCGAGAATTCTGTCTAACGCGTACATCTTCAATGCATTTCAAATTTCCATTGCAAAATTGAGCCGCAATCCACACGGATCTCATGTTTAATGCAACTACATGACACCATATAGTTAGCTTTAATGAAACTCTGAGGGAATTTTTTGAAATAGAAAATAAAGTTGAAAGTACACTTCAAAATTTATGAAACTGGTAAACTCTCTGTTTTTAGGGTTCTGTACCTCAAAAGGAAAAAATGTAACCTTTACCCTTAATCAGTTGTTACCAGTAAGAACTTATATTTGTAGTTTGTACGGAACCCTTAATGCGCGAGTTCAACTCGTACTTAGCCGGATTTTTCAGTACGTAACACACTGGATTCGCTTATCAAGCTCTTTGTGCTCGTGCAAGTTACTTCTTATAAGTTGAATATTGACATGCCCATTTCATCAATAAATTATTTTTATTAATATTCGTTAGTAAATCTATATCCTCGCTTTTTATCGTAAGTGATAAGTACAAGTATTTGAAACTTTATATTTGTATGAATATAAAGTTCAAATATTTATTAAACTTATGAGATAATATCGAATAAAGCAACTACAATATTTTTGGAACTGAGAGAAGAGTAGGAGACGTAAAAAACAATCTTCTTCATTGAGAAATAAAAATATAAGGACAATATTAAAATTAAAAGTGTCATTTTTTAAAAGGATCCAAATCTCAGCTGTCTGTATAATATCATACATATTTAAATATACGTGAAACGTAACTCAAGATAAATTGTCAAGGCTAGCCTGCGCCTTTGATATTGTGAAAACCATCTGCGCCCAAAAGCATAGATACCTATGAAAAAGTCGCCTATGAGGTTACTGTACAACAACAGGGTTAGGTAACTATAGGCTTTGTCACTAGTTGAGGTGAATCATTCATTAATGTATAATGTATTCAAAGCGCGAGCAGTCCCTAAATAGTCCACGAGGGACATGAGGCTTTAGCTCTACTTTTACATATCTAACAAAGTCTCTTTGTAGGTTAATTCAACAAAGCTAAATTGTACCATTTACTATTATATGTTACAAGTCTTGTTTTTATTTAGAAGCACTTAACTCGATGTTTGTTCATCTCACTTTAAGAAACAAAGATAATTAAGCCTACTTTAAGTTAAACCTATATTTGCGTTAAAATGTTACTTACAATATTCTAAAAAAGCCCTCTAAGTGCATATTGGACTCACGTACCAAACGGAACACGGACACGTACAAAGGGAACTTATAATATATATTTAGATAAAAATATATAAGTTCCTTTTTTTATTGCAACTAAGTTGGCAAACAAGCAAACTGTCCACCTTATGGTAAGTGGTAACAGTCACCTATAATACATACATATGGCTCCTGTAAGATTCGAAGCAAAACTGCAACCCCACAAGAACCACAGTGTACGTGGCCAATTTGTGACATCTCATGTAAAGTCGCGGTACCTATTTATTTCACTGACATATCCTTACCCTTCAAACCGGAACACAGCAATGCAAGCACAGCTGATTTGCGGCAGAAAGGGGATTTCGACTTGACAGATAGGTGGACAGACGAGTTTGGAGACCGGCGTGCACGGTTGGCCCCATGCACGCCGCCGTAAGGCCCTCTGTCTGGGGATTGCCCTGATGTTCTCGGGCAATCCCCCCTGGGCGATAGCCCGAACAGTTGGTCAGGCTTGCCCGGGCGCGTGGGTAGTGGAGCCGCAGTGTGGACCTTACCTAGCGCACCCATAAGGGCAGGGAGAACACCGGGGGGTTTTAGTGGGTAGGCCTGGCACTCTGACGGGAGAGCCCCACACACACTCGCCGTCTAGCCAACGGCGGATACGGTGCGGTTACGAATTTCCCCCGAGAAAAAAAAGGTGGACAGATGAGCAGATATACAAACGGACAGACGGATATCAAAGTAATCCTAAAGAGTTCCTTTCTTTTATTTTAAGGTACTGAACCCTAAAAAAACTACATTAGTCATTTAAATAGGGTAATTTTATTAAGAGGCAGTTTTGCATTTATTTTACCAACAATTTGTTCTCATAAATAAGGCGTATCGCCGCCGCGCTGTTGTACGTTATTCTATTTTGATTATGATTATTAATTAGGACATTTAAAAGTATGCTTTCTCACTCTTAAGATTTGCGATTGCATTTTGCATACATATGGATTAGATTTTATATTCATTATGTAAAGTAGGTAATAATGATTTTTTTTCATCTGTTGATTAGACGTTGCTGTTGATTGAAAATATAAGTGAACCGGACAAATTTTCTCACTGTATTTTATTATCGCTCTCCCAAATTTGCAAACCTACTAGATGATACATTTTTAAGTAAAGATAAAAATGGTTTTCCTTTTTCCTGAAACTCCAAGCCAATAGGCGAAGTGACCCCAATTTGTAATTTAAATATCAACCTATTATTTCCGGTTCATCATTATTTTCAGAGAATTTCATAGCTTTTCAAGATTATTCCGGGATCCTTCGTAAGTCGAAATTTTAAGCCAACATTAGCCCTTTTTAATTATGTTTCTAAAAATAGTGTACAAAAATTTTCCAAATAGAATTTTATTTTACGTGTGTGTGTGTGTGTGTGAAAATTATTGTAAACATTTTTTGTTAATAGACTACAGTACTTTACAATAATAATTTAACAATGAAATTTTGCATTCAAAAAGTGATTTTGACAAGTTTAATAATCTAAGTCGAAGTATCGAAGTAAAACCCCTAAACATAGTCTCGAATGATACGTTATAACGTTTTTCACAATAATAATGGTGACATGGTGACATACATACATCGAAATGTAAAAATGAACAAGGCTATCCCGACAACGCTTCCCTTGGCATCGTCATCTGAACATCAACCGGATATTTGGCATTGATCCCAATCGTGTTATGAATGAACTAAACATGGAACTTGCTATTTGTAACATTCGCCTCGAGAAATAATACTATGACTATTTACAAATACTATTCGTCGTCTTAAGTCATAATTACAATCGATAGATTGTTTAATTGTTAATTGTATTAAGGTTTCTCTAAACTCCTTCTCTTAGATTTAAATAGGCAAAATGTATACTTCCAATGATCCGTATAACTGCACAGTGTGTGATAAAAAAATATTGCAGCTTTATTTTGTTACCTGTCTGGAAATTCAAATAATTAAAGTAAATAATATAATTTTTAGTATGCCATTTTTATGAAATACTAGCTGTACCCGGCATGAGTTGCAATTCCACGTAAATGCTTTTTTTTTCTAGGAACCCTCACGGGTGTCCCTATTACACCCTACCAAAGTTTCATTCCAATCTGATGAATGGTTTCGAAACGCATAGAGGACAAACAAACATATAATACATTGATTTTTATTTATATAGATTACAGATTTATAAAAATTTACAGGACTTTATCCTAATAGATATTTTTATATCATCATCTTCATGATGATGATGATATAAAAATGTCTATTAGGATAAAGTCCTGTAATTGCTTTCCGTTATTTTGTGTGTCAGTTTAATTCCCGAAAAGACGTCCCTTAACCAAGAAATTATTCTACAAAAAATTCAAATGCAGATTAAATCTTAAAATTAGAAGTTCATGGAAATATGCTATTAAAAAATTTGCGTAAGGCTCCACCAAGCGAGTCGCAAAACTTTGTAGCGTAAAGAATTAATTCCGTTCACATTACATAATATAAGGTAGCAACCCCCACAGCCTTCCCATCGCCTTTATTATACACACCCGTGAAGACAACTTGAGAAAGTTTCTTAATTTATATTTTAGTTGGAAACATCGAACTTAAGCAATTTATTAGTAACTACAGATTGTGAATACAAAGTAACATCACTTTGAGATTTTGGTTTAAGTGGCGAATTAAGACTTTTTAAAGTAACTGTCGTAGTACTCTTTAGTCGATACTACATACTCTTAAAAGTTTCTTGTAATTTTACTGTATGTGACTAAAACATATTAAACACCTATTCACAAGTTACGACCTTTTAATGGAGAAAGTACATTGCTCTCTTAAATGTCGCAAATCACATTTTTTTTCGTTACAGTCGAAGGAAATTATTTTCGCAATCCTGCAGCATTGCGATGTTAATAAATAACTTTGCCATGACTAAAGCATAGCTTGCAGCATTCAATTTTCACTTAAATTCAGAGACCCGGGATTTTTCTCTTTCGTATACATTTATTTATACAGATGTTCACGTTCTTTGACGTTGTTGCTTCCTCTTTGATAAAAATAACCCACATGGTATAATATTTTAAGCCTACAATAGCAAATTGAGCTGAGGCTACGTGCTCTTTGAAATAAACTGATTATCTGCGTCTTTTTTGCGAGTTTCCTGAAGTTAAGGCATCTTTGAAGAAACGTACATACAATACATCGTTCATGATTTATTTTTCAACTTTATTTATTATATTTATAAACCATAATAGCATATGTAAACAAGCACAATCACATAAACCATAAGTTTTTATAACTACATGTCAAAACTTTTGGTGCAAATCTTGTTTTGTAGCTCCATATAGTAGGTATACTTGTAGATTCAACTAGACCTGGAGTGGGGTGAAAAATCTATGATACGTCCAATTTTAGAGTAAGTTATTTTCAGCACTCTATTAGCCAAGAGTGTACCTTATACCTTACACAATAAAGAAGTTGAAGTTTGTCTGTATAGTACTAATGAGAATTCTTTGGCAAAGGCTATAGACATTCAGTAATTTTTGTGGACTACAATCCATTGACGAGAAGACTTAAAACGTTTATCAGTATTGTCGTGTTTCGATACACTTCAAACGTCAAATGGATACTAAACGTAATGACTAAATGCATTTTTTTTATTTTCCAACAGCTTGCAAAAAGCCCTGTCTTTTAATCGTATTTTTGTAATTTTGGACGAAGAATCCCGCAGACGACGACTTATATAGTGCTTCCAAATTCAAAATAAATTCTTTTCAAATAATCTGATCCTGAAAAAAGGGTAAGATGAGGTCTTCAACGGATCCAGCGGCGTGCATTCCGTAATCTCCGAGAATATATCCACCTCCATTGTTATCGTAAAATACGTACTGACACGATACCGTGATCCGTGATATTTAATGATCGTGTATCTAAAAATCTGTGGTAAATATTGTTAGGATAAATGGTGGTAGTAGTGACGTGTGTGTTGAGAAAACAGATGTATATCATCAATTCAATATATTCAGCCACGCTATGTTAAGGGTTCCCAGGTGAGTGGGCACGATGAACCGGACAAGTGTTCAATTTTTATTTATTAACTAGCTGTGCCCGCGACTTCGTCCGCGTGGAATAGTAACGGCTGGACCGATCTTAATAAAAAGTAGCCTATGTTATACCTTATATAATTAGCTATCTATTAGTGAAGACGAAAGTCTTCAATTCGTGCGTGTTGCCAGTGATGACATACGGAACAGAGACGTGGCCGCTTACAATGGGTCTCATAAGAAGGCTCAAAGTCACCCAAAGGGCAATGGAGAGGGCTATGCTCGGGGTTTCTCTACGTGATCACATCAGAAATGATGAGATCCGTAGAAGAACTAGAGTTACCGACATAGCCCAAAGAATTGCAAACCTTAAGTGGCAGTGGGCAGGACACATCGCTCGTAGGACTGACGGCCGTTGGGGCGAAAAGGTCCTCGAGTGGCGGCCGCGTACCGGGAGACGCAGTGTTGGTAGGCCCCCCACAAGGTGGACCGACGATCTGGTGAAGGTTGCGGGAAGCCGCTGGATGCGGGAGGCGGGACCGATCGGTATGGAGATCCTTGGGGGAGGCCTATGTCCAACAGTGGGCGTCTCTTGGCTGATATGATGATGATGATGATGATGATGATGATGATGATGATGATTAGTGAAAGTCCCGTCAAAATCGGTCCAGCCGTTCCGGAGATTAGCGGGAACAACAGACAGACAGACAGACAAAAATTTTTCAAAACATGTTTTTGTTATTGGTACGAGTACCCGATATACATTCATACCCATTTAGTAAAAACTTGTTATTTTGACATTACAAACAGACACTTCAATTTTATTTATTTGTATAGATGTATAGATTAGTTTTACTATTATTATTAAAATTCCTGGTTACTTTGTTACGAATACTAAATTAATCGTATTTTCTTTATTCACTCGATTCCACCGTTTTAAAAATAACGTTTTGTTTGATGAGATGGGATCTTAGTCCGGTTTGCATTTTCTTGACCGGACAAACGTTAATAAAAACGTACTACTTATTCGTTAATAATCCAGACATCTAGGAACGAACCCTAAGCTATATTATATGAATTATAATTATACTATTATTATATATATATTATAACAATCTGAGCAGGTTTAATATATTATTTCGTATCGACGGATGTCTAATAGAATGCAATACAAAAACATTGACAGACAGTCAGACACTATTCAGTTTCCAGCCAACATAGCTTTATATTTGCTCTTTCAACAAATATTGACATCCGTCAATACACTAGCCTACACGATCAATATATAAGAATTTCTAATTCAAATATAAATCAATAACTTTAAATGATTTTGCTTTAAGGAAATTAAAGAAATTGAGTTTTATAAAAACTTTTACCCTCTTTTCACAGCATTAATTCTTTAGGGAATTATGAATTTCGGACTGATTTTTAATAATTCAATAAAACCATTGACGTCCGAGTATACGTAATATAAAACTGTTCAGTTTTTAAACAGATGTATGATGAATACTAATATTAAGTTAATGGTGTATAATTAAAAATAAATAAAATAAATTAAGAAAGACTGTAAAATTCTTCCACTAACTGCGTCTATGAAGACTTCCTCTTATACTCAAACAGTAATCAATATTGCAAAAACTTTGACCAAAAATTGGTCCAAATCTTAATTATTATTGTACGTTTACTCCCAATAATTATAGTATTGTATAACTAATGATACACACATAAGTTTATAAAAAATGAATGTTTAATTGATATTATGTAACGTAGGAGATCTGGGAGTCTGAGACATTGATTTACTACCAAACGGTAGTAGTAAATCAATGGTCTGAGACACAAAAGAGACGTGTTTTCTTCGCATTTGGACTCTATTTTCACTCTATTTTCTCAAGTGACTCCATTCCACCAGGTAGAATGGAGACACTTGCTAGGGCTTCTGTAGAAAAAGACAAAAAATAGTTCTCTTAACAAAAAATGAAGAATAAATAGAGACTGGCAACAACATTTTTTGTTGGTTTCAGCATTAATTATACCAACGAAAGGCGATCGATGCGGTAGTAAAATGTGAATTGCTAAAGTCGATGCCACGTCAAGCTTTACATTTGCTCTACAAAAACCGACGCTATTACGGGAGTCTTCAAAATAGAAATAAATTCGACTCGAAAGAGCGTCAATGGGATAACGCGCGAGGGGTCTATCTTGCCTGTTACTTTGCACAATATCTGGGTTGTTGAGCTGTGAAACAAACAGCAAACAGAGTTTTTGTCGCTTTGGAGCGGTTTTTTTTATATTTTATGATATTTGAGATTACCCTTGTGTTTATTGAGATATGAAGGTATTGTGTGTTACTATCATTGTGTAACTTGATAAATAGTATATTTATCAGATTACCTTTAGTGTATTAGGTGTTTCTCGTGATTGGATGTTTTCTGTGACTTAAGTTGTCGGATGAGTGCGAACAGGAACGTTTCAGCAGAGCTAATGAGGGAGTCATATTCAGTGGTCCACTGAAAAGGAATAAAACTATCGTTTAGAGTACAAGCGATAGATTCATTCCTTTTCATGCTTACAATTTGAATTAAAAAAACCTTGCAGGTCGCAAAACTAGTGCAAGTGGCGGGCACTAGCAATCTGCACATAATCGGACTACACTTTCACTTGCATCAGGTGGGATAGTCATAACGGGAACAGGGCCTCGCTGTTGTCCCCTTCCCCCTGTCCTGCGACGGATGGAGGAGCTGCTGGGGGTTTTTAGTGGGTAGGCCTGGGCCGAATCGGTCCGGGGAGTCCCACATACCCTCGTGGTTTGGCTCGACCACGAGGGATGCTTAAATGCATTTTCCCCCTTAAAAAAAAAAGGTGGGATAGTCATTGGCTACACTTTTTAAATTAAAACTAAAAACCATCTTTAAAACGAGCTTTTATGCTCTAAAAAGAGAAAAATAAACATATGAAACAATTTTATTTATATTATTTCAGCTTTTATGATAATACTTAAATTATTTAAGTAAAAAATACTTTTATGATTGACTTATATAATACTAACCTATTAAATAAATACCTACCTATTTAACTTCATCTTGATATTGGTAATTTAAAAAAAATATATGTTTTTATAAATCTCGCAATAAGCTAATCTGCCATCTTGGATTTGTATTTTTTATAAAGAACTGTATTTTGCAAGTCAAGCCCTTTCATTTGATACCCATATTACGGGGGTTGTACAAAAAAATTTAGTAATCCGCCATTTTGTTGCAGCAACCATTTTGGATTTACAATGATAATAATTACCTATGCATTATTGCATTGTCATCGAAACTGAAGGTGGTAAGTATACCAACTTTCAACTTAATCGAACACTGGCAAGTGAGTCAAAATTAACTTGCAAGATTTGACCCAAACCAATAAATCAACAAACAGGACGAGTTAAATAAAAGCTTGTAAAAAGCTTTACGTTTGCTGACCATAACGCTATTTTTAAAAAAGCTTCCATAAAATGTAAATAAAAAAAATAATTTGAGTTGGATAAACAGAATGGACAAACAGAAGCTGGATTATAATCAGAATTAGTATTTTACTAAAACACATTTACAATAATGTACGAATACAATAAGGAAAATATACTACATTATACAGTACAAAAAAAATATTATAAATTAATATTACGATAAAGCTAATCAATGGGCCAATTTATTAAAAAATATTATGAGACACTAAAATATTAAAATAACAAAATCTAATAATGTTAAGACGCTTACTGATGGACAAAGTTCTCTCCCAAGGATCTCCAAACCGATCGGTTCTGCGCTTCTCGGATCCAGCGGCTACCCGTAACCTTCACCACATCGTCGGCCCACTTTTGGGGGTTTACCAACGCTGCGTCTATCGGTACGCGGCCGCCACTCGAGGACCTTTCTGCCCATACGACCTTCTTGCAATTTGCCCTGCCTAGTACCAATTAAAGTTCAGTTCTTTTGCCTAGACTTGAGGCATAAATATGTGATTAGGTACGTGGATTAGGTATTTTTCGTTACCAGTACGTACCTAATCCATGCCACCTAGGATTAGGTATTCGTATACCATGTTTGTTAATCGTGAAGTATCAATCTGTCAAACTATATGTCCTGTAAACAAAACTACACTATACGTCTAATTATTAAGTTTCAAACGTCATCTAGGATAAAATACCATAACTATTTTTTGCTTAGAAAATACAGCGAATCTCTTGTTCAGTTTAACAAAATCATAAAATCTTTTTACAAAATACAAAAAAAATAAAATTCGACTTCAAAGTCGCTGCCAAATTGAAATCTTTTTGAAGTCGGTTTTATTTTTTGTAACAATTTTTTTTTAATGTTTTTTGGAAATTTAATACCAGCTCACCGAAGTAACTTGAAAGAATGCCATTTATCATCAAAACGTGCCTATTGTATTTAAAAAACTAACCTCTGACTCCTAAAAGTCAAGGATCCTTCCATCATCAGCTCATTTCATGACTACCAGACGCAAATACCTGAATAGCTTCGAAAAAAACATGAAACACGTTGGACGTACCTATGAAATTTAAGGGTTTCCCTCTATTTTCCTGGGATCCCATCATCAGATCCTGACTTTGGTGACAATGTAACCACCCCAGGACTATACTCTATCGAACACAAAAAGAATTTTGAAAATCGGTCCACAATGGGCGGAGTAATCCTGTAATATACTCACAAAAAAAACGGTAAAAATATTAAACTTGAATCAAGAATGAAATTAAATATTAGGACCTATTACTATTCCAATACATTCCCTAATCCGAATATTTATGCCAATACTGAATAAATATTAAGACCTATTACGATACTAATACATTCCCTATTCCAAATATTTATGCCGGTACCTAATAAATATTAGGACCTATTACGAGTACTAAACTAATACATTCCCTATTCCGAATATATAACTGAATAAATATTAGGAACAGGTATTTGGATTAGGTATTTGAAAATATTAGGAACAGGTGGATTAGGTACGGAAATTAGCTAATCCAGCCCATGTCTACTTTTGCCTATGTCGGTATCTTTGGTTCTCTTACGAATCTCATCATTGCTGATTCGATCTCACAAAGAAACTCTAAGCATAGCCCTCTCCATTGCTATTTATGGAGGACAGAAGGGATAACCTTGATCCTTTTCATGTGACCCGTTGTAATCGGCCTCGCCTTAGTGTAGATGACATAAGAATCCCACATAATGTTTGTGTTGTCCAATGTTCATTTTTGAGACCCACTTGTTGGGAAACTCTTCAGAGGTCTTCGAGCATAATGCCCACGTCTTCCAGGACCTCAGCTATGACTAAGAGGGCATCAGTAATACGAAGATAAAGCAGAGTCATGGTAAAGCAGATGTGAACTGTTTTAGCGATATGACACCGCCCTGTCTCACACCTAGCCAACGAAGATGCGAGTTCTAGTTCTACCCGAGGTGAATTTTATTTTCTTGTATTGATTTGTTTATTTATTAAATTGATAATAAACAAATCATATTTGGCATTATCAAAGAAAGTCACAAATTATACTGATATTATTAACACGAAAGTGAGTTTGTTTATTGTTTATACGCTTCCACGTCTACACCACTTTACTAATTTTAAAGATATTTGGTATACAGATAGCTTAAGCTCTTGAGCATACATAGGCTACTTTTTATCCCACATTCTATGAGTTCCCTGGAGATGCAGACGATGTCGCGGGCAGCAGCTAGTATAAAATATATTCATCTATCACTGACTGTGACGTTACAACGCAATCGGCTAGCCCCAGACTCGGACCACTTTAGATAAACAATATACCCGTAGAACCGTGCTCCAGAATGTGTGCCGATAACTGTCGCTATAAATCTTTTGGGGACTTTCCCCGACTTATATTACACACAATGCCTTAAAGCTTAACACAGATCTGTCATTGTTCGTAGGAGGGTCAAAAAGCGGGAATTACACAGACATCGTTCGCTAATGCAGAGATCATACCCAAATTTACATGATAATGGGTCAGTCAGACACAATAAACATTTTGTAACCTCAATGATTTTCAACTTGTTAGCCAAGTAAACCCGTTTTACAATAAGCTGGCTATTGCCAGCGGTTTTCATTCACCATTTTTTTATTTTAAATAATAACGTATTGAATTGAAAGGGGTGCTCTTTTTTAGTCCATTTATTTCCGTTTACGTTATTCTTATTTCGTTCCGTTTCGTGTAAGCATCGTTGTATTTAACCAACAAACTATTTTTTAAATTGCATGAATGGAAGTTATGTTGAATGTGTCACGACAGCTTCTTTTTTTTCAGGTAGAATTATTTCTCTATGTTAAATTTTATTGATCAAGTTAATGACGATAAAGCCGAAAAATTTATTTAAAAACTAAAGGAAATTAATAAGCTGTTCTAATTTTAAATAGAATAGAATCGGGTCTATATCGCGATAAACAACAACTCTATTACCTTACTGTTTCCCGACGTTTGTCCAAGTTCGTGTGCTTGGGTAGCTCCGTCTACCTACCCTACCTAACTATTTCTGCCGCAAAGCAGAAGTGCTTGCATTGCTGTGTTCCACTTTGAAGGGTAAGATATGGCAATGAAATTACTGGGTACCGTAACTTTGAAGGTACCGGAGGCCCAACCCACTACCCCCCCTATGATGGCGCAGTTAAATAGATTGTTACCCCAGGAGGGTACCAACTGCGCTAGCGTTGGAGAATCCCTCTCTGGACGTCCACTTCCAGGACGCAATATACCTGGGTGTTTACGCTCGAGGAAGAGCGAGTGGCAACACTACATATAGTCTGTGCATGTGAGAGCCTGTGGCGGCCGGCCGCATGTGACATGTTAGTCGAGTCGAATACGTAATGACATTGAAATAGGTTACCGGGCGGCGCGTTTTCGAGAAATATATAATTGATTGTTTTTTGCGCGGCGCACCTAATATTGGGGTGCGAAAGTCCGCTTGTCATTGTTCTCCGAAATAGTTAATGTCGCGAGTGAGTCCGCTGATCAATTGAGTGAGTGCTGGTGGCCTAATAGGCAAGTGTACCATTCGGTTCGGTAGATTGACAGCAGCCCTTCAGGAGCCGCGACTTCCTTCGAGCTAGCTCAGGAAGTCCACCGGCTACATACGGAGACCGAACCGGAGTCAAGGTAAGTAGTGTACTTCATTGGATTGTGTTATTGACATCAGCAATCAAACAAAACATTAATCGGCGAAACGCCGACGTGGTGGCGTCTACTTTAGGCGCCATCATCTCTTGGTAGCAGAGCGTGGTTTGTTGTTAGATTTGATTGATTGATTAGTATTTTGATTAGTATTGTACAATTAATATTGTAATCTTGTTGGTTGTCCAAACGGGCAATACATATTAATTGGTTTTGATTGCTAATTTTAAACCGACTACAATCGCATTTGTGGACCGATCTCCCTAACTAGTTGTCATTGTCATTGTATATGAAAAATTGGGGTTAAATGCCTTTTGTTGTTCTAGTTAAGTTCTAGCATTTACCTATATTTTATTTTGGTTTGTTTTTTCATATCTTTGTTTTGCTCTTGAATATTTTGTGTTAAGTTTGTAAACTTATACTTGAATTTAATTTGTTTAAAAAAAAATTGCTGCTAAATGACTTTGCTGTTGTTGTAATACACTATTTTGCTGTGTTAAGTTTTAGCATTTACATTTGATTTTGTTTTGTTTGCCTTTGAATATTATGTTTGTTAAGTTCTTGACTTAATACTTGAATTTAATTTGTTTGAAAAATTCTGTTGTTAAATGCCTTTGTTGTTCTAGTTAAGTTCTAGCATTTACACTTGATTTTGGTTTGTTTATATATTTTGTTTTGCCTTTGAAGTTCCTCCCGATCTGTTTTGTTGTCTGCGGTTGTCGGTCTGTTTGTCCGTGTATTATTATAGTGTATATTAATTTTGGTGCAAAATGGTCCCGCCAGTCAGCCCGCTTAGTGGTGCCCGCGCGGGTGCACAAAAGATCTTGAGATGGTTTGCTAGTGCCGTCGCTTTGGTAGACCGACCAGACCGAGAACAGGCCTTGTTAATTCGGCATGAGGGAGTACCTGCTCGGTTGAAGGAATTGGAGCAGCTTTTCGTTGTTCATCAACAATATTTGCTCGACCACCCAGCCGAGGGTGCCGCTGAGTTGCGGGCAGTCGACCAATTTAATGCCGATTATGATCAATGTTTTGAACAGGCGGATGTGATTATAAACAAGGCTCAGGCTATCCTATTCGCCCGGAGGGGTGAGTCGTGCACATCCGGGGAGGTCAAGCCTACCCCGGCCGGCTTGCTGGGCAGACTGCCTACCTTGGACATCCCAACCTTTGATGGGAATCTGGCTGCTTGGATAGGGTTCATTAACCTCTTTGATAGCCTGGTCCACTCGAGGGACGACCTGTTCCCTAGCCAGAAATTGGCCTATTTGCTCTCTGCCTTACGTGGAGAAGCTGGTGTGCTTGTCCAGCATCTACCTGTCAACGACGACAGTTATGACATTGCAAGGGCGCTGTTGACCGCCCGGTATCAGAATGTTCGCTTGCTAGCGGACACACATGTGTCTGCCATTTTAGTGCTGCCACGCGTATCGCGGGTCTCCTCATTAAGGAAGGAGATATTGAACCCGCTGCTAAGCGCTATTAACGCGCTCAAACGACTTGACCTACCGGTGGACCAGTGGTCCTTCATATTGCTCCACCTCATCCTCAATAAGCTTCCCATGGAGATGAAAGGGCGCTTTGAACAAAGGTATGGGGGTAATAGTGCCTCATACCTCCCCCTCTTTTCGGATCTCCTCAGATTTTTGGAGGATGAGTGTCGGATGACCGACTACTTGGATCTGGCTCCTATACCGGGACCGAGTACAGGCCGCTATGAGGCGACCCGGGCAGCGCCACGGAGAGAGCGCCGGCCGTACAAGCAGTATACTGCAGTGCGGCAGAACTCTCCACACGGGGAGAGGCAAGCGGGATGGCCATAGTGTGCCGGAATGTCCCAAATTTGTTGGCCTACGCACCGAGGGGCGTAGGAATATGGCCAAGCAGCGGAATTGGTGCTACCGCTGCCTGGGGTCTCATATGGCATCGGCTTGCCCCCACCCACGAAATTGCCACTGTTGTGGAGGGGCCCATCATCCCCTCTCGTGCTTCAATAGTAGGGACACTCGTGAGGTGGTGAGAGAGAGGGACTCGCACACGGGCGCGGGCCCTTGTAGGTCACCCACATCTCCGAGGAGATCGGAGGGGCGTGCCACCCCTCCGCGGAGATTGGACAGGCGCCCCCCCTCCCGTGAGAGAATTGGGCGCCCCACCCCCCCTACAGGCGGGGGGGATCGACGCGCCGCTTCTGAGGCGCCACCGCGGGATTAGGCCGCGGTTATTAGGGAGCCACACGGCGGGAGCCGATACGCTTCTCTCCCCCTCTGATGGAGAGACCTCGTTTGTCACGGGCTCCCCCAACCTTCGCCCATCATGGGCACCGCCCGGCCCCCCGATGCCGCTTTGATCGGGGCCAGTACGTGCCGGATCGGGACCCACTCGAGAGCCTTGAGCGCCCAACTCCTCCGCCGCGCACGCATTTTTCTTCGAACCCCCCTTCCCCCCCGTTGCGGGAAATGCGGGAGGATTTTCATTAAACCAACTAGTGAGTGCTGGTGGCCTAATAGGCAAATGTACCATCCGGTTCGGTGGATCGACAGCAGCCCTTCAGGAGCCGCGACTTCCTTCGAGCTAGCTCAGGAAGTCCACCGGCTACATACGGAGACCGAACCGGAGTCAAGGTAAGTAGTGTACTTCATTGGATTGTGTTGTTGATATCAGCAATCAAACAAAACATTAATCGGCGAAACGCCGACGTGGTGGCGTCTACTTTAGGCGCCATCACTGGGCGTGGACGCCTAGGCCGCCCCTCGTATTCTGGGGGGGGGGGGCAAAACCACGCTCAAGATACCTGGGGCAAGAGCAAACCCACGGCACCCCCTGCCACACTGACTGTCGACTTCTGTAATATTAGGGGGCTTCATTCCAACCTCAATGCTGTCCACCACCACCTCGAGACAGTAAAGCCGGCCTTGCTCTTTTTGACGGAGACGCAGATATTGTCTCCGGCGGACACTTCTTACCTTTCCTACCCAAGGTATGGACTGGAACACCTCTTCGCACCTAAGGCTGGTGTGTGCGTGTACGTCAGAGACGATATTTGCTCTCGGCACCTCGGTCACCTTGAAAGTAGGGACCTCTCCACCTTATGGCTCCGTGTAGACAGCGACGACCATCCCCGCGTCTATTCGTGCCTCTATAGGTCCCATAGCAGTGATACTGAAACCGACCGACTCATCGAGCACGTTCAAATGGCTGCAGACGCTGTGCAGCAGCAGATCCCACTCGCGGACATCGTGATACTTGGCGATTTTAACGCTCACCACACCGAATGGCTCGGTTCAAGCAAGACCGATCATGCGGGGAGATCTGTTCACGCCTTCGCTCTTGCATATGGCTTAATATAATTGGTTACTACTACGCCCACGCGAATTCCCGATGTGGAGAGCCAGGAACCTTCACTGTTGGATCTTCTGCTGACTTCTCACCCCGACGGCTATCTCATATCTGTCGGTGCTCCTCTTGGCTCCTCGGATCACTGCCTTATTAGGAGTACGGTGCCACTCACGAGCTTGCAACGACTTTGAGTTGCACGGCGTAGTCGCCGCCTGTGGCACTATAAGTTAGCAGACTGGGATGGGATGCGGTCCTTTTTTGCGTCCTACCCTTGGAGGCAGGTTTGCTTTATGCCGGATGATCCCAACGTCGCCGCCGAGTCTGTTGCCGATGTGGTATTGCAGGGTATGGAAACTTTCATTCCATCCTCCGTTGTCCCCATTGGTGGCAGGTTCCAACCTTGGTTTGGTCAATCTTCCAAAAAGGCTTCTCGCTGGAAGCAGGAAACCTACCAAGCCTGGGCAAACGCGGTGACGTCTCGGGATGAAAATACCAGCGCTTTAAAAAAGCAGTATAACTTTGCCTCCAGATCCTTCAGAAGAGCGAAGTCTGAGCACATCAGTAGAATTGACGAGAAACTAGAACGTCTTACTTCGGGGTCTCGGGCGTTCTGGTCTCTCGCCAAAGTTACGCAGGGAAATTTCTGCACGCCATCCTTTCCACCACTGCACAAGGATAACACATCGTTAGCCCATGATGCAAAGGAGAAAGCCGATCTTTTTGGGAAACTCTTTGCATCCAACTCGACTTTGGACGACGGGGGACAGGAACCGCCGACCATACCAGGGTGCAAGAGCTTTATGCCAGATATTCGATTCCACTAAAGCTCAGTGCGTCGAGCACTATTCGCCCTGGATATCCATAAGTCGAGTGGGCCCGATGGTATCCCTCCTATCGTGCTAAAGACGTGCGCTTCAGAGTTGGCACCGGTTTTAACGCGTCTATTTCGACTCTCTTAATCATCTAGCGTAGTCCCAACCTCGTGGAAGACAGCTTTAGTGCATCCGATCCCTAAGAAAGGTGACCGCTATAATCCGTCCAACTACAGGCCGATAGCTATAACCTCTTTGTTTTCAAAGATAATGGAATCAATTATCAACCGCCAGCTCCTTCGGTACCTAGAGGATCACCAGCTGCTCAGTGACCAACAATACGGCTTCCGTAGGGGTCGCTCTACTGGTGATCTTCTAGTTTACTTGACTCATCATTGGGCAGAGGCAATTGAAACGAAGGGGGAGGCGCTGGTAGTTAGTTTGGACATCGCGAAGGATCGGGATCGAAGAAAGACCTTTGATCGGGTGTGGCATAAAGCGCTTCTCTCAAAACTTCCTTCATATGGGCTTTCCGAGAAATTATGTAGATGGGTCACTACCTTTTTAGCAGACAGAAGCATCAAGGTTTTAATTGATGGCGAATGCTCAGACTCACTGTCTGTAAATGCTGGTGTCCCCCAAGGATGCATGCTATCACCTACACTATTCCTTCTGCATATCATTTATGCTGCAAATCAGCGGCATTCATTGTTATGCAGACGACAGCACGAAAGACACCTTCTATAACGGCCGTGCGAACATTTCTCGGGAAAACGTCATTGAGTGCCGGAATAAACTTGTGTCCGAAATTAAATCTTCATTAGAGAAAGTCTCTAACTGGGGTCGACTTAATTTGGTCCATTTCAACCCTACAAAGACACAGGTTTGCGCGTTCACCGCAAAGAAAATGCCATTTGTCGTATCTCCTCGCTTTCAGAGCATATCCCCTAACTGCCTCAGCCAATTTTTTTTATTTATTTATTTCAGTACAGTATGTATACAGTTACAATGTTAATATCGCCAAACTGATGTACAGTTTATTGGCGAAAGAAATGCACTCATTTATTTTAAAAAATGTAAACACAAACTACTTACGAGTACTTACTTTTAAGAATTTTGGTAAAAATTATGGATCAACAGCAAATTCTGGGTATTAAGAGACTTGCTTATCGTAGTTTTCTAGTAGCCAGTCTTTTTGTAATTTTTTAAACGTTATTATATTGGTGCATTTAAGGTCTACATTCAAGCTATTAATTATTCTTGGCACTAGATACATGCGAGTTCTTGTTCCATAGTAATTATGTGCACTGGGTTCCTCAAACTGTTTACGGATTGCAGTTCTTAATTTACAATTAATAATATTGGGGTTTAAAAAACATTTTTCTGAGTAATGTTGATCTACTGCTAAAAGATACTAAATTTTTTCGTGAATAGGAAGAATGTTACACATCTTAAAAAGTTTGTCATAGTTATTATTGATTTTATTTTTAACATGTTTATCTACTAACAGTTTGAGGAACCGTACTTGTAACTTATGAACTTCATCAATGTACGAGCGAAGAATTGAGATCCTAGGTGTCGACATAACGAGCGAAGTCTAGTTCCGTGACCACTTAGAGCGTAAGGGTAAATTAGCTTCTAAGAAGCTTGGTGTGGTCAATAGATCGAGACAGTATTTCACTCCGACGCACCGCCTTCAGCTTTACAAGGCGCAGGTTCAGCCTCATATGGAATACTGTTCTCATCTTTGGGCTGGGGCACCCCAATACCAGCTTCTCCCACTGGACCGCATTCAACGGAGAGCGACTCGAACCGTCGACTGCCTGAAAATATCAAATCGGCTTGATACTTTGGCGCTGCGTAGAGATGTCGCCTCGCTATGCATCTTCTATCGCATTTTTCACGGGGAATGCTCCGAGGAATTGTTCGGACTTATACCTGCCGCCTCTTTTCGCCATCGTTCCACGCGACAAAAAATCCATGCCAATCACTTAGATGGTTGGCAGTCCACAACTGTGCGATTCTCCCGAAGCTTCCTGCCTCGCACAGTCAAACTTTGGAACGAATTGTCGCCTGCGGTATTTCCGGACCTTGAAACTTCAAAAAAAAAGAGCGTATTCCTTCCTCAAAGGCCGGCAACGCACTTGTAACTCCTCTGGGATTGGGGGTGTCCATGGGCGACGGTAATCACTTACCATCAGGTGATACGTCTGCTCGTTTGCCCCCTATACCATAAAAAAAATTCACACGGCGAGCTAGCGGTGAAAAAAAATTCTGTCGAAACATGTCGTTTTATTTAAGTTCCGCCCTTATTCGAAACTATCCGAAACTTGTGAAACGGATACGGTTACGGATATTATTTTATTTCGGATATCCGATAGTTTCGGTTACGGTTACGGAGCCCATAACATCCCTAAGTTTTACTGCGAATCTCACAGGAGTCACATGTATTATAGGTGACTGTTACCACTTACCATCAGGAGGGCAGTTTGCTTGTTTGCCAACTTAGTAGCAATAATTGCATTAGGCCGTGGTCACGGGATGACTGCCGAGGCTCAGCGACGTCTTTGTTCTTGTTTACCGCGATATAGACCCGATTCTGGTCTATTTAAAATGTGTAAAAATCGCGGAAGTCTAAGAACTTTGAAAGCTGTTCTAACTTCTCATTTTGATGGAACACAATTACGCTTATTATATTCACAACAATACTAGCTTATAAGGTGGTAACTAGTCAGACGAACCCAGGTGACTCCTACTAAACCCAAGCATACGGAGTATCAATCTCCGAACCTCCGGATATGAACAACACAGATGAAATAGGTTGTTACAACCACAAGACAACTGAGGCGGTTAAACAAATTGTCGAAGTTATTATTCACTGCGTATATAACGAACGTCGTAAATTTATACAGCCAGAAAATACAAAATGTTTGTTTTCCGTAATAAGCACAACGAAATATGTGTCTCGCAACAATGTACAGTCAGCAACACAGCAAGCTTCACATTAACATTACGAAAGTCGTCTCTATTGCAAGCGACATAAGAGCGGACTCTAGGTCAACATGTGAAATCTAGCGTGTTGCTGTGTACCATACCGTTGTCGAGGCATTGTGTGACTTTTTAATAAAACATATCCTCATAAATAATGTTCACATGTAGGTATTTGTAATCATGTTAATTTACGTGAATTTGGCTCATTCAAAACTCCCGTAAAGCAACAATAATTCGGACGGCGTTCGCCAAATCATATTAAAATTAGCAACAATGGCCGAACTAATAGAATTGCGACTGGCTTACGCATAATTATTCGTGCCGATTCACGGCGTAATTGACGAAGTCAATAAAAACTTTATTCAAATTGTTACTTCCACGAAATTGTTGTAAACTTTTATTCAGGAAAATGCTTTTTTTATATTTAATCAAATTAAATAAAGTTAAAATATGTCATACTCATTTATTGAGATTATACACAACAAAAATTAATACAATCGATCATTCTTTGACCATCTAAATGCCATAGATAATACACAATAATTTTTGCTTCCTTTTTAAAAGGATTACGAACAGAATTATGATTTTATAAGACCCACTGCAATACCAGTGGATCTAATTACCTTACTTATTTTTTTATTTCATGGATTCCGATTTAATGCCTACGACAAACTAACAACATGAGAAGTAGACAACAGTAGAACCAAAGATAAGTGATGACAATTTACCTTCAGGAAGATGAGCGATGGGCCGAGTTGTAGATCGTCTTTCCGGAAATTATGGCCATATAAAGGTAATTACTATGAAAACTAAAAATAGATATATAAAATGCCCCATAGTCAAGTTATTACTGCTATGATCCAATACCTAATGATTCTAAGTCGGATACCCAGCAAACTAGCAATCACCATTGTTCTCTCAACTCTGAAAACAAACGAAACCGCAACATAAGAACAAATCTTAGCATATATCTATAGTGCTTGCAATGCTATATCTTTTAAGCATTTCCACAACATCGACTTGCTCTTTTACAAATACGCCACTGAAATTAAATCAAGGAATTTATTTCGCAAAATTACAGATACGCAATTAGATCGAGATCAATGGAAAATCGTCGTGTACTACAATATAGAACCGTACTGGCAAGGTGTCGCTAGATTCGAAAAATATCAAAGTCGTTTTCTGTGACAAAGTTGTGAAAAAATATTACAAAATATTAACTGTAACATCATCGTGGCCCAATTGAATCACAGTTTTTCTGAGCTGAAATACCACAATACAATTTTGCTGAGTCAACATTCTCAAACACATCCAAAACGTCGCCGGCGGCGGTGAAGCCTAGGGAATGGCATCGGCTATCTCGCCAATTCACTGTTTGGTGTTTTGGATGAACACTTCGCTCAACAATACCAGGGGCTCTATTTTCAAATCATTCGGCGTCGTCTGTGCTTATACTTCAGTTTCTTTTGCGATGAAAATCAATAGAGCATTACGACGAAAATCCATATTATTTTAATTTTCGTTAAAAACAATACGAAAATACAAAAATACAAATCTTTCCTCTTTATAATATTAGTATAGATATAGATGTTAATGTGTTTGTGCAACAAAATCAAAGCACAAACAATATTGAATGTGTTGAACATAATTCTTTCTTTTCTTTCTATTAAAATAAATAACGATGGACATCGAAAGGAGTAGGTATCAACCATTCCCTTTTAATATACATTAAATATATTAAAAGGAATGGAGGAATAGTTGTGCTAAATGACGGATACCAATACCTATGTGAAACACAAATCCTGCAAGAACAACTCTACACTTTGGTTCTGCTGCAATAGAAAGAAACAAAACCTTATATAAAAATCAAGGTGGTCGGTTAGTTCTAATATTATTATTTCTAATCGACCACTAAGGTGGTAAGTAGGTGATCTGATAGAAATAAATATTTCTAAATGACTACCCAATACCCATGTGGACATCAACCCCAGGATTATGACCACCAAAACATGATAAGTACCTACACAAAACACGGTTTGGATGGATTGACTCGATCTTTAGTAACAAAGAGATTTGCTTAACCTTAATGATAACTGAAATTTAAAAACATTACAGCAAACTACTTTTCCAATTAAAAACGATGCATTTTTCGCATATTATTAAATTATTTTTAGTTGGGCCTTATTAAAACTATTCGTTTCCTTCCCTATTGCTTCAGTATCTAGGCCTTCAAATTGAAATGAAAATTGAAAAAAAAATGTTATCAAGTAAGAACAATAATATTTCAACTTTAATTAAGTGGAGACAATAAAAAATCCTACCTATTTCTTTAAATACAACTTTAACTGAGAAACTATTTTTATGTGATTATTATAGTAGACTATAATGTTTGGGTAAGCATTCCGAATTGGTAAAAAACTGTATGCAGTTTTTTTAGTATCTATGTTGATACCAATGAACACATTTTTATAACTCCCATAGTTTTTGAATTATTATAATTATTTATTATTTTTTGGCCTATAAGAAACTATTTTAGAAATAGATATTTTTTTTGCTAAAGCAAAGTGAATTTTTTCGTATTCCTGAAACGCTTTAATGGAGTCGTTGACAAGCTGTTTCCACACCAATCTGTCCTCACATTGTTTAAGGGCACTAGCAATAGTTACTTCTGTAATTAACATCTTTTTTTCTCAGACCACTGAGTAGTTTATCGCTTGCGTGGTTATTTATTCCGCCTGTAACAACTTGAAAATGAGTTATCTGTCTTCGGGTGATGTAGCTACAAATGAGAGAGCCTTAATCACGAGGCTCGTAAAAGAATTACATGCCTAATGTATTACATCAATAAAAGGAACTCTCGCAGGTCTGACCTTTAATGCGACTGAAACAACGAAACGAAAAATCATTTATATTTCAACGGACTTAATTTATTTTTTCTATAGATACATATATTTTAACTTGATAAAAAGAACTGTTCACAAAACAATCGAGATTCATCGAAAGATCCGTAGAACGTCGACGAGAACGTTTTCCCTGATGATTTGGCAACTCGCCCCCGCCTAAATTTAAATCGTAATCTCACTGAGTCAACGTTCTAACACCCAAAATAAACGGTCCAGCAAAGACGACAAACGCGACCCGACCAACTATCAACAATAGTTTGATTGTATTAACACTCATACAATATTCTTAAGTAAACATAATCGAGCAGAAAAGTCAATTTTGAATAACAGTGTCCGAACAAGCGCCACGAAGCTGTCGACATGTAGTTAACTAATGAGAGACAGTTCATTCAACAAGGTGTCATTATCGCCAGAATTGATATTTTACTTAAAACCAATGACGATACTTTGATGCTACCAACTAATATTGCTAGTTCGAATGTACAAAGCTTATGTTTTGAAGTATTTGATACCTGAAGCATTCAACATTTTATTAACATGGTAAACACCACTCAATATGTATATTGTATAAAACAATAAGTATTTCATAAAACATCTGACTACAACCGCAAAGAGGATTATTTAATTGTTTAGATTTACCAACATTTGTTTACATCAATTCTTAGAATAATATTTATATTCTATTAGTATTATAGTTAGGTACTGAAGAAGCTTGGAACGCCTGCCCCTACTTCATAGAATCGAATTCAGGCATCCTAATATTTCCTCATTTCCTCATACTCATCATGGCGCCAGCGATGTGTTCCGATTTCAATGAAAGATCAAATTGTAGTGTCCTATGCTTTTATTGTGTGTAGTTCTGAGTAGATAGTCTAATATAGTTCATATATCTATAATACTCGAATAAAGATACCAGAATCTTATAGAACGAACTTGAAAACCAAAATAGTGACTTTCATATTGACATCTGCTGTCGCCTGTCACGGCAGACTAAGCGATTATCAATGTCAAAAACTGATAAGTGATGTGATAACTCATGGGTAATATTAATTTAATACCTAATCAATAAAATTAGGTTAAAATTAAATTTTATTTCCACTTAACACTTACATCTCAGAGTTATTTCACTTAGTAATATAAACTCAATTTTAATGAACGACTTTTAACAAAAAAAAATTTTTTTCTTTACTCATACTGGGAAAGTATGTCTGAAGTTACCTGAGGATAGGGTTGAAAGTAATACTTTTCAGCCCTAGGGAGATACGTCTTCAACTGACAGCTGTCAAATTATAAAACAAAACTAGTTCTATTTGCACATTTCTATTGAACCATGATCCAACATTCTATGCATCCACTCAATCACAGCGCGATGTAAAATTGAAATGACATAAAGTTACGTATTAATTAAATAATATATTTTTAGTGACTTTATTATAACTTATATTCAACAATTTCTTTAAAATAACATAGATTAGGGCAAAATATTTACCATTTTTTCAATGATGAAAACGAAAAATAATGAGTGAATTTCTGACCGGCCGGCCACAGAAAAAAAAAAGTAGTCGGATTACGGCAATCCAATCTTTATTAGTTTTTTCGTGTTGCGGAGTTTTGTTTATAGTTCCGTATAGCAACGATTTGTTTTAACACAGTTCATGTGATTCAGATATAGTTTTAACGCCTGATTTCATAAGAGAAGAGGCTAAAGCTGAAGTTGTTGATTTATTTAAGATAAAATTCACAAATATTTTGTCTAGCTAATTTATGATTTTATTTTCCTTGCATTTAATGAAAAGCACAGTGGGTTAAAGACATATTTAGTCCCGCGAACTATTGGCGCTCGGGACTAAATAAGTTACTTTCACTCCTAGGGTAACAATGTACTATTTCACTTCTCTTCCTCAAAAATTTTGCCATTAAACTGTACAAGTGCGGGGCTAAAATAGCAAAAGTAGTAGTTATATTCGTCTAAATTGGACAGGCAAAAGTTGAAAATAGCATTACCCCTAGGGTATAATGTTTTTTTTCCTTTCACTCCTGTCTGTCTAGGGCAGTGGTTCTTAACCGGTGGTCTGCGAAGCCATCCGAAAAATAATATTAAAGATATAACAAACAACTCTTTATTCATGTACTCTATATTGGTCTAGAGTTGGTAGTCCATGGCTAGACAGATATTTGTAAAATAGTCCCTCCTCACTAAAAGGTTAAGAACCACTGGTTTAGTCTAGAGGTACGCAAAGGAAACAAAAGTCTAAGCAGCCTAGTCATTGGTAATTTGTTCAATTTCTTCAGATCTATTTTTTTTTATTGCTTACTACCTTTCCGCTTGCAGCTTTGACCGCGTTATTTTTGTTTTCCTCTAGGAATTTTATATTTTCACGTAATAAAAATAATTTTTCATCTCCCCATCTCGGAAAGAGTATTTTTGCTAGCCGATATCTAACCGCCAAAACCGTTTTTATTCGCTTGAGGTTAAAGTAAATTTGAATATAGAACATCGCGTGCACTAGGTATGTGATTTCAAACATTATTAAACCTATTTACTTCCACCTCCATGGTGCCGAATTTATCATAAAACTTTTTTAAATTTGTTAAATACTCAGATTTTGAACCTCCTTGGTGTACTTTTGTTTTTAATTTGCTTTGCGCGCGTGTTAAGGCAGACCACCCTTGCCAAATATCATTTGTAAGCACTTCTGCCGATACTACATCAGCAACCCCATCTGGGTCATGCGTCATTCGGAAGTAGCTGAATTGCATGTTCATTTTAATATAAATACGAGTTGTAAGTTAGTTTTAGATCAGAATATTGTATTAGTTAAACCTAAGTGGAAACTCTGTCCAAATTAATAAAATAAATAATTTTTTTTAAAGTAAAGTTGGTTTCACAAACTTAATTGGCGCAGCCGTAGTAGGAACCCGGTAGTCCAGGTTCTCTATATTGGGGATCAAACATTTCTTCAGTAGAGACTTAAAGACGTACGTTTCAACGTTTAAACCGGGATACGAACAAATAAATTTATTAAGAAGAGGACCAATTTTACAAGGACGGAACTAGCAATATTCCAAAGGAATAATGGGACAAGTTGCAGTACTGTGAGTAAATCTTTTTCACCTTCCTGTACTTTCCTTTCATTATTTTGTGTATATATCTGTTATTTTTGGGATTTACAACGCCTAATATATAGATATTGCATAATTAAAATTAGATTATTTTTACATAAGTTTGAAATAAAAAAATTAACAATCAACTTTAATCCTTGACTAGATACTTATATTATTGTAGGGTTTATTTAAATATTTGTAATATTTTATTCCTCTTTTGTGTAATTCGTATATTTTGTGAAATTAATATGGAAAACATAGTTAGAGTACCCGTGGAAATGTTAAATATCATACCAATATTTGATGGAGACGCAAGATCATTACCACTTTTCATAAAAAAATGCGAGTACATTCTCCAAAGTTTCCAAGGGGATAGTTTACAAAATGAATATCTTTTCCACGTAATAACTAGTAGGTTAATAGGAGAGGCCGCAAACTTAGTGGGTGAACGGGACCAAATTTCAAGTTGGGACGAATTAAAATTATTACTTGGCCAACATTTTGGAGACCCGCGATCGGAAGAGTGTTTGGCCATGGAACTTGAAAGTTTAAAAATAAATAGAAACGAAAGCCATTTAGAATTTTGTCATAGGATACAACACTTACGAAGTATTCTTTTTTCAAAAATTAACGAATCAATTGACGATTTGAATTTACGCTTGACCAAACAATCTATATATAATCATAGTTCATTAAATGTATTTCTTTACAATTTGCCGCCATTTTTAGTTAGACTTGTTAGATTACGGAATGTCATTACTTTAGAAGACGCATTAAAAGTCGTGTTAGAAGAACAAAACTTTCAAAGTGTTTATAATAATAAAAATTTTCGTCATAACCGAGATTACCGTTCTAGCCCAAACCCCAATTTTAAAAACACTTTTGTCCCAAGACATATCCCTCAGATGAGGCAACATCCTAATATATCAAATAATCAAATTTCTCAACCCTCTTTTAATTATAACAACAACCACTCGATGAATTCATTAAGTAATTCACAACAATTTAGACAAAATAATAATCGCTTCTTTAATTATCAAAACAACAATCAGCCGCAACCAATATTTAGATCACCGGCACCTTCGAGCCAGACACAGCGTAGTCAGCATTCCGCGGGCAATGCATTTAATGCACATACACAAAATATGATGCAACATAATACGGCTTCGGGTTCGAACACCGATGTTACAATGCGTACAGCGAGTTCGAGACATATTAATTACACAGATAGCGATTTTATTCAGCCGTGTACGTCACAAGCACAACAAAATACAGATTCAAATAGAACTGAATTAGAAAATTTTTATATGGTGGCCTCGACAATAGAGAAAAAATAAAAATAAATTGTACGAAACTTTTAAACTTACCACACATTCGTATTCCCGAATTAAAAGCAGTCTTTATGATTGATACCGGGAGTAGTAGGTCATTTATTAGCCCGAAATTAGCTAATGAATTTTTTAGCAATTTCAAGCAACACGAACCATTCGAGGTTATTAGTACTCATGCAGTAAGCAAACACGAAGAAATAGTTTATATTCAGTTACCAAGTATATTTAAAACGCAACAAAAACACAAGTTTTATGTTTATAGTGTAGATGAAAGATATGACGGACTAATAGGTAGTGATTTATTATTATCATTAGACGCTTCAATCGACATGAAAAATCTTATCTTATTTACGAAATATGCAAATATTCCAATTATTTATTCTCCACCAATGAAAGAGAGCTACAAATTGCCTCCTCGTTGCGAATTGAGAGTAAAACTACCCGTAAATTTGTTAAATGGTGACGCAATTTTAAATTATGTTCAGTTTGCGGAAGGCATTAGAATGCCAGATGCACTAGTTAATTGTAAAAACGGGTTTGCTTCTACAGTAATTCAAAATTGTACTGACATAGAACAAACCTTGGTTGTTACATCACCATTTCGCGTAGAAGCCTTTGTAGAACCTTATTTAACTACAGTAAATAACGTCAATTTTACGGATGAAAATAGTTGTTTAGATAAATTATTAGAGAAAAACCTAGAAAAACTAAGATTAGAACATATGAATGACGAAGAAAGAATGGCGATAGAAAGATTGTGTAAAGAGTATAAGGACATATTTTACTGCGAAAATATTCCATTGTCATTCACAAATGAAGTCAAGCATCATATTCGAACGAAAAATGAGGACCCCATTAACATTAAAGCTCATCGGTTACCACCTGTTCAAACGAAAGAAATTAAAGAACAAGTCAAAAAAATGTTGAAAGACAATATAATCCAAGAGTCACATTCTCCGTGGAGTGCACCAGTCCACCTTGTACCAAAAAAATTAGACGCATCAGGCATACAAAAGTGGAGAATGGTAGTTGATTATAGACGTTTAAATGACATCACTATGGATGATAAATATCCACTTCCAAACATTAGCGACTTATTTGACATGTTAGGAAAAAGTGTATATTTTACCACGTTAGACTTGGCATCAGGCTATCATCAGCTTGAAGTTCGCGAAGAGGATAGACCGAAAACAGCCTTTAGCACACCGTTCGGACACTTTGAATTTAATAGAATGCCTTTTGGTTTGAAAACAGCGCCTGCTACATTCCAAAGAGCAATGGACAATGTACTGAGAGGACTACAAGGCCTACATTGCCTTATCTACCTCGATGACGTCATTATCTTTTCAAAAAGCCTAGCAGAGCACATAGAAAAACTAAAAACTGTTTTCGAACGCTTCAGAAAAACTAACCTTAAAGTACAACTTGATAAATCACATTTTCTCAGAAAAGAAGTATTGTACCTAGGACATACGATAACTAGTGAAGGCCTTAAGCCTAATAACGATAAAATTGATGCCGTTTTAAAGTACCCCTTGCCCAAAACAGTTACAGAAATAAAAAGTTTTCTAGGATTAGTGGGTTATTATAGGAAGTTTATCAAAGATTTTGCTAAGATTACTAGACCTCTCACAGCTTGCTTAAAGAAAGGGCGTAAAATCACAATCAATAATGAATATAAGGAATGTTTTGAAACTTGCAAAAAGCTTCTAACCAACGCACCTCTATTACAATTTCCAGATTTTGAGAAACCATTCGTTCTTACAACTGATGCTTCCAATTTTGCCATAGGAGCTGTATTATCACAAGGTGCAATAGGTAACGATAAACCTATTGCATATGCCAGCCGCACCTTAAGTGACACAGAATCACGTTATAGCACAATTGAGAAAGAACTTTTGGCTGTTATATGGGCAGTTAAACATTTTAGGCCGTACTTATATGGAAAAAAATTTACCATTTTCACTGACCATAGGCCTCTAGCTTGGCTATATTCTCTTAAAGAACCTAACAGCAAGTTAACACGCTGGAGGTTAAGACTTGAAGAATACGATTTCGAAATTAAATATAAAAAAGGACAGCAAAATACTAATGCTGATGCACTATCTAGAATAAGAATTAATGCACTTGATGATGAACTAGATTCAATTTTTGTTAATATAGATGATAATGATGATAGGGTTAAGGATATAATTAAAGATATAAATACAGATTTTGTAACTCAACGTAATAAACACGACAAGAAATCTTCAGTAATATCAATATCCGATACAGAAAGCGAGAAAACTCTTGAGTTGATAGAAATTTCAACCGATGATGCTACAGCTAATTCTGTTTCTAATAGAGAACATGAAGGCATTCCGATTCTCAATGAAGCTATCGATACAAAACAAACAACAACAAAACATAGTTCATACTTGGCTATTAGATAAACTCTCAGTCAAAGATACGTCTAATAAAAAACAGCGTATACTAGAAGTTCATATGCCAATTAATAATCAAACACTAGTAAAAGACTTTCTCAAAGAGTACATTGACAATAGATATAAATATTTTATTTATTTCGAAGATTCCGCATTTAGGAAATCATTTTCAAGCGTAGTTATTAATTTATATAAAAAGGGAACGTGTAAACTTGTTGAGTGTACGGAACGGGTTATAAATCTGACGGATTCGGAACATGACCAACGGGAAATAGTATTAAAATATCATGAAGGTAAAACCTGCCATAGGGGTATAAATGAAACACTAACTAAATTAAAACGTCATTACTGGTGGCAAAACATGAAGGAAACGATAACAGCTATAATAAATTCTTGTGAACAATGTAGGAAAATGAAATATGAAAGGAAACCTATAAAACCAAGCATCCAATTAACACAAAATCAATATACACCATTCCAAGAAGCTTTCATGGACCTTCTGTTCATTGAAGGAAAATATTACCTAACAATTGTTGACGCTTTTAGCAAATTAGGCCAAGCTATAGATATTCCAAATCGTAGTACACCCGAAGTTGTTAGAGCTTTAATTAAATATTTCAGCATGTACGGACTACCCCAGAAACTGAACAGTGATTCTGGTACGGAATTCAATAATGAATTAATAAAGGAACTTTTAAATCTGTACAAAATAGAATTGCATATTAGTACACCAAACAACCCAAACTCCATGGCTATAGTAGAACGTTTTCACTCTACTATTATCGAAATATATAGATTAGCACGGTACGATAAAAGTGATCTTGACGCTTGTTCCGTAATGACTTACGCTATCATGGCATATAATAATAGTATTCATTCTGCAACAGACTTTACACCATTCGAGATTGTTTTCGGTAATTCAGATTCTGGAAACGTATTTGATATTGATAAAGAACGTTACATAATGCAAAAACTATTGCAAGATCACAGAAAACGCTTAAAAGTTCTTTACGAATATGTAGCCGAAAAATTACAAGAAGATAAAATAAAAGTTAGAGAAAAGAGAGGAGGTGAGGAAGTCCCTGAGCTAAAAGAAGGTGACAACATATTCATGAAAACAACTAGAATAAGAAAGGCCAAACAATTACCTCGTTTCGAAAAAGCTAAAGTTATAGGAAAACCAATCCATAATATAATACCAGTTGAAAGAAATAAAAGAAACACAAGAGTTGCTATAAAAAATATTAAACGTCCTCCACAGATCGTGGCTAGTTTTTCTGGCACTGGTGAAACAGAACAGCAGCCTGGAACTTCGAAACATGAACACGAATCCGGGAATAGCTCCTCTGAAAGTGGGAGTAGCAGCGATGAGGAATAACTCTTGGACAATTTTAAAAACATTAGACTTAGATTATATCATAGACCAGTTAAATAATAATATAGAGAAGTATAATACTATTAGCAAAATAATTAGTAATGATAATGAACTTAAAGGAGAATTTAATAGTTTAATGGAACAAATAGAATTATTTATAAAACTAACGAAAAGTAGGGTAAATCAGATATCACCATCATCCAAAATAACTAAAAGAGCAATATTCAGTCCAATTGGTTCGTTGGTTAAATTAATTTCGGGTAATTTAGATGAAGAAGATGCAAAAAATTTTAATCGTCAAATTAGCCAACTAAATAATAACGAACATTCGGTCGAACAAAAAGTCTCGCTATTACAACAAGCTTTTACTAAATTAGTGAATATTTCAGAGAGCAGAAATTCAAACGTCAATCGCTTAGAAATTGATGAAATTAATTCAGTCATTCAAAAGGAGAGCTATATACATAATACTATATCCATACTTAACACTTTATACCAAATTCTAAATAGCTTTCGTACTATTTTTGATATCATACAAGAAATTGAGACAGCCATTGCTTTTAGTAAATTACATATATTACATCAATCTATCATAAATACAACAGAATTAACAAATACATTATTAGAAATAGAAAAGTATGCAAAACTAATATATCCTGTTAGCAAGGAAAATCTTATTAAGTTAGAAAAGAACATAGTAGTAAAATCTTATATAAATAAAGATAGTTTAGTTTTTATATTAGAAATCCCATTAATAGAATCAGATAAATACATATATTACAAAGTAATACCCATCCCTATCTTTGATCCTCATACCTCTAATATTCATACGATTATCCCTTCATATCCCTTCCTATTGGTGAAAGGATTGAAATACAGGTCAGTAACAAGCCCATGTGAGGAAATAGAAGTTGGAAAATTTATCTGTTCAGAGAATAATATTGTACAATACAAAGAAGAAACGTGTATCGAACAAATCATGCTGATGAAAAACAATCACAGCAACTGTCATCAACACCCCATTCAGATGGAAAACCAAAAAATTCAGACGATCGTTAGCAATTATTGGTTATTGTACAGTAAAAATAACGTAATAATAACAGAACACTGTCCCGACCAAGTATATAAACACCAAGTTAAAGGAACATATATTATGCTACCAAGCCATCAATGCAGAACCGAAGTCGGAGAAGTATACTTAAATACACCAACCAATGCTTCAGCAATCAATTTGCGTCTGTCTTCCATCGAAGTACCAACTCTACAGGCAGAGATCAAGAAAGAATCGAAGCAGTTAAATTTGAAGAACGTGGACTTTGGTGATCTAAAAGAAGTTATTAATAATGCAAAATTCACAGCAAGCGAGATCGACACAAACTTCTCAGTACACAGTGATATAAATATATGGACCATAACTTTATATGTAATTGTATTTTGTTTTATATTGTGTATAGTTACTACTAAGTATAAATTATTGTTCTATTGCTATAGACGAAATTCTTCGAAGCTGCCTCAAACACCTTCGGATAATTTCTCTCTTAAGGGGGGAGGTGTTAAGGCAGACCACCCTTGCCAAATATCATTTGTAAGCACTTCTGCCGATACTACATCAGCAACCCCATCTGGGTCATGCGTCATTCGGAAGTAGCTGAATTGCATGTTCATTTTAATATAAATACGAGTTGTAAGTTAGTTTTAGATCAGAATATTGTATTAGTTAAACCTAAGTGGAAACTCTGTCCAAATTAATAAAATAAATAATTTTTTTTAAAGTAAAGTTGGTTTCACAAACTTAATTCGCGCCATTTAGTTTTGACGTCGTATTGTTATAAATAAGAAACTTGAAATACATAATATAAATATTTTTCTGTAATACTTACCTATCATAATGTTGTAGTAAATATGTACCTAAACTGAAATAAAAGTATCTTGTGATTATAAATGTTTTATTTTGCATTTAATCATTTCCTCGCTGAGGGGGGATGAAAAGTTACGTGTTGCACTCGTGTGCAAAGATTTTTCACCTTGTGCTCTTTTGATTCCCTCGCTAACGCTCAGGATTCAAATTTTAGAATCCTTCGCTTGCTCGGTCATCAAAGTTGAGCTCGCGGTTAAAAAGCAACTTTGCACTCATGTATAACAAATAACTATTTTAGCCTATGATTTTTTACCGGAGGGAGACTCTCTACCAAGGTCGTGTGCTTGGGTACCTCCGTCTTACCTATTTCTGCCGCAAAGCAGCAGTGCTTGCATTGCTGTGTTCCGGTTTGAAGGGTAAGATATGGCATTGAAATTACTGGGTACCGTGACTTTACTTCCTAAGTCACAGGTTGGCAACGTACACTGTGGTTCTTGTGGGGATTGCTGTTTTGCTGCGAGTCTCACAGGAGCCACATGTACTATAGGTGACTGTTACCACTTACCATCAGGTGGGCAGTTTGCTTGTTTGCCAACTTAGTTGCAATAAAAAAAAAGATCATCAGCGATAATGTAGGATTCTAAATGAGAAAGAGTTTTTCGAATCGGTTTAGTAATTTCGGAGCCTATTTGCAATGCAAACAACCAATCAAATCTTTCCTATTTATAATATTAGTATGTATATATAACTATCACATTGTTATCTATGGTTTTTTATGTTTTGTTTCTTTTTAAGACTTCCCAATCATGCCACCGGAGCGTCGGTGGCGCAGTGGACTCGGCACTTGCCTTCCAATCGGGGGGCCGGGGTTCGAGACCCGCCATGTACCAATGTGTTTTTCGTTTCGAATTTCATATGTACATTTGTCTGAGGCTCCTACGGTGAAGGAAAACATCGTGAGGCAACCTGCATACATCTGCGAAGAAATTCAATGATGTATGTGAAGTCGACCAATCCGCACTGGGCCAGCGTGGTTGACTAAGGCCTAATCACCCTAATATAGGGTAGGCTCGAACCCCTCGGTGGGGACGTATATGGGCTGTGATGATGAATCATGCCACCAAGAATTAAGGTCTAGTACTAGAATTAATAAAATCAAAAATCAGCTGTTCAATACAGTTAAAGTTGCAAAAGTTAAGTGGATATTAAACGTTTATATGGGACAACTGATTTTTTCGCGACTTCATGATAGGTCCCATAGTTAAAGTTGTTAGTCTGTGTTGGACAAGTACACAGAATTCGGCTCAAAAGTAGCCCTGTATAAAAGGTCATTTTCGCCCCTTGTACAACAATCTACTATTAAATGTCTTCATAATCAACGCCATCCAGCGTAAGCGTATAGCGTCTTTTGTGTCCAGAGTTGGCAGGTGTAAAAATAGTATTATACAGAGTTTGTCAGATCGGCTGTTGCTAACCGCAACGTATCGACGATGGATGGCTATTGCCACCTAAATGAATTGAATTTAAATCTTTATTTATGTTTTTTTTTTTTTACTTTTGTGTACCTACGATATGATATGGACCTGGTCTGAAATAAAGATATATTATTATTATTATTATTATTTTTTTTTTTGTTCTCGGTATAGTACCGGGAGTAAAAACGAGAATCACGGGCCTAAGCCAAGTGCTTATCGCTATGATTTTACAGATCAAAAGTTGGGGCGCTATTGTCGGACTGTAAAAATTTTCTAACTATTCGGCATGTATTTAATATTGCAGCTTTCTGAAGATAACGAAACGTGTATTTAGGAAGGTTAAGAGTGTTCAGGGAAAGAAAGAGTTGTTTAGGGATAATACCAGTGCTTGAGATTACTATAGGAACTATTGTTACTCTATTTAAATTCCACATACGGGCTATTTCTTCTTTTAAGTCAATGTACTTGGTTTGTTTTTCAGCAATAGTGGCCTGTAAATTGTGTGTGTTAGGGATAGCTATATCAATTAGCTGAGCAGTCTTATTAACTTTGTCAATGAGGGTTATATCGGGTCTATTATAATGGGTAGTTTTGTCTGTGAGAATGGCTCTATCAAAATATATTTTGTGGGTACTATTTTCCAAAATGTTTTGCGGTGTGTATTTGTAGTATGCCGTTTCAGTTGATATGAGATTATAAAGTAAAGCTAGTTTTTGATGTATTATATTTGAAACTTGATCATGTCTATGTTTATATTCAGTCTGGACTATTGCTTTGCAGGCTCCTGTTATATGTTGGATGGTTTCGGAGGCGCTATTACATCGACGGCAGGTGTCTGTATCCTGTAGTGTTTTCAGTATGTGTTTTCTATAATTACGTGTTTCTATAACTTGATCTTGAATTGCGATCATGAACCCTTCAGTCTCTGGGAATAGCTCACCCTGGATTAACCATTCGTTCGACGCTTCTTTGTCGACATTGAGGCGGTTGAGATCCTGACGGTGTCTACCATGCAGAGACTTCCGAGTCCATTCGTCAATTTTCGTTTGAGTACTGCAGTAATTTTCGTTTGGTTGATTGGATTTGTTACTAAGATTTAATGGAGTCAGTTTATGATCAGTATTTACTATTGCTTGGTGTAGATTCGATATAGTTGATTTGTCATGAAAGTAGCTGCGCATGTTAGTGATTTGCTTACTATGAAGTTCTGTAAGATCTATAAGTCCCCTGCCACCTTCCTTCCTAGATAATTATTATTATTATAATTCATGTGAAAAGACTGCGTCTTAAACTCATACCTCAATGTCTGTCTTAAGTGTGCTATTTCAACGTTACCTACACGATACTAATTAAATTAGGTATTATATGCGTATAGGGATTTAGATTATGTCACGTAATTTTATTACAAGGTCAAAAGTCTAAGTCTAAAATATTTAGGTACAGACACATCCAATTAACCAATTAATTTGAAAGTAGGTAGAGAAAATTTTCCATTCTTTTGCATTTACTTTACATTAATGAATATAATTTTCTTACCGTTTTCGCTAATAAATAGAAAGATGCTATGTATGTAATTGTAGACTTACGTTGAATAGTACCAATAAGTTATTTTATTTCAACAACAACATTATAACTAAAAAAATAGATTTAAGCAATACAACCAGGTACTCTGCTATGTGATAGACTGAACAATCTGTGTACAGGTCATCAGGCCCTCCCTCAAGCGGAATTGAAGAATTGTTTGTTATTCTTCACTTCTCTTGTTCAAAAATCTGTCGTTGTTGTAGCGTACCACAGCGGGGCTAAAATAGCGTTTTTGTCCTAGAGAATAAAGTTTTTTTCAGTACACTCTCCTTGTTTAGGGGGAGGCAAAAGAAACAAAAGTCCAAGCAGACTAGTCATTAGTAATTTATTCAGTTTAATTTTTTTTACTTCTTTTTGATTATTTATTACTTACTTATACCTAACTATCACATTGCTATCAAATATTTTTGTTTTTTTACAACAATTTTACACCAATAAAATAAGGACTAAGACTAGGTTAACAGAAAGTAACTCGTAGAAAGGACCTACAAAAACGAAAAACTATTTTTCATCCCTTCTATTCGGAAAGTGTCGCTTTGTTCCTCTAAGTGGGAGCAAAGTAGCTCTTTTCTGTTAAGAACTTTTTAGCGGGCGGGAATGAGATTTGAATTTAGAACATACGTATCATTCATAGAAATCAAACGCAAATCGTATGAATTACTGGCTGGTACGTGTTGGCTGCACGGCGGCAGCCCCAGCGGTAACTAAAAAAAAACAATAGCGCTCGGTTTTTGTAATCAGTACATACTTTGTTGTATTTTGCAAAAATAATGAGTTCTACGTCGAGTCATGAAAGTGACAATGCATTTAATCATTAATTACATAAAACCGTCTGTTATTTATTTTCTCATAGAAAGGGGATGAAAAGTAGAGTATATGACTCGAGAGCAAATTATTTTTACCTCGGGCGATGTACTTTGAATCCCTTGCTGCGCTCAGGATTCTATTTAGAATCCTTCGCTTCGCTCGTGGTTCAAAGTAGCGCCCTCACCGTAAAAATACTACTTTGCTCTCTTATTATACAATCTACTATATCCATATACAGAATAATCATGAATAAGGAATCGACTTATTACTACTTACTTCATAAAAAATACATGTTATTTTTGAAAAAGGAACAAAAGCGGCCATCTTTTCGGTAGAATGCGGGCATTGCGTTGTGACTCTGCTACAAAAGAAATAGTTCCTAACTACTTACATATTTACGGTTTACAGAATATTATGTGCTATACTTACGACATTGCTTCTAGCCAAATTTCTTGATTTTTTCCCTTTGACAAAGAGAAGTTACAGGTTTTGGTTAACTACCCAAATTATATTGAAATTATTGAATTGAACAACGGCAATCTTCCACAGTCACCAGATAGACAAGGCACTCCGGTAACCTCAGAGTCCCAGGTCTCTCCTTTACTTCCATCATCATTGTGTGGCAGTATACATGACGTCAGTTCCTCTCAAAATATAATTATGTTCAGCGATAATATTGGTAAGGACATGGGCTCAAATTTGCGCTTAAAGATAAATTCACCGGAGCAGTCGATTATCAATAATTGTTTTCCTTGTGCTAATTTACATGAAATTATGCACAAAATATTTAACTACCCATTTAGTAAGGATGATGAATTAATTATATTTATTGGAAATAGGGGTAATGTCAACAAAAAAAAGTTAACCTATTACTTTGAAAAATTAAAACAATTAGAGATTAAAAAAATTGTAATGTTTACATTCCCCTACATAAAAAATTTGCCAGATGCGGAAAATAATTATAGATTTAATTTTAATATGACTCTGAATTTATTCAGTCAGTATAATAATAAATTCCTTGTAATTGACTCTAACAGTATTGTTAGTAAAAATGTATATACTTTGATTAAAGGTAGATATTACCTGCCTCAATATTATAAAGGACAGATAGCAAATTCACTATCATATTTTTTATTAACTTCAGCCAAGAACTTGGCTAAACAAACTGACTCTATTGAGCAGTATAATTTAAATAATAGTATGACAGTGGAATCTGTTCCAAGCTATTTAAATTAGATATAGAGACAAAAGAGATATCCTCTTGCAAATATAAATACATAAATAATGATTTTAATATGACATTATCATTAGAGTCAAATAAAAAAAAATGTGTTCAAAAATGCCCTCAAAATAAATGTATTAATTTAAATAAAATAAAAAATATTAACCTGGTGCATCAAAATAGTAATGGACTATCAAAGGACAAACAATTAGAGATGGAATTATTCATGAATTCAAAACAAATTGACATTTTGTGTATTACAGAACATTGGCTTAAGGGATGTGAACTCATGTTTAGTTTCAATAATCACCAGGTTGGTAGTTCATTCTGCAGAGTCAACACAGTACATGGGGGGTCACTGATTCTGTTAAACAAAAGCTTAAAATTTAAAGAACGGAAAGATATTGTGTCTCTCTCTGTAGAATGCATAATAGAACTATCATGTATAGAACTTGAGCAACTCATTGTGGTATGTGTATACAAACCTGGTTCTTCAGCTTATGATAGGTTTCAGGAAATCATGGATGAAGCCTTGAACAAATTGGGTAGATCTAAAAAATACTTGATTGTGTGTGGAGATTTTAATATTGATGTTCTTAAAAAGAACTCTGAAACCTATAAAATCTTAAATTTATTTAAATCACACAATCTTTCCAACTTATTTATGGAGCCTACTAGATTCTGTAACACAACATCAACCTGTTTAGACAATATATATAGTAATCTAGTACCTGTAAGTAAGAAAGTTATTACAAACTTAGATTCAGACCATTGCGGGCAATTAGCTTGCTTCAAAATTGATACAGAACAAGTCAATAAACGTAAAATTATATGTCGACCAGTAACTGCTGACAGATTAAAACGTATTGGAATTGAATTATGTTGTAAACTTCCTTTTTTATCACCGGATATGTCACCAAATGATATGTATAATTTATTTTTTGAGACATTTTTTAACCAATTTAACAAAATTTTCAAAACCAAAGAGATCACTGTTACTGTTAATCCAGTGTTTAGCAAATGGGCCACTGTAGGAATACACAAAAGTAGGCAAAAATTGTATGAGCTGTACTCAGAAAGACAGTTTAATAGAACTGAATCTTTTCAAAATTATGTTAAGTCATACTCAAAAATTTTTAAGCAGGTTTGTCAAACTGCGAAAATTAAATATATTAGTGCTCAAATTTATAACAGTACAAACAAAGTCAAATCTACTTGGAAAATTATCAATGCAGAGACTGGCCAAACAAAAGCTTCAGCAAATAATTATAAACTTAAAATTGATGGTAAATTTATTAGTTCAGACTCGGATGTTGCTAATGAATTTGAGAAATTTTTTACTCGAATTCCTGTAGATTTGACAAGCACTTTAGGCTCTTCCACCCCCATTGCAGAATCCTTGTTGAAAGAAAATGTTCCTTATTGTAATACTGTATTTAAATTTAACCATGTTAGTAAACGTGACATCATAGACACTTTCAAATCGTTGAACATTAAAAAAACTGCCGATCTCTGGGGAATATCTGTATATATGGTAAAGAATGTTGTTGAAATAGTTGCTACACATTTAGCTTTAATTTTTAACAACTGTATTGATAGTGGTGTGTTTCCTGATTTGATGTAACTTAGCAAAATAACTCCATTGTTTAAATCTGGTAGTACTTCAGATCCCTCTAACTTTCGTCCAATATCCGTACTATCAACATTCAGTGAAATTTTTGAAAAAACCGCGCTTAAGCAATTACAGACACATTTTAGTAATAATAACTTACTGCATATTAAACAATTTGGTTTTACCCGCGGACGGTCCACGACTGATGCTGGAATAAAATTGTTAGAGTGCATTTATGAGGCCTGGGTGGAGTCGCAGGATGCCTATGGTGTTTTTTGTGACTTGTCGAAGGCTTTTGACTGTGTCCAACATCAGATGTTAATCAGGAAATTACACTATTACGGTATCCGTGGTACCGCTTTGGATTTTCTCACTTCTTACCTAAGTGACAGGATTCAAAAGGTGGTCATCAATGGAGAGCAGTCACCTGGATCATTTGTAAAAATGGGGGTGCCGCAGAGCTCAATATTAGGTCCAGTTCTATTTCTGGTATATATTAATGACCTCCCTCACCTTGTAAGACGCGACCATGAGATAGTCTTGTTTGCAGATGACACGTCTTTAGTATTTAAAGTTAAACGTAGACAAATTAATATTGACGAAGTAAACATTGCACTCTCCAAGGTCGTTCACTGGTTCGGCGCCAATAATTTGTTGTTAAATGAAAGTAAAACAAAATGCATTAGATTCACTATGCCAAATGTTCGATTAGTTAAAGCCAAAGTCAAGGTTAGGGATGAGGAAATAGAGCTGGCCAATCAAACTGTATTTCTGGGTATAACTATAGATTCTAAGTTACAATGGGGTCCTCATATTGAATGCCTATCGAACAGACTAAGTTCTGCAGCATACGCCGTAAAAATGATTCGTCAAATAACAGATGTGAAAACTGCGCGGTTAGTCTATTTTAGCTACTTCCACAGTATTATGTCATACGGGATACTACTGTGGGGAAATGCCGCCGATATTGGCTGCATTTTTGTACTGCAGAAGAGGGCTGTTCGGGCGATCTATGGGATGGGCTCCCGAGAGTCTTTAAGAGAAAAATTCAAAGAAATTGATATTATGACTGTACATTCACAATATATTTATGAAAACTTACTGTATGCACACAAAAATAAAGATATCAAATTCAGTAAAAATAGTGACTATCATAATTTAAATTTAAGAAATAAAGATAAGCTAGCAATGCCCACATATAGGCTCCATAAAATAAGCAACTCTTTTGCAGGTCACTGTATACGAATGTACAACACGCTGCCATGTAACATGCATGACTTGTCAGTAAATAAATTTAAAATTTTAATTAAAGCTCAGTTAAGCAAAAAGGCTTATTACAGTGTTAAAGATTTTTTGAATGATAAGGCAGCGTGGCGGTAAAAGAAATGAATTGCTCGTTCTCTGAATAGTTTTGTAATATTCAAAATTTGTAAGACATTTGGCGATTTTAAAAGAGTTTTGGCACATGAGTTTCTTGCCCGATTCTTCTCATGTTAGCCCCTACATTCGGAATCGGGTCGCTCTTGGCGATCACATGCGCGGCATCAACTCCGCGGATGTACTTGCCACTAGCGCACGGGTTAGCTTGATTTTAGTCGAATATTTTTTATGTTTTAATAATTTTGTAAAATGTGTAAAATTGACGATTTTAAGTGCCCGCAAGGGCCTATGAAATAAAGTACTTTTTGATTTTGATTTTTGATTTTGAATATACAAAAATAATGTCATATCATTTGATCGCATTGACTTGCAAGTTAAATTTTCACAGCTGACAGAGATAGTAGGCCCAAGTATCTCTACTAATCTATACTATACCACAGATTACTAAATAGTTAACTATACTAATATTATAAATAAAATACAAAACTGTAATAGGTATAAATTAAATAGTCACTAATGATGTAGCTTAAGAATGATGTCTTCCTTACGGTGAAATCAACAAGAAAATCACAGGAACTGGCTGAAAAACAGCGCTGTATTAGGTTTTTGTTTAAGCCTGGTACGGCATAAGCTGAGCCAGACTCCTTTTGTCCCAAATAGTCTTGGTTTTTGTTTTTATTTTAATATTTGTTAAACTACGTGCCTATAAATTTTGTTGGTTGTGTAATAATTACATTCATTTGCATATAAATGTAAGATCATGATTTTTGTGGACAATAAACAATTATTATTATTATTAATATAAAGCTGAAGAGTTTGTTTGCTTGTTTGTTTAGTTAGTTGAACGCGCTAATCTCAGTAACTACTGATTCAAACTGAAAAATTCTTTTTGTGTTGGATAGTCCATTTATCGAGGAAGGCTATAGGCTATTATAACACCACGCTACGACTAATAGGAGCTGAGCATCAATGAAAAAGGTTGCAAAAACGGGATGAAAATGTACGACATGTTGTTGTTTTCCGAAATCCACGCGAACGAAGTCGGGGGCACACCTAGTTTAACATAAATTTCAGTTTGATATCTCTACGCGTTCCTGAGAAAAAGAGTCTTACAGACAGACGGACGACGAAGTGATCCTATAAGGGTGCCGTTTTTGCCTTATAAGGTAGGGAACCCTAATTATTTCAAAAAGAGTTGTTGTACTTTTTGAGTTAGTCTATATCAAAAAATATCTAATGGGTTTCCTGTATTTTGAAATAAAAATTGCCAATCCTTTTTACTTTAAGTTTGTACGCTCTATCAATATCCTTCGATAAACGACTGAACTGACTTTGAGAGTGACTACTTATTTTTGCTCGTTAGTGTTATAAGGGTGCAGCTCAAGGCTAATTTGTTTACTATTTGCGTTGAACAAGTATACCTACTTCTGGCTACTGTGACAGAAGCACTTTAACCTAGTTTATTCTGTAGAACTAAGTAGCTATAAACTCCTTGAATTTATACTCGTAACTATGAGCCACAACAACGACCATTTTTTTCTCCGTATATCTTGGGTGTGATTAAAGATGTCCTGAATGGGTGGTAGGTAAAAAATTTGGACGATTCAAGAAGCTGTCTATCAAGTCATATTCAAATTAAAGCTATCTTGATTTTGAAACATATTGATTTCAGCGATTTGGGTTTGAGCATTCTAGTGCAATATTACAAATGTAATATACCTATTATAAGAAATACTCATAAGGTGCTAATTCTACACAACAATAATTCAACTTGTATTGATTTGTTAAAACTCACAAATAGTTCTTATACAGATAAGTACACTTAACGGTGAATTCTTTTTAGGGTTCCGTACGTCCGAATAAAAAACGGAACCCTTATAGGATCACTCGTGTGTCCGTCCGTCTGTCGGTCACAGTCAATTATCTCCGAATCTACTAGACCGATTAAGTTGAAATTTGGTACACATATCAATTTCTGTGACCCAAACGCAGAGGTGTGACGTGAATAGATGAAATCTGTATGTGGGAGGTCATTTTGCGGGGGAAGGTGGAAAATTTTAAAAAAATTTTGAAAACTGCATCGTGTGACATATTAAATGAAAGGTCTTGTTGTGAAAATCTTAAATGTATTTTTTTGTAATTTTAAAATAAATAGTTTCCAAGTTATTGAAGAAAATATACGAAAATTGACCATTCCGCCCTCCCTTTATCTCCGAAACTACAGAACCTAAAATTTTGAAAAAAAAAATACAGAAATTAGTTTTCTACTTATAGATTACTTATAGGAAAACCTATAAGAAGTCCATGATATTAAAATAACATGGTAAATCACTCAATATAGGTAACATCGTACGGAACCCTCTTCACGCGAGTTCAACTCGCACTTCGCCGGTTTTTTACAACTCATACGAGCAATACGATGCAATACCTATACCACAGTTTAACAATCAAACTGTGCCTATACGTCATTGATCACTTAATTCAGCGCCTCCATATTTACCAATTGTGGTGTCAAAGTCATTTCTTAACAGAATATTTTCACGTCTCCCCGTGAAAATATCATTTTGTGAACTTGCAGTAAAATCTGTTTTCACCTCGAGCAAACTCATCGCAGCTTTAGAAAAACAAATTTGTTTTCTTTTCTGTTTTCTATTTGAATTTTGAAAACACCTTACTGCGGTACAGGTTGAAGAATAAAAAGAATTTAAACAAAGTATAGATGTCATGCCGGAAAATTCTAAGCATTTTGGTGAAAACCGCATCTAAATTTATTCAGTAGTTTCAGAGAGCTCACCGAAAAAAAAATTGGTCCTGCTAGTGATTTTAAGGCGTTCTATGTAATATTTTCTATTTATCTCGCACTTACAAATTTTTTAATCTCTATAATTTTACCTAAATGAAAAGATACCTAATAATCTAAATATTAATTAATTACAGCACAATGAGATCAACAATCAAATACAAAGTCAGATCAATAGTAAGTTGTACGTAACTTCTACTTTTGTGTAGTTTTTGAATTGTTAGAACTGCAACTCAAGCGCAAATAGGTAACCATCACGACTTCCTGCCATGCTGTAAATACACTCCGGGACACCTAAATCTTGGATTATATCTTCCATAACTTTAAAAAAATATTTAGACAACCAAAAAGTTTTTATACGATTTTGTAGCTGATACATTCATGTTAAATGTGATGTGCTGAATATGAATATGCTAGCTATTAAAATTGAATGAAACTTTGTAGTCGACCAAACATTTTTTTTAAATATTGTCGATATAATCCAAAAGTGACTTGATTTAGGTGTCCGGGAGTGTATCTTCGACACACACACAATTACACAATTCACCGCACGAAATGATAAGCATTGATAAAACGCGAATGTAGAGGTAGCTTTAAACCACACAGGAACATACAACGGGTCCTAAACGTTTAATAATCAGAACACAAGGCGGTTGATATTATTGTTAATTTTAATTCAAATGCTATTCACTGTTAAATGTCCGGCAAATGAAGAAGATAGATTCGAGCTACGTGATATTGTGAAAAACGATAATCAAACACCTAAAGCGAGTCTTATAAAAGCGGGATAATCGATCCAGATGGGGATATTAAAAATTAACTAAAAAGGTGAACCACGGGCATTCAACTCAATTGCGCGCTATTGAACATATTGTCTAACAAAATGGATTGTAATACTATAAAAGGATTGAATTTAATATCGTTTAACGAATGATTTATTGAAGAATTGAGTAACTACTCGCATATCTATGATGAAAGGCAAAAAAGTATATATTGTAAAGTCTATTTTCCACATAACACTATTTTGTAATTACTCAGCTATCTTTAAAACAGTAATCAATGCAATTGAGGCATTTAATAAGATTTGATACCATTTTTAAAAATTCCTTAATTTTTGTTTTTCTTTTTTTGCAAGACAATTTCTTTTAAAAAAATCCACAAAATAGCTGATTTTAAGGGCATTCGTATTACTTAGCTAAGTGAATAGTGAACTGTTAAACTAGAGGACCTTACACATAGCCTCAAAGCGATTTTTGTTTGCTTTATTATTATTTAGATTTACTTTTGTGCGTGATTGCTTGTTGACATTCATGATGGATGATTTAATTGGATTAATTGGTTATTAAGAGAACGTTGAGGCATTTTACAATGCCTACATATAACCCCGGAGACCTGTTATTCGTCCTCGGTTAATAGACACGTTTAACCCTTTTATATTTTACTAGCTGACCCGGCGTACTTTGTATCGCCATGTTTTTAACTAAATTATTGAAATGTTTGTTTAAATTATTGTAATTTTTATATTACACAAACCTTGTCCTAACAATAACGAATACATAAAACCAAGAATCATCTAATTTGGTGCAGTCGTTCGAAAGTTATGGGCGTACATACATTTCGAAGATCCATTTTTATTTATATAGATAACGACCTGGGGGTGTATTATGATGTCTTAATTCCAGGCAGTTTTCTAAATTGTTGTAATGCCAATTCTTTCTCTTTGTATAATTAATAAAATAAAGGCACTAATAACAATGAACTTGACGATGCGACTGCAGTGACCTCACGACCCTTTTTTCCTAAGCAAAGTTGTCGTGGGAATTGAGAGAGAAATGACTTGTGATACCGACTTTGAGAAAATATTTTCCTTAAGTCTTAAGTATGGTTGAGGTCAAGGAATTGTCTTGTAATACGAGTGTAAGTATCTTTTATGTTGTATAATATGTATTTCTACGCACTAATAAGAGAATTTTTTTTTATTGCAACTAAGTTGGCAAACAAGCAAACTGCCCACCTGATGGTAAGTGGTAACAGTCACCTATAATACATGTGGCTCTTGTGGGGGTTGCAGTATTGCTGCGAATCTCACAAGAGCCACAGTGTACGTTGCCAACTTGTGACACAAGATGTAAAGTCACAGTACCCAGTAATTTCACTGCCATATCTTACCCTTCAAACCGGAACACAGCAATGCAAGCACTGCTGCTTTGCGGCAGAAATAGGTAAGACGGAGGTACCTAAGCAGACGACCCTGGTACAGAGTCTCCCTCCAGTAATTATTCCCTCCGGAATTATGCAACTAAAAGAAATAAACAACCAATACTTTCATAATCACCATCGCTTCCAATACACGGTAATAGTATACACCTACTATTACCGTGTCGATACTATTTAACATGTTGTGGACCACACATTAATTATTTATTTGGACCCCGGTACCAAAATCGAAACGATTAAAAATGAGGCAAGTTAATGCACTATTCTTGTTCTCTGCAACCCTCGGCGTCAGCCCGCCACATTCTCAGATATTAATGATATAAGGGAAAATAAATGCTCCCAATTTCTACTTTGACACAAATGATTTGATGGTCATATTATTATAAAATCATGAACCATTCGACATTTAATAAAATGCTCTTATTTTTGTAATCGTTTGAAAACGAATTAAGTATGATTTTTTCGTTTTTTTTTCATTACTTTGGTGTGTTTGAGTAACTTATGAATGTGAAACAACAGTACGATTGACAAGCAACAAAAACTACTGAATGTAATGTCGTTAATTGTGGTATTTTTATTGATGCCACGCCCTTCACACCAATTATCCAAACAAAAGAGTTGCTGGCTTGAAACCAATATACTTCATGCTGAGAGCAAAGTTAAACGCATCGTCGCCGTAAATATTATTATGTTCAATCAACCACGTTATTTTCGGAGTGTTCCACATCCACACGAAAAAGTCAAATGACGTCAAACAAATACTGAAGCTATCGCTTACATTGCTATTTGGACAAATTTGACAAATCACATTGAGATAATCGTGAAATAAGATCGTTTTTACTTGTTCACTCGTATGAGTTTCCTTTTTATTTAGGGATAGGTAGTATGTTTGGATATTTATATTCCACAATAGCACTTTCAATTCAATCAAACATTATGTCATAATACTTACTTGTTACTCTCATCATAGACGAATTATTCACAAACTTCCTCATCCAAGTCATTTTTCGTACATTTTGGGCTGAATCCTCAAATATTTTCTTAAACGGTAAACGGTCCAATTTTATACAGTATTATATTATAGGATATAATATAATATTAATATAGTATTATATTTTATGGCATTACCAGTTTTGCATCTACCACCTAGGTCCTAGTACATTGGTGTGTTCTCATTTCATTACATGTTATTAGGGCCACTATTTTAGTTATGAAATTAAATGTAATTATTATAGCGCGTGAGTAGTGGTGTCGTATTGGAAACCCCATCACAAGCGCCCTAAAGGGCAGTGAGAACACCGGGGGATTTTAGTGGGTAGGCCCGGCACTCTGCTGAGAGAGCCCCACACGCGTTCGTCGTCTAACCAACGGCGGATATATTCGGTCACGCATTTCCCCCCGAAAAAAAAGGTCTGAATTTGTAATCAAGCATGACCTAATTACCCGAAATTCTGGATGTCTAACCTTAATTACCTGATGTTAACAGTTTTGTTGTGGCCACAAGCTTAGATGCGATGACGGTAGCTAGCCATCCATTACCACCAAGGGAGCCAAACAAAATATTTGAACCATGAACAGCCGGAGGAATTGCGCCCGGAGTTCATGATTCAAGTAGGTGATTTTAACCACTAGATCACAACGAGATTGTGAAGCTGTAAATTTTCATATAAAAAGCGATAACGCTTTTCTCCCTCTTTACATAGTCCAATTTTCATATTTTTTGGAAATTTTGATATAATGAAGATCTAGGTTTGTACGTTTTGGTTTTAAAGTAATATTGCTCAGAATATCAATTATTAGCATCTAAATATCCATATGTTATTTTAGACTTAAAAACTACCTCGAGCATAGATTAAGGTATATTAATCTAATGAGATCAAAAGTGTCTAATTTCGTAAAGGTTTAGGGGGGTAAAACAGTTATCGACCGAAACAATTTTTCAATAAGAAATGTAGGCCCTGCCTCGGACTTTCAACTCTAAGCGGTGTGCATTTTTGAAAGTGCATACTCGACCCATGAATTGGCACTTCACAGTCCTCAAAAGTGGTTAGCCTAAAAGATACTAGCCAGCGAGAGCAGTCTCAAATTAGCACATTACGCAAGTCGAATAATATGTAATTCCATTAATTAATATATTTATTGTTCATAAACTTCATTATTTTACGAGTACGGCGTCTTATAAAAATATAAAATATACGAGTATCTTACGGCGCAGTCGATGTTCAAACCTTCTTTCTGCACAAAGCATTTTTTCAATGCGTGCGGCAAAGGAGCTCAATAAGCTTCCAGCCACGTTGGCTGGAAGTTCCCCGAACTTATTAATTTTGTTTACTTCAGGGCAAGAGTGAACAGGTACAAAATGAATAGTGAATAAATGAATACAATAAAAATTTCTTCTCGGGCGAGATTTGAACCGGTCACCGAGTACTTACCAGGCTTCAATCAATTTGCTTTATTCTTAACCAATTTTCACCAATAGAAACCGAGTGATATTGGGTTTTTCGCGCGTCTGTTACACTCTACTTTTCACTTTGAATGCCAAAAAAAATCCAATGCAATATTAATGTTTTTATTCATATATAAAAACATTAATAATAGCCATGAATAAAGAGTAGAATGTAAATAAAGAATAAGAGTAGAAAAATGAATAAAGAGTAGTCTTATTACTTTTTATAAAAAACCGGCCAAGTGTGAGTCGGACTCGCCCATGAAGGGTTCCGTACGATTTATGACGTATTAAAAAAACTACTTACTAGATCTCGTTCAAACCAATTTTCGGTGGAAGTTTGCATGGTAATGTACATCATATATTTTTTTTAGTTTAATCATTCTCTTATTTTAGAAGTTACAGAGGGGGGACACACATTTTACCAATTTGGAAGTGTCTCTCGCGCAAACTATTCAGTTTAGAAAAAAATTATATTAGAAACTTCAATATCTTTTTTGAAGACCTATCCATAGATATCCCACACGTATGGGTTTGATGAAAAAAAATTTTTTTAGTTTCAGTTCTAAGTATGGGGAACCCCCAAAATTTATTTCTTTTTTTTCTATGTTTGTATGAAAATCTTAATGCAGTTCATAAAATACATCTACTTACCAAGTTTCAATTTAACAGTATAGTTCTTATAGTTTCGGAAAAATGTGGCTGTGACATACGGACGGACAGAAAGACAGTCAGACGTGACGAATCTATTAGGGTTCCGTTTTTTGCCATTTGGCTACGGAACCCTAAAAAAAATAACATTTCTTTTCGAAAATGGAACTAAAAGCCGGCGATATTTTCGGTAGAGTGCGTAAATTGTATTGCAGCTCAGCCACAGAAAAAATTACTTTGAATTTTTTATGAAATATACTTTTTAGTGAATGAAATCTTTTAGTGAAAGTTTCAGGTCCAAGGTCAGGTCAGGTCAAGCCCAAAAGTTAAGTTCATGACTACCAGACGCAAATAGGTACGTGAATAGCATCGGAAAAAAACGTAAAAAAAACACGTTGGACGTACCTATAAAATTTAAGGGTTTCCTCGATTTTCATAGGATCCCATCATTAGATCCTGACTTTGGTTACCTTGGGACCACTCCAGGAGTATACTCTACCAAATACAAAAAAAAATTGAAAATTAGTCCACAATTGACGGAGTAATCGCGTAACATACACACAAAACACGTTGGACGTACCTATAAAATTTAAGGGTTTTCCTCGATTTTTATGGGATCCCATCATCAGATCCTGACTTCGGTGACCTTTGGACAACCCCAGGAGTATACTCTATCGAATACAAAAAGAATTACCTACACACAAAAAAAAACATACGCATCGAATTGAAAACCTCCTCCTTTTTTAAATTCGGTTAAAAAGAAATAGAAAAAAACATACCTACGCATCGAATTGAGAACCTCCTCCTTTTTTGAAGTCGGTTAAAAAAATGAGTAAAGTGCCGTGAGAAAATTCAGATTTTCTAAGTGTGCCACGACTTGGAAAAGTTTGGGATCCCTTGCCCCTAGATGATGATTTGACTTAAAAAAATCTAAAATGACCTTAACTGGAGGTCATGCCCTATCATCTAGTGAAAATCCGAAGTCTCCAAGGGGAACGGACGGACAGACGGAAACATGAACACATAAGCGTTACCAACAAAGTTTGGATCACGCTAAAAACTTTTCCCCTAGAGCTTAAAGTGTAATTTTAGCCTCGCTCTGATACACTACAATTACGATGACGGACTTTTTGAACAAGAGTGAAAAAATATTTTTCCCTTGAAATATTTGTGAATACAGCTAGTTACTAAGAAAATTCAAAATTTTATGCAACAAATCAAAAGAAAAACAACCTAATCTCGTCGTGTGAATATGATTTTTCCTGTAAACGTTTTTATAATCCAAGCACACAGTCTGACATTTGGGATCCAATACGATAAGCAAAGAGCCCGCAATTTCTTTGAAACTGCTTACACACGTACATTAGGCTGATCCTTTAAGGACAGGTGCTATCCACATTTTACGTGTTCAATCAAAATTTCAAATTGATATTGGTACCTAAAAAAACAACAGGTAGGTACTTAACATTTAACCGTAACAACAGATATAAGTATATTTTATTCCGATATCTTAATATGAGTACCTACATATTACAATAGCAATTTTCAAATGTCCCCAAAGAAAAACATTGCAATTCTTAAAAATATTATTATTTATATTATTAAATAATAGTAAGACTTACCGGTAAGTAAAATAATCCTCAGTCTTCCCCAAAAATAAAGATAAAAACAATTTTCAAACAAGAATAAAACCACAAAAAATAATCACATAGTTTCACACATTCAAATCAAAAATAATACGGCTGTCACTGAAAATAAGTTTTTCCGGCGTAGCGATCAGGAGCGCTGATAGAAAGTTTCCCGTGTACTAGAGCAGCCCTCGCGACCGAACGCGAACGACTGGCCTGCCGTCGTCGGGCCAAGCCGAACGAAACCGCTTATTGTGGCCCAACAAAATATTGACGATTGCTGTCGGGCTGACAGTCATTGCGGCGCTAATATAGATCTGTAAACACTGTCTTTTTACAAAGCAGTGATGGATGTACATTGACTGCAACATCGAAAGCTATTGTAATGTTTGACACAATAAGGAGGCTGGCTACACAAAACATCCAGCCAAATGAAGTATCCGTGTCGAAAACTGCAAGTTGATGCACAATACCTACCTTTCTTGCTCACAGTCATACTAACAAATACCAATCATTCGTAAAAAAGTTATTTTAAAGTCTATCAAAACAAATGAAATCCGATTAAATCGGGTTGAATTTGAAGAGAGACTAAACAAAAGGCGCCGGAATCCTCGCTCCAACTGAAATTTAATCTGCATAATAATTTGTACAGTTAGAATAAAGTGAGATTTCATTTTCTTTTTCCAGAATAATCTTTTATTAGACAGTCGCTCTTTGCTTGCCTACTTTTTAAATGGGACTTTAGAAATGAATATAAATGAACTAATTTCAACAAACTTTTCTAGAGCATCTTTACTAATAAGTAAGTACCTAAACCTTTATTTAATTATTGTTTACAGAAATGTGTCTACATGGTATCTTCTTTGTTAAGTAAATTACGTCAACACTTCAAACTGAACATATTTTTTATATTAATTAATTAATTATTTTTTATATATTAATTAAATGAGAACATACCGCTCCGCTGTTGACCATCGTATGTCGCTTGTAAAAGCCTCGGTTTTCTCAGTGCAAAGGTAAAATTTGATGTGTTGTTGTTTGTACCTAAAAATAATTTATTGTCTTTTGTACCTAGCCTGTACCTAAATAATGTCTCACTACCGAAGTGTTTGATTATTTTTATCTATTTTTAACCAACTTCAAAAACACTGAAATGTTAAAAATAATATAAGAAAGGTACAAAGAACATCACACTTCTATATTCAAGTCTCTGCCAAACGATGATCTCCTAGAAAGTCTTAAAATTTGGCACCGACTTTCAAAATGTATTTTAGTAGTATCGTCGTTTCATAAAACCAATTTTTTTTTTGAAAGATTTTATATTGTAAAGATAATAGCATCTACATCCTCGGCCTAGATTCAGAGGTGATTGGGTCATGGCCCCGTCAGCTCTGCATCAGTAGGAAGCATTCCTTCTATGCTACCGAGCGGGTTGCGGGTTGCGGATAGCCTAGCCTTGGTCACGTCGAGGTTACCAAGCCGAGACGAGGCTGAGGTGTCACATCTGTGACCCCGGACAAAGAAGGCTGCCCTGAAGCCCAGCCCAAGGCCAGGGGTATAACCTTCACCTTTCTCCCGTCCACTCCAACTATCACTCCTTCCACCACCTCTAATCCCTACCCTCTCCCTCTCCTTCCCCCTTCATAATTTCCGCTTCACCTAATTCAAGGTGTTATGCGATCCGTGCCGATGAATGCGTTGCTGGGAGGGAGCCCAGTCGTGAACGGAGCCTGCACGGGACCAGGGTGATCCGGAGCAGTAATTAGCCCTTCCCTCGGCAAGCGGGGCTCTGCCGGGGGTGACCGTATATTTCCCTAGCTACTCGTGGGACTTAAATGGACAGTGAAAATGAACTTTTGAGTACACCAATTTCCTCTCCGAAAGGAGAACCGTTTGGCGCTGGGTCGGCTAGTTCGCCCTTCACCAAAATTGCGGAGGACTTCACAATCTTATCTGTGGACAGCGCTTCGGCAGCAGGGACACAGATGACGTTGGCAGAAGCCCCTAGCAAACCCACTGAGGAGGGCTTAGACATACAGCCAGTGGCCGGCGCTTCGGCAGCCGATACATGGACTTTGTCAAAGACCCCTCAGAAATCTAAGCGGAAACTGCTTAGTGGTGCGGCCCGGAAAAGGTTCAGGAAGCTTCGGGCACCGGACATGGGCGTTCAAGATGCCTTTGCCCTGTGCCGGAAGCCCTGGAGCCAAATCAAGGCCGAACAACCACTTCTTCAGAGTTCGAAGCCGCAAAAACGCGCTCGCTCTGAAGAAGAATCCCCTCAGATCCAATCAAAAAAAACATCCCGATTGGACCAGGGCGCCGAACCGAAGCCGAGGTACAGTGCCGTTGCGGGCTCCTCTCGCGTGGGGATCCGAAATTCGGAACCCATGAGTGAGGAGCAGATGCGGCTTGTACATCGTGCTCTCCTTAAGCCCATCACCAGCAATTTTGCTGGGATGGACAAAAAGGGTTCGGGACCGAAATTCATGGGCTTCACGCACAAGCCAGGCTGGGTCCTAGTCACTTACGAGGGACAGGCGACCCTAGACTGTGTAATCCCTAATTTGAAGCCGTGGCCCGAGGCAGATCTCAGGACTATCCCTGAGTCTGAGCTGCCTAAGCCTCAAGTTGGGACCACTTTTGTGCCCTCCAGCGAGGCGGAGACGACCGACGAAGCGTTGGTGTTGCTGAGGGCACAAAATGCAGATCTCAACACAGAGCTCTGGAAGGTCCTCCACAGGAGGGACGAGGTGGGAGGGTCACTTGTGACTTTCGCACTTGACGACCCTTCTGTGGAGGCCCTCCGGGCTAACGATGGTCGGGCCACCCTCGGGTTCAAAACAGTGGTTTTTAGAATCCGAGGTGGCTCTGACACGGATACGCCAAACCGGGCGCCCGTGCGGCAACAGGAGACCAAAGTGGCAGAGGGGAAGACTCAGGGAGCCCCCCAGGGGCACCTGAAAAAGCCGCCTCCACCCAAGTCTTCTGGTGCCAGCACGGGAGCCGCGAGTGTGCCGCCTCCCACGCCTTCCACTTCTAGTTGACAGACGGCAGCGAGAGTGCCGGGGTCATGGAGGGGACTGGTTGGGAAACCCCCACCACCTTCCAAGCTGCGGCCTCCGCTGATGTCTACCAAGGGCGGAGAGAGCGGTACAAGGGGCGGGAAAAATGTGGGGAGGGGCACAAACAGTGCAGCAGGACGCCCACGTCCTTCAGCTAATGTGCCACGTCCCCCCACACAATAATGCAATGGCTACCCCAATGGTAAACAGAGCGAGAATCCTACAGGCAAACCTCCACCATGCTGCAGCTGCGTCTGCGGTGGTGGAGTGTTGCTTCGCCGGCAACAAGGTGGATCTCGCTCTAGTCCAAGAGCCATGGGTAGCCAATGGCAACATTCTGGGGCTGTCGTCTGCAGGTAAGATATTAGTACATACTGGTGGCCATAGACCCAGAGCCTGTATAATATTTCGGAGAGATATTAACCTTTTGCCTGTTCCAGAGCTTTGCAGTGATGATCTGGTTGCAGGATATGTAAATCTCGCCGGGTGGACTGGGCCCAGAGTAATTTTGTGCTCGGCCTATCTACCGGGCGAGAAACCTGACCCCACGGAGGACTTGGAGCGGGCGGTGGAGTATGCGCGTCTACATAGGGCAGAGCTCCTAGTGGGATGCGACGCCAACGCCCACCATACTGCGTGGGGAAGCACAGATGTGAACGCTAGAAGTGAGTTACTGTTTGATTTTCTTGTCGCTAATGGACTCACCACTCTTAACTTAGGATGCATCCCGACCTTTGTTACACGCACCAGGCAGGAAGTACTGGACTGGTACCTTTGCCACAAAGAATCTCGCTAGACATATCGCTGACTGGCAGGTTAGTGACGAAAACTCCATGTCAGACCACAGACATATCCGATTTGACATAGAAGCTGCGATTTCTTGTCAAACTGAAATATTTAGGGACCCAAGAAAGACCAACTGGGACGATTATAGGGACCAGCTTAAGTCAAACCTTGAAGTAATGCCTAAATATATTAGAACAGTAGACGGTATTGAGCTAGCAGTGGAGACTGTTACCATAGGAATCAAGAAAGCCTATGAAAGCAGCTGCCCTGTGAAGAACAAAACCTCTACAACCAGAGTCCCATGGTGGAACACTAAGCTGCAGAAGCTTAGGGCAGAAACCAGAAGATTGTTTAATAGGGCTAAACAATCTAATGAATGGGACACCTACCGAAAAGCCCTAACCAGTTACAATATTGAGATTAGGAAAGCAAAAAGAGCATCCTGGAGGAAGCTGTGCGAGGAAGTACAAAGCCTGCCTCGTACGGCAAGACTCCAAAAAATGCTCTCAAAAGCTGTGCCTAATCCAATTGGGCTACTAAAGAAGCCCGATGGAACCTTCACGACAAGTGAAACCGACACACTGGAGTTACTAGCGGCCACCCACTTTCCTGGCTCTGTGAGCAAATCCTGCTCGCAGGGAACAATTAGCAACCTCCGCAGGCCCAATAACGAGGACTGGCGTAGAGCGGCCATAATAATAAGACCGAATTAGGTTCGGTGGGCTATTGACTCCTTTAAACCATACAAATCCTGTGGAGAGGACGGCATCTTTCCTGCACAACTTAAAGAAGGAGCAAACGTCCTCACTCCCCATCTGGTCAAAATCTTCAGGGCAAGTTTGGCCTTGCAGGTACTGACCGGACATGGTTGCTTCGGTCACTACCTGTACCGAGTTGCACGTCGGGAGGAAACGCCGCAGTGTCATCACTGCGACGCTCCCGACGACACGGCCGAGCACACCCTGTTGGTGTGCTCGGCTTGGCGACGCCAGCGCAGCGAACTTAACGCTGCGCTGGGAGGCGGAGACCTTTCGTTGCCGAGCATGGTCGTGGCCATGCTCCGCGGCGAAGCGGAATGGGGGGCTGTCGCCTCCTTCTGCGAAGATGTCATCTCGCAGAAGGAGGCTACGGAGAGGGAGCGGGAGGTAGATCCTCAGGCCGCTCCCCTCCGCCGCAGACGGATAGGCAGGAGAAGACGGGCATTCGCTCAAGCAATGCCTGTCTGATGACCCTGCCGTGAAGCCTGCGTGCACGGTCGGCTCCCATGCACGCCGCCGTAAGGCTTCTCCGTCTGGGGATTGTCCTGGTGTTCTCGGAAAATCCCCCCTTGACGATAAATAGCCCGACCGACCGGTCGGGCTAGCCCGGACGCGTGAGTAGTGGTGTCGCATTGTGGACCCTACTACACGCGCCCTAAAAGGGCAGGGAGAACACCGAGGGGTTTTAGTGGGTAGGCCTGGCACTCTGCCGGGTGAGCCCCACACACGCTCGCCGTCTAGCCAACGGTGGGTACGGTGCGGTTGCGCATTTCCCCGCGAGAAAAAAAAAAGGGCAAGTTTGGCCTGGGGATACATTCCAGATAGGTGGACCACAGTTAAAGTCATATTTATACCTAAGGCGGGCAAGAAGGACCAATCACAACCGAAGACCTACAGGCCCATAAGCCTCTCATCCTTCCTTATGAAGGTCATGGAAAAGGTTATAGATATACACATTAGGGAAATGGTATTGACTGTAAACCCTATTCATCCTACCCAGCACGCTTACCGAAGAGGCAAATCAACCGAAACGGCCCTGATCAGCTTGACTGACAGGATAGAAAAAGCGCTGGAGGACAAGGAAATTGCACTATGTGCATTTTTAGATATAGAGGGCGCATTTGACTACGCACCTATAACAATGTTAGTCAGGGGATTGGAAAACAAAAATGTAGACCCGACTACAACCAGGTGGGTAGAGGCAATGCTCTCCAACAGGGGAGTTAAAATATCTCTACACAAATCATCAATTGAACTTCTATCCACAAGAGGCTGCCCGCAGGGAGGTGTCTTGTCTCCTCTCCTGTGGACTCTTGCGGTAGACAAATTATTGCACAACATGGCTGACCTCAATTTCGACACCCAAGGATACGCAGATGACCTTGTGGTGACGGTACGAGGCTTCTGCCAAAGTACAATATCTGACATTATGCAGAAAGCCCTTAATACCATAAACAACTGGTGCAGGGAAAACAGCCTCTCAGTGAATGCTGATAAAACTGTTATAATACCATTTACCAGGCGAAGACGGCTTGAAAAGCTTGTTAAGCCTCGGCTAAACGGGAAAGATGTACAGTTCTCTACAGAGGTCAAATACCTGGGCATCACTCTTGACCAGAAACTGACTTGGAACTCACATCTTACCAACATAATACATAAGGCAAAAATTGCCTTAGGGGCTTGCAGTCGAATGGTTGGGAACAACTGGGGCCTAAGCCCCAGATCCGTCCTATGGCTGTACTCCACTATTGTACGCCCGACAATTACGTACGGCTAGTTAACAAAGTAAACAGGTTAGGCAGTCTACAAAGAACTGCCTGTCTCATGGCTACAGGCGCAATTTCCACCACGCCTGGGGCAGCCCTGAATGCGCTACTGCGACTCACACCCCTGGACATGTTTATTGTCAAGGAGGCGATAGCGTGTGCATACAGGATGAATGCCCAAGGCGGGTTAAAGTGTCTGTCCCTTCGACAAAGGTCTCTATTAGACCTAGTCAATGAGACACCAATACTAAGCATGAACTCTGACATCATGCCTCCACGTTGCAATTTCAATAGAAACTACAAAGTGGAACTTCTCTCTAGGGATGACTGGCTAGTCACGGCGCGGCCTGCGTTCTTGCGGACCAAACGCCGTGGCATGTTGACGCACGCGTCCTCGCGGAGGTGTATCGACATCGGGTTGCTACTCGTGAACGAGGGGGACGGTCCGCTCCACAAGAGGTGGAGCGGATTCGTACCATGGCGCAGAGGGAGGCTCTGCGTCAGTGGGGTGAGGCACTCGCCTCCCCAGCTGCCGGCCACCGGACGATCGACGCGATTCGTCCGGTGTTGGAGGAGTGGGTTGGGCGCCGGCAGGGCAGTCTCACGTTCCGCATGGTGCAAGTACTGACCGGGCATGGCTGCTTCGGTCACTACTTGCACCGGGTCGCGCGTCGGGAAGAAACGCCGCGGTGTCACCACTGCGACGCTCCCGACGACACTGCCGAGCACACCCTATTGGAGTGCCCGGCATGGCGACCCCAGCGCAGCGAGGTTTTCGCTGCGCTGTCGGAGACCTCTCGCTGCCGAGCATGGTCGTGGCCATGCTCCGCGGCGATGCGGAATGGGGGGCTGTCGCCTCCTTCTGCGAGGACGTAATCTCGCAGAAGGAGGCCTCGGAGAGGGAGCGGGAGGCAGATCCTCAAGCCGCTCCCATCCGCCGCAGACGGATAGGCAGGCGAAGGCGGGCATTTGCACAAGCGATGCCCGTCTAATGACCCTGCCGTGGAGGCCTGCGTGCACGGTTGGCCCCGTGCACGCCGCCGTAAGGCCCTCCGTCTGGGGATTGCCCTGGTGTTCTCGGGCAATCCCCCCTTGGCGATAGCCCGACCAGTGGGTCGGGCTTGCCCGGGCGCGTAGGTAGTGGAGTCGCAGTGTGGACCTTACCTAGCGCGCCCTTAAGGGCAGGGAGAACACCGGGGGGTTTTAGTGGGTAAGCCTGGCATGCTGCCGGGAGAGCCCCACACACGCTCGCTGTTTAGCCAACGGCGGGTACGGTGCGGTTACGCATTTCCCCCCGAGAAAAAAAAAGGGATGACTGGCTAAACAAGCAAGTTACCTATGAGACAAGAAGCACCGTATGGTTTACCGATGGATCCAAGATGGGGTCCAAAGTGGGCTTTGGTATATACAGAGAGGAGCCATTGCACAAGTTCTCACAAAGCTTGAGCAGCTTTGCCTCCATCTTCCAAGCGGAGGTTTATGCCATTTTAGAATGTGCTGAAACCAACCTTGGAATCAACCAAGCCAACCGCACAATATATATAAACTCAGACAGTCAAGCAGCTTTACTCGCACTGAGCAGTAACCTCGTGACCTCAAAGCTAGTGGCTGACTGTATGAACCGCTTAAACACTCTGGGACACAGGAACAGAGTAATACTTAGATGGGTTCCAGGGCATGCGGGAATCACTGGCAACGAATGTGCCGATGAGCTCGCTAGGGCTGGGGCCGAGGGAACACAATATGGTCCTGAACCATTCTGTGGCATACCCAAAAGCCTCGCCCGTCTAACGCTTGAAACCCATTACGACAACAAGTCCTACAAGGCATGGCTACATATGCCAGGACTTAAACACTCTAAGGCACTCATAAAAGCCTATGACCGTAGTACCTGCAAACAGATCCGAGGATTAAGCAGGAACAACATACGCACTTTGGTCAGAGCAGTGCAGGGCCTGCCACGAAGCAGAAGAGACGCCTATGCACTTGCTCACAAACTGTGAACCACTGATGCGTAAACGCAGCCTACATCTGGGCAAACACTTACTGTTACCAGATGAGGTCAAGCACCTCTCCCCCAAGAAAATACTGCACTTCTTAGAAGATGCAGGGCTTGCGGGAGAACTGTAATAGTGGCGGTCAGAATAGATCTTCTAAGTCGCAGTGACAAACCATAGCCGCTCATATCAATAAAAAAAAATGATAATAGCATTCTCATTTTATGCTTATGTTAGACTTTAGACCTGTATTTTTGTTGATATAAGTGTAAATGATAATAATATTTTTATAATAAGTGCAAATGATAATAATATTAACACAGTCGGTTTTTGTTTTCGCGTTCTCGTACCTGCTATCTGGGCAGAAGCTGAAAATCAGCGTTTTGCTTTAGTACTTATCTAAGGCAAATACATCGCTGAGCTTTAGCCTATTTGCATCGCTGTGACACACAATAATCTATCAAGATGTATTTTTATAGTATTGTATTTCATATGGTTATTGTACTCGTAATTCATTTTGTATTATGTTTTATATGTTCTTTGTGTGTTAATAATGATGCAAATAAATTGTTTATCTATCTATCTAAAATAGAAGTATGATGCTATCTGTAGTCTACCTATTCTTATATTATTTTTAACTTTCAGTGTTTTTGAAATCGGTTTTTATTATTTGTAAAATATTTTTTATTTTTATCTTTTTAGTGAATGGAATCTTTTTAGTGAATTTAATACCATTGAGGTGCAAGGTCAGGTCAGGTCAGATCAAGTCCAGAAGTTAAGCATCCTTCCATCATCAGCTCGGTTCATGACTACCAGAAGCAAATACGGGAATACTGGTAGCTTCGGCGGAACAAACATGAAACACGTTGGACGTACCTATAAAATTTAAGGGTTTCTCTCGATTTTCATGCGATCCCATCATCAGATCCCGACTTTGGTGACCATGAAACCACCCCAAGAGTGTAGTCTATTGAAAACAAAAAGAATTATGAAAATCGGTCCACAATTGGCGGAGTAATCACGGAGTAATCACCGAAATTGGAACCAGTTTTCAATCCCTGACATAATATATCTACCCAAAACACGCTGAAAATACATATAAAAGTTAAGGGTTTCCCTCGATTTTTATGGGATCTGGGATTACTCCGCCAATTGTGGACCGATGTTCAAAATTTTTTTTTGTATTCGATAGAGTATACTACTGGGGTGGACCCAAGGTCACCAAAGCTTTTTGAAGCTCTTTGACTCTCTTTTTTTCGAAACTCTTTACTTTGAAGGATCTTTGACTTTTGGACTTGACTCGACCTTGGACCTGTATTGAATTCACTAAAAAGATAAAAATTAAAAATACTTTACATAAAATAAAAACCGACTTCAAAAACACTTAAAAATAATATAAAGGTAAAGACAACATCACACTTCTATATTGAAGTCGGTGCTAAATTTTAAGATTTTCTAGGAGATCATCGTTTGCCACCGACTTCAATATAGAAGTGTGATGTTGTCTGCAGTACTAAGCTCCTTATCAAGTTATACTGTTTGACCTTTGGACTGTTCTTTCTTATATCGCTCGTAATAGTGACGGTTTTCGTAGTGTAAATGTATAGCTTGAATGGGAGCTTACTGTACCTATTTTTATATTATTTTTAACTATTCAGTGTTTTTGAAGTCGGTTTTTATTTTTATTGTGCCTCTTATACTTGTACCTTTTTAAGTCATCGAGAAGACTCAAAAAGGTGACAATCGGGTCATAGTCGACCCGTCAATGTTTTCGTCAAGTTATTTTATACCAAGTTAGAATTCGTGAGATGGTATTTTAGACCATTATCAAACAAACTTAAATCCGAAAAACAAACATTCTGTGCGTATTTTGTACAAATTGGCGATCAATTTCTTGTATCTGCTATTTAAAATAGATCCAAAATTTACGTGTGGGTGTTGTACAAAACAAGAATTGTTCCCTGTAGGTACTACTAAAAATTCTAGATTTAATTTATTATCTATTATTTATAATTTATGTATACAAAAATATAACAGGACAGGAAAAAAACAAAGAAAAACGAATTCAGACCAGCGATAAATGATAAACGTTAATACGAGTATGTTTAACACAGTGTACAAAATAAAATTAAAATTAAAAGTAGTGCTCCTTGACACGTCGCTTAAATAAGCATACGGAGACAGACTCACGCACAATAAGCTCCCATTCAAACTATATATTTACGCTACTATTACGAGCGACATAAGATTAGTCCGATGATCAAACAGTATAGCTTGACATGGAGCTTACTGTACGTATACTAAAAGGTAGAGTATTCCACCGTCTGACCGCTTGATTGGTAAAGGAGCAGGAGTAAAACTCCGTATGCAATACGGAGTAGGGTTTTAAGGTGGGATCTACAGAGGACATTAGAATTAAGGTTTTTGATATGACAGTCTTTAAATAAGATGGTGGTTTACGATTGTGTTGGATATTAAAAAGCACACAAAGAATCCTATAGAGTTCCTACGAAATCGAATAGAGAGCTACTTGAGCATTTTACGATAATCAGAGACGTGATCGTATTTTTTGAAACCAAATAAATAAGTAAATATTTAAATAAATCTTTATTTTAGTAACATATAGGTAACATTTTACAACATTACAGTCAAGACCAGATTAAATATGGGAAAAATATAATCGTGAGCCTAAATTAGGATTACTCTGTGTTTCAAGCAAACAAATACAGTATTAAAATATGAAAAATCGAATGCAAAATCGATAACATTAACAATAGCTACATAAGGATTATTATTATGACGCACACAACACACACCAGAAATCAAACAATTCAAATTACTTATCTACTGCTAACAATTTTTCTGTATCTTCACAAGAGCTTCCGGAGAGCTTCCTGGAGAAGTCCCTTAGTTTTATAATAGGTACAACTATATATACTCAGAAAGGTAAAACAAATACATAGATTTTGTAAGCGCTCAAGTTTGTTAAGTAACTCTTCATTGGCATCCAAATAACAGGCATCAGCGTAATCAATGATTGGAAGAACAAGGGATTGGATTGGATGAGGGTAATCTTATTCGGCAAAAAGTTTTGCAAGCATTTAAGGGAGAGAAACGAGTAATGTACTTTGCGACTAATCTCACTTATATAAGTATGCCATGAAATATGAGAATCCAGTGTCACACCCAAATCTCTAGCAGTATCGGTGATTGCAATAGGCACATCCCTTCAGCAACAGAGGTGGTAGGGAGGAGAGGTATAGAGCACACTTAAATTGACGACTCACAATAATTATGGCTTGCGATTTATTTGGGGTTAAGATGAGATCATTTTATTTATGTCTGCTGACTGACAATGATCATATTATATCTGTAAATCATCAACATAGAGATAGTACTAAGAGGAAGGAATATTTGAAATAAGGTCTTTTCGAACTTAGATGGAAGAATATTTGAAATAGACTTTAATGTTCAAGATAATCAGAAAGATTTGTTCCTTATGGCTGATTCTATCCACCCGGTGTCATAAAAATGCAGATTGTAATACTGTCTTTTATTTGCACGAGTAATATTATATTCTTTATTGTACACAAATTTTCAAATAGAAACATATTAAGCAACAAACATGTACAAGGGCGAGCTTATCTCTTGAAGAGATCTCTTCCAGCCAACCCTAGCGGAAGTGTAAAATTAAGTAGGTGCGGGACGAGGTGTACATTTATAAATTTACCTTACTACTATTATAAGTAACATACACAAACACACACACACTCACACACACACAGGTATATATAGTATATCACTATGACAAATTCGAGAGCAGATGAGCTTTTAGCTGCTTCTTAAACGACACTATGCAAGTGTTTTTACTGATATCAACCGGCAGAGCAATATAATTAATACACATTGAAATAAAACTATACTTTTCGAATTTACTCGCGTATTTAGCTTAACACATTTTAATTATTCAGCCCGACATTTCGAACGCTTTGCAGTATTCGTATTCACGGGATGACTAAAGCTGGTGGGGGTCATAAGGTAACATCAGATTTATTATTTTACTACTGTCATCTTCTTCTTCTTCTTATATATAAAAATGAAACGCTGTGTGTTAGTCTCGCAAAAACTCTGAAACGGCTATTCAGTTTCTTACGAAATTTTCTGTGTGTGCTTAAATAGGTCCAGGGAAGGTTTAAAAGTACAGTTGGACCCGGTAGGTGGCGCTGTAATCGGGCGGGACAACGTCTGTCGGGCCCACTAGTCTTTTTCTTCTTCTTATATATAAAAATGAAACGCTCTGTGTTAGTCTCGCAAAAACTCTGAAACGGCTCGACCGATTCTTACGAAATTTTCTGTGTGTATTTGAATAGGTCCAAGGAACGTTTAAACGTACAGTTGGATCTGGTAGGTGGCGCTGTAATCGGGCAGGACAACGTCTGCCGGGCCCACTAGTCTTCCTTCTTTCTTATATATAAAAATGAAACGCTGTGTGTTAGTCCCGCTAAAACTCAAAAACGGCTCGACAGATTATTATGAAATTTTCTGTGTGTGTCTGAACCCACCAAGGAAGGTTTAAACGTAAAGTTGGACCCGGTAGGTGGTGCTGTTATCGGGCAGAACAACGTCTGCTGTGTTAGTCTCGCAAAAACTCAAAAACGGCTCGAGGGATTCTTACGACATTTTCAGTGTATATTTGAATATGTCCGGGGAAGGTTTAAACGTACAGTTAGACCCGGTAGGTGGCGCTGTAATTGGGCGGGACAACGTCCGCCGGGCCCACTAGTCTCAAATATTTATGTGGTCCGTTTTACGCAAACAGAACTCACTGTATCTATTCTTTTAGCAGTCTGTGAAAGGGCTTGGAATTTTATTATTTTCATGATATCCAACTGCTTAGGACCCAAGCAGTTGGATACTCCAATTATCTCTATTACATATACCTACAGATTGTTTTATTTTGGCAACAGACTAGGTCAATTGCCTGCTGTACTACGAGACAATTTCATTTTTACTAAAACTTGAATACAGTTACGTTAATTTCGGAAAAAAATATTATTTCCTTTTAAGTAGAGCACGTTATACTGCAGGTACGAGTAACTATACTGTAGTTACGACATTCTATACCAAGGACATTTGTTTGATTCATGCTAGCCTGTATGCTTATAAATGCGAAATATGCCTGACTGAAGGTAGCACACTGATAATGAAATCTGGAAAACTACTTCACATTTGATGATAAGATTTTGCACTGAGGTGGATTATGAGAAAGAGACATGAGTTAAGAATGCACTTTAGAAAACTGCGTTATATTTATTTTTAAAAGGCTTAGTCAGTCCCTGAATGAGTTACTGACTGACTGAGATATCAACGTGGAGGTCTAATGGAGCTAGAAGCATAAAATTCGTTACAGAGCACCAACTAGAGAAGGATTTTTCGAAATTCCCACGGAAGCTAAGAAATCCCCATCCAAAAAATAAGAAACAAACCGACGAAGCCGATGAAGTAAAACAACATGGCCTCCGTAAAATTCTTCTGTCAAATCTGTTAAATACTTGTACTTGTTTAAGTTTCAGTTATCGTATCAATGAAAAATTCTCGTGAAAATTCAATTTGTGTTTTTGTCTTTAATGAATGAATAAATAACTCTTTCATCATCAATCATCATCAACAGCTCATATACGTCCCCACCGAGGGGTCTAGCCTACTCTTTACATTGATCAATAACAATTCGTTAAAAAACTAACACACAAAAATACAATTAAGGCGGTTATTATTGACGTAGGCAATCTCTATCAGACAGTCAACCAATCACATTGAAATGGCAACCAATTACACTAATATACACAATGGTTAATTAACAAAATTATTTTGATAACATACATAAGACATGGTCGTACTTACGGAGGCCATAAATGAATCTAAGGCACTTTTTAAGTTTTTTAAGTTTGTTGATTAATACATTCTGTTAACTCAAGTCTAGGGCACGACGCCCACATGAAAGTTTATTTATTTATTTATTTATCTAGCTTGCTTACATGTACGTACATTATAGATAGTAAAATATTTAAAGTAAATCAGTACATGCACCCTGCAAGGGCACTGCTTTGCAAAATTAACCTAAATTTCTTTGTAGTTTAAAAATTAAAATATTCCATTAACAATGCGTAGTCAAAATGTTCGCCATATTTTAGAAGGGAGGATGGTAGTAGTTTCTGTCATGTTACTGAATTTGAATAATAGTAAATTATATAATTACAACATTATTAAATGCTGTTTACATTAATGAAATAGAATTGTGATTAAATTTTTATTAATAAATGTCAATCAAGCCACGCATACAATTTATTTATGTATATATTATAAATGTCTTTTTTCGCTTTTATTTATGATTGTCATTCTATTTTAACTAAAAAATACTAATAAATGTCAATCAAGCCACGTATACAATTTATTTATTTATATATTATAAATGTCTTTTTTTTCGCTTTTATTGATGATTGTCATTCTATTTTAACTAAATATATATATTTAATTATTTGATATCAGTACATACAATTTAACTTAATTTTTGCAAATACTATTTGATTGTCAGAATAGTATTTTATTTATGTAATTTTAAAGTGTTCACATGAAGTAATATTTTGTTAATCCATTGGCATTCAATTATACTATTAACTTGTTTAATATACAAATTAATATTACATATTTATTAGTAGACCGATCAAAATTGTCAAATTATTTATTATTATGTTAGATTTCAATTTGTATGAGAATATTTCAATTTGATTATTATTATTATTTTTAGACTACATTTGTAGACAGTTATATTGTCTACATGTTACATATTTATAAAATTTGAGAATTACATTTCGTCATATACTTAAATGTTTCTTAAATTATACTTTTATCATTTAAATATTCGTCAATTGTGTAGTAGCTCTTTTTAATAAGTAAGTCTTTTATTTGCGCAATAAACCTATTGTATTCAGATTCTTTTAATATTTCATATGGTAAGTTATTGTATATTTTTATTGACATCACCAAAGGGCTAGTTGCATGTAATTTTAATAGAGATGCAGGCAGTATTAATTTATTTTTATTTTTTTCCCGAGCAGCGTATCTCATATTTGCATCTTCTCGTTTTGTGTAGAACTCCGGATGTTGGCGGACAAACTTGCACATTTCCAATATGTACATGCTCGGTAAAGTTAGGATTTCACGTTTGATGAAGAAAGGTTTGCAACTTACTGTGTTTTTTATGTTTTCTAGAATTCTTATAAGTTTTTTTTTGTTTAATAAATAATGATGTCATGTTTGTGCTATATCCCCATAGAATGATTCCATAATTTAGCCACGAATATGCATAGGCGTAGTACATTGCCAGCGCCGTTTGCGAATTTGTTGTTTTCTTTATTTCTCTGAATGCGTAAATAAAGGTAGCAATTTTTGATTGAATTTTTTTAATATGTAGTTTCCAATTGATATGTGAATCCAAAGTTATACCCAGTAAATTAGATTCACGAACAATATCTAAAGTTGTATCATATCTAAAGTTGTATATCTAAAGTTGTATCAAGTCGAGTCGAGGCGCGGACACCTAAGGCACGCACGAGACGCCCACATGAGAGTCGAGTCGAGGCGCGGGCGCCTAAGCGGCGCGCCGCCTCTAGGTTTCCTTAAGAAATAAATGACAGTGCGCACATATACTGGAGTCGCGGCAGGGAGTCGCGTCGAGGCGCGGCGAGTCGAGGCGGGGAAGCCGCGCCGCGACTCTACCGCCATTTTTTCCTTGCCACGACCGAAATGCAAGGAAAAAATGGCGGTAGAGTCGCGGCGCGGCAACTGGTCAACAAAGAAGTCATTAAATGATTGTGCAATTTTTTGTGGATCTCTGACTATATTACCATTTATTTTTATTTCGGCGATTTCAGGGTTTGGATAACGCTTTTGGGTTTTATTTATTACGTGCCATGTAGCCTTTGATTTATTTTCAGCTTGTTTTATAAAATAAGTATTTTGTGACTTTTGGGTCAGTTTGATGATTTTTTGCAGTCTTTTTGAGTATGTCTTTAGTTTAAGTCTATTTTCTTTATTAGGGTTACGTCTGAAATTCCATAGCAATTCTCTTTTACGCTTAGCGGATATTTTAATTCCTTTTGATATCTATTTCGGTGACGTTTTTTTACGATTTTTTATGGATGTTATAGGAAAAGCCAGATTATAAAAAAATAGTAAATTCTCATGAAAATTATCAATTGCACTATTTACATCTTTTGCCTCATAGATATCATTAAAGCTAAGATTTTTTAAACTTTTTCTAAATATGTCCATATTAGTATTATTGTATATCCTTCGAGAAATAAACCAGTGTGTAAGTAGGCATGTCTTCTTCACTGGGCATTTCAATAATTGTGCTGTATGATCGGATAACGCTAAGTCTAAGACTTCTCCTTTACTGCCGTATATGCAGTGGACGATATTGTCTATACAGGTATTACTAACCAATCTAGTCGGAGTTTTTATTGAAAATGTGCAGTTATAGCTTGTCATTAGGTCTATGAAATCTTTTGAGAGTTTAGTATTCTTAAGAATGTCGATGTTAAAATCGCCACACATAATAATTTTATATTTATTAAGTCCAATCATTTGAAATATATTGTATAGTTGTCTAAAGAATGTGTCAATTGACATTGCATCATTTTTGGGTATTCTATATATACACACAATTACTATGTTGTGTTCTACCAAGCAAAGAGCGCTACATTCCACAATATTCGCCACACTTAGACTGCCTATTTCTTTTAAAACTTTAAACTTATGTCGTTCTCTCACTAGGATACATGAACCACCGTTTTCTATTCGGCCTAGAGTAGAAGTAGCCGATTACAAAATCGCCAATATGAAGGTGTGACCAATCACTGCTTACCATATTGTGTTCAGTGAGACATATTATATGTCGGCGCAATAAACAAACTTGTCTGTAAAAACAAGTTGTTTCCATTTGCGCGGCAGCTTGCACGTGCACTCTGTGAGTCAGGTAGCGAGCGGACGGGTCAAGGCTGCGTTGTTTACTACACCGTATAAAAGGCGCCGCGTTGGCGAGCGGCAGGCGTTCTGTATTTGGCCGCCAGCCCGTCCACTCGCTTAATAGTGATACTGATCGCGCCTGATTCTTTTATTTTCAATTAATTACTAGCATTCTATTCCCTTTCTTTTAGTAACATTGTTCATTAGATTAGTAAATTGATTTTGAATATTTTTCTCATATCCTAACTATTTTTAATAAGAATTATATTTAATTGTAATTGAATAAAAGCCACATTAAGTAAATTGGTTAATTTTATTAAATCAACTTTCTTCAAGTTACCTATCGTCTAAAATGGAAAACATTCACAACAAGAATGATGGTGACACGTCACCTATTATTGGTGCTCCCAGAGCTCACCCCGACATCAGAAGTGGGATGAACCGAAGGTCCCCTTCAGTCTCATCAAATAATGGCATTGCAGATGGCGCATCGACATCACATAATAAGAGTACTTTATCTGCGTTAGCTAACATTCTTCAGAGTCTGAATCAACAACACCAGCAGAATATGATGGCTAATAATGAATTCCTTCGTGGACTGTTGTCGACAACTCATCAAAAGAAGCCAAGATTAAGTGATATCTACATTGCTCCATACAATCCTGACGGAGATGTACCAGTGAGAGATTGGTGCGAACATGTTGACCGAGCAAAACAACATTGGGGACTAACGAATTACGAGGTATGTATGAAAATTGCTAGTTTATTGCAGGGACGCGCTAAGGCCCTAGGCGATACATGGCTTGTAAAATCACCAATTTGGAGCGAAATGCGTGCCGCCTTGATACAAACCTTCGAACCGGAAGCTCGTTATTCCAGTGACATACTCAAACTTTGAAACTTTAAATTTGACGTAACAAATCCAGCAGAATCGATTACCAAGATTTGGAATATTTGGAAAAGGATAGTCTGTGGTGATAAAGAAAAGGATGCTGTTGAAGCTGTTATTGGTTGTATTGACAGTGAGTATCTACGTTTGCGGTTTCTTGCGAGTAAGTGTTCTACTATTCCTGAACTAATATCAGTTGCATCAACTATGAAACCACGAGATTCTAGAATGGGTGAGCCTCCTGCCGAAAGACCAAGATTCCGAAGTAACAGAGAAGATATAATCACTTGTTTCAAATGCGGCAAAATTGGTCACAGACAGAGCGGTTGTCCAAAAAACAATGAGAATATATCAACCCTTAAACCATTATTGACCTCGCATGATATTGCTACTAGCGATAAAGCAGAACGCCCCAAAATTAATTGCAGTTACTGTGGTAAGCAGGGTCATGTGGAAAGTAACTGCTTTAAGAAAATGAGTGATGATTCTGGCAAGATTAATTTAGCAGGAAAATTTTCAAACATATCAACGCCTATGAAAATGTGTATTAATTATCGTAGTTTTGTTGCATTGTTCGATAGTGGTGCCGATAATTCCTTGATAAGACGATCAATCGGATATTCACTACCGGGAAAACACGAAGATCACTCGTTAATGCTTAAAGGCCTAGGTACGGGTGTTCCAGTTATATAATTTCAGAAAATAACAGTAGTCTGCGTTATTAATGAAATCCAACTGGAAATTTCTTTCCATGTAGTTGAAGACCACGAAATACCTTGCGACATATTGATTGGCTCTGACCTTTTGAAAAGTCCAGATCTCGCTGTACACATCACTCAGCAAGGTGCAACGCTTACAAGGACATCTACAATACTAAGCATACAACAAGCTAACCAGGATCCGAAACATGATATTATAGAGAACTTTGATACCGACTTGATTGATAAAGCTGAGATACGAGAGTTGAAATTGTTATTGCTAAAATATAAAAACACTTTTACCACAGACATGCCCAAATCAAAAGTATTAACAGGATGTTTGGATATTCAACTGAAAGATCCATCAAAAAAAGTATCGAGACGACCATATCGAATGGCACCAATAGAACGTCAAAAGGTCAAAGACATTATAAAGGATCTAATTGAAAATGGAATTGTTGGTGAAAGTACTTCCGAATTTGCAAGTCCAGTAATTCTCGTCAAGAAGAAGAACGGTGAAGACAGAATGTGCACAGACTATCGTGAGCTAAATGGTAACACAGTTCCAATTAAGTTTCCTCTACCAATCATTTCTGATCAAATTGACAGATTAACAGATGCAAAATATTTCATCACTCTGGACATGGCTCAAGGGTTTCACCAAATACTTGTTCACGAAAGTCCATACACAAGACAGCGTTTATTACGCCAAACGGGTTCTATGAGTATCTGCGAATGCCTTTTGGTTTAATAAATGCTCCAGCTGTCTTTCAACGAGCAATTATGGCAGCATTACGACCTTTGCTAGATGACATTCTAATCTATATGGATGATGTCTTAATTAAATGCAAAACTTTTTCCGAGGGACTTCATATGCTAGAACAAGTGCTGTCAGCTCTAACGATTTCAGGATTCTCGATAAATGCAAATAAATGTTCCTTTTTTAAAACATCAATAGAATACCTAGGTAATGTTGTTTGCGATGGAACTGTTAAACCAAGTCCTAAAAAGGTTGAAGCCTTAGAAAAATCTCCTGTACCGTGTAACGTCAAACAGGTAAGACAGTTTTGTGGGTTAGCTGGATATTTCCGACGATTTGTTCCATCTTTTTCAGAACGCATGTGAAAATGTTCGTCTTGATATTATTAGACGTTTAACCTCTGCTCCAGTCCTGGCGATTTTTCAAGAAGGACTAAGCACAAAGCTTCATACAGATGCCAGTATTACTGGATTAGGAGCTGTACTTATACAAGTGAAGAACGGTAAACAGCAAGTAGTTGCTTATATGAGTCAACGAACTACGGAGCCAGAGAGTCATTATCACTCCTATGAACTGGAAACTCTGGCAATAGTTCGAGCAATTAAGCATTTTAGACAATACCTGTATGGAAGAACATTCAAACTTGTAACTGACTGTAATGCAATCAAATCTTCTGCTCACAAGCACGATCTTCTTCCCAGAATTCATAGATGGTGGTCGTGTCTACAAAATTATAGTTTCACGATTGAATATCGCCAGGGTACTAGGATGAAACATGCAGATTTTTTTAGTCGCAATCCTTTAGCTTGCATTAACTTTACACAGAATATAGAGACTTGGTTAAAAGTGGAACAAAGGCGAGATCAAGAACTAGAGGAGATCATCAAGAAGCTTGAAAATAACGAAATTATTAGTGATTATCGTCTACGTGAACTTGTCCTAGAAAAACGACATTGTGATAAAGAGCCTGGATCTATAGAATGGAAGAAAGTTATTCCAAAATCCTACTAATGGAGTATGATAAATGCATATCATACAGCTTTGAAGCATTTTGGATGGGAAAAAACTTTAGCCAAGATTCGAGAACTATATTGGTTTCCAAATATGACAACTACGGTAAGAAAGTTCAGCGATAATTGCGTTATATGCAAAACCAGCAAGGGATCATCCGGCGCTCAGCAAGCGCAGTTATATCCAATTGAGAAAAAGCCTGTGCCATTTGATACCATCCATATTGACATGACAGGTCATCTTACAAAACGAAATAACAAATATGAATACGTTATCGTTATTATAGATGCATATACTAAATATGTCACTCTTACGTATGCTACAGACAAGACTTCCAAATCTATGGTCATAGCTTTAAAGAAAATAGTTTCATTGTTTGGATCACCCAGACAAATAATTAGTGACCAAGATACAGCATTTAAAGCAGATTTCGAAGATTATTGTAAGGAATATGGTATTCATCAACACTATATTTCCCCCGGAGTTAGCCGTACTAACGGACAGGTAGAGCGAGTTATGGCCTTAGTAAAAAACGGACTTACTATAATTCGTAATTATGAAACAAAAGATTGGAGAAAAGGCCTTGAAGCATTACAACTAGCTATCAACTGTACAAAGAACAGTTACGTTGACAACACGTTTAGCGCAGAGGTCAAGTGATCACCTAAGGCGCAACGGGTCGCGGGTTCGATTCCCGTACGGGACAAATGTTTTGTATGGCCTACAGAAATTTGTTCCGGTCTGGGCGTATGTGCATGTGATATTCTATGTCTGTAACTGCACCCACGATACAGGAGAAAATCCTAGTGTGGGGCGACGTTTTTTTTTTTTTTTTTTTTTAAAAAAAAAAAGAACAAAACAACTAACGTAAGCCCCTTAAAAGCTCTCACAGGAAGACAGTGTGCTGTACCTGCTGAATTAATTTGTCTGATTGATGAAAATGAAGAAACCGTAGATAAAATACAATTGGATAACTACATACAGAAAAACATCGAAACTAGAGCACAAGCAGACAAAGAAAGATTTAAAAAAGGAGAAATAGTTCTTTTCAAGACTAATCCAAAAAGCCAGATTGGATTGGATCTCAAATACCCAGATGCATATGAAATTTGGAAAATACTTCCAAATGATCGCTATTTATTGAAACGCATTAATGGAAGAGGAAGACCAAAGAAGGTAGCTCACGAACAACTAAGCCAGAGAGGTTATCTAATTGCAGCTTGTCCGGTTGCTTTTTCAGATGACTCGGGTGCACGACCCCGGCTTCTCGAGCCTTCGATGCCGTTTACCTCTAATCTCCGCGGTGTCGATGTCCTTCTCCTTCCCTCCCTCTCCCATTACAGTTGTGGTAAGGCCCGGTACTAATTAGGTTCACCTACTTAATGCCGGGACTGTGCGGGTTGGTACCACCACTCTGCCTATTTCGGTCGTGAAGCAGTCTTGCATTTCGATTGAAGGGCAGAGACAGCCGCTCCTTCATGCCCCCTTCCCGTCCCTCTTGTGGTGAGGAGTCTCGGTGATAATCGAAACTAGCAGAGTTATAAGTCTCAGTGTGTTCGTTGGGCGTGAGGAGTTGACGCGCGGTACAGGGAGACCCGGTGGAAATGGTTACCGTCGGCCACCTGCCGGTCAGTAGGGGACCCGAACCCAGGACTATCCTGCCTGGGAGGCTGTCCTGCACAACCGGCGAAAATCCCGTCGTGCAGTCATCGTGCCGGAATAGGAGACCGGAGTGGATCCCGATGGGTGTATGCGGGGGGGCACCGGGGGCCCTTCCGTGCCGCGTGTCAGCTCTTCACACAACCCGCGCTCCCACTTTGTACTACACTCTGCCCTTTCTTTGTTTGTCACCGGGACTCTGCCTCACATTTATTCCCTTCCCCAAAATGCTCAATTAAAACATGAAGGTTAATAAAAAGAAGAAGCGAGCTCCTACGGCGGATACCCAATCCACTTTTAAAATGGATTTCTGCAACATCAGGGGTCTACATAGTAATCTTGATGCCGTCCACCACCACCTAGAGACGGCTCAGCCTGCCTTGCTCTTCTTAACGGAGACGCAAATATGCGCCCCTGATGATATTTCGTACCTGAAATACCCCGGTTACGAATTGGAACACACATTCCTACGTAAAGCCGGGGTGTGCGTTTTCGTCAGGGGCGATGTTTGTTGTCGCCGCCTTCGGGGCCTCGAGCATCGGGACCTGTCGTTACTATGGCTGCGCGTGGACCATGGGGGCCTTACCCGAATCTACGCGTGCCTTTACAGGTCCCATGCCAGTGAAATAGGGTCGGCTCAGCTTTTCGAGCACGTCCAAGAGGGAATTGACCGAGCGCTGGAGCAGTACCCATCTGCGGAGGTGGTGGTCCTTGGTGACTTCAATGCTCACCATAAAGAGTGGTTGAGGTCCCGGACCACTGACCTCCCTGGTAGGACTGTCTTCAACATGGCTTCGGCCTATGGCCTCTCTCAACTGGTCGTACAGCCCACCCGTATACCAGATATAGAGAGCCATGAAGCCTCCCTGTTGGATCTTCTGCTGACTACACGACCAAGCAGATACAGGGTTGTGGTCGATGCTCCTCTTGGATCATCGGATCACTGCCTTGTCCGTAGTACTGCTAGTCTTGCGCGGCCCCATCTCGCGTCTGCGGCTGGCAGTCGTGCAGTTTGGCGGTATGAGTCAGCAGACTGGGATGGACTCCGAGAATTCTTCGGATCCTACCCCTGGAAGCAGCTCTGCTTCGCCTCCGAAGATCCCGATACTTGCGCAGATTGCGTCACTGAAACGGTGCTGATGGGAATGGAAACATTCATTCCCAACGCCAAAATACCTGTTGGCGGTCGCAGTCGTCCCTGGTATAACAATACCTGCAGGAAGACTGCCCACCTCAAGCAATCTGTGTACATCGCCTGGGAAAACGCCAGGAAAAGTCGGGACCCTGGTGTGACGGAGAAGAAGCGTCAGTACAACGCTGCTTCCAGATCCAACAGGAAGGCTATTGCTGAAGCCAAGGCGGAACACGTGGCCAGGGTTGGCGAGCGACTAGGAAGCTATCCCAGTGGGAGTCGTGCTTTTTGGTCGCTGGCCAAAGCTGCGCAACGTAATTTCTGCCAGTCCAATCTCCCACCACTGCGTAGAGCTGATAGCAGCCTGGCCCACAGCGCAAAAGAGAAGGCCAATCTCCTGGTTGTACTCTTTGCCTCTAACTCGACAATGGACGATGGGGAAACCACACCACCCACCATCTCTCGGTGTGAAAGTTCCCTGCCTGAAATCCGTATTACACAACGTGCGGTCAGGCGGGAGCTTAAGCTCCTGAACGTCCATAAGTCGAGTGGGCCGGATGGCATCCCAGCAGTGGTGCTGAAGACGTGCGCCCCTGAGCTGACCCCCGTACTAACGCGCCTTTACCGCCTTTCCTATCAGAACAATAGGGTTCCATCTTCGTGGAAGATTGCTCACGTCCACCCAATTCCCAAAAAGGGTGACCGATCCGACCCGTCAAATTACAGGCCAATAGCGATAACGTCCTTGCTCTCCAAGATTATGGAGCGGGTCATCAACTCCCGCCTCCTACGGTACCTAGAAGAACACCAGCTGATTAGCGACCGACAATACGGCTTCCGTCACGGCCGTTCAGCTGGTGACCTTTTAGTTTATCTGACCCACCGTTGGGCGGAAACCTTGGAGGGCAAAGGTGAAGCTCTCGCCGTTGGACTCGATATCGCTAAGACGTTTGATAGTGTCTGGCATAGAGCTCTTCTCACGAAGTTACCATCATATGGAATCCCCGAGGGACTCTGCAAATAGATAGCCAGCTTCCTGGATGGTAGGAGCATTAAGGTCGTCGTCGACGGCTGCTGCTCCGAAACCATGCCCATAAACGCTGGTGTTCCACAAGGTTCGGTGCTCTCCCCAACCCTGTTCATTCTGCATATCAATGACATGTTGTCAATTGAGAACATACATTGCTATGCAGATGACAGTACGGGTGATGCGCGGTATACCGACCACCAGAATGTCCCTCGGAGTTCGTTGCTAGAAAGGCGGTTACAACTTGTGTCTGAAGTCGAAGACTCTCTAGGGCGAGTCTCCGAATGGGGTGCAAAGAACTTGGTTAAGTTCAATCCCACGAAGACACAAGTGTGCGCATTCACTGCGAAGAAGGACCCATTTATCGTAGTGCCTCAGTTCCAAGGAGTTACTCTTCGTATGTCCGATGGTATTGGGATCCTCGGTGTAGAAATTTCTACTAAAGTGCAGTTTGGGAGTCATTTGGAGGACAAAGCCAAATTGGCGAGCAAAAAGCTGGGCGTCCTGAACAGAGCCAAGCGGTACTTCACTCCAAGCCAGCAGCTAATGCTCTATAAAGCACAAATTCGGCCGCATATGGAGTACTGTTCGCACCTCTGGGCGGGAGCTCCCAAATATCAGCTCGACCCTCTTGACTCCCTGCAAAGGCGTGCATTCCGCATCGTCGGTGATCCCAATATCACGGCCTCAATGGAGACGCTGGAGCAAAGGAGAGACTTTGGTTCTCTCTGCGTGCTCTATCGGCTCTTTAACGGAGAGTGCTCTGAGGAACTGTTTGCAATGGTGCCCTCTTCACCTTTTTACCATCGCACCACCCGCCATCGCAGTAGAGTTCATCCATATTACCTGGAACCAATCTCGTCTAGTACAGCTCGGTTTCAGCGTTCATTCCTTCCACGTACGTGTAGGCTCTGGAACGAACTCCCAGCTGCGGTGTTTCCTCAGCGCTACGATATGTCCTTCTTCAAACGAGGCTTAAGAAGAGCATTTCTCTCCAGGTAGGCAGTGACAGAACTGTGCCCCTGGCATTGCAGATGTCCATGAGCGGTGGTTACCACTTAACATCAGGTGGGCCACTGGCTCGTCTGCCACCGTTAGCAATAAAAAAAATAAAAAAAAACTTCGCATCGCACCCAAACCTGGTGATTGTTCAGTTCAGGATCCCGTGTCGGCGTCAGAAGAAACAGCTGAAGAGCAATCTTGTTTATTAAACACACCTCACGACTGCAGTGAAGTGGTCACATAAAAGTTCTGGTGGTTACGTAGGTACAGTAAGCTCCTTGTCAAGCTATACTGTTTGACCTTTAGACCGTTCTTATGTCGCTCGTTATATTGGCGGTTTTCTTAGTGTAGATGTAAGGCTTGAATTGGAGCTTACTGTACATTTATAATATTATATAAACATCTTTGGTTAAGGCAGAGGACAGGGGCCTCCCTATGAACATGTTTGGCGAAGGTAGAGGACAGGGGCCTCCCTTATAACATGTTTGGCGAAGGTTGAGGACAGGGGCCTCCCTTCTTGAACCTTAATTGATAAAGGTAGAGGACAGGGGCCTCCCTTCTTTTGTAAGTTTGATATGTTCATTATATTCTTCGTAAAAAAAATGATAATAATCATGGTTAATGTATGTAATTATTAAAATATTTTGGACGTCGAGGACGACTTTTTTGCAGAATGGCCGTGTCGGCGCAATAAACAAAACTGTAAAAACAAGTTGTTTCCATTTGCGCGGCAGCTTGCACGTGCACTCTGTGAGTCAGGTAGCGAGCGGACGGGTCAAGGCTGCGTTGTTTACTACACCGTATAAAAGGCGCCGCGTTGGCGAGCGGCAGGCATTCCCCTCCGACACGCTCCAGGCGATCGGCGCCCTCAACAGCAGTCTCACGGCCGGCCGCCGTTAGCGGTGCGTCTAGGCAGGTCCCGGCGGTGGACCCCCACCGCTCGAGACTGCCTGACGAGTTGCGGCAGCTGTTGCGGGCGAAGAACGCCGCCATCCGAGCGTACGACACCTACCCCACTGAGGAAAACCGAACTCGTATGCGCGACTTGCAACGTGCTGTAAAGCGTGACATACAAGAGTTCCGTAACAATCAGTGGGGCGCTCTGCTCGAAGGCATCTCGCCATCGCACGTGGCCTATTGGCCCTTGGCGAGAGCTTTCAAGTCTGACATGGTGGCCTCAATGCCCCCTCTCCAAAAACCCGATTCCTCCAAGGCTTTCGATGACATCGAGAAAGCCGAGTGCCTGGCCGACAGCCTCGAGGCCCAATGTTCGCCCAGCACTCTCCCAGTGCCCCCCGACCACGTCCAAATGGTGGAGGACGAAGTCACTAGACTCTCGGCCCTCCCACCGACGTCCACCCTTCCAACTGTCACTGTTGATGAGGTGCGAACGCTCATCAAGGACCTCCGCCCCCGTAGCGCTCCCGGCTCTGATGGCCTTTCTAATAGGATTCTTAAAATCCTCCCTGCCCAACTAATCTGCCTTCTGGTAGCTATCTTCAATAGCGCCATGGCTCACTGCATTTTTCCCGCTGAGTGGAAAGAGGCGGACGTTGTCGGCATCCATAAGCCCGGCAAGGACGCCACCCTGCCCTCCAGCTACAGGCCTATCAGCCTCCTCAAATCCATCGGCAAACTCTACAAGCGGGTCCTTCTGGCCCGACTCAAAGACTATATCGCATCCCACAACATCCTTCCTGACGAGCAGTTTGGCTTTCGAGCCAAGCACTCTTGCACCCACCAAGTGCACCGCATCACGGAGCACATCCTTTCAAATTTCACCCGCAAGGGTAAGAAACGGGACACAGTGGCCCTCTTCTTCGATGTAGCGAAGGCATTCGACAAGGTCTGGCACACTGGCTTAATTTATAAGCTTTATAAACTAGGCGTGCCCGACCGTCTCGTGCTCATCTTGCGAGACTTTCTGTCGAATCGCTCTTTTCGCTGCCGCGTGGAGGGGACCCGTTCCCGCCCCCACCCCATCCGAGCCGGAGCCTCAAGGCTCCGTGCTCGCCCCATTGCTCTTTTCACTATACGTGAACGACCTCACAAAAACCCCAGGTGTCCAGCTCGCGCTCTTCGCGGACGACACAGCCCTATTTGCATCAGGCCGTAACATCCATCGCCTGTGCAAACTCCTCCAAACAGCCGCCAACTCTCTTGGCGACTGGTTCCGCACTTGGCGCGTCGAGGTGAACCCCGACAAAAGTGCAGCCATACACTTCGAGCGGGGTCCACCCCGGCGCATTAACGCCAATCCCCCTCTGCTTAAGCTGTTTGATCAGCCTATCCCTTGGTCCAAGCAAGTCAAATATCTGGGCGTCACGCTCGATTCCCGAATGACGTTCGCACCCCACATCAGAGCAGTGCGCAACCGAGCGCTCTTCATACTCGGCCGCCTGTATCACCTCATACGCAGTAACAGTAAAATGTCACTTCGCCACAAGCTGACACTTTACAAAACCTGCATTCGACCTATTGTAATGCTTTTTCTAGCTAAATTGTAGAAATATAGGGAAATCTTAAAGTTAAAGAAAAAAAACAAACCTGTTCCTTTAGTCCGGTACAAAATGAAAAGCTTTATTCTTGTAAGTACATAATTATAATTTACTTATGCATAGGTTAACACAATTCCTCAATGCAAAGCACTTAACTTAATGTTTAATCAATACAAGCCAAGAGCAGGATGGTTCAGGTTTGTTTGATCAATCTCGGCAGGTAAAAATCAGGTACAAATTGGGTACAAAACTACAAAATGAGGGGCAATAAAGTACACCAACAAATAGTTATAGGTTTCCTTTTTTTTTAAAGAAATTAGTAGCCTTCCCCGGAGCGGTTGTTAGTGGATCGTACCTTCTATGCTAAGTCTTGCAATCACGGGTCAGAGATATGATATTCCAGTTTCTTAACTTATTCTTTCTGTATATATATTTATTTGTGTAATTCCACAGAATTCCTCCTTGATACTAGGTTATTTTGTTATGGTTTCTAGCTGTAAGGTCAAGCAGCGGAGCCCTACGGCCTCCGGTAACTGCCCTGGAGATTCATAGCACAGTGTTAGGTTAAAAAATATAATTAAATATGCCTATGATCTTAGGGTCAGTGGGTCTAACACTGAGTTCTGAAGGAATCCCAGTCAATACATTTGAATTTCATGTAATAAACATTGCAAGTTAATTCCAAACATAATTTTCAATGAATTGTCAAAGTTTCTTATTGGTTAGTTAATAAAAAGGACATATGGAGGGGAGAGCACCTATTTTGTGTATAATTACTGCTATTAATAAAAAGAAAACAGCTTAATTTGTGAGTTATTTGCCAAAGTATGATGTGAAACTCAATATAGTGAAAATCCAGAATTTAACATGAAATTCACAAGTGTTACTCAATATATGCATTAATCCCACTAAAATGCCGCTTACTATCAGGTTTTTTTAATGAAATAGGGGATGAAAAAGGCGAATTTTGGAAATGTAATATGTTTGATTTAATAATCAATATACCCACTAATAAAAATAAAATTAACAAAATCTGTTTTAAATCATGAAATATAATAAGTTAATTAGATACCTTAGTGTGGGCGGAGTATTATCTATTGATAAAATTTATTTCTTTCTATTAATTTAATGAATCGCGCGCCGGCGATTAAAAATATGATTGAGCTTTTACTCTTCAAGCTGAAAACAAAAATAACTGACTTGGGAAATAGCTTTTCAAATTAAATTCACACGGAAAACGGGAGAAATACCTATTAATTTTATTCGCAGTAATTAAGATATTAGCAGGCCATCCACTTACGTTCTTTCCATACGTCTTGTCCTTTCGTGCAATCTGTGCAGAAACGCGGCGGGATAATTTAAACCCGTCGAGGCCACTAATTAACTGTGATTCCTACATTCTTTCCTGTGACTTTATCATGACACGCCAGTCCAAGAGGAAAGTCAATCCTGTGATCACCATACACACGAATTGATGCAATCCTGCTGTTTTGTATCTTGTTAATAAAATTAAAGGATTGTATGTCAGTGGATGGTTATTATCGTGTTGTTTTATAAAGATTGTTGTCATGTTAAGGGAATGCGTGTCATTTTGTGTTTTCTTTAAGGAATAATATTTTATTATACAAACATGTAGGTATAATCGTGAGAAAAAAAATGCTATTGCTATGAGTTTTATTACTAATGAATATCTATTTAAACCTAAAATAAGACACAGGGTTTGGGTAAAACAAAAGGAGACCTTAAACTTTTAAATTGTCATGCAATGAGCCCCATGATTTTAAAAATTATCTACGGATGGATGTTTCAACATTTGAGAAACTGCTCATGAGGCAGGATGAGATTGTATGCAGCAATCAATTCTTTAATTACCTAACATGTTTGTCACTGGCGTAACTTTACCATCTGAGGCCCGTGGCAAATTCTTTGGATGCTCCCCCCCCCCCCCCCCATTCCCCGTAAAATTGATTGACATCTTTTTATTTTGAATGTGTTAAAATCTTAATGATAAGTTTGAATTTGTATATGGTCTTTATTTGTTGTCTCAAATTGATTTGAGGTACTTAGAAAAAATATAACTTTTAAGTATTTATTTATTTAATTATAAGTAGGTATGTACATGCAAAATTTTATCAAATTTTCTTAGGTTATTTTTGAGCTTTTACGGCCGCTTTTTTTGGTCCGCGGCCGGGGCCCCCTCGGGTCGGGGGCCCGTTGCTGCGCCACCACTGCTACCATATAGTTACACTCCATAGTTTAGTTCTTCCATTCTTTTCCCTAATGAAGGCGATCTTTCCGCGACAGCAAAATATTTGAAATGATAACAAGTCGAAACTCAAACCTGCCGGAAAGTAAACGTGTACACACGTGTTTAGTTATCGCGTCGCTCTTTAACGACGAGAGGAATGAGAGGATTTTAATACCGTCATTCTTTCTCGCTCTCGCAAATAGACTATCGTTCAATCCGTGCAGATTATAGATTCCGACAGGAATGAACGTTAGTGGATGGCCCGCTAATGTAGAAATTTAGATTTCGCAAGAAATCAATATTAAATTACTTCGGTCGATGTCTCACAGACTAATCATAACATAGACGATAGACGCGTTGTAAACCAACAACCAACGCTCCACTTGCGCACAGATTTGCGTTTATGTGGAAGCGACGGAGCCGAGGTCCGTTTGCTGAATGTTAAGCGCCGTATTGGCGACGGAACCTCTCCTAAAACCAAATTCAATTCATAACACTCGTAAGACTCTTAACTTGCTTCAAAATGTGTCAAGTCAACATACGGATCTTTCGAAATTATACAATATGCAATAAGTATTTCCAGCTAAAGTTATAAGTTTGGTTGAAAAACAAAACGTAATAAAAAATTAACCATAAACAAATTGTGAATGCTTTCCAAATTCTATTCGACGAAACCATAATTATATGATCTGTAGCTTTAAGTGTATTTTATTATAATATGTCTATAGAAATGATCAAAACAAACGGTCTAAATGTCAAATTCCGAATTTTGAGAAAATCAACCCACCTAAATGGAAGCACGGGATTTTGGGCGAAAAAAAACTATCTTTGTAAATAAGGCCAGGATAAACGCGAGATTTATTTTGTTTATGCAAAAATTTAATAATGACCAAAGATAATTGCAAATGTCACTGACGTGACGTGAAACGACGTTGACGTTGACACTTGACATTGATATTGTGAAATTAATTGACAAAGTTGTTGTAATTATGATTTTAGTTGTGCAATTTGTGTTAAAACTACAGTGAAACCAAAGTGTTTTTGCAAAGGAGATGTCCACAAGTGGGTTTTTATTAATTATGTTAACTAAAAGCAATAATTTATATACCATTGGAAAGAGGCTCGAAACAGCATTTCAGTCATATTAAAAATATGCTTTTAAGTTCCTCCGATTTGTATAAAACTGTGGTGAAAGTTTTGAAATCACATGCTTGAAATCTATCCAATTTACCCATATTAACTTCATATAATCTCCGAAATACAATGTATTACTAACATGTTAATGTATTTTCATATGAAAATCCATTTTATTCATGTTTTTTTTAAGGAAAATCTACAAATCTTTTAATCAACTGGCAGTGATTGGCTAAAGTCTCTAGCTCAATGCTCAAAATTAAAAAAAAAAGATTTGACAGTTTAGTTTGATACCAGTTTTGGCACTGACTTGACACTGTGGCACTTCATGATTTATTAATTAATTATTATGTTGTTCATTAATTAGATTTAATGAAAAATAGGCCCTAATAGGCAGATTGTCTAAGAAAAAAATCCATCAAGGCGATCGGCCTTTATTTTGATAGTCAACTTCAACACAAACCATAACCACAGACTAGCATAAGTGTGCATAAGTGTCATTGTATTTACAAATACAGATTACAAATATATGTTTTTTGCAGATAATATAACACAGCTTTCGATCATTAAACAAAACTGTTGCCATAACTAAAATATACAAAAATTCAAATATTTCCAAAACGGAGGGGTATAAAGTTATGATTTTCACGGTTTTAGGACACTAAATATTAAACCTTTATAACAGGCATAGTTTCGTTTCATTTAGTTAGCAAAACCCAGCCTCCATACAAAAAGAGGACATCTCCTTTGTATTTTATGAAATTTTCAGAAAAAACGGTGTTACACTATTTTAACCTACGCCTGCGTAGTGTTTGCCCACATTCCCAAATCTTGCCTTTACAGGCTCCAAGTGGTCCAAAACCGATTCTTGCGCCGCGCCACCGGCGCTCCTTACTACATGCGCAATGTCGACCTCCACCACGACGTCGACCTCCCATCGGTTGAGGCCCACATCCGAGATATTTCCGAACGCTACTTCGCTAGCGCCACTATCCACCCAAGCTCCCTTATTAGACAGGCGGCCGATTACACCCCCATCCGTAGTGTAACGGCCAACAATCGTCGACCGAGGAACATCCTCCTCGATCCCCCCGACCCGATCACGCGAGCGAATGATCTTCTTCCCCCGATTTCCAATTCTCGATCCAACACTGCACACACACGCACTAGTCCCACACACCGCACTCGTAGTACAAGAGTGCGAAGGCCCGGTCTACACAGCTTGCGATATACCAGGTACAGATATGTGCCTGGTCGCTTTTCTCCACCCTCCACTACACGGCGAACTCGAGCGTCCGAGCCTCAGAGGCGCGCTCAAGTTGCAGCCGATCCCCGCACCGGCTATAACCTGCCTGGTGACTACTCAGAGAGCGGGACACCCCAGTGGTGATGCCTCTCTGAGATAGAAATCCATCAGGTTCGGTAAGCCAAACGAGGCTTGAGGACCCACCAAAGTTCTCGCCTTCTTATAAATAATTAAGGTGAAGCTGTAACAGCCATCTGCGGCTAACAGCATAGGTCCCTCAAAAAAAAAAAAAAAAAGCGGCAGGCATTCTGTATTTGGCCGCCAGCCCGTCCACTCGCTTGATAGTGATACTGATCGCGCCTGATTCTTTTATTTTCAATTAATTACTAGCATTTTATTCCCTTTCTTTTAGTAACATTGTTCATTAGATTAATAAATTGATTTTGAATATTTTTCTCATATCCTAACTATTTTTAATAAGAATTATATTTAAATTGTAATTGAATAAAAGCCACATTAAGTAAATTGGTTAATTTTATTAAATCAGCTTTCTTCAAGTTACCTATCGTCTAAAATGGAAAACATTCACAACAAGAATGATGGTGACACGTCACCTATTATTGGTGCTCCCAGAGCTCACCCCGACATATATCTACCGTTTTATTACAAAGAGAGAGTTCATTTACATATAGTTCAAGTAAGTCCGATTTATTAAGCAAGCCGTTGATATTTTGGTGAAGTATATAAATATGATTATACATGAAATAACCCCTTATCAGTTTGTGTACATTTGTTAATTGTTAGGTTTTTCTTATCTGTGCCATAATCTATTACATCCATGGATTTATGGCAATTATTACAACAGATTCATCAAATTTATTTTTATAGTCAATGCGTAGTATTTCTTTTAGTATTAGTCGACACAATGACAAAGAGAAAAAGTGTATTTTTAATGTCATTTCATTACAATGTAGGTTGACAGATACATATGTACTGTTTATATATTTAGAGCATATAAATTGTAATTCATAATTCAGTTTATGCTTGTTTATGTATCTATTGTAAGGAATTCCTAAAATAATAATGTTAGTGTTAGTTACAGATGAAAGCCACAGGTCTAAGATTGATCGATATTCATAACAATTGCAATCGTTGATGCCCGCCATTAAAATCACATAATCATTTTTTGTTAACTCTTGTATTTCTATCGTGAATGATTCTAGGACATTCTTTAATTTAGCACCAGATTTCCACATACTATAGACCAGATAGTTGGAACCAACTAATTTTTGTAGTATCTCTCTAATGTATTTTCCTTGTTGATCACCAATAATCATTATTTTTTCTGCCTGTATTGTTGTTGTTAGGTTGTGTCCTGCAATATTTCTGTGTAATAGGCATAGAATCTTCTTTATTTTGGCAATTTATATTTGTATTTTCCTGTGTAAGAAATGTGAAACTCTCGACTTGATGCGATTGCGAGTTATTTATGTTATCTACATTGCCAGTCCCAGCTTGGGTCCCAAGCAGTTGGATATCATGAAAATAATAAAATTCTGTGAAAGGGCTTGGCCCTTTCACAGACTGCTAAAAGAATAGATACAGTGAGTTCTGTTTGCGTAAAACGGACCACATAAATATTTGAGACAAGTGGGCCCGGTAGGTGGCGCTGTAATCGGGCGGTTGTCCCGCCCGATTACAGCGCCACCTACCGGGTATAACTGTACGTTTAAACCTTCCTCGGACATATTCAAATATACACTGAAAATGTCGTAAGAATCCGTCGAGCCGTTTTTGAGTTTTTGCGAGACTAACACACAGCGTTTCATTTTTATATATAAGAAGAAGAAGAAGAAGAAGACTGAAGAGTGATTCAGTGCGCGCCGGCCGATCACTACATAACCGGTTTGATAATCGGGAGCTCAGACGTGCTGCGCGATAGTAAACAACAACGCGACATCCACTGTATTGACGAAAAGGAATTATATAAACAGATCCAAAGTATCCACTGGAACGAGGCACTAAAATTAGATGAACCGGACGAAATTTTAGATTTTATTATAAATAAATTTTCTACGTCTTACGAAAGATGTACTACAATATTAAAATGTAAAAGTGTGTCAAAGAGATTAGAATGTAAATGGAAAAATAATAGGTTAATGAACATGTGTAAAAAAAGAGAAGAATTATTTAAAATTTGGAAAAAAGACGAAAATAACATGATAAAGAAAAAATTATATAATATATACAGAAATAAAATAATATCGTACACAAGATTTTTACGGAATAAGAGTATAAAAAAAGAAATAAGTGAAAATTTTAAAAACCCGCGAAAACTTTGGAATATCATTAATACAATAACGGGTAAAATCGTGAATTCTATTGACAAGATAGTGATAAATTCTTTTAAAAACGATGACGTAACTAACATTTGTAATAAATTTGCCTACGGATTTCGAGACAATGTGAATAAAATATGCACTTCATGCGATAAACCGCTATTACAGAAAGAATTATATATAAAAAATACAGATATATGTATAAAATTAAATAAATGCAGTGAAGAAATAACGGAAACAATAATTAAAAAAATTAACGAGAAGAAAAGCCCCGGATTTGATGGAATCCGAGCAAATGATATAAAAAAGTATAATTTTTTAGTACCTGTCATAACCCATTTAATAAATAGATCAATTGCTACCCGAAAATATCCTAATAAACTAAAAATAGGAGTGATTAGACCTATACATAAAAAAGGAACACGCAAAGAAATTAACAATTATAGGCCAATTACAATTCTATCAATAATAGATAAAATTATTGAAAGATATTTCGGAGACCAATTAGCTTATTTTCTAGATAAAAACAATATAATAAACTCGAATCAATTTGGCTTCCAAAAAAAATAAAAACACTACTCAACTACTATCTAAATTTACAAACGACATAATCAGCCTTCTCAATGAAAAGAAACACATAATAGCGATATTTATAGACTTCAGTAAAGCTTTTGAAACACTCAGTCACAAAACATTATTTTTAAAATTACAGGAAAATGGCATACAGGGTCCCCTCTTAGAGTGGTTTAAAGATTATCACAGCAATAGGTATACAACGGTAAAAATTGCTAACCAATGCAGTGAGCTCATACCCAGCGATGTGGGTACGTGTCAAGGATCAATTTTGGCGCCTACAGAATACCTACTCTACTCTAATGATATGCCGAATATCATTAAAAATGGACAAGTATACCAATTTGCAGATGACACCTGTCTTATTACGGCTCATAAACGTATTGAAGTGGCGGAAGAGCAAATGCAGTCTTGTTTTGACAACCTGTGCTCGTGGGCACACGATCTCGGTTTAGTTATCAACTACGAAAAAACAAAAATGATGCACATACATTCATCACAAAACATCTCTGTACACGAACCGAAAATCGTTGCACATGGGCACAGTTGTCAACACAAGCAATATAGAAACTGTAAATGTAATAGCCTAGACAGAGTAAGCACGCACACATACCTAGGACTCATAATCGATAACAGATTCAATTGGAAAGCACATATATTAAAAGTGTGTGATAAACTGAGAGCAGTCATTTGCAAAATGTCAATTTTAAAATTTAAATTACCTTATAGCATTAGGCGAACATTGTATACTGCACTTGCTGATTCCATAATTAATTATGGAGTAAGCTGTTACGGCTTAACGTATAAAACATATTTAGAAAATATATACAATTTACAATTAAAGCTCCTTAAAACGATAGTACCGAAAAAAATTAAATTACAACATAAAGTTAACAATTACAAAAGCTTATTCTCACATTGCAAGGTAATTGACGTATTTAATAAAGTGAAATTTAATATTATAAAAGAAAACACAAATCTAATAAATAACCTAAAATATAACAAGAGAACAGACAGATTAAGAGAATTATCTTATTTAAGGAAATTTGTAATACCAAAAGCAAATAACACGTACGGAGAAAGGATGTTAGAATATATTTTTCCAGATATATTAAATCAATTACCTAGAGATATATTAGAATATTATATAATTAGAAAAAATACTTCCAAAAAAATAAAAGAGCATTTTTACATAAGCGAAGATTTTGTAAGGAAATCTTAAGTAGGTTCACTGTCTCCAGACAGTACTAAAGGGTTATATTTGTTACACCGTAATGTATATCCAGCTTTATATAGTATAGATAATATAATAGCAAACGGTCTATACCTATTATAGCACATAGGAAAAACTATACACATATAAGCGTTCTTTTGTAGTACAACTCGCTGTTACACATAAGCAAACTAGCTTAAGTAACTGCTAAATAGATAAAAAATTATAATACACATTGTGATGTTGGATAATAAATGAAAAAAAAAAAAAGTGGCCCCGGCAGACCTTGTTCTGCCCGATAACAGTTGACCAGATTGGCAGGAAGATGTTCGCTGCAGTCGGTTCAATGAGAAGGTTACAACACTTCTTGTTATTTGTCACGAAGGTTCAACTCGTTCAGGTTCGCCCTCTTATCCCCAATTCTAGATTTAGCGATTCCCGCTATTGTGACTTGAATTATGAATTTTGAGGGGTGTATGAACATGTCCCGATTTCATCATGATTGGGACGCAAAATGTTCCGGTTTTTGACCAGATCATAAAAGTTTGACATGACTGAATTATCTTAGCATATTTATCCTTAAAATATTTTAAATGAATACACGTAATAGTAATAATAATAACAATGTCCTTCAAACTGATATTCAGTCCCAGTAACTGATATTCAGTCCCAGCGCAGGAAATATTAAAGTGCACAAGTGACTGCGCAAACGTAAGTGCACTCTCTGTTCCTACAATCGCATAATCCGATGGGACGGTTAGCCAAAACGACCAAGGGAGTTTGGGAGCCGACAAGAATTGTCTAAGAAAAAATCTATAACGATTGCATTGAAATTACATCAATACAAGACTGTGTCGACTGTCGGATAAATAATAGTAATGGATGCACTTTGTCTATTAAAAATGAAAGAAATCGCGATAGATTTTTGTTACACGATCAAGGGGCGGGGCGAAATCAGGCGCCGGACCCACTGTTTTACCTGCCTTCCGAAGCACGGAGGAGCTCAAGATGTTTCGTATTTTGGTCACCCATCATAGGACTGACCATAGCCAATCTTGCTTAATCTAAGCAATCGTTCGCTGTGCACATGTATGAATACAAAGATGAATGGTACCTACATGTAACACTAGGCTCTATGTATGGACTCAATTCTTTTCGCCTTTCCACACAGAAGAAAAAATAAAAAGAAACACGCAGTTTTCATTAATTGGTGAATCAAAGTAGAATTATTAACTTTCTGAAGTTAAAATTATTTTTCTCAAACATGCTCGGAAATGTTGGTATTATTGTAGTAAAAAGAAGACACAAAGTTTGTAATTCTTGGCCCATGCATTACTTTACCGGCCTAGGCCAGGAAAGTAAGTATGAAAATTCAGTTTTGGCCGCTGCTCCAAAGTTTTTTAATTTATCTTTTTTTTAATCGTTTATTGGCAATGGGTTAATTTATCTTTAACTTGAATTATGTAACTTGTCATACAGCCAATTGCTACCACATTATAAAAAATGCACTCTTCGAGCATACGTGCATACGTGTCTCATATCTCCTCATAAAAATAATAATATTTTAATTTTTTTAAGCCATCAAAAGTGCCAAACTGTTCTAAAACTGAATTTTCATAAATTCGATTGATATGACAAGTTATTAAAGTTGACACATTCTTTTCGGTTAAATAAATATTGTTAGGAATAAAGAACAGACCTTAGCAGCTAGACTATAAAAGGCGACGCCTGAGCTGCGTTCAGAACCTACGCTCGAGTGCACTCCGAGTGCACTCTGACAGCAACCAACCCGTTCAGAGCCTCGGGGTAAAAAACGCTCTGACAGGCGGTTAGTACACTCTGTGCCCGTTCAGAAGCTTCGAGTGATGCAACCAAACAACCAACTCGAGCGTAGGGTGAAAAACACTCTGACAGATTTTATGTCAATGTCAATGTCAAAAATACGCTAATTATTCATTACTTTATTAAATAACACTACTTCGAACTCTTTTAAGCCTAATACTTGGGAAATATAGTGATTTCTATGTGTTGTAATTATTTTTAAGCAGAAAATAGATATTGACTGTTAAGTTCATAGTAAGGATTAGTAATATTTTGCCCTTTGCTTGATCTTGATCGGCAAGATACAAACTAAAAAAAAGATAGCAACCGACCCGTTCTGAACATCGGAGCGAGTGTAAAAAACACTCTCGGTTGCATTACTCTGACCCTCGGAACGCAACTCTGTTGCTTTTGGGCGCATTCATTTTTACATTTAGAGACAGTCTGTGTTCGCGCTCCGAGCAGTACACACGTACCGCCCTCCCGCCGTCCGTCGTTATTGTTCGTTCGCCGTCGCGTCTCGCTAGTACCGCGTCTCGCTAGTTCCGCGCTCTAGTAGTGTCTCTGTAGCGCTGCTCGCTGCTTGCGCTCACATAGCGCGGCCGCCGCTATTTGGGATACTCTAGTTGTTCTGTGCGATTTTCATTGCGCAAACAGTTTTTTCAAGAACAACTAGTTGTTTTTTGGAAAGTCCGTACATCTACGGCCGTCTGGTGGATACGTAACCGTGCCAACGAAGCCAGGTGGGGCATAGACCCGACTGCCCGCTTGCTCCCTTCTGGAACAAGCAAAAACTCGGTAGGGTTCGGACCTTGTTGGCCTTGGGGTGTCTCCTAGTCACAAGCCGAACTAGCCCCCCGACGTTTTATCGTCTCTTCCCCGCATCCTCCGGCCACTTGTTGGTCGCAAAGGTACACACCCTACACTGAATTAAGTTTCAGTTGGAGGACCTCAATAAAAAACACGCACTCTCTAGGCGTACTCACCACACTTAGGTACACACGCCTCCCTGCCACCCACCGGTGGGGAGGGAGTGCACTCACCCTCTCGGCAGGGCCCTCCCTGTCGAGATGGACCCTCAATCCACCGGGGAGTTCATGCAATTTTTGCATGAACACATCCCCAATTTCAGCGAGATCATCCGAAGCTTTTACGCTTCGCGTGCCTCAGGCTCGCCTTCCCCGGCTCCGCGCCTCCGTGCACCCTCTCCCTCAGGCAGTAACACGGCTCCTGCCGTAGTTACAGAGCCCCCCGAATCTCCCGAGTCTGCCCAGTCCGAGGAGATGGACATCACAGAGCCATCCTCCGACTCCAACCCATCTTCCGACGCCACCTCCGTCTCCGCTTCGGATTCGGAGAGCGAACCTGAACCTCCCATGGCCAAACCCAACAAGCGCCCCCACGGGCGCGACTCCCCAATTCCGCCTCCAAAGGCGGCCAAGGCCGCCCCCTTCAGCGCCCCACGATTGGGCTCCCCGACCGCGGCCGCGGCTTCAGCGCCTAGGCCGCCTACCGTTAGGCCCCCGCCACCCGTCTTTGTCCAGGACAAATCGTCCTGGAACTCACTCTCGGCCGCTATCACGGCCAAGAAAATCCCCTTCACGCACGCCAAATCGTGCAAGGAAGGCATCAAAGTCACGGTGCCGTCAATCGACGCCCACCGCGACTTAACCCGATACCTGCGAGATCGCAACATCTCCTTCCACTCATTTTCGCTCCCTGAAGAGCGCTTCCTAAGGGTGGTCATTCGTGGCGTCCCGAAGGAAGTCGACATTGAGGCCGTTGAGGACGACCTCAAAGCCCAGAACTTCCCCGTCCAGGCCGTGCACCGCATGTACGGCCGTAGCCGAGCCCCACTCGACCTACTCCTGGTAGTCCTGTCCCACACTCCAGAGGGCAAGGCTATATTCGATCTCCGCACTGTGTGCCATATCTCCGGCCTTCGGGTCGAGACTCCCCACAAGGAATCCGTCCCCGAGCAATGCCACAAGTGTCAGCTTTATGGCCACGCTGCCCGCTTCTGCCATGCCCGCCCCAGGTGCATCAAGTGCCTAGGCAACCATGGCACGGCCGATTGCTCTAGGCCGAAAATCCCCACACCCGACCTACCCCCCGCCTGCGTGCTGTGTGGCCAAACCGGTCACACTGCCAACTACCGTGGGTGTCCCAAGGCCCCCAAGCCTCGCCCGGTCCCAATCCACCGCCAGCCGCAGCCAACAGCGTCGGTTTCACTGCGGCCAGCCGCCCCTCTGCCTCCGTCCAATGCGTGGCTCAAAGGCTCTCCCCGCGCTCTTACTCCGCGCCCCTTACAAAACCCTAGGGTTGTCCCGGCCCCCGTCTCAGCTCCCACCGTCAAACCCGTGGCGGCGCGACCCGCGCTCAAAGCGCCCCCCGCATTCCCGGCCCCTGGCCCTGCCCCCCCTCAGTCCAGGCCTAACATACAGGCCGACGCAGCCCCAGTAATGGGACTCATCGCTGTCATAGACACTGATGAAATTTCCGTACTAGCGGCCAAGATCCGCTCTGCAAAGGGCGATCTCCAACTCGTCGTCAACGCTATTAGCGAGCATAACGACTCCATCAAAGCCCTAAAATTTTTTCTTGCGAATAGCTGTTATTAATGGCTACGCAAAGGATGAAACCCCGGTCCCTGACCCTTGCATTTTACAATGTTAATAGCATCGAAGGTCAGAAAGACGATATCACCGCCTTCTTGACCGAACACTCCTTTGACGTTTTCCTAGTTCAGGAAACGTTCCTAAAGCCCTCCATTCGCGGTCCCCGCATCGCGAACTACAACCTCGTACGTAATGATAGAGTTGGCCGCGGAGGCGGCACTCTTATCTATTACAAGCGGTCACTTCACTGTGTCCCGCTCGACTCCCCGCCTCTCACCGATCTCGAGGTCTCGGTCTGTCGACTAGGCATGACCGGGCACCAACCCCTTACTATTGTGGCCGCCTACCTCTCCCCCAACCGCACCCTTCGCAGGGCCGAACTTGAGGCGCTGTTTGCTATGGGAGGCGCCGTCATCATTGCCGGCGACTTCAATAGCAGACACACCCAGTGGAGCTGCACATCCAATAATGCCAACGGCATTCGGATGCGCAGATACACTGAATCCCTCGGGGTCGACCTAGTCACCCCCATGTCCCCTACCCACTACCCTCCAGTGGTGTCGCACGCTCCTAGCATGCCAGATCTGGCACTGCTTCGGAATGTAGCCCTCCGGCTGCACTCCATAGAGGCGGTGTCGGCTCTATCATCAGACCACCGACCTGTCATACTCTAGCTAGGCCCTCCGGCCAACTTTTTTTTTTTTTTTTTTTTTTTTTCGGCAAACGCAGTTTGCCTACCACTATGCGGAGTGGAGGTGGAGAATCCCTCATGGATACCCGTACGGCCGGCCGTAGGGGTTATGTCGGACTCTTACCGACTAAACTCCACCTTTATGCCTTTAACCAAATGGTCATCAAGGCTTCATCGGATAGCGACCGCCCCTCAGGAGAGGGGCGATGCAGCGCTGCCCTAGGCTAACTAAGGCATATGCGCTTGAATTCGATCGGGGACCAAAGTGGGCCGATCGTATCTAATAAGGGGTGTGTAGCGCTACTCTAGGCTAACTAGTGCATAAGCGCTTTAAGTGATCGGGAACCTAAGTTAGGGCCGATCGTATTGATAGCGATAGTGACTCGAGCGGTACCGAGGTAGCTCAGGCAATCATGGTAAGGGTTGGGATGGCGGCGCTGATGCCGCCACTTGCAGGTTGAGAAGATCCTGCGTTATAGTATCGGGTGGGTCTAACAAGACATGTCTGGGTCTACGGTGACGGGTGGGTCTGCGGAAGAAGTGCCGCAAGGGGGGAGGGGGGACATATGCCACCGCCCTTTTTATGAGGGGGTTGGGGTGCTCTTCTGCGGCTTTGAAAAACCGCTCAGAGCAAGATTTGAAGTGTTGCTGAATCGTTGGCAATTCGAGATCCCTATGGAGGTCAGCGTTCCTGACGTACCACGGGGCGTCAGTGGCTCTACGGCAAAACAAATTTTGAACTGTTTGTATTTTATTTAAGATTCTGGGACACGCGTGCGCGAATACTGAGCTCGCGTATGACATGACCGGGCGTATGCAGACCTTGTAAAGCGTTCGCTTGTTCCTGAGGGACATGGAGCTATGCCTGCCTAACATACCGTTAAGGCGGCCTAAGTAAAAGCGTGCGTTCTCTGTCACTCGGTTGACATGCGCTCGGAAATTGAGCTGTCGGTCGAGTGTAACGCCGAGATATTTAACAGTGCGCTGCCAGGGAATGGCAGAGCCATGTAGGCGGAGGGAGGAGGTATTTCGAGGGATTTTTTGGGTCCGGCGTTTCGAGTCGAAGCAAATCGCAGAGCTCTTCTCTGGATTTACATCGATTCGCCACAGTCGGAACCAGTCGCCTAAGTTATTGACTGCCGCCTGCAGTCGGGGCAAGATTGCACTCAGACATCGGCTTCGGAAATAGAGCGCCGTGTCGTCTGCGAAGAGGGCTAGTTGTACCCCTTGGGGTGGGAGAGGGATGTCGTTGGTAAACGACGAGTAAAGTAGTGGAGAGAGTACGGACCCCTGCGGGACGCCTGCGCGAATTTCGCGGGGTGAGGAGAGGACACCTTCGTGTCTGAAACGGAAACTCCGATCACGGAGATATGAATCTATAGTGCGCACCAACCGGTCGGGCATACCGGAATGGTAGAGCTTGTAGATTAGACCGTCATGCCAGACCTTATCGAAGGCTTTGGCGACGTCGAATAGAACCGCAATTGTCTTAAGTTTGCGGGGGTGGAAACCATCAAGTGCGTATTCGACTATGCGATGCACTTGTTGGGGACATGAATGTTTGGGACGGAAGCCGAATTGGTGGGGGATGAGAATGTCGTTAGAGAAAAAGTGCTCTTTCATACGAGCGAGAATACACCTTTCGTACACCTTTCCCATAGCGCTAAGTAGGCTAATAGGGCGGTGACTAGACGGAAGGTGAAGGGGTTTTCCCGGTTTGGGAATGCCTATTACGATTGCTTTTTTCCACGAGGCCAACGCTGGAATCCCACTCAAGACAGTGACGGACTTGAAGCGACTCGGGTCTCTACTCGAGTCTCCTTCGAGTCCGGAACTCGACGCCCTCCCCGACCCCCTCCTGACCCTCTCTGACACGCTCCAGGCGATCAGCGCCCTCAACAGCTGTCTCACGGCCGCCGTCAGCGGTGCGTCTAGGCAGGTTCCGGCGGTGGACCACCATCGCTCGAGACTGCCTGACGAGTTGCGACAGCTGTTGCGGGCAAAGAACGCCGCTATCCGAGCGTATGACACCTACCCCACTGAGGAAAACAGAACTCGTATGCGCGACTTACAACGTGCCGTAAAGCGCGACATAAAAGAGTTCCGTAACAATCAGTGGGGTGCTCTACTCGAAAGCATCTCGCCATCGCACGTGGCTTATTGGCCCTTGGCGAGAGCGTTCAAGTCAGACTTGGTGGCCCCCATGCCCCCTCTCCTTAAACCCGACTCCTCCAAGGCTTTCGACGACGACGAGAAAGCCGAGTGCCTGGCCGACAGCCTCGAGGCCCAATGTTCACCCAGCACTCTCCCTGTGCCCCCCGACCACGTCCAAATGGTGGAGGACGAAGTCGCTAGACTCTCGGCCCTCCCACCGACGTCCACCCTTCCTACTGTGACTGTTGATGAAGTGCGAACGCTCATCAAAGACCTCCGTCCCCGTAGCGCTCCCGGCTCCGATGGCCTAACTAACCGGATTCTTAAAATCCTTCCCGCCCAGCTCATTTGCCTTCTGGTAGCTATCTTCAATAGCGCCATGGCCCACTGCATCTTTCCCACCGACTGGAAGGAGGCGGACGTTGTCGGGATTCCTAAGCCCGGCAAGGACGCCACCCTCCCCTCCAGCTACAGGCCTATCAGCCTTCTCAAGTCCATCGGCAAACTCTACGAGCGGGTCCTTCTGGCCCGGCTCAAAGACTCTGTTGTCTCCCGCAACCTCCTTCGGAACGAGCAGTTTGGCTTTCGAGCCAAACACTCTTGTACCCACCAAGTGCACCGCATCACGGAGCATGTCCTTTCCAACTTCACCCGTCAAGGTAGAAAACGGGACACAGTGGCCCTCTTCTTCGATGTAGCGAAGGCTTTTGACAAGGTCTGGCACACTGGCTTAATTTATAAGCTCTTTAAACTAGGCGTGCCAGACCGTCTCGTGCTCATCTTGCGAGACTTTCTGTCGAACCGCACTTTTCGCTGCCGCGTCGAGGGGTCCCGCTCTCGCCCCCATCCCATACGAGCCGGTGTCCCTCAAGGCTCCGTGCTCGCACCCTTACTCTTTTCGCTCTATGTGAACGACCTCCCCAAGACCCCAGGTGTCGAACTCGCGCTCTTTGCGGACAACACAGCCCTTTATGCATCTGGCCGCAACATCCATCGCCTCTGCAAACTCCTCCAAACAGCCGCCGACTCCCTCGGCGACTGGTTCCGTACCTGGCGCGTCGAGGTGAATCCCGACAAAAGTGCAGCGATGCACTTCAGGCGGGGTCCACCCCGACGCATTAACGCCAATCGCCCCCAGCTTAAGCTGTTCGATCAGCCCATCCCTTTGTCCACCCGCGTCAAATACCTGGGCGTCACCCTCAACTCCCGTATGACGTTCGCACCCCACATCAGCGCAGTGCGCAACCGAACGCTCTTTATACTCGGCCGCCTGTATCACCTCATACGCAGTAGCAGTAAAATGTCACTTCGCCACAAGCTGACACTTTAAAAGACCTGCATCCGACCCATCTTAACCTACGCTTGCGTAGTGTTCGCCCACATCCCCAAGTCTCGCCTTCACAGGCTCCAAGTGGTCCAAAACCAATTCTTGCGCCGTGCCACTGGCGCTCCCGCCTACATGCGCAATGTCGATCTTCACTACGACGTCGACCTCCCATCGGTTGAGGCCCACATTCACGGTCTATCCCAACACTACTTCGCTAACGCCACCGTCCACACAAACTCCCTTGTTAGACAGGCGGCCGACTACACCCCCTTACGTAGTGTAGCGGCCAAAAATCGTCGACCGAGGAACATCCTCCTCGATCCCCCCGACCCGATCACACGAGCGAACGATCTTCTCCCTCCGCCTTCCAACTCACTATCAAACACTGCACACTCACGCACTAGTCCCACACACCGCACTCGTAGAACAAGAGTGCGAAGGCCCGGTCTACAGAGTTTGCGATATACCAGGTACAGATATGTGCCTGGTCGCTTCTCCCCACCCTCCACTACACGGGGAACTCGAGCGTCCGAGCCTCAGAGGCGCGCTCCCGTTGCAGCCGCTCCCCGCACCGGCTATAACCGCCTGGTGACTCTACTCAGAGAGCGCGACACCCCCCGTGGTGATGCCTCTCTGAGCTAGAAATCCACCAGGTTAGGTAAGCCAAACGAGGCTTGAGGACCCACCAAAGTTCTCGCCTTCTTACAAATAATCAAGGTGAAGCTGTAACAGCCATCTGCGGCTAACAGCATAGGTCGTTCAAAAAAAAAATTTGGGCTCATTCTACAGTCGAACACCGTTGCGGTAACATCCCTCCGTATTTGCTATTAATTTTTCGTTTGCATTGTGCTTAAGTTGTTCTTGTGTTTAAGTGTTGATTGTGTTAAGTGAATTATTAAAGTTGTTGAGGAACATTCCTCATTCTTTTCTTTCTAAAAAAAGAAACTCGGCAAGGATTTCCAATATCAGAAATGGGATAGGATCAACGTGATTCTATCTGGCTAGGCATTTTGCTTTACGTTTCCGAGACAAGAAACAAAACAACCGGTAAAGTGAAATCGTGATTCCCGTGAACGCGAAAGTCGTCGTAGCCGCGATAACGAACGCGGTAGTGAACGTCGAAAACGACAACGCCGGTATCGTGATCAAACTCCGGATAGTGAAACGCGAAATGAACTGGAATATTGCTCGCCTAAGGACGCTGGAAAGTCAAGTAGCAGTACAGAACACGTCGCCGTCATCTCTGCGAGGGAGTGGGCGTCCTCTGTGTCACCGCCAGCAACAAGACATGATCCAGGCAGGCGTGTGACTACACCGTCGCCGAGCCGATCAGCGTCGCAGGCTCGCTGTTCGAGGCGTACTCCGACGCCGACTTTGCTACCACCACCACCGAGTGTGCCTCGCACATGTAACCTTGCGGTTGTGGAATTTAACGACACGTTTAGCGCAGAGGTCGAGTGATCACCTACTGCGCAACGGGTCGCGGGTTCGATTCCCGTACGGGACAAATGTTTTGTATGGCCTACAGAAATTTGTTCCGGTCTGGGCGTATGTGCATGTGATATTATTCTATGTTTGTAACAGCACCCACGACACAGGAGAAAATCCTACTGTGGGGCGACGTTTTAAAAAAAAGAAAGAAAATCGCTCGGTGTGGTCAGTGAGTCGAACGTGCCTTCAACGGTAACTGATTGTATTGTGGACGCCATTCGGTCCATAAACACTGTGGTAAGATCAAGCCAACATTATTACATTTCGCATTTTGACCCCAATTTGCATAATATTGATGATTGGTGTGAAGAAGTTGACCGCGCCAAAACTTTAAACAATTGGAGTGATCTTTGAGTGTTTGTCTCGTATAGGTAATTGTTTAAAGGGTGACGCTAAGACGTGGCTGAACGAATAGGTGACGACTGAGCGTACTTGGAGTAGTTTCAAAAAGGAATTTAAGCCCAAAAACACCTGACATAGCAAATATCTTGTTTGAAGTCACATAAATTATTTATCTCTAAGATTACTCGTTTAGAATCTTCCTGCTGGAAAAACGTTACTCCAGCAGAATTCCTTTTTTTCCTCTTTTTACAAAACGGAAACGCGCACAATTTTTTTATTTCGCGCACATTTACAGCAAATTACGCTCTAATTATTCATGAAACTCAATTTAGTCTAGGACACAATTTCCTGCTGGGGGAACGCACACAAATAACAAACTGCAAAATTCACGTGGGCGCGAGCGGCGAAACAAAACCCTGTCGAAACATGTCGTTTTATTTAAACTCCGCCCTTATTCGAAACTATCCGAAACTTGTGAAACGGATACGGTTACGGATATATTTTATTTCGGATATCCGATAGTGGCGATAGTTTCGGTTACGGTTACGGAGCTCCATCACATCCCTAATCGTCATACGCAGTCAGTCGCTCACTTAGTAAAATACAATAACTCAAATTAATTATTTTTGTCTCTAAAATTTTCATTTACAGTCACTCATTTAAATTCTACCCTTAATCTTCTCTTTCTCGCAATATATCTATCCTTTTCTTTTTACCGAGTGAAAACCTCACTCGGGTTTTCGAACGGCTTAACGGCTTGCTCAACTCGGACCGTTACGATCAGGGTTACCATTCTTAGCAGGATCCTGCTTTTTTAGCATTATTTGAGTTTGAGCTCTAGCAGGTTATTTAGCATTATCATTAATAATATGAGAATGCTAAATAACGGAGCGTCGGTGGCGCAGTGGACTCGGCACTTGCCTTCCAATCGGGGGGTCGGGGTTCGAGACCCGCCATGTACCAATGTGTTTTTCGTTTCGAATTTCATATGTACATTTGTCTGACGCTCCTACGGTGAAGGAAAACATCGTGAGGCAACCTGCATCTGCGAAGAAATTCAATGATGTATGTGAAGTCGACCAATCCGCACTGGGCCAGCGTGGTTGACTAAGGCCTAATCACCCTAATATAGGGTAGGCTCGAGCCCCTCGGTGGGGACGTATATGGGCTGTGATGATGATTAATAATATTGTGCACTTTTTAGCAGTTTTTCAACGAACTTTTAAAAAATTATGAAATATTCGTATAAATACATACCTACTTACCTACTATAATTTAGTACGTATATACACGATTATTTCATGCACCAAGAAAAAATACGATATGGACTATGATTAATGAGTATAATAATAAGTGTATTTGCCTTTTCTAAATATCACTAGCGTTTCCAGAGATATTGAGGGAAATCCCCTAAGTATTTTAACTGATGATTAGTGATCTCATTGTCTTTTTAAAATGTTGATTTCTGCATTGTTATTATAAGTTAAATCATACAGTCGGTATTTAATTTAATTTATATTTATAATACAGATACTTTTCTTAATTATGCAGCTTAATTACTAAATTGAAGGGTTCTTTTGTTAAGCAGTTTTTGTGCAGTTTTCTATATTCAAATTCAAATTCAAAAATATTTGTTCAACATAGGCCTTTACAGACACTTATTGACGTCAAAACAAAGCAAAACAATCTAATTTAATGAAATCATATTAACCTTGTATGTGCATACATCCTGAATATACTCAAGATGTCTGCAAATACAAGTAGGAATGAAAAAAAAAAGTTGACTCTACACCATTATGTTGACTATAAAACCATTTAGCAGGTTTAGCAGGATTTTACCGAAAGTTCTACAGAACTGCATGGACCTACAAAAAAATACGAACGTAGTGTGGCATTAAACAAATGTGAAGCATGCAGGGTAAGACAATTTCATGTTTTGTACACGACCTACACTCACACAGATGCACCAGGTAAGACAAAAAACAGTCATTTTTCAACGAACAAGACACGTAGACATACAAATGTGCTATCATTTGCATGCTTCACTCGTGATTCAACAACGCTCCGTCCGTCTTTTTTTTAGGTAGGGTGCAGAACTGAGAAAAAAATGGTAACCCTGGTTACGTTTGACGTTACAAGTTGTCAGTAGGGATGCAACATCAACATGCAAACATCGACATTAGAACATCGATATTTTCAAAAGTGAAACATTGATGTTAGAAATATCGAAATTTATGAACGATATATCGATGTTTTTATCACCACTTAAATAAATAAATAAACATTATCCAAATTTTTTACAGAAATAAAACACTATCTTCATTTATTACACATTATACATTTTTTGACAGAAATCAAGTATTGATCAAACATATTTTCGAGTAATAAAGGTATAAAAATTGGAGGATAAATTAGTAAAATAATCGAATATCACAATAAGATTGAACAATATATAGAAATAAATAAAATGAAAAAAAAACGGCACATCCCATCACTATTTTCATCACCAAATGTAATGATCCAACGTAACGTCAAACGGAACCCTAAATAGAAAACCCTTTTACACGGTGTTATTCATAGTTTTACTAACAATTTACGCCTTTAAAAGAAACGCACAAAATTGCTTTGATTTGTATTAAGTTTGGCCAATGATCGACTAGTGATTTTATTAGGATCTACGTTGCAACCGTTTATGTAACCCAAGATCTTTTCCAAGTGGATAGATATAGAAATTAGCTTTAGGTACGTTAAAATAATGATGATGAAACTTATATGAGATCTTTATCACAATTTCCATTTTGCACAACACAAAGTAATCACTTCAAATAGAACATATCACTTTAGTTTTAGTGAAGAGTTCAAGATTTCGGCACCAATCCATAGTGTGAATAATTCGGCGAATCGTAGATAAAGAAGATGTGTCGGAAATGTCGTCAAAGGGAACAACTCCAGTGCCTAACCTTCTGACACTGAAGCAAATGTTTTATAGTAAAAGTCGACTAACGTGCATAACCTTCTGACACGTAGCCGTTGCAGTATGTTCCCAATAAAATATTATCCAAAATTCACTCAATACTCACTGATATTGGAATAAACCTCTAGAATCTCTTCGAGAAACTAGGAATAAATATTAACATTGCAGGTTTCCTATGGATTGACCTGAATAATCGGTGCAGGTTTCTTAGAGGGACCTGAATATAGCTTAGCAGGTTTCCTTCGGAGTGACCTGAATAATCGGTGCAGGTTTCTTATAGAGGGACCTGAATATAGCTTATCAGGTTTCCTTCGGAGTGACCTGATAAAACGATGCGGGCCTCTTACAGAGGAACCTGAATAACGGTGCAGGTTTCCTGCGGAGTGACCTGATTACATTCAGTAACAGACACGATAACTTAGCATTCCATGGATTCACCGTGCGGGTGCCGGGTCCATCACGTTGCAGAGAGCCAAGAGCAGTGCCTGGGGCTTACGACCCAGGTGCAGGTTTCAAGTAGCTACTTTACAATGCATCAACATTCACCTTCACCACCTCGGCTCCTCTCTCTGCCTAATCATATTTGATACGATTCCGTAAGTACCGCCTTTGTTACGCGGTTTAATATTAAGCTCACTATAAGTTCATTTCATTGATGAAGAAGATGATGATAATGATATTTGTTTAAGGGCCCCTACCTGATGTATCATGTCTAAACGAATCTATAGGCCTCTATTTGAGTAGTTCAAAAGGAACAAATCAAATAAACGTGTGGTGTGTTGTGTTGTCTTACGAAATGTAGAATACTTAGCTGGGTCCACTTCGGTCGGAGCTTAGGACTTCATAACTCGATATTCGGACTTGTAATACTTATATCTTGAAATTCTCAAATCTTTGCATACGCAAATTAATCCAAATTAAACATGCATAATCATAGAGTGCGTCGAACATCAACCGGCTTGCACAAAATTTCAAAATATACCCCTGACATTCCTGTCAAAATCAAATCCTTCAAAGTTTCAAATATTATTTTTAATTGTCATATTTCCACAACAATACTTCTTCGATCAAATAATTGACCAGACTAAAACTAAGACCAGGAAATAAAATCAATAGAGGGAATTCGAAAATAGAGCTAGGTTTGGTTTCGTTACACAAATTCTCGTAAAAAGAATGTATAAGTAATAAAAACAACTTTTTAAAAAATTCACCTTAAGTAATAAAAATAGATAATATCTTGAAACTGACAAGAAATACACAATAAGACACATAACCTTAACCTAGAAATAAACGTTTACTTTTTTAAGCTCACTATTTAAACTAAAACAATAAAATCGAATATACTTAATTATATAATTGAAATAATAGGCACGTTAGCAATACACAGTTGAGTTATCAATTATCAATCACAGTTAACAATAACTATTACTTGTTTCTATAATTTGGAACGTCAAACAACAGACAAAACAATGGCCGTCACCGTCAATATGGGTAAGCTGAGAAACTGCTTCATTTGTATTACAGAGCGAAAGAGACGCTAAATAAAAAAATCTACGCTTGTGAGACTGAGATAGATATCTCTGTAAGTGAGTAGCTCATGGACGGGATGGAAGATGGCGCTATAAAACATCGTTCATAAAACATCCCTCATGAAGAACGATGTGACATCGATGTTTTGGGTTACAATATCGATGTTTTTGAACAATATATCGATGTTAGAAAAAAAGTCGTTTGCATCCCTAGTTGTCAGTCATGTCATGTCAAGTGAGTCACTGAATGTCATGTCACAATTGTTTATTTTGCATTTTACGTGCGATTTAAAAACTTTTTTTTATTACTTTATCAAAATTATATCAGTTACAAAAATTGTGAATGAGTTTCCCTATATTGATCCCTGACATATCGCACATAGTATTCAAAATCAATCGGTTAATATAACCTTATTCGTGGCAATTAAACTGATGAATATCACTTAGGTTTACATTTTCTCAAAAGCGTGAACCACGGCGTCGAAAAAAAACCAAGAAACTGTACAATTGGCAAAAGAAAATCGATCTAAGGTAACCAATCTCTTAATTTAAAAGCGCGCCAAATTGATCTAAATAAGGATAATCTTTAAAGCTAAACAAATAATTTTTCAGCGATAATGCCCTTTCTATTGGTGGTATTCAAAAACAATTTTGCTGTGTTGCAATTTAATAAATTGGTATTACAGATGCCTGCTGCCAGCTTTGGTTCATTATCACAGTTACCAGCAAATGGAGACTGTGGTATCAAGGATGTATGGAATCATAATCTTCATGAAGAATTCCAAATAATTAGACAGGTATGTATGTGACATGTGATACCTAAATGAAAATATAGTTTGAATATTCTTTACTATTTATTCCCTTATTAATGGCAGGTTGTGCAAAAATTCCACTGGGTAGCTATGGACACTGAATTCCCAGGTGTTGTGGCTCGTCCTATTGGTGAATTTAGATCGACTGCTGATTACCAGTATCAACTATTGAGGTATATACATGGTTTTATTTACTTTCCTTATTTTCAAACCAGTATAGAACCAGTAGCTTTGCTGATGTCTTGATAGACTAATTTATGAAGAACCATGATCCAACAGAAACTACTATGAAAATATTTAACAAGGAAGACTCAGTACCACAGTCTGCACAGGCACCTGCTTCTTACTTATTTCTGCCAAGTAGCAGTGCTTGCATTGCTGTGTTCTGGTTTAATGGGTAAGACAGGCAGTGAAATTACTGGGTACTGTGACAACATCTTTTCAGAAGTTGGCACCATACATTGCAGTCCTGGTGAGCTTTAGATTGTGACATTTAGATGTACTATATTCAAATTCAAAAATATCTAGACAGCTTCACTCATGAAATATGTCGGTTACTATTCAACTAGTTTCAGGTACATCGGGTGCCGTGACACCAGCGCCTCACTCTCCCTGAAGAAGGGTCCCCGATGGACCTGAAACTAGTCAGACGGTGACCGACATATTTCGTGAGTAAAGCCGTCTAGATATCTTTAAGTATGTCTCACAATAGTTTTAACAAGTTAAAAAATCTTTATTCAACATAGACCTTTCCTGGCACTTTTTTATTACTTATACATGGTGCTTCAAAATAACCAATAAATAATCAATTCTTTATTGAAAACTCATTATTAAAATGTGTTTACACGTAATATCAATGTCATTCAACCCAAAATTTTCATGTAAATCATAGACATGATGATGATACTATGATTTACATGAAAATTTTGGGTTGAATGACATTTCATGTAAACACATTTTAATAAAGAGTTTTCGATAAAGAATTGATTAAGTATTTTTTTGGTATTTTGAAACACCGTGTATAGACAGACCTTGTCAAAATAAAGTGCTTTTCTATTGCTGATAGTTTATTGTGTGTAATTGGAAATAATCTTCATTCAGTGATTTACACAAACCAACAAGGCCTCTTACAAAATAACACATTCTTTAGCAGACTTATAATAAGAGATGAAAGCCTTCCATGTATCACCATCTTCATTATAACATAGCTATAAATACTTTGTGATTATTGGGTAATGAAAATATTTTTTTTTTTATTTATAGATGTAATGTAGATCTTCTGAGAATTATTCAGTTGGGCCTAACTTTCATGGATGAAAATGGAAAAACCCCTCCAGGATACACTACATGGCAATTCAATTTTAAATTTAACTTACAGTAAGTACCTCATTGTTTTGGTAAGGGCTTTGACAGATTATGACAGTGTCTTTAACATTTCAATAGGGGTGTGGACTGAATATGAGAAATCAAAATGTAGGTAATCACTAAGTTTGATTATACTCGTAAAGAGATATCAGACATTTTTTCTTTGTCAAAATAACATACAACTATAGAGATAAAGCAAATATAATGTATGAAATATAGTTTAGTAATCTGCCAGATGGATATTCAAAACAAATTGTCTGCTCTAATATTACCCTACTAACACCCTCCATAATTCAATAACTGAGCTTTTAAAGCAACCAGTAAGCAATATCTATAGGTAATAAATTTAAGCTCTATATAAATTGAGAAATAATATAACAAATATATATTAATTTTAGAGAGGATATGTATGCACAAGATTCAATTGATTTACTCCAAAATTCAGGACTTCAATTTCGAAAACATGAAGAAGATGGTATACAACCACTTGAATTTGCAGAACTGCTCATTTCATCAGGTATTGATTAGTGATCTATATTTATTAAATGATGGTAATACTGGAAAAGTTTCTTTAATGTATTAAATAATTAATACATTATTTGCTTTTAGGTTTAGTTCTTATGGATAATATTAAATGGTTAAGTTTTCACTCAGGATACGATTTTGGTTATCTGTTAAAATTATTGACTGACCGAAATTTGCCACAAGATGAAAATGATTTCTTTGAATGTTTGCGACTATACTTTCCAACAGTATATGACGTTAAGGTGAGTTTCTTATACAATTTTTGTTTGTTATATTTTTAGTCATCAATATAAATTATTGGCCAAATTTGTGATTGTTATTTTCAGTATTTAATGAAATTATGTAAGAACCTTAAAGGTGGCCTACAAGAAGTGGCTGATCAACTTGAATTACGACGTGTTGGACCACAACATCAGGCTGGTTCCGATTCGCATCTGACTGGCATGGCATTCTTTAAAATTAAAGAAGTAATGATTTCATACAAATATCATAGTCACTAAACAATATAAACTACAACTGAATATAAACAAATCAATTGTAATTTGCAGATATTTTTTGATGACAACATAGAGAGTTCGAGTGGGCACCTCTATGGCTTAGGTGCACCATTTTCAGTCAACTCTAATAACTTTCAAGATAATGGTGAAAACGGAAATTCATCTTGATACAAGAAAACAGTGTGCATTGAAAGACTTATACCGCCAATGCGGGGTTTTCAGCTCACAATATGGACTCGAGAATTTTACAAACTTTGTGCAGTGTATATACATGAACAAACTAGACCTAAGAGTTTTATACAGAATTCTATTAGTTTTTGTTTGTACTTAAAATCACACTATAGACCATCTCACAATAATTCACCCTTTGACCTTAAAATCTTAGTAATTAGATCCATTAAATAAATTAGTTTCGTCTTAATATGATTTTGAGCATGTGACAGAATCAATATTGAAAATTATTGTATTTACTTTTACAAGTTATCTCAATGAATTGTATCGATTTATATTTTAATGTAATTGATTGATGAGGAATTTTATTAATATGTGATAGAAATTAAGGAATTATTTTTTTTAAGGATTTATCAATAATTATATTTTTTTATATTAAGAATATTTTGTGTGTATTGCTTTGTACCATAAATTATTTTGAAATTTGTAACAAAAAACTCTGTGTGTGATTTGCCATAAACAGAAACCTCAGCACAGATAGATTTCTAAATAGGCCTAGTTTTCTATATATACAAGAGATACATCACCATCGACTTAGAGTCCATGGTTTCGCCATTAGGTACCACTTTTTAACCTACTTCGAAAAAGGAGGAGGTTCTATATTCGACTGTGTCTATTTTTTTAAGTATGTTCGCCGATTATTCCGCAATTTGTGGGCCAATTTTCATTTTTTTTTTTTGGAACCGAAACAGTAATCTCCCGAGGTGGCCCCATTGTTACCATATCATGATCTGATGATGGGATCCCGGAAAATCGAGGAAAACCCTTAAATGTACACTTCCAACGTCTTTCGTGTATTTTTCTGAAGATATTCCAGTATTTGCACCTAGAATATTATGATACTGAGCTAATGATGAAAGGTTTCTGGTAAGTAAGGAGTTAGGGGATAGTTCTTTTAATATAATGGGGACTTATTGACGCGTAGTAATATTCTTTTAATTGATTCAGGTGGGCTGCTTTTTGAAAGTATCTCCTAAACAATTAGGTACGGCCTTTCAAATAAAAACTTATAAGTACCGAGGATAATCATCGGAATAATTTATTGTTTTGTCCACGGGTGGTAATCTCCATACTATTTTTTTATTCATCCCAGAAAGGGGCCCTACGCGGGGAGGGGTAACTGTCATCTGACGATGTAGGGGCGGCCCCTACATCGTCAGATGACAGTTACCCCTCCCCGCCCTGCCCTTCCCTTCCCCTCTGTGGCCCGTCGTCCGTCACGCACGAAAACAAACAAACAATATGGCTGACATTTCAATTCGTTGATTAATTTCCGACCACATCTCCGCAATTACCTGTGATATTTGCAATTGTATTTACATTTTGTTAAAATGTATTACTTTTGCTGTGTTGAAGGGTGTGATAGTATACGACAGGACGTTTATTTACACCGTTTTCCATTTACCAGCAAGGAAAGACTTGCAAAGTGGATTTAGTGTCTTGGTATTGACAAATTCCGGGATTTGAGTATAAGTGAGCCTAGAAACCATTGTTTGTCATAAGCATTTCGAGAAACGTTTTATAACACCAAAAAACCGTTTACTCATAACTGCTCATCCAACGCTATTCTCAAGTGCAGAAATCACTACGGGCATATCGTCATCACACTCTGAGGATACTGGTGCGCACCTAACCTTAATTATCACGTATCCCAGTAATAATTTAGACAAAATATGTATCTTAATGTGAAAAAAGTAATACCTATAATAAGATATTTTTTTAATAAAAGATTAACAAACATCATCAATCGATGCTGAATTAGGAATAGATGTCATATAAAATGGTTTGTGATGATAAATAATTTTTATTTGTTACAGAGAACATTTCTCAGTACCACACTTATTCCCAGAAAAGACGCTTTGACCACAATTATTGCAAGCCTTTCTGTGCAGTGTTACAAGACATAACTTTAAATGTACAGGAACGACTACCTACAACATCAAGTGCAGGTTGGTACTTAGTTACTAAACAAAAAGTGTATTAAGGTCAGATATCAGACTTCTTTATCAAAAATAATTTTTAAGCAAAGAAGTAAGCACTTGGTTCAGAGTGGCTTGTCATTATGTAAGATAGTTAATAGTAAGTTTTGTTTAGTACTATCTTTTTACTATATACACATGTCATACATACATATGTCATGTTACTGGTGGAAATTTCAACCACTTTTGTTCAATGTCCTTTATACATATTTAGACAATTCTAATGTTTATTACATAAGTGTTTGTCGTTGGTAGGAATTGAACTCACATTGTAACTACTCAGTCACTGCACCACTGATCCGTCAAATGTAATAAATATTAAATTTGTTTGTTATTACTTTTCAGATTTAAAGAAACCTAAATTTACAAAGGTTCCAGCAAGTGTTACTCGAGGATTAAATCCATATGCGAGAAGAATTATTGAAATGCAAATCAATTTAGCATATAGAAAGGAAAAAGGAAGACGATTCTCTGCAAAAGAAAAATTACTTGCTTTAAGTATAATGAAGCAAAGCCCGAAAGCTTACAGGTTTCTACATAGAATTTTCATTTTACCATCGAAAACAACACTAAATAAATTCACATCAAATTTAAATGTGGAAGCTGGAATCAATCCACAAATTTTTACAGCTCTGAAAGAACAGGTAATATTCTGAAAACATTATAATGTATCATATCGTAGCTTCATGTAAATTGGATGTTGAAGTTACAAATGAAATTTTTATTTTGTTTTAGATTGCGAGCTGGGATGAAAAAAGAAGCTATGCTCAAGAGTTTTTGATGAGATATCATTGACTCCAGGGCTTCATTTTAATAAGAGCAAGGACCAAGTAACTGGTTTTGTATAGATGTAAGAGCGGTCTAACGAGCACTGAAACTGAAAATATCCATAATTGTTTAAGTGCCCGGGAGTACAATACGGTGAAAGCAAAGAAGTTAACATACCCCTCTGAAAAGCTCGTGAGGTCATCTGGAACTATTGTTAAAGAAACAAATAGGTATTTGGAAGAAAATGGATACAAAAAAAATGTTACAAAAATTTTAAAAGAGTAAAAGGCAAAAACCTTACTAAAATATCAAAAAAAAAATGTAAAAATAAACAGTTTAATAAATACTACCTTCTTTTATTGCACAATTATTCACTTCAAAAGTAGTTAAAAAGATGTGACGAAAAAAAGTGTAAATGTATGTTTACTCCCTTTGCCTATAAGCAGTCGCCATATCTGAAAAAAAAACCAATAAAAAAAAAGAAATGTCATGTATCGTTTCAGTATTGACAGTTCTTTTTTCAAGCAAAAATTTGTCTATGTGAGATTGCCGTCTGATACGTAAGGCGCGTTCGGATAGCATCAAGGTGGCAAAAATAACTGTTAAAAATGACAAAATTGACACAATGAGCGTTCGGTTAGAAGAAATGTGAACAAAAGTTGCATTTTTATCTGTTTACGTCAACCGTTCGGATAGCTGAAAAAATGTCAAAAATGGCATTGTGAACTGCCAATTTCGTCCCAGCTATCGAAGAGGGTCAAAAGTGGCAGTTTTTGACATTTAAGATTTTTGACATTTACTATACGTAAAATTTTTGACACGATTGAATAAGTTTTAACGAAATAAATTTTATTTTCATTATTTATGGAAATTAATGATCGTTAATCATGAAGCGAGCTTATTACATCATAATACATCCAGAATCTGGAAACTGAAAATAAATTTAGGTTATAATAGCATATGACTTTGACATATTGATAATGTAGCGTTCGGTTAGGGTGTGGAGCAAAAATGGCAAAAATTTCATAACCTTCTAACCGAACGCTTTACATCAACGCCAATTTTGATAATGCTAAAAACGCCACCACAGGCTACCCGAACACGCCTGTAGTATCTCTATATAGTTTGTGGTTTTGTCTTGTTTTAGCACATGTCAGATGTAAGTAATATATGAAGACAAAACACGGAATAACTATTGAGAGGTATTCCTAGGAATAAGTTTTTTATTTGTAAGGCCGTTAGGTTTTTAGGAGTTCGGGAATAATTCTTCTAATACTTACCTACTGTTAAGAGTGAAAGACGTTTTATTTTCAGTTATTCTGGTGTTTGCCTTGGCTCAAATTCTAATAGGTACTTAATGTATTAAAGGACATGTCCACTTTTGGGCCAAGAATATAATTATTTATTAACCAACATGTTTCAGGTATTATTGTAAAGAGTACTCAAAAATCTAGGGTTTAGAATAAAATTTAGGTTTTTTTAGGCCTGCAAATTCAAAAAAACAGCGATTTTATGATTGACTTTCATAGTATGTAAAACAAAGCGATTTTTGTATGGAAACCAATGACAAGTTACTGAAACGTGTCACAAACGAATAAATAAGTAACAAAAGCGAACAAACGATGTGATAGTGAGTGACTTTCTGACTAAAATTCACATAAATTACATTTTTAATGTTTTATCAAGATTTACGAAAAACATGGCTGTATGAACTTAGCTCCCTTTGCCTTCTCTTGCAGAAGTGACAGCGTCAAAAAAACCTCGTTTAATTTTATGACTTTAGTGATCGTGATCGCTTATAATCTAAGCAATCACAATACATCACAATACTTTTTATTAAGAAGTGCACAATCTTGTGTTGTTGCCGCAATGACTGTCAAATTAAAGGCAGCGCAGACGTTATAGATTTTTCCTTCGACAATAAACCCCCAGGTGACCACATATTGAATTGGATTGCAAATTAGCAGCATTGCAGGCTGGTAACAAACAAGCATCTCTGACTCTGACCAAAAAAATGATACATGTAATCAATAGGTCCATGCTATTAAAATGAAATCTAGCACAATAAATGCATTGGTTGGTGGCAGATGACTTCTATACTTTACTTTGTAGCAGTGTGTTTGTGCAGCATTTGTTAGGATGAGCCCCTGGCTGTAGTGTCTAGTGTGTGATACCTGTTTTACTCTGCCTACTCTTAGGATAAGCACCTACCTCACAGTAATGAAATATCAACATAAATAAAATATACTGGTCAGTTCTTAAGAATGCTACAGTTTTACTATTTCAATAACAAAAGATTTTTTACAAAACAAATGCTAATTAATGAAGTCATTATAATGAACTAAGTGCAAAATTCTCTAAGATTACTATAATGCTAATTCAAAGTGTAAATATTTACTTCTATATGACTACATACCCTCGATTTTATCATGGGTACTAAATATGTAATATGAAGTGTTGAATAATTATAATGGTGGAAACTATGTGAAAGAGTTGTAATATAGAAACTGGTTGCAGGTATGAAATAAAACCCAGAAATTATGTAATTTTTATTTATTCAATTTCAACATCTTCCCTCATTAGTACGTCATTTCAAAATTGAGCCAGTGGTGTTATATGAGTTTGGTGCGGAGCCCATCCTAAATTCATGGATTTCATTTGATTTTTCCTCTTATCAGCAGTCTCATGTGATACATCATTTTCTTGAATATGTTCTCCAAAATATGACTTAGCTTGAGTAGGTGTATATTGGGCATTCTAAAACACATTCAACGTGATCTCACCTCCGTTCGATCACTGTCGTTGAATGTGTTCTAGAATTCCCAATCACTATTGAGCAAATGTGGATCGGTTTAACATGTTGTGCAAATTCTGTTCTAGAACGCCCAATCACCATTCTGTTCTAGAATTCCCAATCACTATTGAGCAAATGTGGATCGGTTTAACATGTTGTGGGCATTCTAAAACAGTTTTCATCAAAACACCGCAAACGAACGGAGTGAGATTTGAGCTACGCTTCGCTGCGCTCTAGCTCCGCTACGCTCCGCAAATCTCACTGCGTTCGTTTACGGTGATTTGATGAAAACAGTTTAAGATTGCCCAATATACATTATATAGGGTTAAATGGAAAAGAAGATTTTTTATTTCATTTCATTTCATAATGTTTCTATTCTTCCGTGTTGATTCAGATACAGTACTCCGCCACGGATATTATGTTGTCTGTAGCTTTGCAGGTTTTCGCGTGTGCAGGTATTAGGATACGCTTGGGGTGGGCAGGTAAGAAATTTTTTACTTGCCATCGAGCCGTAGTGAAAGGATCAGCCAGTCTGCGTTACCGAGTCGTCATCCACGCAGTCTGTTGCCCGGGGTGCGCCGGACGCATATGAAACTGCGCCACACTGGGAGGCTCCTTTCCTGCACCCCATATTTCATATTTCAGTATATTTCATTTCATTTTTCAGTATATTTAATTTAATTTTTCAGTATATTTCATTTCATTTTTCAGTATATTTCATTTCATTTTTCAGTATATTTCATTGAATTTTTCAGTATATTTAATTTCATTGTTTCAACATATTGCATTTCATTTTTCAGTATATTTCATTTCATTTTTCAGTATATTTCGTTTTCAGTCTACTAGGCACGTTTTCGTGGTCTTCAACCTCAGGCTAGATTTTAGCAAGGGAAGAGCGTAATAATTACAGAGCTTAAACTGTATGTGGGCTTCCCGAGTATCAGTACTGGTTCCCCTTACAAGTTTCTCCGTATATTATATACACTAACCCAGCCAAAACTTCATCCCAAAGGAAAACACATGTGTTGTTTGACTGTAAACAGTATACTTTTGGTTTTGCTTGATTGCGATTTACTTGACACATTTTCAAGGTTTTCTATCTCAGAATATTAAGGCATTCAACTAGGTAGCAGTGCAATAACAACAGAACTTAAACTGGTTGAGGTTTCCTGGCTTCAGGTCTCAATAATCGAATAAGTATCTGTACGGTTATACACTCTGCCTTCGTTAAACGTGTACCCTTATTTCAAAGGAAAACACTTGTGTGGTTGGATCGCATATATTTCATTTCATTTTTCAGTATATTTAATTTCATTTTTCAGTATATTTCATTTCATTTTTCAGTATATTTCATTGAATTTTTCAGTATATTTAATTTCATTATTTCAACATATTGCATTTCATTTTTCAGTATATTTCATTTCATTTTTCAGTATATTTCATATCATTTCATTTTTCAGTATATTTCATTTCATTTTTCAGTATATTTCGTTTTTCAGTACACACGTTTTCAGTCTACTAGGCACGTTTTCGTGGTCTTCAACCTCAGGCTAGATTTTAGCAAGGGAAGAGCGTAATAATTACAGAGCTTAAACTGTATGTGGGCTTCCTGAGTATCAGTACTGGTTCCCCTTACAAGTTTCTCCGTATATTATATACACTAACCCAGCCAAAACTTCATCCCAAAGGAAAACACTTGTGTTGTTTGACTGTAAACAGTATACTTTTGGTTTTGCTTGATTGCGATTTACTTGACACATTTTCAAGGTTTTCTATCTCAGAATATTAAGGCATTCAACTAGGTAGCAGTGCAATAACAACAGAACTTAAACTGGTTGAGGTTTCCTGGCTTCAGGTCTCAATAATCGAATAAGTATCTGTACGGTTATACACTCTACCTTCGTTAAACGTGTACCCTTATTTCAAAGGAAAACACTTGTGTGGTTGGATCGCAATCGATTTATTCGGCATACTTGAATTCAGTCTACTAGACACGTTTTCAAGGTTTTCTTTCTTAAAATATTAAGGCATTTAACTAGGTAGCAGTGCATTAACAACAGAAATTAAACAGGTTGAGGTTTCGTAGCTTCAGGACTCAACTCTCGAATAAGTATCTGTACCGTTCTACACTCTGCCTTCGTCAAACGTGAACCCTTATTTCAGATGAAAACACTTGTGTTGTTTGACTGTAAACAGTATACTTTTGGCGTTGCTTGATTGCGATTTACTAGACACATTTTCAAGGTTTTCTATCTCAGAATATTAAGGCATTTAACTAGGTAGCAGTGCAATAACAACAGAACTTAAACTGGTTGAGGTTTCCTGGCTTCAGGACTCAATTCCGAATAAGTATCTGTACCATTATACACTCTGCCTTCGTCAAACGTGAACCCTTATTTCAAAGGAAAACACTTGTGTGGTTGGATCGCAATCGATTTATTCGGCATACTTGAATTCAGTCTACTAGACACGTTTTCAAGGTTTTCTTTCTTAAAATATTAAGGCATTTAACTAGGTAGCAGTGCAATAACAACAGAACTTAAACTGGTTGAGGTTTCCTGGCTTCAGGACTCAATTCCGAATAAGTATCTGTACCGTTCTACACTCTGCCTTCGTCAAACGTGAACCCTTATTTCAGATGAAAACACTTGTGTTGTTTGACTGTAAACAGTATACTTTTGGCGTTGCTTGATTGCGATTTACTAGACACATTTTCAAGGTTTTCTATCTCAGAATATTAAGGCATTTAACTAGGTAGCAGTGCAATAACAACAGAACTTAAACTGGTTGAGGTTTCCTGGCTTCAGGACTCAATTCCGAATAAGTATCTGTACCATTATATACTCTGCCTTCGTCAAACGTGAACCCTTATTTCAAAGGAAAACACTTGTGTGGTTGGATCGCAATCGATTTATTCGGCATACTTGAATTCAGTCTACTAGACACGTTTTCAAGGTTTTCTTTCTTAAAATATTAAGGCATTTAACTAGGTAGCAGTGCAATAACAACAGAACTTAAACTGGTTGAGGTTTCCTGGCTTCAGGACTCAATTCCGAATAAGTATCTGTACCGTTCTACACTCTGCCTTCGTCAAACGTGAACCCTTATTTCAGATGAAAACACTTGTGTTGTTTGACTGTAAACAGTATACTTTTGGCGTTGCTTGATTGCGATTTACTAGACACATTTTCAAGGTTTTCTAGCTCAGAATATTAAGGCATTTAACTAGGTAGCAGTGCAATAACAACAGAACTTAAACTGGTTGAGGTTTCCTGGCTTCAGGACTCAATTCCGAATAAGTATCTGTACCATTATACACTCTGCCTTCGTCAAACGTGAACCCTTATTTCAAAGGAAAACACTTGTGTGGTTGGATCGCAATCGATTTATTCGGCATACTTGAATTCAGTCTACTAGACACGTTTTCAAGGTTTTCTTTCTTAAAATATTAAGGCATTTAACTTGGTAGCAGTGCAATAACAACAGAACTTAAACTGGTTGAGGTTTCCTGGCTTCAGGACTCAATAATCGAATAAGTATCTGTACGGTTATACACTCTGCCTTCGTCAAACGTGAACCCTTATTTCAGATGAAAACACTTGTGTTGTTTGACTGTAAACAGTATACTTTTGGCGTTGCTTGATTGCGATTTACTAGACACATTTTCAAGGTTTTCTAGCTCAGAATATTAAGGCATTTAACTAGGTAGCAGTGCAATAACAACAGAACTTAAACTGGTTGAGGTTTCCTGGCTTCAGGACTCAATTCCGAATAAGTATCTGTACCGTTATACACTCTGCCTTCGTTAAACGTGAAACCTTATTTCAGAGAAAAACACTTGTGTTTTTAGATCGCCACCAAGACACGCTCTGAATGCAAAGATAAATACACGGTTTATATATAATAAGCCTGCCATACAGTTTCAAAGCATTCCCACGAAATTCATTTATCAGCAATAAATTTATTGCACATTATTCATATATCCAGTTACGAGTGCTTACTCAAATAATAAGGCTTCTTTCACACGTTAATACTTTTATTTGTTTATTAAATTACTTCAATTAAATATATTCTTTATTATAAAACAAAGTATAAAATTGATGATTTTTGCGACTGAAAGATGTGTTCCAGTCATCACACGAATAAAAAATAGAAAATAAATATTCCAATAATTTAAAAAATGAAAATATAAAAAATATTAAGAACATTTTAACTACCTACCTTGGGTCAACATGGCTGACTAAGGTCTTAACATCCTAATTAAATAGGGTAGTGCGGTGGGAACGTGTATGAGATGCTGCCGATGAATACCACCTATGTATTATTACAATAATTTTCTTAAACTTCTATGGTTCTGTCGTTATGTCGTATCAATATCGTTATGCTATAGATACATTCGGTTCGCCTAATAGAACGATATACCTATTGTTTATCTGTTTTAAATAGTAGTATCGAAAAATGAAAATTAGAAATCGCATCCGTTATTATAAAGAAGACTTTTTAATTAATAATATTCGTTAGTAATTGTAAATATGTATGTACATGTATAATTTAAATAAATATAATAAACCCGAAATGAAAAAAAAATTTGGAGCATGCAGCCTTACACGAGATTTCTGCATCAGCAGAATTAAACGGTAAACAACTATTTTGCTGTATATGCACAGTATTGTATTGCAAGTTTGTGGAAATAAACGACAAACAATTAATTTGCTGATTATTTCCGCGTCATATTGCACATTGGTAGAATTATGGGTAAATATCAAATTTTGCTAAATATCATGAAAGTTAGAGGTGCAAAACGTTATTAGGTTTTATATTTTGAGTATGGGACCGACTTTTTGAAAGTAAACTACCAAACTATAATCTTCTCTTAGATGTTGTGATGCTGAATAACGATCTACTACTACCTCGAAAATAAAAATCCAATACACATAATTGCGTCAGTTCGTCGTTTTGTTTCTTTCTTGCTACGTAAATACTTTTTTTTATATAGCTGACGAAGTTCAGCCGCTGATCGGACCGTTTTTGGATCATACGCAACTGCGGATCAAAAATTTTGTTGCAGACCTGAGAACTGCTCCACTCACACGTCCGCGGGACTATGGTCCACAAGCGCAAATTATGTAAACCGTCCCGGGTACCATAGTACCCAGAGCGCTTCGCGTTTCCTTTGCCTAAAACGCGCGGTGTGATAAAAAAATCACGAAAAAAAATATATTTTCTCTAAATAAAGTGCCAGTTCTTTAGTGTTTGAAAAACGAACACTGACCATGGAAGTGGAAGTGAATGCATTAGGCATCTTGATAACGTAACTATAACATATGTCACTATTGACTTATCAAGAAATTGTAGTAGAAATAAATTGCACTAGAAAATGCGCATAAGGGCGACAAAGCAGTTTTATTAAAACGCTATCACGACGCGACATCGACGTTAAAATTAGCGGAATTAGGCCCCTTATTAGACGCTACATAGTAACATTGAGTCTATAAATACTTAATCCATTGAGAGCCGCACGGTTTATTGAATTGCCGAAACATTTTAAGTTAAAACACGCCTGTATTAATATTCAAAATAATGACACATTCTGTTTCTTATGGTGTATAATGGCCTCTTTATTTCCAACAAGTAATAATGCACATCGAATATCCTCGTATCCTTTTGAAAATATTCTCAATATTCAGAGTATGACATTTCCAGTCGGATTTACGGACATAATGATATTTGAGAAAAATAATCGAAACATTAGTGTTAATGTGTATGGTCTTGCAAACAGCAATATTGTAGGCCCTCTTTATAACATGCAAAACAAAAAGAAAAAACCAACCCGACGCTAGCTGTCAAACTGCTACTATTAGAAAAAAGGTAAATATAAACATTTTTGTTTGATAAAAAATTTGAATAGGTTACTAAGACCTCTGCTAACAAAACATCACGGTAAATATTTTTGGGACGAGTGCTTGATTTTTTTATACTCAACAGAATCTAAATAAACATATATGTAGCGGTGTTAGGACTTTTATGCCTGGACAAGGAACTCTAATCCAGTTTAAACATTTCGAAAGAATGCAAACTATGCCATTCGTCATATATGCTGATTTTGAATCGTTATTAGAGCCCACATCTAGTAGTGATAATCTAGTAGCTGCAATAAAATAAAACAATTATTCTACAAAAGCACATACCTTCCGCATATTACATTGTTTGTTCTTATGATAGCTCTGAAAATAAATACGTATCTTATCGGGGTCAGGACTGCGTTGCAAATTTTATAAATACCTTTATGAAGATGTAACAAGAATACAAAAAATATAAGACAAAATATTTCCATAACACCTGACGAGCAAGAAAGTTATCAAATTCACAATATTGCTTTCTATACTCACGGTCACTTATTGTAAGATGATAAAGTTCGTGGGGGATCGGTGGGCGACGCGGATGGGTATCGTGTCGCCTGCATTGCACTCGACCCCTGCGATGGTAGGGGCAGCTAGGGGACACTAGCTGCTCCCATGCTTCCGGCAGCGAGGTGTGCCCGTATCGTGTTTCGGTACGGGCCCGGCCGAGCGACCCACGCGAGCTCAGCGCTCTGCGCATGCTTGTGGTCGCTCACCATGGCCAGCGAGGTGTTCCCGTGGGGTTTAGTGGGTAGTTGCGGCACTCTGCCGTGGAGTCCCACACACCCTTGCCCCTAGCCCGCGGGCTTGGACGGTGCGTAAAGGCATTCCCCACGAAAAAAAAAAAAAAAAAAAAAAAAAGATGATAAAGTTCGAGATCATTGTCACATGACAGGGAAATATCGTGGCGCGGCGCATTCTTATTGCATTTTACAGTTTTGTTTGCCTAAGTTCATACCAGTATTTTTTCATAACTTATCAGGTTATGATTGTCACTTGTTTATACGTCAACTGGGAATCATGACGGGCAAAATCAAAGTGAGAGCGAAAATTAAGGAAAACTACATAGGTATCGTTCACGAAGTTTTTTTGAACAGGGCGTCAGGAATATATGGCAGTTCGATTTGTCGATTGTTTCAAGTTTTTGGGCACTAGCTTAGAAAAGCTCGTGGGAAACATAAACAACAGTGATTTTTTGCATTTGTCTCGATCTTTTTCAAAAGCAAATCATTTCAACTTACTTAGACGCAAAGGTGTGTACTCTTATGAATATATGATAAATTGCAGTTGTTTTGAAGAATTAAATTTACCGCCAAGAAAATGCTTTTATAGCACTTTGGTTAATGAAGCCATTTCCGAATCTGATTATTCTCATGGTCAATGTATTTGGAAAACATTTAATTTGAAAAAAAAATATTTTACTTTTACAGACGTTATTTTACTTGCTGCCGTTTTTGAAAGCTGTCAAAAACTTTGTTTAATTATAGCTTAGATCTATAGCTTAGATCCTGCATTTTACATGACGGCTCGGGTCTAAGTTTTGACGCAATGTTGCTTAAAACTAAAGTAAAACTGGAACTGGAACACCGAGGTCACGTGCCATTGCAAAACCGAGTTTCTCAAAATAAGTGCATTAGACCTTACTAAACGCTACATAGTAACATTGAGTCTGTGTCGGCCCGCACCTTTGTCGGCGAATTTGAATAGATGGATTTCATAACTGGAATGCAATATGAAACATTTGTTTTTCAGTCAATAAATTAGTGATAAATTAATTAAAGTGCTGACGTTCTACTATCAGAGATCGTAAACCATTACATGATTAATATCAAAATATTTCTTTCAAAAAAGTTTATTTCATTGAAAACATTTTAATTTATTTTGGACTCGATGGTGCGGTAGTGTATGCGTTCTGTATATGATTACTAAATATCATAAAATTGTAGAGCAAACCACTAAGTTTGATAGGTCTAATCTTGTTCTATAGGACTATGCGAGTATAATTCCTCCTACACATCTAGATAGATAGATAGAACTTTTATTTGATACATTAGGATACAACAGGTCTTATACACTAAATTCAAAATATAAGTAGGTAATGTACCAAAAAGGTCTACACTCAGCGTACGCCGTGACACTCGTAACAAAGAGTGCCACGACACTGATATTCTGTGTACTTTTACCGATGTAACATCAATAGAAAAGCGCTGGAATGGTAAACATAAGCAGTCAACATAAGTAAAGACATAAAACAAAAATAATTCACCACACAATATACACATAACTACACGATATTTATATACAAACTGACATGACAACTTACAAACTAAACGCTTGCAACATGACTACTGCAATTGCGACATGGGGCACATTCCTCTGAAAATCCTACTTAACATTATAAATGTGAAAGTGTGGATGTTTGTTACTAAATCACGCAAAAACGGCTGAACGGATTTGGATGAAATTTGACATGTATGTAGCCTTTGACATGGAAAAGAACATAGGCTTTAACCTTTTATAACCTTTTATCCCGATTCCTTAAGTACATAGTTCCCGAGGGAAAATTTAAAATTGTTAACGAGCGAAGCTTTAGACCCAATTCTGAAGTCCACGCAGACGAAGTCGCTGGCAGAAGCTAGTAAATTATAAAATCTTTTGTTCGCTTAACAAATATTTCCGAAGCTTTACTTTAAAAGTTTTTACGGTGGCACACTGTTTAATAGGCGGAGGAATATTGTTCCAACACTTTGTTGACAAATATCTAAAACTACCTCGAAACGCGGAGGTGCCATGCTTAGGGAACATTAAAAGGTCTTTAATCCTATCTTGTCGCTTACTAAAACATAATTTTCTATATAAATATGACGGAGTCCTGTTTTTTATTATACCGAAGAGTAAAGATGCAAAGTGTAATTGACGGCGATTAGTCATATTCAACATATCATTTCTGTTTAGGTAAGGAGTAACGTGGCCTCTACGAGGTATCGGGAAACAGTATCTGGCACAGGCATTCTGAACTCTCTGCGTGAGCTTCTTTGATCTTGCTAGAAGACATTCACCTATGACAGTGTCTGCATAGTTCAATTTGGACAAGATCAATGTTTCGCATAAGTGAATTCTCAGGTCCACACTCAAATATCTTTGCACCCGGTACAATACCCTCAACCTATAAAAACATTGTTTGACAGCGTTGACCACATGGCTTTCAAATTTTAAATGATTGTCAACATCTAAGCAACTCTCATTGAGTGCTGTGACCGAAAATGGGCTAGAAAGACAGTATTTACATATCTGACTCTGATTTGTAGTTTATTTTTATTTTATGTTACAATAATAGAATGTTCTTAACTTCTGACTACGATATAACTGAATATTCAGCAAAAAAGAGCTATTTAAGCCTGAGATCGTTCCAAAAAACATTACTGTGTTGATCCATCACCCTTCAGTTCAAGTCTCCATCTGTGCAACTGTATTCGTGAACGTGAGAGAACCGTCGCTATTCATCACAATCTCAACTGAGGAGTTTACGCTGCTCATCAACCGCAAGCTCACCGTACAACTCACACAAGCAAAACGAGGATCCGAGCTATTACAATAATGTTCGTAAGTTGTTATTTTACTAAATTATTCTCTAAAGTGGTGAATACTAACTTATCCGATAAAGGTATGTTTGTAAATGTGCTAAGGTTACTATCGTGTTTGCGTCAATAGTTTTAAATCTTGCTCTTATATCTTTACCATCATGATATATCTGTCAAGACATATATAACTCAAACGAGATGGTAACGTTTGCATAATATTTACTGCTATTTAAGTCTGTTTTATTTAAGTTTCAAACATAAAAAGTTCTATTTAAGTTTCAAACATAAAAAGTAAATATTATTTTATCTTAAATACAATTTTTAGCGTTATCTAATGTTTGTAATAATTACTTCCAGGTCGGACTCAGAATACTCTAACCATAAGCGCAGCAAGGGCGTCAGAAAACAGGTCGTGGAAGATTTTGTCGATTCGGACGGCGAAAAGGAAACTACTTCCAAAGTAACGTAAGTATTAATTAAACACACTTGCATTTTAGTCTTAGATAACAAACTAGAGTTTTAACTTTTTAAAGATTATATATTATATATATCTATACTATATAAAGCTTTTATATAAAGCTGAAGAGTTTGTTTGAACGCGCTAATCTCAGGAACTACTGATTCAAATTGAAAAATTATTTTTGTGTTGGATAGTCCTTCAATCGAGGAAGGCTTTAGACTGTATAATATCACGCTACGGCTAATAGGAGCCGAGCATCAATGAGAAATGTTACAAAACGGGAAAAAATATGATGGCGAAACGTAGTTCGCGGGCACAGCTAGTCATTTATATAAGTAATGAGTTACATTTACAACAATTACTTATATATTTTTTGTCCTTTACACTTTTATGACTAGTTTTTTCAAAATGTAATCTTGATTTATGTACTTACATTAAATTTTAAGAGTTATATTAGGATATATGTAGTATCGTTAACCGTTTAATAATTAGTTTTCTTAATTTTCTTTTTTAGTACCAAGAAAGAGCCGAAATCTGTCAAAGCAGTAAAAAGGAAGGCGCCAACATCAAAAAAATCGGCTGCTACAAAGTCAACTGGGTGGCGAATTGACTCAGATAGTGAGGAAGAGGCGGTGGCTCGCGACGAGGCAGTGAGACTCAGCCCTTGCAGTCGTCTTTGTCGCGGCGTGTCGCCGACGGAGTCCTGCGCCGCACCGCCCACAGAGACGGTGATGTTTACATCGAAATAAAGGTATACAACACCAAAGAGATATTGAAGGTAGAGCCCAAAGATCGCTGGGAACAGGCGGTAATCTCATTGAAATATCAAACAGATTTCGATGCTCCAGAACTGATTCCACTTAAGGAGACGCTGAAGCTCTGCAAAAAAAAAATTCACGGGTGAGGGAATTTTTTTTAGCATTAACAAACCAATACTTAGTAGGTAGTGGGACTATTTTTATTATATTTTATAATATTTTTTGTATTAAGGTGATTATTATATTTTAAACATCAGGCGGTAATGTCATTGAAATATCAAACAGATTTCGATGCTCCAGAACTGATTCCACTTAAGGAGACGCTGAAGCTCTGCAAAAAAATTTAACGGGTGAGGGATAATTTTTTAGCATTAACAAACCAATACTTAGTAGGTAGTGGGACTATTTTTATTATATTTTATAATATTTTTTGTATTAAGGTGATTATTATATTTTAAACATAACTTCAATGTCATCGTATAATCATTATAATTAATTTACTAAACGAATAAATGAAATAAATATATGAATAAAAAAATACTTATTATAAATTAACAGAATACAACAAAACAATGAGTGCTGATAAGAGTTCGATACTTTTTGTTGATGTACAAGGATTCAAAGACTGCAAAAATAATTTTTTTATTAAGGAATTTGCGTTAGCCACAAAAGAGTTTACGCAAGTCTTTTTAATAAAACCTCCATATTCCTATCTAAAATTATCTGCTGAAGAAAAAAGAGCAGTGGATTGGATTGAACGCAACAGAGGAATATACTGGAGTCAAGGCAATATAGATTTCAGAGAATTTAAGAGATTAGTTATTCCAATTTTAAAGGACCAAACTATAATAATGAAAGGTGTTGAAAAGCAGAAATGGATTAAAGATTTATGTTCTGACTGCTTTTTGATAAATGTTGAAGGCAAAGGTTGTCCTAATTTCACAACATTGCGTAATAGTTATGCTAAAGGTGGAGTTACCTTCAATTGTTTAAGTCATAAAAAAGAGTGCGCTCTAAGGAATGTTTTATTCATAAAAAAGTGGTACTTAAGCACATTTAATTTATGACTTTAGTAATTGTACTTGAAAAAGTATTGTTCAAGTTTAGGTATTATGATATTTGTTCACTTGCTTTATAATAAAAAAAAAATATGTTTAACAAAAATTTCTGCGTTTTATTAATGAAACTTAATAGCGAAAACGAATATGATGATTCAATATACACGTATAACTCTTTATTTATCATAAATTACAAATTAATGGTAATAATGAAATACAATTTAATCTTGTTTTGTAACCCCTAAATAACAGATTCCATCTAATTTATGTATAAAAGTAAACCGTTACCGCAAAATATTATTCGTGGGCGACGGGCACGAGCAACCTGCCTAGAACGATGATTGTCATTGCTTTAGTAAATTGGAAATTTGTGACGTACAAAATGATCTCCATGACAAATGCTAATGAATGAGGTACATGTTTTAGTTTCTATTATTGTTAATAAACTACAAAAAAATAATACATATAGCCATGGTATTTAAGTGACTTTTGGCACATGTATAATATTTTGAATGAAAATTGTAGTATAGTATCTACTATAATTGTAGAATAAATGTTACCCAGTTTTATTGTAGTTGTAAACCGTACTTGATTGATAAAAGTATAGGAGTATAACCTAGATTTATTGTAAAGTTAGGTACTGTTTCTTTTCCTCTTTTATATATAACTATTTCATTTGAATGCTGTGCGCAACAATCACCGGAATTCAATTTTAATGTGAGACCAATTATATATTACCTTGTTGACAATGTAGTAAATTGTATTCTGTAGTTGAGCCATTTAAATAAATAAATAAATATGTATGATTATTGATTAGTTTCATAAATGTAGTTTATTTTGTAACGTTTACATAGATGGTGAATGGCAGTGTTTAGTAAATCAATGCGGATTTTTGTATTACTGTACAACCCAAAATATATATTATGTATCCTTGTAGTTATTAAATAAATAAATAAAAATGTAGGCACGTACCTACTTAATTATAACAAGAAAGTTTGTTTTTAATAATGTATATTTTAGTACTAAGAGGTAAATAATATCTACTTAAAATAAATAATATGTATGTAAGTTGTTGTTTTATTCTGAATCTAATTACCTTTGACCATCTTATTTCATAGCCACAAAACAAGTCCTAACTTGTCTGATTCTATATGCATCGTGGTACGTGTTTGCCGCTTTGTCGGCAATACGTTTCCACTTACACAAAAATCAGACCATTACATAATAAGGTAGCGACACCAGGAGCTGTGTCAGCTATAGGTTTACATACTCACACGATCACAAAGCAAAGGTATAAATATTCGTGTCAATTGCAAATCTAAATTTATTTTCATAAGAATATCAAAGTGGTAAGTTACTTTTTAAACATAAATTGAATGTATTTACTAATTAATTATAGGATTTTGTTCGCTTTAACATATTATAACTCATTACTTATTTCAGAATATGTCAGGGAACACCGAAAATCTCGTCGAAGACTTACGCTCACCATCTCCGGTCTTTCAAGACGCGCAGGACCCGCTAGAAGGATGGACACAGATGTTCCCTCCACAGGTTGTAGAGCCACGACACGAAGAAACGCCGTTAGAACTTAAAATCCGAAAGGCGATAAATAACACGCAGAAGAGGAAACGTAAGAAAAAATCGTCCTTTCTCAAGCACCTACACAGCACGCAGCAGTCTTTTGTAATAAAAAGTCCGCCGAAGAAAGGACAACGTCTCATCAAAATTGAGATAATAGACCTCGAGCATGAAGCGCTAGGTGAAGGTGACTCCTCGCGCTGGGCCTAGGTAGGGGTACGCCCGTCGCACTGGCCAGCGTCGCACGGGAGATGCTGACCAGCGCGGCGGCGTGGGAGGCTGTCGCCTCCTTCTGCGAGGACGTTATCTCGCAGAAGGAGGCTGCGGAGCGGGCGCGAGAGGATGACCCTCTCGCCGCACCGCTCCGGCGCAGGCGGTTGGGGAGGAGGAGGCGTGCGTTTCTCAACGCACGCCAGCTCCCCTAGCAAGCTGGCGGTTGAAATGGCTCGGCCGGATGACCACCGGCCGAGAGATACTTTTCACCCCTAGCTTGGCCGTCTGGGGGGGTCGAATTTCTCAAGATACTTGTCGACCCCCTCCGTAGAGGTAAGCCCTGGCACCAGGCAACCCTCCAGGGGGCACAATCGGGGAATGGCCAACGCCGATCCCGATTGTGTCCCCACGGAGGTCTAAGTATCTAGAGAGTTTTTAGCCGGTAGTGGGTCTTCTACCCGAGTCCTGCATATCCAAGGGGTGGCCTAGTCAGCTGAATGCCCTTGTCGAATACCGTAAAGACTGTATTTTCTCTCTTGTAAAAAAAAAAAAAAAAAAAAAGGTGAAGGTGACTCGTCAGAGGATTCCCTTCTGTCTGCACAATATGTGGTGTCGGAAGATATGGACCAGATTATGGACCAGGCAGAAAGTCTCATAAATAATATATCAAAAAAAATATGTGGTTATAGCTATAGTTTTTAAAGCTATGAATCATCTTATTTTTGTAAATTAAAGTTCTCATGTAGGTTTTATAATTAATATTTCTTGTTACTTATAAACCTATAGAGAGATACATTTAAGTATAATACCTTTATACTTACATAATTATAATTTTTGATATTATGTACAAATGTAAAAACGTTTTTTTACTATATTAATTAAGGGTATATTAAATAAGAATGTCTTTTTAATAATTAAACTTGAGGGAAATTAATTATGTCTTTTTATTATCCAATTCAAGGTATTCAGGTAGGTAAATGAAAAATAATTTGAATGTACACTAATTTATTTATTGAAAGAATCATATTAGGTTGGGGAAAAAGTCTTTTCGCATTATAGTATGTATAAACTTGTAATAAAATCTCTTTGGCTATACTATTTGTATCTGGCTGGTTTTGGTATCATTGAAAGTTTAAATTTTAAAGAACATAATTCCAAATTCAAATTAGGAAAATGTGTGATTTTCATTTGTTTTTCGTACCGCCAAGATGAGTGAATCTAATGAAGAAATTCGATACATTTTAAAATTTTACTACAAAAAAGGTAAAAATGCAACGCAAGCCGCGAAAAAAATTTGCGATGTTTATGGACCTAGTGCAGTGTCTGTGAGAGTAGCACAAATTTGGTTTAAGCGTTTTCAATCCGGAAATTTTGATGTCAAAGATGCACGTCGCTCTGGTCGCCCTATTACAGATAAAATGGATGCCATTTTTGAAAAAGTGGAGCAAGATCGGCATGTCAGTAGTTACGACGTAGCTGAAGAACTGGGAATTGACCACAAAACAGTTTTGGTGCATTTGAAAAAAACTGGGTACACAAAAAAGCTCGACATTTGGGTACCTCACGAGCTCACTGAAAGAAACCTAATGAACCGTGTACTCATTTGTGATTCTTTATTACGACGTAATGAAACCGAACCATTTTTGAAGAAGCTGATAACTGGTGATGAAAAGTGGATCACGTACGACAAGAACGTGCGAAAAAGGTCGTGGTCAAAGGCCGGTCAGGCTTCACAGACTGTGGCGAAACCCGGGTTAACTCGCAACAAGGTGATGCTGTGTGTGTGGTGGGATTGGAAGAGCATTATTCATTATGAGCTGTTACCACCAGGCAGGACCATCGATTCTGAACTCTACTGCGAACAACTGATGAGATTAAAGCAAGAAGTTGAGAGAAAGCGGCCGGAATTAATCAACAGAAGGGGTGTGGTTTTTCATCATGATAACGCTAGACCTCACACATCTTTAGCCACTCAGCAAAAATTAAGAGAGTTTGGCTGGGAGGTGTTAATGCATCCGCCGTATAGTCCTGACCTTGCACCTTCAGATTTCCACCTGTTTCGGTCTCTTCAGAATTCTTTAGGCAGTGTCAGGTTAACATCACGAGAGGACTGCCAAAACCACTTGTCGCGGTATTTTGACCAGAAGTCCCAAAATTTCTATAGCAATGGGATCATGTCCCTACCTACAAGATGGCAAAAAGTTATCGAACAAAATGGTACCTACATACTTTAGTTAAATGTAAATAAACTATATTAAAAAATGTTTTGAATTTTCTTAAAAAATGCGAAGAAACTTTTTCCCCAACCTATTACATTGATATTTGATTCTCTAATAACCATTTTCTTATACAAATAACATTTTTCAAAGGCACAATATTTTATATGGTTAAAACAATTGTATGCAATCATATCATCGCACCGATTTCACCGGCTTCGACTTGAACTCGTTTATTAAAACCTATTTTATCTTTGACAAAGAATGAACGAATGAATGATTGCTTTTATTACTAAAATTTAACTATTTCAGTGAGATGTTTTCTAAGAAAATATTCTTCTTATTTCTTAACATTTTCTTAATGTCGTATTAACATCAAAATTTTCGTCAAAAACTAGTGCCAAGGCTCCTCTCATGTGTGTTTTAAAAACAAATCTCAAACAACAAGATAGTTTCTTTCTTTAACACAATAATTAATTACTTCTAAAAATCAGGACAATGACCGTTCTGAAACGCGTTTATATACTCAAAACGTCGAGAATCGGCCGTTCAGAAACTTAACCAAGTTCAACATGAACGACGATTACTTTAGGCCAGTGAACCGCAAACTTGGTAGAGGAATTCAGTTTAGAGCATAAGCCGAGTTTAACTTGAACTGCCCCCTAACCATGATCGGCCAAAACAATATTAAAACTGCGCTGAGAGCGGGATGGCGCTATACGTAGCTAGAACGGTGTCTCTGTTTCAATATTGTTTTAATCTTGCTATAAGTGATCATGGTACGGCCCCTGATCGCGTTTAATTACTGTGGTGAAATCAGCCTTTAACGAATTATCATATTTCTTATCTGAAATTGATTTTGATAGCGTTCAACAGCTACATAACGAATTATCATGTTTCTTTATCGAAATTGTTTTTGATAGCTTATTGAACTTTGAAAAACCATTATGACAAATAAAACATGTAATAAAATCAGAATAAAATATATCTTAAATTAGTTATCTTTAAAATACCATCTAGTAGCAAGTAGAGGAACTATTTTTTCTAGCGATCAACAGCTAAATAACGAATTATCATATTTCCTTACCTGAAATTGATTTTAATAGCTTATTGAACTTTAAAAAAGCACTATTACAAATAAAACGTGTAATAAAATCAAAAATATAATATATCGAGTCAAATTTAAATTAGTTATAGTAAAAGACCCATCTAGTGGTGAATAGAGGAACTACTTATCGATTACATACTTTTGGACCGTTACCAGTACTATTATCTATTCGTTACCGCAAAATATTATTCGTGGGCGACGGATACGAGCAACCTGCCTAGAACGATGATTGTCATTGCTTTAGTAAATTAGAAATTTGTGACGTACAAAATGATCTCCATTACAAATGCTAATGAATGAGATACATGTTTTAGTTTCTATTATTGTTAATAAATTACCAAAAAAATAATACATAATAGGTTGGGGAAAAAGTTTCTTCGCATTTTTTAAGAAAATTCAAAACATTTTTTAATATAGTTTATTTACATTTAACTAAAGTATGTAGGTACCATTTTGTTCGATAACTTTTTGCCATCTTGTAGGTAGGGACATGATCCCATTGCTATAGAAATTTTGGGACTTCTGGTCAAAATACCGCGACAAGTGGTTTTGGCAGTCCTCTCGTGATGTTAACCTGACACTGCCTAAAGAATTCTGAAGAGACCGAAACAGGTGGAAATCTGAAGGTGCAAGGTCAGGACTATACGGCGGATGCATTAACACCTCCCAGCCAAACTCTCTTAATTTTTGCTGAGTGGCTAAAGATGTGTGAGGTCTAGCGTTATCATGATGAAAAACCACACCCCTTCTGTTGATTAATTCCGGCCGCTTTCTCTCAACTTCTTGCTTTAATCTCATCAGTTGTTCGCAGTAGAGTTCAGAATCGATGGTCCTGCCTGGTGGTAACAGCTCATAATGAATAATGCCCTTCCAATCCCACCACACACACAGCATCACCTTGTTGCGAGTTAACCCGGGTTTCGCCACAGTCTGTGAAGCCTGACCGGCCTTTGACCACGACCTTTTTCGCACGTTCTTGTCGTACGTGATACACTTTTCATCACCAGTTATCAGCTTCTTCAAAAATGGTTCGGTTTCATTACGTCGTAATAAAGAATCACAAATGAGTATACGGTTCATTAGGTTTCTTTCAGTGAGCTCGTGAGGTACCCAAATGTCGAGCTTTTTTGTGTACCCAGTTTTTTTCAAATGCGCCAAAACTGTTTTGTGGTCAATTCCCAGTTCTTCAGCTACGTCGTAACTACTGACATGCCGATCTTGCTCCACTTTTTCAAAAATGGCATCCATTTTATCTGTAATAGGGCGACCAGAGCGACGTGCATCTTTGACATCAAAATTTCCGGATTGAAAACGCTTAAACCAAATTTGTGCTACTCTCACAGACACTGCACTAGGTCCATAAACATCGCAAATTTTTTTCGCGGCTTGCGTTGCATTTTTACCTTTTTTGTAGTAAAATTTTAAAATGTATCAAATTTCTTCATTAGATTCACTCATCTTGGCGGTACGAAAAACAAATGAAAATCACACATTTTCCTAATTTGAATTTGGAATTATGTTCTTTATAATTTAAACTTTCAATGATACCAAAACCAGCCAGATACAAATAGTATAGCCAAAGAGATTTTATTACAAGTTTATACATACTATAATGCGAAAAGACTTTTTCCCCAACCTAATATAACCATGGTATTTAAGTGACTTATGGCACATTATATAATATTTTGAATGAAAATTCTCTAGTGATTGTAACGCATAACATTAGTTAGTAACGTGTTCATTCGTCTGGGATACATTATATTCACACCCTTAATAATATTAATATATTGCAATGTATAATTATAACAAGTAAGAATACATAGAATCTGTAATTAATGGATTGCAAAAAATAAAAAGCTATATGTTGAATCGAAATCGTGTTTTCATTTCTTCACAAATTTATTTTATAAATAAAACGCAGAAATATTAATACTTAGATTGTTTATTTATTGATAAATAGTGATCGAACGGACGAGAGATCAATGGAGTGATCGAAAGGACGTGAGATCAATGGAGTGATGAGTGGTTAGTAATTAGACAGCGATCGAATGGACGAGAGATCAAAAGAGTGATGATTCTTGTCATTTTAGAACACTTTCAACGATATATTGATCGAACGGACGTGAGATCAATGGAGTGATGAGTTGTTAGTAATTAGACAGTGATCGAACGGACGAGAGATCAATAGAGTAATGATTCTTGTCATTTTAGAACACGTTCTACGATAGTGATCGAACGGACGTGAGATCAAAAAATAATTCATGGGCACTCTAGAACACTTTCAACGACAGTGATCGAACGGACGTGAGATCAAAAAAATAATTCATGGGCATTCCAGAATGGTGACTGGGAATTCTGGAACAGAATTTGCACAACATGTTAAACCGATCCACATTTGCTCAATAGTGATTGGGAATTCTAGAACAGAATGGTGATTGGGCGTTCTAGAACAGAATTTGCACAACATGTTAAACCGATCCACATTTGCTCAATAATGATTGGGAATTCTAGAACAGAATGGTGATTGGGCGTTCTAGAACAGAATTTGCACAACATGTTAAACCGATCCACATTTGCTCAATAGTGATTGGGAATTCTAGAACACATTTAACGACAGTGATCGAACGGAAGTGAGATCACGTTGAATGTGTTTTAGAATGCCCAATATACACCTACTAGCTTGCTTAATTTAATATGTTCCAAGACTGATTAAAATTAAATTGAATATTTTCATTCTGGGGAACATTCAAATGTGGAATTTAAGCATCAATATGTACAAAGATGGCTTCTAATGCCCTATTTAAAATAGATTGACCACCAGGTTGGTTGGTCGCTTACTGCAGCTAGCAGTGTAAGTTATAAGATTCCTTTTGAAATAGGTAATTAGAGGACTTTTGTAAGTACAATTTTAGTAACCTCTAATAAAACAATGGAATTGTTTGAATCAGACCCAAAGAGTATAACGTATAGTTAGATTTCTACTGGACAGGTTTTCCCTGCTTATATGGACTATACCTAAATGTAAAGGTGCATATTGATTTTTGAAGCAATAACACTTTTTTATATAAGTAAACATGAGTTTTTGAAATGTATACCCGAGAAGCAATTCTGCAAAGGGATTCCTTAGCCCATAGTCTGACTTAATATAAACCTAAGGCCTTTTTAGGCTTTGAAAAAACCTCACCTAATTGAGTTAAGCAAGAGAACAATAAAACAAATTGTGTGACTGTTAAACCTGTCCAGTATTTACATACTATATCAGTGGAATTTTCTATATTTTCAAATTCAATTAGTTTCTGTTCTTTGATTTTATTGTTAGTAAGTCAAGCATGAATTATTTGGTGTAAACAATACAGTGAACTTATATTACCGTAAAAATGCAAAATCATATTGACTCATGTGATTTTCACAGACTCTGGCATTACTTTACGAATATTTTACAATCCCCGAGGATCTTCTTTCTTAAATATAATGGTACCATTCGACATTCTAAATTATAGCACTCTGGTACAAAAAAATGAGAAGTTGTATCAGGAGTGCGACTGTAACCTGGAAGTATAACATTTTTTTTTTTTTTTTTGATCCTCTTGTATGGCAATTTGTTAATTATGCCAGCGTCAAGTGAAAGATAGATACGTAACAAAAATTACGAAAAATTTTGAAAGAATTGTTCACCAATGATGACTAATGATTCTGATGATTGTTAAGGAGCTCTGAAACAAAAAGAGATACACTATAACCTAACTACGAAATACTTACACAACTAGGTATATACACAATAACCTACAGCTTAATATTATTTTTAATAATAAAATCACCAATAATACTAACTACAAATGAATTCAAAGATGAGAGCAAAATGTCAATATGAGAAGGAAATGGATAGGAATGTTCTAAGAGTGAGTCAATGAAAGAAGAACGATCATAATTCGGGCATGAAAAAAATATATGATTTAAGTCTTCTGCCAAACCACATTTACATAGAGAAGAGTCTAAAATTTTTAATTTTTTAAGATGCACTGCTGTGCAACAATGACCAAAACGAAGTCGGCATATTGTGGCGGAAATATATCTATTTACATATAACTTATAAAACCAAGGCTTGGGTGGAATATCTTTCTGGATTTTGGAATAACGAAAACCTTTATATTTACTACTTGAAGCCCAAAGCCGTGACCAGGATTTAAATAATTGCTGTTTTGGAATAAGTAAAAGGTCTTGACTGTAATTCATAAAAGGAACAATATCACCACGTAATACTGCAGTCTTAGCAAAGTGATCAGCTTTTTCATTGCCAAATATGCCGCTATGACCAGGAATCCAAGCCAAGACTACAGTACAACCCAGCGACTTGCATAAAAATAATTTCTGCTTTATATGGAACAACAATAAAGAACCTCTACCAGTAAACGGATTAGACTGTAAGGCATAAAGATTACTCAGGGAGTCAGTAAATATAATGGAATATTTTAGCTTATAAAGTAAAACATAATTCACTGCCTCAAGAATTCCTCTACCCTCTCCAGTGAATACAGAAGTTTCCGGAGGACACTTTACCATTTGATGAGTGTTATAGTTCTTGTGATAAATACCGACACCCACACAACCCAAGGGGTCGCACTTAGATGCGTCAGTGTAAATGGAGTGCCAACCAGACCACTTCTCACTCATAATACGGGCAAAGTTCCTAGGAGCAAACTTGTCATCCTTTTCAATGCCAAAATTTGTTAAAATAGTTGGAATATAAACTACCACAGCAAAGTCATGCATAAAAAGCGGGATCTTGAGGCTATTATGGGTAGGATTTTTAAGGCTACTAATCTTTACAAAACTTTTGACTAAACAAGGGACATTTTCATCAGTCCAAGATAAAAAGTTAAAAAATTTAGATAACTCCCTTAGCTTTTCAAAGATTGGATGTACAGTAAATTGCCACCTCTGTATTAAAAACCTATCTGACAAAAATTGTCTTCTGAGACACAAAGGGGGATCTACACATTCCACCTGCAAGGCATTTATGGGCGTGGACTTCATAGCTCCAGAAACAATTCTCAGAGCACGAGATTGAATACAATCAAGCCTCTTCATTGAAATTTTACTACAAGGACTTAACAGAAATGAACCATAATCTATCACACTACGCACTAAAGCATTATACACCAATTTTAAAGAATAAGGGTGAGCACCCCACCAAACCCCAGCTAAACATCTCAAAATATTAAGATTTTTTTCACATTTCTTAATTATATAGTCAATATGCTGAACACCCGATAATTTAGAATCTAAACAAACACCCAAAAATTTAACACTGCTAACGGTTGGAATCCTAACACCATTCAAACAAATATCAACCCTAGGTAGTAACCTTTTACGGGAAAAGATCACTATAGAACTTTTCTCTGGAGCAATTTGGAGGCTGTTATCCAACATCCAGAGAGAGAGGGAAGATAAAGCCTTAGAAACTGAATTGGTACAAGAATCAATAGACGAACCAGACGAGAACACAACAATGTCATCAGCATACTGAAGACACTGACAGTGAGGTGAAACAATTTGACTCTCAAGCTCAGCAGTATACAAATTAAATAACAAAGGACTTAAAACGGAACCTTGCGGGAGGCCCTTATAAATAGTTCTACATTTAACACTGTTATTGTCCGTTCTAACAACAATAGACCGACCCGAAAAACTATTAAATATATAATGAACAAATTTTGGTGGAAATCCCATATGCAATAATTTAAATTTTAAACGTGATAAGCAAACGTTATCATAGGCAGAGCTAATATCCAAAAAGGCTGCCATACAGAACCCCTTTTTTGCGAATGATAAACGAATGTCTGAAACCAAAAGTGACAAATTATCTAAACAACACTTACCCTTACGAAATCCAAATTGGCCATCTGACAATAAACCCTTATGTTCAGCAAACCACTCAAGCCTATTCTTAATTAAGTGCTCAGCTAATTTAGCTAGTGTTACTGACATGGCAATTGGACGATAACTATTTACAGAAGAAGCATCTTTACCAGGCTTTAATATTGGAACTATAATCTGAGTCTTCCAAGAGTCTGGTGGAATGCCCGACTCAACACAAACATTAACCAATGACAAAAAGTATTCAAGAATATTGGGACTAGCATGAACTATAAAAGAATAAGGAATACCGTCTATACCAGGGGATGAATCTTTTATAGAAGAGAGAACAAATTTAAGCTCTTCCAATGTAAAGGGATTACAATAAGAGCTAGACACAGAAAAAGACGGCTGAGAATACTCTGGTAAGTCATCAAAGTTGGGAACAAAAGGAGGAGCAAGCTTGTCCATGAACATATCAATCCACTCACCTGAGTCTGGATAAGAAATAGAAGTAGGGGTAAAAGATCGTCGGAATGTTTTAATTTGCTTCCAAACTAAACAGGATGGAGTCTCAGGCGATATAGTTTCACAATACTTCCTCCAACCACTCATTTTCTTTTCTCTCAACAATTTTTTAGCTTCCAGAGCAATATCAGAAAGTACTGAAAAATTTTCATCAGACATATTAGACTTATATGCAAGCTCTGCCAGTTTCCTGCGGTGAATAACTGCAGAACATTCCCTGTCCCACCAAGGAGGTAACGGGAAACCTTTCGAAATTACAGATCTTACTGGCAAAGCAGAATCAGCAGAAGATAACAATACTTCAGTTAGTTTCTGACCGCACAAATTAATATTTAAGTTATTGACAATAGGAAGAGATGCAGATAAAGAGCACATCACACTAGAAAAACTAAACCAATCAGTATTACTATTAACACTATATTTAAGCAGGGGTTGCAACTTTCGCTTATGAGGACTAGCAACATCAAGACTAAGAATAATAGGGAAATGATCACTTCCATGTGACGAAGAAAGAACATCCCATGTCATATCAGGGGCCAAAAACGGGGAAACAAAAGAAAGATCAACCGCACTAGAGAACTCATTAGGCTTGGTTCTACGTGTTGCAGAACCTGTATTAAGAAGACAAAGACCACAGACATCCAACATATTCAAAAACTCAAAAGATAAATCATCATTCTTTTCACAACCCCATGAAGTATTATGAATATTAAAGTCACCCATAACAATCACAGGGCACTCTAATGTAAGGATAAACCTTTCAAGCTGACAAAGAATAAGAGAGGAGGGATAAGGAATATAGTTTGAAATATAATAGATACCACACACTTTAACACAAACAATAGAAAAATCTGTATGACTGTAGGGAAAAGGAATATTTACAATATTTGCAAAATTTACATTATTGCTGACTAACAGGCAGGCCCCGCCATACCCATCAGCCCTGTCATCACGAAAAATATGATAACCTTTAAAAGGAAAAGAAAAAGAAGGTTTTAAAAATGTTTCAGATAAAGCCAAAATTAAAGGATTAAATTTAGAACACAAATAAATTAATTCAGACTTCTTAGACACTAAACCTCTACAATTCCATTGGATTAGTTTGGATGGAACTTGATCCATCACTTAAGTTTTGAACAGAATTACTAACAATATTTGCAACGTTGGACGGTGAGGATGAAAATGAAGAAAGAAGACTAATAAGAGTTTGGATCAAATTCAAATTCAAATTCAAATTCAAATTCAATATCTTTTATTCAAATTGGATTGTTACAATCTCTTTTGAACGTCAAAGCAGCTACGCCATTGGTTCACAAGTCTACGGCGGGAGACCTTGTACTGGAAAGAACCAGCAAGAAAACCAGCAAGGGCTATTTTTTTCTCCCTGTATTGTTACAGAGTCGTCAATTGGAAGCTGACCTCACAGCAGAAGTTTGAGCTCAACTTCCATTACAAGATTAGATGTGTCAGTTCTCTTCTTACTACTTATTACCAAAAATAATTTTTGTTTAAACAAATGTTTATACATAACAAGACGATTCATTATCTGAAAAATTAACACCAGGCATTGGCATCATTCAAATAATCGTTGACTTTATAATATCCTTTACTCATAAGAGTCTTTTTTACATGCGCTTTAAACTTATGAAAAGGCAAGTCGGTAAGACTTTGTGGAAGCTTATTATAAAAGGTTATACATTTCCCCATAAACGAGCCTCTAGTTTTTTGAAGCCTGAATGTTGGAACGGCAAGTTTATTTTTGTATCTTGTGTTTAGATGATGAATTTGGAAATTGGTTTCAAATGTATTATAATTCTTATAGACATAAATCAAATTTTCATAAATGTAATGTCCTGCTAAAGTCAATATATTAATTTCTCTAAATAAGTCCCTTAAAGAATCTCTTGCTCGTAAATTATAAATAGCGCGAACCGCTCTTTTTTGAAGTACAAAAATACTTTCAATACTAGCAGCCGATCCCCACAGTAGTATTCCATATGACATGACACTATGAAAATAACTAAAGTAAATCAATCTTGCCGTTTCAACATCAGTAAGTTGTCTTATTTTTTTAACTGCATATGCTGCAGAACTAAGTTTGTTAGCCAAGGACTCAATATGTGGATCCCACTGCAATCTAGAATCTAGTGTTATACCCAAAAATTTAGTAAAGTCGATGAATTCAACAATTTCATTATTCATTTCCACTATGGTATCCACTTTTCTTACATTTGGCAATGAGAATTTAATACATTTAGTTTTATGTGAATTTAAAGATAAATTATTTATAGTGAACCAATGCAATACTTTAGAGAGAGTACTATTTACAACGTCAGTATTGCCATTTCCTCTGTCAACCTTAAATATTAAAGAAGTATCATCTGCAAATAGTACTGTATCGCACAGATTCTTAGTGAAGTGTGGGAGGTCATTAATATAAATTAAGAAAAGCAAGGGTCCCAATATCGATCCTTGTGGCACGCCCATAACTATAGGTGCACCAACAGACTCAGTTTTGTTAATAACAACTTTCTGAACCCTATTGGATAAATAAGACTCAATAAGTCTCATTGCTTCTTCAGAGACACCATAATGTTTGAGTTTATTTAAAAGAGTTTGGTGACCAACGCAATCAAAAGCTTTTGATAGGTCACAAAATATACCAATTACATCTTGTTTACACTCCCAAGCAGCAAAAATGTGTTTCAGAAGTGCAACACCGGCATCAGTAGTGCAACGACCTTTGGTAAAACCAAATTGGTTCATATGTAAAATGTTGTTACTTGAGAAATGATCAGTTAACTGATTAGATATAATTTTTTCAAATATTTTACTAAGAGCTGGTAGAATCGAAATTGGTCGATAATTTGAAGGGTCATTTTTATTCCCAGACTTAAATAGAGGTATCAACTTGCTATTTTTCATGAGGTCGGGGAAGACACCTTCATCGACACATTTATTGAATATCAACGCAAGTTGCGGCGCAAGTTCTTTAATTACAGATTTAATTATATGGGTCGAAATACCCCAAAGATCTTCAGTTTTTTTGGTACTGATCATACGAAATGTTTTCAAAACAGTGTTAGCATCAATGTGACAAAAGTTGAACACCTTGTTGCACCTCTCCACACTCCGTCCCAAAAGAGCTACAGCCTCATTGGGACATGAGTTGAGACTACTTGTAGTTTCTATGGGTATATGAGAGAAGAAGTCTTCAAATGCTTTAGCAACCGCATTGTCTGATTTAATAGTTTGGTTATTGATTTCTAAAGAGAAAGAATTCACAGTACTTTTGGGTTTACCTGTTTCCTGGTTAATGATAATCCAGGTGGTTTTTATTTTATTTTTAGATGAACAGATTTTGTTACTTATGTACATAGCTTTTGCGCACATGCACACTTTCTTGAATGTTTTAGAGTAATTTCTGACATAATTTATGAAAGCGGGGTCATTGGATGTTCCTTTTAAAGCATATAGTTCATATAGTTTTCTGCGACTTTTATATATACCAGGCGTAGCCCAATCACAAAATTTCTTTCTCCCATTTTTGATTTTAATTACCTTTTCTTTGAATATATCATTGCACTCATTTTTAACTACATGAAATAAGTTATTGTACAAATTACTGGCGTTAGTCCCCTCGATCGGTAAATTTGCAGTTTGACTAATAACATTTCTTGTAAATTTCTCTAGACCACGTTTTGTTATAGGTCTACAAGTAGTCTCACGTATAGAACAAACATGATGGTGCTCAAACGAGGCTAATTGTCCGCTATGGTCAGAGTTAATACAATTTATAATCAACTTATCTTGTACAATACAATTACAGAAGATGTTATCTATGCAAGTAGCAGATGTTGCTGTTATTCGGGTTGGTTCTTTAAATACATTATTCATGTTAAATGATTTGAATAAGTTAATAAATCTACTAGATATTTGGGATTGTTCTAAAATATTTACATTAAAATCCCCACAGACAACAATTTTTTTACTTTTTCTGCATACTATTCTTAAGGCATCTTCCATAGCAGACTCGAATTCTGAAAAATTTCCAGAGGGGGGTCTGTATACACAAATTATAATGAAATTGTCAAGTTCCACACAAGACAACTCAATGGTTCGTTCAACAGAGAGTGAAACTATGTCCTGTCTTTCCTTAAATTGGATGTCATTATGCAAAATTATTAAGGATCCACCTCTGATTGCAGATTTTCTAGTGAACGAACTTCCAATCTTGTAATTATCTAAACTTATTAACAATTCATGATTTTTTTGCCAATGCTCTGTGATACAGAGTACATCTATGTTTTCAAAATCTAAAAATAAATTTATTTCTAAGTCTTTACCAGAAAAGCCTTGAATATTTTGATGGACAAGCCGTAAATATCGAGGCTTAACTTTGGTCAATACCTGGCCAGAGGCTACCTCTATTGTCGGATTATCTAATTTAAATTACTTGGAACTTGTTCCAAAACATCATGTTGCTCAATAAAAGCATCAATTCAGCTACAGATGGAGACGAATTACACTCAACACTATGAGTTTCATAGACAGGAGCACCCTTAGGCAACTTAGGGATAGAAATGATATTATTATGAGAAACTCTGTCATAGCCAACACCCTTCATAGGAGGTGCCTTAGGGCGGATGGATATAGTTTTCTTGTATGAAGTTTTCTCAGGGAATTTGGTAATACGGGGAATAGGAGAAGGATCCACACTCTTAGTCACAATGTCACTATATAGCGACCTAACAGGAGCATGTAGCTTGCAGGCTTCTATGTAAGAGATAGCTTTCTCTGCCATTGACATTTTAATCGAGCGTTGTCTGTCATACTCTGGGCACTTCTTATTGGTAGCGAAATGAGAACCAGAACATGATAAGCAATATGCAGAATCTTCCTCAACACGGCACGAATCACCTGTGTGACCATCGCCACATTTGTAGCACCGTGGCTTAGAGCGACACAGGGACTTTGTATGTCCAAAACGACAACACTGATAACACTGGATAGTGGGATAATAATACTGTGCAACTGGTAATGAGTTATAGCAAACATAAATTCGTGATGGAAGTACTTGACCATCGAATGAAACCACACATGTCTGAGAAGGCTTCCACACTATAACACCATCAACCTCTGTTTTGAAGTTAATTCTTCTTACTTTGGTAACAACACCACAACCTTGAGGTATTGAAATATTTTCCATCACCTCATCCAATGACCATTCAGATGGAATACCCTTCACCACTCCCATCCTAGTGGTACTAAATGAAGGGATAAATGACTTATATCCCTCCACACCACCAGAGGAGATGAAGCTGTTGGCAGCCATAGCTGTAGCAAAAGCAACTGACACTCTATTCCTGCCAATTCTCTGAAGACTACCATCAACAATGTCTTTGACACATAATCTTTTCAGGAGCCGACCAAAAGCTACCGCATTCAATATAGAGGCAGGCATATCGTCCACCACTTTCTGTATATGGACAATAAATGGACCTTTATCTGATGCACAATAATTTTGGCGACCAATGGGTTGACGTTCTGCAAGCACATGACTTTGCTGTGTAAGTGATGTATCTGCAACCGATCCAGAAATGGCATTCATTAAACTATTAACCTCTGTTTGCTCACTATCAATAGTCTGATTTTGTCCTGGTGGGATAGAGGAATCCTGTGAAACAGGTTCCTGCTGTCCCAAAGGGATAGACAAGGAACTATCTTCTCTAATTACTTTTTTTGATCTTTTGCCTTTTGGCATCCGTTCTTTGGGCCTGGGTCTTTTTTCCCCTTTGACAGAAAAACCCAGAGACTTTACCTCACTGTCGGAAACTAGAGTGGTCAAACTGTTTTCAGAAGAGGATGATGCTATAGAGGACCAACATTCCTCATTAGCACCTACCTCACATGACGATATATCAGGCGGAATACCTCCGCCTGAAAATTCCGCCATCACACACCGTCTTTTGTTTTTACAAAATCAAATATATCTAAACTAAAATCTAAAATAATATACACTTACCGGAATGAATTTACATATAACTACTTAAGAACACTACCTATCTACAATTTTTACATGAAAATGGTGCACAATATCTAGAATTTAATAATAAAAAAATTCAATTATGCCAAAAAACAACCGAACACCGCGGCAGTCACTTGACACTCAATCATTCAAGTATAACATTTTGTTGTTCAATTCTTGGGTCTGGTTACTTCGTACGTTCAAATCAGTGTTGCCAGGTGGCCGTTTAAATTTCCCCCCCGATCTCACTCAAAATCCCCCCGAAAATTACCATTTTTGACAAAAAAACCTCTAAGCACTACTTACTAAAAGAAATACAATTGGGATATGAAAATCAAATGTAAATTTATCAGATACATACATTTTTTCCCAGGAAAACCTATATAGCATTCGAGATATTGGAACGAAATGTGTTCTCATTCATTTCGGTATGTTCTCACATATTTTGATTTACTGGATTTTGATGTAGTTGATATTAAATTGCACGGCAAACGGAAACTTATATTATAGCTGGCGGCCACTTGGGAGCCAATAAATTTAGACTACCTGCGAATACAATAAATCATTCAAACAAAATGAGTAGGTAAACCAGTGAGCAAGTAATGAGTAAGCAGAGGGAAAGAAAATAATACTGTCTTGAGCTATTCCAGCCCTTATAGCCGAAATAGTATTGATATTTATAAAATTATTTTATCCTTTTTATGTGTAAATAATATTAAATTGTAAGCTTGTATATATTTTAGTTATTCAGCTCCCTGACGTGATCTTTATCATGATCCTAGATTCTATTCCCATTCCGCGTTCCTTATTATTCCAAACGTTTCCCAAATTTTGTCATGGCCATAATGCAGAAATTGTGCGGAGCCACAAAAAAATTACTTTGTAAAAACCTTGTGAAGAAATCGATTTTTTAGGGTATTGTTGTCAGACCAAAGACATTAAACTAGTACCATTATACTGGTACTAGTAGAATGTCTTTGTGTCAGACAGAGTGATCAGGCTTGTACAGCCAAATCATTAAACAAAACTAAAAATAAATGAATGATCATGTAGTTGAGGTAAGGTAATAGTGATATTTTGGCTTGAAAAAAGTCGCCGAAATTCCTTTAACATTAATATTTACCTCCGAAAATCCCCCCAACGGACTTAACCCCCCAAAATTCCCTCCGACGTTGAAAAAAACCCCCGAATTTGCAGGGAATCCCCCCCATCTGGCAACACTGGTTCAAATTACGAGAAAACTTAGTCCAGTTCACAAATTATATTACTGTTACAGATAGGAATCAGCCCTTATAACAGCCGACTCGTAGTGGAATGACATGCTCAGTAATGATAGTGGTGTAAACTATCGACTTCTTAATATCGACATACTGAAAATTATCGATATAAAAGTTACAGCCCTAATCTACTTTTTTAATTCTGATAATATTTTAGGTTATTAAAAATCAAAACAACGAAATGCGATTATCTTTTTATTGAATTTAACATACAATATGACAAAAACGTACACAATGGAACTTATTAGAACCCACAATTCTCCGCCATGCAACGCTGTGCTTACTCTGCGATTCTGGAAAGATAAATAAGCATTTGTATAAAGTGTGACGACTCTAAAATGAAAAACAGTGAAAAACCTAGTAAAAATAAATAACCTGCCTCTCCATCTGATCTTAGTCTCTCCACTTCTCAATATCTGTACACCTGTTGATACAAAAAAGATAATTATATAAGACTGCTTTGTTTTTGAGAATAATTTTGTTTTATTGATTATTTACAAAACTTCAGATTGAAGAATTGAACTCTGCAGACAATGGCAAATAGTTTAAAACGTTTGAATAGATTTTGAAGAAGTTAACATTAAAAGCAATTAATTTTATAGTAGGTAATCTAACCAAACAAATCAATCTAGTTTTTAATTTTGATGAATATGTTAGGTCAATAAGAAATGTTTTCCATAAATTAATGATATTCATTCAGATAAATGATTTTAATTAGAGTTTGAAAAAGCATTTAAAAGGAATGGCATACCCATTCCTTTTGTAATGCTTTTAAAATTATGTTTATCAAACTTTCACATTCTCTTAAATAATTGTGTCAGAGCTAAATGTTCCAAATTGGTTCTGGCCAAATGTAAGGAAAGTGGATACAATCGAATCGCTGAACTCATCAATTGTAGTTACAACATTTTTGGGAATTACACTTGATGCACGTTTGTGGGATCAACATAGTCCTTCGCGAACAGACCTAGTTCTGTTGTATATGTAGTAAAACAATTCAAGCATGTTACTATGTTGATACGGCAAGATAAATTTACTTAGTTATTTTCAGTGTCATGTAATTGGCTATTACTGCGGGGATCGGCTGCTAGTATAGAAAGTATTTTTGGACTTCAGTTGGTGCTATTTATAATTCACAAGCAAAGGTTTCTCTAAGAAATATTTTTAACTAAATTAATATATTGGTTAAGGCTGAACAGTCTAATTATGAAAATTTGATTTGTCTATAAAAATTATAAAACCTTTGGTACCAATTTTCGATTTCATAATCTAAACACAAGAAATAGAAAGCCACTGTGAACAAGTGTGTATTGATCTGCTCATCACGTACTAGTCATTTTCTGATATAACCATAAAAAGTAGGTGTTATAATAGCAACGTAACATCCCATTTTTTTTTCGTCGTGACTATTGTAATTTTCAAAGCTTATTTACTCGCAAACTATAAGACTTGAGAGAAAATTGACATGAATAAAAAGTGTTAATTTTAAAGCTATTCTTTAGGATACAACCATAAAAATTAGGTGTCCTAATATCAAGGCAACATCCCAAAATTTTCTTGTCCTGCGGCCATTGTAATTTTCAAAGCTGATTTACTCGCAAACTATAAGACTTGAGAAAAAGTGAATAAGAGTAAAAAGTGTTTATTTTAGGCTATTCTATATTATACAACCATAAAAAGTAGGTGTCATAATAGCAATGCAACATCCCAAAATTTTTCTAAGTCCTGCTGCCATTGTGATTTTCAAAGCTGATTTACTCGCACACTAAAAGATTTGAGAAAAAATGGACAAGAATAAAAAGTGTTTATTTTTAGCTATTCTATACGATACAACCATAAAAAGGGACCTTGCGCACCCTTTTATTCACCCCAACCGAATTTTGAAATATTTTCTTTAATATAGGGGCATATAGTATAACACTGATCTTGACTTATAGATTTTGAAAGAAATTTGGCAGCTCTGTCAACTGACACAGTGAATCAATTGACAGTTAACTTAAGATTTATCAACATTAAACTGTATTTTATTAAATGTTTTATTTGTGGTGCTTTTGAACAACAACATAGTGTAGGTTATTCAATGGAAAACATAATATTAAATTAATTTTAAACTATTGTTTATTTAATGAAAAAAATATTACACAACTTTGCTCACCTATCATTATTGGATTTTAAAGTATTCCTGAATTTATTTCACTTGGAGGAAGTTATTTATTGCATACTCAACTCAAGATATTCAGCTTCAAGTATTTGTGTCTCAAAATAACACTAGTTTTTCTGTGTTCATAAGTTGTTTTTATCGATTTCAAAATTGATGTGCATCCAGAAATGTAACCTCTGTTGAAGCCGATAGTCTGTAAAATATTAGTGGATTCATAACAATATAAAGTTCGCTCGTTTTTTAGTATGGGAAATTTCAACTTCATACATTTTGGTAAATGACTATTAGGCCAGAGATGAAAGCGTTATTCACGAGTTGCTGGATATCTGATTATCAGAGTAACAAGTTGTACTCTGCACAAGTTGTACTGTCACCATGGTGATCTGATAAACTTAAGTCAGATTATGGTAGCTAACCAGGGGTGGAAGTCTCGACATAGATAACGATCGTTATCTTTTGTCGATAAGTTGTAGTGTCTTTTCTAGCTAATCTATCAAAATATGGAAAGAATTTAAAATTGGGAAATGAAAACAAAATTATTCCTTATATTAGTACAATATGCTTCATTCAGTAACATGGTTGGAGATGGAGAGGATTTTGCCGACTACGCCGATTTCTAGCGACTGTTCGTAGCTAGAAATACCATGTTCGGTGCTCAAAGGCAAACAGATTCCAAGCTAAATATGCTTCCGCCATCATAAAAAATATTAAATTTTATAAGTTAATGTTATTAATGGCATGAGCTTTTGTTGTACAACTCGTACAGCCTATGCCAGTTAGCGACGAACATTGTAATACTTTGCGAGATATCAAAAAGGCTCGCTATGAAATCGTTAATTTGACAGTTTTTTCGATAAGTTAGCGACAAAAATCGATAGGTTTGCGTTAATTTTCATGTCGAGAATTGCATTTATGGCTAAGTAAGTGTCGTTATATGTAACTGAATAAAGCATATTGTTGTACTAATATAAGAAATAATTTTGTTATCTTTTCCCAATTTTAAATTCTTATCATATTTTGATAAATTAGCTAGAAAAGACACTACAACTTATCGACAAAAATCGCAAAGTTTACGATCGTTATATATGTCGAGACTTCTGCCCCAGGGGCAGAAGTCTCGACAGTTGTAGTGTCTTTTCTAGCTAATTTATCAAAATTTAAAATTGGGAAAAGATAACAAAATTATTTCTTATATTAGTACAACAATATGCCTTATTCAGTTACATATAACGACACTTATTTAGCCATAAATGCAATTCTCGACATGAAAATTAACGCAAACCTATCAATTTTTGTCGCTAACTTATCGAAAAAACTGTCAAATTAACGATTTCATAGCGAGCCTTTTTGATATCTCGCAAAGCATTACAATGTTCGTCGCTAACTGGCATAGGCTGTACAACAAAAGCTCATGCCATTAATAACATTAACTTATAAAATTTAATATTTTTTATGATGGCGAAAGCATATTTAGCTTGGAATCTGTTTGCTCTTGAGCACCGAACATGGTATTAAGTACGACGACGAACAGTCGCCAGAAATCGGCGTAGTCGGCAAAATCCTCTCCATCTCCAACCATGTTACTGAATTAAGCATATTGTACTAATATACGGAATAATTTTGTTTTCATTTCCAAATTTTTAAATTCTTTCCATATTTTGATAGATTAGCTAGAAAAGACACTACAACTTATCGACAAAAGATAACGATCGTTATCTATGTCGAGACTTCCACCCCAGGTGGGCTCAGAAGTCCTAGGTACTACTAACCAAACCAAGCAAAAAATCTACCCCGTGGGGAATCAAACCCCGAAACCGTCTTTTCTTACACACCACTGAAATATATTAGCATGAAATAGTATGAAACAATGAAAGGTCAAAAAGTTATTAAGTTTAGAAAATCACAAGCAAACAAACCGATAAAACTGCCGAATCCCTTCGTACACACAGGTACTGTTATTGAATCAAGAACAGTGTCAAAAATCTTAAAACATGCTTAAAACACATAAAATCTGAAGATAAATTAGAGATTTAAACAAACCAACAATGTAATAATGAAAAATGAAATGCAAATGTGTGCGTTCTACTTCTATGATGAAATGACACACACACTAGACGTGGGCGTTATTTCACGTCACTAGTTACAATAACTAGCTATGCGGCATGTAACCGAATAACTAGTTTCGAGACAAATTACAAGTAGTGATTTTTGTAAAAGCGTTATTACTGTGATTGTTGGGTGTGAGTAGTTGCCCAATTGACGTATTTAAATGTTAACTTAGATCCAAAAAGATTTTTGATAGGGTCATAAACTCAATTACCTATTATAGAAATAAAATATAACAAAAAATGTCAATGTGTATAATATTATAAAATTATAAGAAAAAGGTTATTAAAATCATAGTTTCCTAGTAAACACTAATCGCACGCACAGCCGTAACCGCTAATGGTAGAATCGTGAAATTTGGACAGTTATTTTGATTTAAAATGTGCACGGACACTAAGAAGGGATTATTAAAAATTTTAACCCTAAAGGGATGAAATAGGGGTTGCAAGTTTGTATGGAAAAATCTTTAAATTGGCAACGATTTTGATAAAACTTGAAATTGCTCTTAAAATATTTAATTGAACACGTGTTTCATGGTTTATTGGAATTCACCCCCTTAGGGTGCAAAAAAGGGGTTGGAAATGTATATGGAAAATTTAAAAATCTGCTCAAATTTCTACGAAATTTATTATCCGGGCTTAAATAGGCTACAAAATAATTTTTCCCACGGGAAAACAATAATAACGCGGGCGCAGCCGCGAGCGGAAAGCTACTCAATCATAAATACATTTAATGCAGTCAGTCCTAAGCCTGAATAAAGTATGAAGGGAAGTTAATTTATTGATTTAACTGTATAGCTACAAACACTTTGATAGTGATTTAATTTATTTTCGTTTCGTGTGTAACTGTATAGTTGGTGGAGATATTTATGCAAACAATCACAATAGCTGAATAAAAATAGCTAGTTACAAAAATAACTAGTTTTGAAACAGGTGACGCCGAACAAGTAACCGGTTTCGTTACGTTTCTTGAAAATAACGTAACGACCCACGTCTAACACACACATGCACCCAAAAGCAAAATGGCGTCAAAAACACAGAGGCGCGTTCAGGGCCTTCGCGCGAAGTACAACTTTTCGCTCTAACCCCGTTCAATGCCTTCGAGCGTGACAACCGGGTGAAACAACCGGCCGTTCAAGACCTTTGAGTGTCGGCGCGAGTTACAACCGAACAACCATCGAATTTGATGGTTGTAAAACGCTCTGACGTTTATGACTGAAATACTCCTACATGATTGGTTGATATTGGCGGCCATATTCTATAATGTCATCTACTAGAAAGAGAGAGAAATAAAAAATCATGTGAAAGAGGGAGATAAAAGATTTGGTTGCTGCAATCCGTTCAACGCCTTTGAGCGAGTTAAAAAACAACCGGATAACTACACCCAGAGGCGCTGAACGCGCCTCAGAACATGGTCAAAAATGAGCCGCTCCACTAACGACCCGCTAGTTATAGGGGTGATTCCAACGCCTGGTCCAGTTAGCAAGCCAATATTTAAATCACATGTAAAATCAAGATGAGTGGCATTGACATATTGACAATGACATCCTTTTAATTGCCAGTAAAAAAAACCAAATGTAGCCCTGCTAAAGAAACAATAAAAAAAAACATTTTTAATTTTTTTCTCCTAAATGCAGGCCTTAATATTTTTAATATTCATGGATAAACATCCTTCTCATAAAGTTCTATTTCCGTCATAAATTTTTAAACTGGTTAAAAAAGGTTCAGAATAAAATTCCACGTTCCATACAAAAAGTGGACATGTCCTTTAGGCACTAAAAAACTGAAAAATTTAAACCTATTTCAAAAAAATACCAAAAAGTCATAAATTAAATAGAATACTTACAACTTCACATTTTTATATTGAAGTCGGTGCCAACCAATTATTACCTGGCAAGTCATAAAAAATATATAAAAATTGGCACCAATTCAAATTAAAAATGTGAAGTAAGTTTAAACTGATCAGCGTTGCCAGATTTTTGAAACTTTTTGAAGTAAAAAAGCGGGATTCTTCGTACAAAGCGGGACATAGTGAAAAACGTATATAGGTAATCAGATGTTTTTAAATATTTATCTTTAAGGTGCGTCCCCACTACGAGCCGCGCGGCCGCGGAAGCCGCGAGGCTCGGCCTCGCCAGCTTTTTGTATATATTTTTATCGCATTCTCACTATAGAGCTGCGCGGCCCAGTGTGGCCAGATTTTGAAGAATTATTTCCATTTTAGTAGAAATGTAGTTTTATTTCAGTTAGGTTGTTGTGCTAGAAATGTTTTGAAATTCTACTATTCATAAATAAAGCGGTAACTACTGCATCTGTTTTGTGTAAAAAACGAAACTAACATATAATATCAGAAAATTCCCATACACACTTTGTGAAAATTATCTGTTGTTTTGTGGAAAGTTTCGATGTTTTTCTATACAGAACAAGAGACACGGCTAAATATACAGTGCGAAAAATTGTTTAATGAATGTAGTTTTTCAATTTTTGTTTCCATTAAAATTTTTTATTTAAAAATATTTCTTTATTTTTTTTAATTTATCGTTCATCGTCATCTGGTAGACGATTGTTTGAGTAATAAAATACGTGTTCATTGTGAAGAATAGGAATGATTTTATTTACAAATTGGAGCTATAATATCATGTTTTAATAGAATGGCTGCCGTAGGTGTCTGTCATGTGATTTTCTGTCGTTGTCAATGTCTAAAATTTTGCAGGGGGGAGGTGAAAAAGATGTGCAGAAAGAGGAGGACTACCCCCCGATACCCCTTTCCCCTCTCGGCGATGCATAGTTTTTGTAATATTAATTTTTTTAATTCATTCATACCTAACCACAAAATGTATGGACTATTAAAATGTTAGTAAAACTGTACATTGTAGTTTTTTCTTTATTGCAATGCAACTAAGTTGGCAAACAAGCAAACTGTCCACCTGATGGTAAGTCTTACATCTTTTAATAAAAGCGTAAAGCAACATTTCTTCAGCTCTGACACCCCCTTCCATACACACCCCCTGTCATAACGGCCCTTTAGAATTTATGTAGGTACTTACAGTATGGAGTTATTATTATAATTTTGTTCGTTGTACTTTTTTTATTAATTTTCTTTAATTTGTTTCTATTTTATTTTATTTAAAATATTTGTATTTCATTAATGATTTTTTTTTCTTTTATTAACCACCAACCTAGTATGGATATCATTATAAAGGCTGCCTGGCAGAAATCTGATAAGCCCGCCTTTTGTTATTTTTGTATTTATTGTCCAATTATTTGTTATTTGTTCTATCGCGAGGAGATGACAGTTGTTACAAGAACGCTTAATTCTCGGATAACATTAAGTATAGAAAAGAAAATATTCCTAGTCGATGGAAGAGCACACTTGTTTGTCCAAAAGAAAATAAGACAATACAAAACAGACTTACCTAAATTAGATCCCCGCAACGATAGATCACACACAACACTTGATTTGTAAGAGATTTTTGATAGCTTTCGTATTTATTTCCGATATTTTTGTATTTTAGATGCGCCCGCGCAGCCGGTCGGTTCGACGTCACACTTATGACTCCTTTAGTGATGTGCGTACACTAGGTCGGTGCGCGCGGTATCGATCGCAGGCACACCGATATCGATATTGTTGGTGTTCGATATGTTTTTAGTAGCCTAAGCATCCTCCCCAAATAGGAAGTCCACTCGCGCGTGTCATTGCGCTTGTCATTAAATTCTAATTGAACAAACAAGTGTTTGACGAAATGAATACTTATGAAAACGATACACAACCGCCCACCAAAATACAAGGTGGTTGTATTTTCAAAACAGCGACAAATTAAAAAAAAAATCTGTATGCTTAAGGCACGTGAGAATGTAACTCAATAACGATAAAGAACTTGACTTAAGTTATACTACGTTTTATTAATACTAATTACAAGGAAGAACCTAAGTATATGAACAAATTAACGTTTAATTATAACTAAATTAACTAAGTATGAAAAAGTTATGGAAATTGTTGTAATTGTTAATCGCTTTGGTTTGGCAAAAGACAGACCTTTGTCAATGGACGCGTAAGAATGGAACCATTAGGTAAGCGAAGACTCGCGATGCGTATAACTCCATCTGGACCACTATATAAGCGCTCGACACGTGCAATAGGCCAATGTAATGGTGGAGTATCATATTTGATGATTACAACAGCACCAACTTCTAAAGGTTTCGATTGTTTCGTCCATTTGGAACGTTGGATCAATGATTGTAGATACTCATTTTTCCATCGCTTCCAAATGTCTTGTTGAAATCGTTGGATTAATTGCCACCGTCCTAGTCGCGAAATATTAACTGAGGTGAAATCCTCGTCGGGAACAGCAGTCAACGGTTCTAATGTCAAAAAATGACCCGGAGTAAGAACTGCAAAGTCGTTCGGGTCAGAACTTAATTGATATAGAGGTCTCGAATTGAGCATTGCCTCAATTTGAGCGAATAACGTAATGAATTCGTCCAACGTTAGCGACTGATTATTGATTACAGAATACATTGCTGTTTTAGCAGCTTTTATCTGTATTTCCCACACTCCACCAAAATGTGGGCTAGAAGGCGGGTTGAATTTAAATTCGATTCCTTCTGATTGCGTAGCCTGCTGCATCAAAGAAGAAAGTTCACGTTGAGCACCCACAAAATTTGTACCGCGATCAGAGTAGATGACCGAAACTCGACCGCGACGCGCAACGAAACGACGAAGAGCTGCTATAAACGAGTCGGAACTTAAATCGGTAGCAATTTCTAAATGAATAGCTTTTACTGCAAAGCAAACGAAAAGGCATAGATAAGCCTTACTAATCTTGGCACCTCGATGCTTGCCAGATTTAATACGAAATGGCCCTCCATAATCACACCCTACAATGCTGAAGGGTTTGATTTGATTTACACGAACTGCCGGCAGGTCACTCATGAACGGTTCGAGTGGCATCGGCTTAGTTTTATAACACTTTAAACATTTTGAAACGCGATGCCGAATGGCACGTTTTGCGGATAAAATCCAGAATTGTTGACTAATCAGATAGTGCAACGTATTAATGCCAGGATGACAATTTTCATGATGAAAAGCATCAACAATCATGAAAGTAAGCTGAGATTGACGAGGGAGTAGAGCCGGATGCTTATGACTAAACTCCAGACCAGATCTAGAAAGCCTACCGCCCACCCTGACAATACCCAAAGAGTCGATAAAGGGATTAAGTTTTTGCCATTGTCTCGAAAGAGTTTTCCCTGCTTCTAAACGATTAATTTCATCTTTGAAATGAAGCTGTTGAGTACGTTTTACAATCAATAACAATGCATGGTGTAATTCAGAACGATTCAATGGAAATGTGTAACAACGATTAGCTTTTAATCGTAAATTGTGTAAATAACGAATCAATAAACCAACAATACGTTGAATCTTACGAATAGATGAGTATCGACTAAGTAAGAAATCAATTGGATGAACTGACTCACTCGTTATATGAAGTACTTGAACCTTTTCTTCGTTATGAGTGTCATCCACATTTGGATTATAATTGGAACAAGGCCAAGATTGAACATCTTGAGAAAGCCAATAAGGACCCGCCCACCATGAAGTATTCGCGATAAGATCTGCAGGCGACTGAATGCGTGTTGCAACGTCTGCAGGGTTATCAGACGACTGAACATGACCCCAACGTAGGTCCGGAATTTCGGTTTGGATATGGCTGACGCGGTTAGCAACGAACGTCTTCCAACGTGTAGAAGGTGACTGAATCCACGAAAGCGTTACAGTGGAATCTGACCACGCGAAGATCTCTAAATTAGATAGAAAAGGACGATAAGTATCAGAAACAAATTTAAGTAAATCAACTAACAAGACAGCGGCGCAGAGTTCGAGTCTCGGCAGAGAGACTACTTTAATAGGAGCCACCCTTGCTTTCGATGCGATGAAAAACACACTGATTTGACCATATGTGTCAATCAAACGTAAGTACACAACACAAGCGTAACCCTTTTGAGAACTGTCAGCAAAACCATGAAGCTCACATGATTGATATTGAGAAACAGTAACACGCCGAGGAATTTTTAAATTCTGAATAAGAGGCAGCTGCTCGACGTAACGACTCCACTGGCGTTTGATATCTTCAGGAGGACTTTCATCCCATGAGACTCCAAGAATCCACAGTTGTTGAACAAGATATTTAGCGAAAAAAGTCAATGGAGCTAAGAACCCAAGAGGATCATATATTCGAGCAAGCTCACTTAAAATATTTCGTTTATTGCATACACGATCTATGGGCCTAACTTCGAAAAGAAAGTTATCCGATTTGGGATCCCATTTCAACCCCAATATTTTAAGAACATTGGATTTGTCAACTTCCATAGAGACGTTATCAACCAGGCAATGTTCAGGGGGGAGATCTGCGAGCACAGATAGATCGTTGCTAGCCCACTTACGTAACTCCATTCCACCACGTCGAAGGAGTTCGATGAGTTGTGTTTTTATTTCCAATGCTATGGTTTTATCTGAACAGCCTGTTACTATATCATCGATGTAAACATCTGTCATTAATACATCCTTAGCAAGAGGCAACTCAGTAGCTTCATCCTCTGCAAGTTGTTTGATAGTGCGACATGCAAGAAAAGGCGCTGAAGAGACTCCGTAAGTTACGGTGTTGAGGCGATATTCCAAAATTGGTTGAGACGGATGAAATCTCCAAAAGATTCTTTGAAAATCACGATGTTCTTCCGTAACAAGAATTTGTCTATACATTTGACACACGTCAGCAGAAAATACCACAGCATGAAGACGAAACTTGAGAAGAATTTCCAAAATATTAGCTTGCAATTTTGGACCGATAAGTAAAGTCTCATTCAATGACAAACCCGACAAAGGGTCCCTACTGGACGCATCGAAAACCACCCGTAATTTAGTGCTGACGCTGTCAGGACGAAGAATACAATGGTGAGGAATATAATATTTGCCTTTATTTAACTCTGTTGTGGGCACCGGACTCATGTGACCACTCTGAAGATAATCTTCCATAAACTTGGAATACCGTTCGTGTAGATCGATGTTAGTTGCTAACTTTCTCTCCAATGAGCGAAAACGACGAAGTGCTGATTCTCGCGACCCTGGAAAAGAAGGAACTATGTCTTCTTTGAAAGGTAATGCTACGCTATAACGACCACTGCAATCACGAGTAGTAGTGTCACAATAAATCTGCTCACAACGTTGATCTGCCTGGCTAAGATGAGGAACACTGGGAAGATTATCTAACTCCCAGAATTTTCTGACTTCCTGAAAAACCTGATCATCGGTAATAAAAAAGGAATTAATGTTGTTAGTCTGATCTTCAGCTACACTTCCTAATAGAAGCCAGCCAAAAACAGAGTTCAACGCGGTAGGTTGCTTCGGTCCTCCACTTACACTTCCAGGTAAAAGAAGAGAAGGGAAGATTTCTGCCCCGAGAAGAATATCGATGGGACCAGGTTTGTCGCAATCTGGATCAGCCAGATTAAGACCACGAATGTGAAGCCACGACGATTTATCGAGTTTGACAGCCGGCATGTTACCACAAATGAAAGGAATAGTTAACGCTTCGATATTGAGTACTGTTTGTCGGTCAGTACCGATCTGAAGTTGAACAGCTCCCGAGACGGATGCTGACGATTGACCTACACCCCGAACCTGGCGTGAGGTTTGACATTTTTGAAGTCCTAATTTCAATACTGCTCGTTCTGAAATGAAATGAGCTTGACTACCTGTATCGATAATAGAACGGAATGATTGGTAGTTGCCCGTCGAATCACGAATTGATATAACGGCAGTTGACAAAAGGACGACCGAATTATCACCAAGATTAGTGAGTACGCGTACAGGTTCGTTACTAGGTGGAGTCGATTCTTTTACGTCATGATTTTTATGCAAAAGAGTATGGTGTTTTTGATGACACTTTTGGCATGTAAAAGGAGATTTGCAATCACGAATAACATGGGAAGGCTTTAAGCAATTAAAACACCAACGATTTTTTGTAGCATAATCGATTCTCTCTTGTACGGACTTATCCATGAACGATTTACAATGTGAAATAGAATGAGATTCCGAACAAAAAGAACATTTAAGAGTCACAGCTGGAACAGTGGCTGAAGTAGAAGGCGTTTCCTTCACTTCCGTTTTTGCAGTGGACTTTTGAGAGCTTGATAAAAACGAGGAACTTATCTTCTTGTTGTTATTGATAGTTTTGTTGATATTTGATTTTAAATTATTAGAGTTGGCAACATCACGATTACACGAAAAATGATTATCTCGTAGAAGTGCATCGCACTGCGATTCAAGAAAAGTTTTAAGAGCACTATAGCGAGGTAGCTCGGAAGAAGTGTCAGACTTTTCGAAAGCACAACGCATTTTCGAATCTAACTTCGATAGCACATGATAACAAAGTACAAAATCCCATGACTCGGTGGGTAAATTAAGATTATTTAATATAACTAAGTTCTCATTAAATAAATCTAACGCACGTCTAAACTCGATAGGAGAATTTACTTTAAAATTTATATTAAGCATTTCTCGCCAACATGTAAAAGCGAGTTCCCGTTTGTCACGATAACGAGTCACAAGTGTTTTGTACGCTTCCTCATAGTACTCGCCTTGAATCGGAAAGGTGCGAATTAAACTCAAGGCATCACCAGTTAAGCTAGCTCGCAGATATTGCATACGATCAAAGTTCGAAAGCGAACTGTTCAAATGAATCAAGGAATTAAAGGCATCATAAAACATAGGCCACTCCTTAATGTTCCCGTGAAATCGGGGCAAATCAAGCTTTGGAAGTCTTATATGCGAAACAGCTACAGATGGCGATACGGTCGTGTCTGAAGGCGAAGAAGCGGCAGTCAACTTGCGATAAATCGCTATTATTTGAAAATATAAAGTATCGAAATCGATACGTATTCTATCCTCCGCATCCGCATCGTCATCTCCAATCACAGTTAAAATAAGAGAATGCGCCTGCTCAAAATTATCTGTTTGCTTCTTCACGGCAGAATAATATGCCATGAATTCTTCTATACGTTCAGAATCGGACAAAGCGGATTCGGCGATCTCTAATGTTTTACGTAATCGATTCAGCGCTAAAGTACGTTTACGACGCAAAACTGGTAAATCTTCATAAGTCAATGAATTACCACACTCTATAGATTTCGATTTGCTGCGCTTAGAAAGAGCAGCGCGCTTAGGTACATACGACATGTTTATGTATAAGCCTATTTACTAGTGTGACACGAAAATAACAACAAATAAGAAAAAAACTAAATTCACGAAATTAATGCCAAACGGTAACAACCCTCACTTGTATCAACAAATATTTTGTTTACATAGGTACGCTCAGCATTTGATTGATTGATTTGCTTTGAAAAAATTGTCGAATTGAATTGTTGCACTCATCAAATACAGTACTGAACAGAAACGATTGATTTTACTTGTACAAGAATAAGCACAACCTGAAAATATTGCATTCAAAACAAATCACGAAAATTGTTTTAGTAACGATATTTAACGATATGCCGGGTCGCATTTAACGAAGCTATACGCAAACAACGATAAATGTTTCGGAAATAACAACGTATTCCAAAATGCAATCGTAAATTATTTTCGTAACAAAGAAATGCTTAATTTTTTGTATAAATTACAAACGCAGGTAGTTGCTTAACAAATCGAAGATTAGCAACTTTCGAATAACATATTATTATGAATTTTTACCAATTGCCTCATCAAAAATACGAATAGAATTGAAAAAAATACGAAATTGCGTGTTAATTGTTCATATACTTAATAAAAAATATTGAATAACACATAAGATTCGTAACGATTTTGCTATATATGCATGCGGTGGGACGTAAGAATAAAACGAAATGTTATTAAATTTACGTTAGTTCAATGAATAAAACGATATGGGATTATTAGTCCCGGGTTTCGGCACCAAAAAAATGTTACAAGAACGCTTAATTCTCGGATAACATTAAGTATAGAAAAGAAAATATTCCTAGTCGATGGAAGAGCACACTTGTTTGTCCAAAAGAAAATAAGACAATACAAAGCAGACTTACCTAAATTAGATCCCCGCAACGATAGATCACACACAACACTTGATTTGTAAGAGATTTTTGATAGATTTCGTATTTATTTCCGATATTTTTGTATTTTAGATGCGCCCGCGCAGCCGGTCGGTTCGACGTCACACTTATGACTCCTTTAGTGATGTGCGTACACTAGGTCGGTGCGCGTGGTATCGATCGCAGGCACACCGATATCGATATTGTTGGTGTTCGATATGTTTTTAGTAGCCTAAGCATCCTCCCCAAATAGGAAGTCCACTCGCGCGTGTCATTGCGCTTGTCATTAAATTCTAATTGAACAAACAAGTGTTTGACGAAATGAATACTTATGAAAACGATACAACAGTAGTCGTATAATAGTGGCGGTAGCAGTAATGTTCACATTTATTTGTAACTAGCTGTGCCCCCGAATTCGTCCGCACGGAATAGTAACTTTTGTTGACGTTAATAAAAAAGGAAAGGAAAGCCTATGTTATACCTAATATAATTAGCTATCTATTAGTGAAAGTCCCGTCAAAATCGGTCCAGCCGTTCCGGAGATTAGCGGGAACAAACAGACAGACAGATAGACAGACAAAAAATTTTAAAATGGTGTTTGTTATTGGTACCCGATATACATTCATACCCATTTAGTAAAAACTTGTTATTTTGATATTACAAACAGACACTTCAATTTTATTTATTTGTATAGATGTATAGATAATAATGAATCATAACATAAATTTTATACAAGTTTATTTTTTAGTTATGACAAAAATTTTGTGTGCTTGTTCAGACAAGCAAACTGAACAACTTTCACTATGGGACCAACTTCGAAATCGCAAAAAAATCAGCTGTTCCATACAAATGTTCAACATTCACTGAACCTAAATGTATGGAAACCTGATTTTTTTGCGATTTCGAAGTTGGTCCCATAGTGAAAGTTATTCAGTTTGCTTGTCTGAACAAGCACACAAAATGTTTATCATAACTAAAAAATAACCTTGTATAATAGCAGAATATCGGCGAACAGCTGGCAGAATGGTAAGTTCAATTTAAAGTTGACTTACGGAATACAGTACCTACCTATTGGTTACCTTTATGTAGCCGACTTTTAAAGCGTTAAATGTCGAATATTATAACTTGTCAAGTCGTCTTGGTACGCATTTTGGTTCCGTAATACTTCAGTCAATGCTTGTTACAAGTTACAGCCTTTTACAGAAGTCATAATTTTGTCTATTTCTTTAAAATATCACAAAGTGTATACGTTTAAACTTCTTTCGTCTTATTAGAAAACAAACATGGTCTGAACTTAGTCCTGGTTGAAACTAGGACCAAGTTGACGTTGTCTCAATCTACGAGTATCAACACAAGTGAAAGCGCACTAGGTTTAAACCAAGACTAACTTTAGACCAGCGGCCCTACCACCTAACTAATAGTGATTAACGATGGCGATAGCGAGTTACTCGCTATCGTTTCAATTTCAAAAGCTATGATAGGCGGTACGAAATCACAATATTAGAGAGCTAAAATTATAACGAGGGAATTAGGCGGTAGGGCCACCGTTTATCATAGCAAACTCGTAAAATTAAAACGATAGCGAGTCACTCGCTATCGCCATCGTTAATCGCTATGAGTTAAGCGGTAGGACCGCAGGTTTAGACCAGAGGTTTTGTAACAAGAACGTTTAAAAGTTAGCGTATACTGTGAGGGGGCGCAACGGGTCGGGTCGCAGCGCAAAAATCAGTTCGAATCGCTCGTATGTATTTTATATGAGCTATCGAGTACTGTGCCGGGGCGCAGCGGGCCGCATTTTCCGCCGCTAATAGTGGTTGCGTGCTATGCGGCTCGATCCGCCCCGCTGCGGCCCGTCACAGTGTGCGTGATCCTCGAGTTTACTTCACAAATTATATTTTTACGCTTTAGTTATTGTTCTGAGAGAAGATGGCATATTTTTGGCATTATCGTGAGTCGCGTTTGGTAGATTTTAAACAAGTCGGGCAGGTTTGCCGTTTTTGAGATAGTCACACTGACCGGCCGCGCGGCTGTGCTGGGCCGCGCGACTTGGGTCTCGCTTTACATCCACACTCACGAGGCTCAGCCTCGCGGCTAGGCCTCGTAAGCCGCGCGGCCCTAGTGGGGACGCACCTTTAGAATTGAGTTTTAAATTACGTTTATGTAACAATAGATAGCAAAAATAGCCATAGAAAATGTATTTTAATAAAAATACCCTTGTCTGTGCAACCCGGCCGTGCTTTCTCAGCACGCTGCTGCACGCACGGCAGCACAGAACACAGACCCAAGGCACCAGCGTTGGTTGGATTCCTTAGATAAAGGATGGAATAGATAGGACGTGACCGTATACCCGTAAGGGACAGACAGATGACGTCATACCTGCCTAAAGTAGATGGGTATACCAGTGTTGCTTTAATTTTTACCCTACTTTATGTTTATAGTGGTAAAAGGGATGGTTGATCTACGTATTTTTTGAGACATTTTAATGAGCGCCCTTCGCTCAACAAGATGTCTCAAAAATAAAAGTGGCAGTTGAAAATTTTTTATCGTATTCTTCTTTCAACCTAAAGTTATTTACACTTTTAAATAAAACTACACTTTTCAGATTTACTCGAGTATACAGGGTGTCCCAAAAAATAGTGTCAAGCGTAAGTCCAGAGTTAGAGCACCTCTTGGAGTACCCGAATCACCCCCATGTATGTTCCGCGATTATTCGTAGTTTTCGAGTAATAATTTTTTTTCTGACTTTTTGAAAATTTTGATCCAAAGAACTTAAAAATTTTAAATACAAAAAAGTAGAACATATTTTAATGTTTTTCTTTTTGCCACTGAATCATCTTTAGTGCTTCTTTTATGTCTAAAATAATCAGCTTCATAACTTTAGTGGAAAAGAAAACAGTAGAGTAAAGTCAAAATTTGAATGTTAGTGAATAATTACTTAAAAATTCATCTTTAAATTAAAAATCTAAACAGGCGAATTCATGGTTTCTAAGTATGTGTAAAAGCTTCTCTAGACTCTCTGCTTTCATAATCATTTAAAAAAAGAAGTACTTAATAGGGCTACTTTGGCTTAAATCGGCCATCAAAGACAGCGAGGTGAAAATTTCATAAAATTTACCAAATTCGTATCAGATGATAAAAAAAAATATCTGGTCTTTTTATAATTTCTAAGGTTCAGATTAATTACAATTTAGCAAAAATTAACTACATGAAACCCATAGTTAAATATTTTTCTCGCGGATCACATCGGTTGTAGTGTTGGATGTAACGCAGTACTTACCTGCTAAAAAATTGCCCGAGTGAGAGGATATGAAAGAGACCGCATTATTGCTATCTCTCTCACTCTCATTGGCGAAATGGATAACTGTAACTGAGGAATGCTATTCTTTGTGACAAGGGGATGAGGCGGGGGGTGTAGTCCGAGCGCCTATTGTGTTCTGGCGCCAGTCGTTTGCCTGCTTTTGTTTGCGCCTTACGTACGATACGCTCATTTGTGATTATTTGACGAACTTTGCTTTCTTTACGGACCTTGAGTGCGATTACGATTTGGTTTTGTGTGAATACGGGATTTTGACAAATTTGGCATTCTTAACGGACTTTTCAAGCTCTTCATTTTGTGATGTCTTTCTCATCGCAAGAATATGCTCTTATGCATTACTTTTATGGATATGCAAGAGGAAATGCTTCTGAAGCAGCCAGGTTGTTCCGGCAGCAAGTACAAAATGGAGGTGGACCTCAGCCTGAAACTTGGCCTGATCATCGCATGATTTTAAGAGTACATAACTCTTACATGGAAGGATGCCTACGAGGTAGAAGATCGGGGCGCCCATCTGAAATGAGTGACCCAGATACTGTCCAATCAGTGGTCGAAGAAGTGGTGAGAGATCCATCAGTTAGTGTAAGAACAATAGAACGTCGAATCGGAATTCCGAAATCACAAGCACATCGAATACTTCATCAAGAGCGTTTTCACCCATATCACATCCAGAAAGTTCAGCAGCTCAAGCCCTCAGACTACCCGAGAAGGGTGGCATTTTGTCAGGAAATGTTACGGAGACAAGCTGAAAACGAAAATTTCTTTAAAAATATTCTATGGACTGATGAATCACATTTTAAGCGATGTGGGGTGTTTAATGCGCATAACTACCATTCGTGGAGCAACACCAGGGGCATCACAAACGCGTTGTCGACCCTTTAAGAACCTATTTACTCCCTTCTTGAAGAACCCCATACTGTATTCCCCGGGGAAATCCTCGGCAGGGAGCTCGTTCCACAACCGGAGCGTGCGTGGGAGGAAATTTCTCTCAAACCGCACTGTGCGTGACCACTTAGGCTCCAGCGTGTGAGGATGAACACCCTGCCGATGGCGAGCGGTGCGATGATAAAAAGTGGCCGTTGGCATCATGTCGAACAATTCTTCAGAACACAACCCGTTGTACAAGCGGTAGAACACACATAATGAGGCAAAGTCTCTCCTCAGACTTAGAGGCTCAATACCGCTTGTGAGTTTGGGATCGTCAACAATTCGCTCAGCTCGTCTTTGAACCGAATCAAAAGGTCCAAGTTGGTATCGAGGTGCTCCCGCCCATAGATGACAGCAGTACTCCATATGAGGCCTGACCTGTGATTTATATAGCAACAGTCTTTGCCTTGAAGAGAAGTACCGCTTGGCTCTGTTAAGCACACCTAGTTTTTTGGACGCCAACTTGACCTTGTCATCTAAGTGACTTCGGAATTGGACGTCGCTGGAGATGTCGACACCGAGGATCCCTAAACTCTTTGAGATGGTCAAGGGTGTGTTCTGGAATTGTGGGGCCACAGTAAACGGGGTTTTCTTAGCAGTGAACGCACAGACTTGTGTCTTAGAGGGGTTAAATCGGACTAAATTGTCCCGCCCCCAATCGGAGACTCTGGATAGAGTGCTCTCGATTTGAGACACAAGTTGTTCACGACTTTCCTCCACAATGGAACGAGGGATATTTGCACGGCCTGTGTAAAATGTATCTCCAGTGCTATCGTCTGCATAGCAATGGATGCCGTCAAGCGACAGCATATCATTGATATGCAGCAGAAACAGTGTTGGAGATAGCACGGAGCCTTGTGGGACACCAGCATTTATCATCCTGGTTTCGGAGCAGCTACCGTCAACTACGGCTCTAATGCTCCTCCCGGATAAAAAACTAGCAACCCACTTGCACAATCCCTCGGGAAGCCCGTATGATGGCAACTTCGATAGAAGACCCCGGTGCCAGACCCGATCGAACGCCTTCGCTATATCCAGGCTGACTGCCAAGGCCTCACCTTGACTCTCAATGGCAGAGGCCCAACGGTGTGTGAGATACACTAAAAGATCACTAGTCGAGCGACCGCACCGTGGCGAAAGCCGTATTGGCGGTCGCTGATCAGATCGTGATCTTCTAGGTATCTAAGGAGTTTTGTGTTAATCACACGCTCCATCACCTTCGAGAGAAGGGAGGTTATAGTAATAGGCCTGTAATTCGATGGATCTGATCTATCGCCCTTTTTGGGCACCGGGTGTACATTTGCAGTCTTCCACGAAGACGGAACTTGTCTTGTGCGGTAGGAAAGTGTGAAAAGTCGCGTTAGCACAGGACACAACTCAGGAGCACACTGTTTTAGCACCACTGCCGGTATGCCGTCTGGCCCATTCGACTTCTGAACGTCGAGAGAAAGTAGCTCCCGCCGAACTTCACTCTGTGTTATCTTGACTTCCGGCATGGAGTGACCACACCACGGGATGGTAGGTGGTGTGGCGCTTTCGTCACCGTTCATAGTCGAGTTTGAGGCAAAGAGATTACCCAATAGATCGGCTTTCTCTTTAGCGCTATGGACCAAGTTGTTACTGACATTTCGGAGTGGTGGTAAGGACGACCTACAAAAGTTTCCCTCGGCAGCTTTGGCCAGCGACCAAAAAGCACGACTACCCGAGGGGTAGCTTGCGAGCCGCTCGCCAATTCTGCCGACGAAATTGAATTTAGCTCTGGCAATAATTTTTTTACTGGCCCTTGAGGCCGCATTATACTTGCGTTTCACATCAGTTAGATTGGGGTCATGTGTCCTACGAGCCGTGGTCCAAGCCTTGTACGCGGCTTGCTTAAGAAGTAGAGCTTCCTTACAAGGCCGGTTAAACCACGGTCGTTTTTTTGCCCCCGCAGCTACTAATGAGTTAGGAATAAAACATTCCATACCCACCAGGATAGTCTGAGTGACTGCGGCTGCGCAGGTGTCAGGATCATCTGATGTGAAGCAAAGCTGCCTCCACGGGTACGATGCATAAAATTGTCGCAATCCATCCCAATCTGCTGACTTGTATTGCCACATGCGGCGCAAACTGGGTGGCCTAGATGGATCAGGCCGCGCGCAGGCAACTTGAGTCCGGACGAGACAGTGGTCGGAAGAACCGAGAGGTGCATCCACTGAAATAGAATATCCGTCCGGACGTGTGGTCAGCAGGAGGTCCAGTAAGGAGCTCGTATGGTCCTCAATGTCTGGTATTCTTGTAGGAGAATTGACCAGTTGAGAGAAACCATAGGCCAGAGAAAATTCGTGAGCACACCTCCCCGCGAAGTCAGTGGACCGAGAACTAAGCCAGTCTACGTGATGGGCATTAAAGTCTCCCAAAATCACTAACTCGGCGGAGGGATATTGCTCAAGGACTTTATCAGTCGTCAAATTCAGGTGCTCGAATAATCGAGCTGTATCCGCTTCTCCGCTATGAGACCTGTATAGGCACGCATAAACGCGGGTGTGGCCACCGCAGTCCACACGCACCCGTAATATAGACAGGTCCCGGTCTTCTAAATGATATAGGCGGCGGCAGCAGATATCCTCCCGGGCGTACACACATACGCCAGCACGTCTTCGGAATGAGTGTTCGAGCACATAGCCGGGATACTTAAGGTATGATGTGTCAGCCGGACAAGATATCTGCGTCTCCGTCAAAAATAAAAGGGTCGGCTGCGCTGCCTCAAGGTGCTGGTGCGTTGAGATTTGCGTGAATTCCCCTAATGTTGCAGAAGTCCACCTGCGTGGAAAGGGATGCCGCTGTGAGACTTTTCCTTTTATTTTTACTATTCATAATATTTATGGTATAGGTAAATAGGTTAGGAAAATTCGCTGTGCTGCAGCCACAGGGATTTTTCACAGGTTGGCAGTTCAGCCACCCAGGGCGGAGATTAAGTAATCCCTGGATTCGGGAACTCTACTAACCTGCGGGCGGCCTGCGGTCAGCCGTTTCACCGGGTCTCCCTGATCGCTGCACCCACACTCCGCGCCCGCACCGATAACGACCGTATTGTGCGCAACACTGGTCCCCCGCTATCAACACCGCGAATCTTCAAGAGCTCTGGATACCTTACTCACCGCAGGAACACAACACTACGTAGGAGTAATGTTATTTAGCTGCGGTCTTCTGTAAGGCGGAGGTACTTCCCCAGTCGGGCTGCTCCAGTTTTGAGCGGAATGAATCCCGCTGTGCCCTACCTCTCTAAAGAATTTTTAAGTTCTTTAGATCGAAATTTTCAAAAAGTCAGAAAAAAAATTATTACTCTAAAACTACGAATAATCGCGGAACATACATGGGGGTGATTCGGGTACTCCAAGAGGTGTTCTAACTCTGGACTTTCGCTTGACACTATTTTTTGGGACACCCTGTATTTAGTTTTAAAACATTTTACTTAATTATTTAAGCTATTATGTAAACATATTTACAAATATAAGAAAAAATATTAGGAATCATCATCATCAGCCCACACGCGTCCACTGCTGGACATAGGCCTCTCCAAGTGCTCGCCACTGAGTACGATCCGCGACCACTCGCTTCCAGCTTTTGCCAGCTAAGTAGTAAGTACCTTGCGAAGATCGTCGCTCGATTAAGAATACAGCGGGCAATATCATTGTTTTTTATCTCTGCAATTTATTTAAAATCCAATAATTATACATTTACTAAATATTTGTGAAGATTTAGAAAATTTATAAATATTAAATTTTAAATAAACATTTTCTAAAATTATATTTCAATAACACCGTTATTGTCATCGAATAAAGCGTATTGGCAATGAATTCGCGTATTTAAATATTTTTTACAAATACATTTTATCAAAAGCGGGTAGTGATTATGCGTAAACTCTTCAGTAAAAAATTGATTTAACAATTTTTCTAAGCATTGGTGCAAAAGGGAATGCATAGTAATTTTATTTCCAAAAGGTTTATTTCTACGATATGTTTTTTCAGCAACTTCGCACGTGGTAACTACCTCTTTGACTGCAGACTATTATATATGGTTCAGAGGCTATCAGTGATTCCACACATTTGTGACATTTTATTTCTGCATTTTATGTATGTACATACTTAATAATATTTTCAGAAAATCTCTATTGGTTTCTCCTACAGTATCTAAAATGTCCAACCGCTCATTTTGCATCATTAACTCACACTTCAAATCACTTAACACATTTTCAAGTTTGGCTACTTTTTTTCCCAATCGTCTAAGCGATTCACGCACTGCCCGTAGTTTTTTACTTGATGACCTCGCTGATTGTTTCAAACGCAGCATTTGAAGCCGCATTTTTCTCTTTCGGGGCGTATTCAAATTTGAACCGAAATCCAACACCGATGCGTCCTGAAACAATATGTATACAGGTTAAAAATAAAATCAGGTGCTAATTTTACAACATTAAAAATAATAATTAAGAAAGGAGATGTCCACGAGTGGGTTTTTATTAATTATGTTAACTAAAAACAATAATTTATATAACATTGGAAAGAGGATCGAAATAGCAATTCAGTCATATTAAAAATATGCTTTTAAGTACCTCCGATTTGTATTAAACTGTGGTAAAAGTTTTGAAATCACATGCTTTAAATCTATCCAATTTACCCGTATTAACTTCATATAGTCTCCGAAATATAACGTAAGTATTACTAAAATGTTAATGTATTTACATATGAAAATCCATTTTATTCGTGTTTTTAAGAAAAATCTACAAATCTTTTAATCAACTGAAAGTGTCTGAAAGTGATTGGCTGAAGTCTTTAGTCCAATGCTTAAAATGAAAAAAAAAAGATTTGACATTTTAGTTTGTCAGTTTTTTTTGACACGTGACTTGACGCTGTGGCGATCATTGAGATAGACATATGGAGATGCCCCGTTAATCTGTTCTTTGATATCTTGACACGAATCTATCAAATATCGTTTTGTTTCTTTCTTACAAAAGTGAAAATACATTTGTAGAAAGAGATGCATACTGTTTCGTCTGTGGCATGTATTCTCTGTGACGTCACAAAAATTGCCTACCGTGACCAGTCCGCCATTTTAAGTGCCGAACGAACGTGTGAATTTTGCTACTATTAATGGGCGATAGTGAAGATACCTAAAGAGAAAATTTAATTAGTCTATCGATATATAATATTAAACAGACAGACTTACGTGCCTAAGCCTAGCTCACATGCAGTGACTAAAGTAATAGGAAATTATTATTAATTAAAATTGGAAAGCTTAATAATTGATGAATTATTATCATTGTCAATTAATTTTAGTTTTTTAAAACCTCCATTTTTCATAATAATTGAACATATAAGGTTCCTACGACAAAGTTTGTCATAAACTTTGATTAGTAACTTACCGTATAAAACTAAAAAAAAATATTTAAATTACACCCAAATTATCCTACCTACTTGAAAGTAAGTACTTATCGCCTCCTTTAAATATTTTTTACAAAAAAAACTATTCCTATTTATTTTACAATAACATTTTCTCGCACTTATTTATACAAAGAAAATACACGTCTATTGGTGTAACTTTATAGTCATACTAGCTGACTCGGCGAACTTTGTACCGCTTAAGTTAAATAGTGATCTTTAATAAGTTTTTCTTAGAATTTGCGTAGTTCCACAATTTGAAACTGCCTAAATATTTCTGAAACACGACTTTTCGATCAAATTATTACAATTTAGGTCCGTAATGTGCAGCCCCCCTAGACAAGATGGCTTTCGATAATCGCTAACGCAATCGCTAAATGGACAATGTATGAGATTTAACAATTGCATTCGAAAGCTAAGCGAGGGCTTATTTCAAATCCCATATATTTTCCTACTAGCGATTGCGTTAGCGATTATCGAAATGCATCTTGTCTAGGAGGGCTGTTCAGCTAAGATCTATTTCCCTAGATATGTCATAGATAAGTGGATTGATGAATTTGTTTAAACTTAAATTTATCGATATTGCACAACTAATACTGAGTACATCACTAGTAAAGGTAGCCATTTTATGTGCCAAAGTTTTGTAGGTAGTCACGCTGATTCTGTAGGTAGGGTCGGTCCATGTATTTGTTTAGTCATTGGTGGGGATTTATTAATCTATTTATTCTTCTTCTGAAAAAAACCATCACGATCGCCTTTAATTTGATAGTCATTAAAAATTTCACGCAACACCAACAACTTCAACACAAACAACCAAACCACAATCATAGATTAGCACAAGTGTCATTGTATTTACAAATACAGATTACAAATAGATGTTTTTTGCAGATAATATAACACAGCTTTCGATCATTAAACTTAATTGTTGCCATAACTAAAATATACAAAAATAAAAATATTTCCAAAACGGAGGGGTATAAAGTTATGGTTTTCACGGTTTTAGGACACTAAATATTAAACCTTTAGAACAGGCATAGTTTCGTTTCTTTTAGTTAGCAAAACCCAGCCTTCATACAAAAAGAGGACATCTCCTTTGTAAACTGTATCTGTACTAATGGTCAGACTTGTTATATAAATAGGAAATGCCCAAAATCAAACCATTAATAATATTTTTGGCCATTTCAAAATAGTAGAAAAGAATTTGGTACCTAGGCATGTTAACATACTCTTATAAAAATTTTGGTGTCATTAATCCAAATCAGTAAAATTAATTTTGAAATCCCTTATACAATCTGTGAAAAATAAATATAGGTTTCGGACTTGATAGGGATTTACTTTGTAGATATAATATGTATAAGTTACTGACCTGTAAAAAACGATAGGAATAGCACCACTCCCAAGAAAAGTGCCTTTTTTGTTTTTCTGAATCCACTGTTGTTCAAAATCCTTAGAACACATTCGGGTATGCTTGGTTGGCTGCCAATTCAATCGACCAGTAGCTTTAACCCAACTGTTTCGAGTAATTATCTCCGAAGGAAATCTGTTGAAAATACAGACAAACAAGCAAATAGAAAGTTTCACTTCAAAAGAATTACCTTTGTTATCTAAAATGCTCAAAATTTTATACTTAAATATGTCAATATTAATGTAACACAGAAACTAATATGTGAGTTCCCTTTAACGTAACAAATTACCTACGAATCAAGGAAAAATAGTCGTAGCGTAACTGGTATCATTATAACCCGGCAAAATGTTATACGCGTTGGTTGTATACGTGACCATATTGAATGGCGACATTCTTAACTTATTAGGTTAATAGTAACCTTATAATTAGTTTCATGTTTAATCCCATAATATGATTGAGAACCATAGTAGAAGGATAAAATATTGCAATATAACTTGTATTTATAATTTAAAAAATAGTTTTGGCGCTTAATTCTGACACAATTTAGGTCTTACCTGTAAAGGTTATATTTTCCTGTTTTCTAGCACTATCACTATTACAACCTAAAGCGGAGCAGTGCACCATGATTTAAATGTTCAAATAGGTCACAATTACACTAATTAAACTGTTAAATAATTGCACAGTGAGCTATACTTCACACAACAAATTTCATCCACATATTTGTTTAGCACCAGACGCTGGTGATAAACAATCCCCACTACCAGTTTCACCTATATACGGTGACAAAGACAAAAAAAATGATGCCGTCTTCTTCTTTCCTTTGGCAATGTGTATAAGTTTATCTCTTTTCCTCATGTTTGACGGCTTTTATAGCCCATCTATTCCATTCTATATCTATGTTGGATTCAGACCCTCACAAAATTCTTGTCTATGGAAATGAAAAATATACTACTTGTCAAAAAATTATACTACCGGCCCGTTCCAGATAAGCATTTTTAGCCATAAATATCAACATTTTTAGCATCTCTGCGTTTCATTAGCCGGTGATGCTAGTTTTACTAGCTGGATGTCATGCGTTTCATTTAAGCATTTTTGACACGATATTTGGAATCTTTCAACCTTGATATTTGGAATCTTTTTTTCATGAATCAAAAAGGATTTTCAGCGGATTTAAAGAATTTCTTGAAAGATATTTATAGTATTAGTCAATTCTGATTTATATTATTAAAAATTTTATTTGGCTGGACTAATTAAGTGAGGTGTCAAAATTCAGCATGAAAAATCAGTACCTTGCGTTTCATTTGTAACAATTAGCGCGGCTAAAAATGTCAACATTTCTTATAAGAAACGCAAAACGAGGCTAACATCTGGAACGCAGGGCGTGTTTCGTTTTTTTGGAGAGATCCTATCAGTGGCGTACCTCCCCCTCCCTCCCCCCCGGTCGAGTGCCAACTAAATGAAAATGATGATTGCTTGATAAGTACACATACATAAAGTACTTCCGTCTTACTCTGTCAGACCAACCGAGATGAAATAGTAAAACACAATGCAAGGAATCCCCGGCCGGAGCTTGTCGCTGGCTGTTTCGATGGTGCCATACATATACATACAGAACAGAACTTACTTATATTGTAGGGTAGATACTTTGAAATATTTGTTAAATAATAAAAAGGAGAATGATCGAACCTAGAAAAGTTGTCAATCGAGCTGAGGGTAAAATTATGGTACGTTCGCGTAGTATCCTGGCATCACGATACTACATACTACACATCATGAAATAATGGTACAAATAGTAAAATTATACTACGAAATCCAACGCTGCAATGCACGGCAGTTATCCCCGAAAAGCGGGACTGAGCCTGTCCCGCGCGGGACATTGAATTTTGATTTAAAAATCGGGACGTCTGGCAACGCTGAAACTGATGTACTTATATACCTACTGTAGGTGTAGGTTCTTTCGTTTTAAAATACATCGTTATGCCTTGTTTGTTTGGCCCAAGAATGAATTTACTTACCGCAAATACAACCACAGATAATTTGTTTTCCAGGATTAGATCAGGGGTAAACGTATTTCCCCTTAGTACAACTGATTGTACAGTAGGGTCAGTAGGTATATTTACTTCCCCATCGTACAACCAGTTTGACATAACAGTTGTACCAAGGGTCGGTAGCGGTTGCACTGCAACACTGTTACAATATGTAAAACTGTAGATTAGGTAAGATATTGTGGGCGGTTCCAGCGCGTTGGCAATGGTGTCGCAGTGTGGACCTTGCCATACGCGCCCTTGAGGGCAGGGACAACACCGGAGGGTTTTAGTGCGTAAGCCTGGCACTCTGCCGGAAGAGCCCCACGCTCATCGTCTAGGCAACGGCGGGTACGGTGCGGTTCCTCATTTCCCCCCGAAAAAAAGTTAGATATTGTGTGTACGAGCCTACCGCACGGTCCCAGAGAGCGGCCTGCGTCCTAGCAGGTAGGTCGGGGGGAGCACCCCTTCCCGCAGGAGGTGGCGCGCAGAAGGCACCTGGCGCAGAGGAAGGCTCTCACCTACCGGATGGTGTAGATGATGACCGGGCACGGCTGCTTCGACCTTTGTCCGTGCAGCTGAGCACGGCTGCACAGACACACCCGGACTGGACTAGTGACTCCTCCCTTGGCGAGTTTAGTCCCAGCTCGTTGTGTCAGTATCATAACACACCGCTGCGCCTGTCCCCGAGGGTGAGGTCGGGGAATGGCTAGTCCGAACCCGAGCGTGCCTCCACCGGGGACGGAGAGATTACTGGAGGGTGATTTAGCCGGGTATGGGGTTTTTACCCGAGTCGTACGGCATATCCTTCCGGATAGCCTTGTTAGCTTCCAGTCCCTTGTGAATCGTAAGGAGATTCCCCCGTCCTAAAAAAAAGGTTAGATATTGTGTCTGGGTGAAGGGGGTCCAAGACCAGATTGAGAGCTCGATGAAGTATCGCGGCCTGGTACTAAATCCTCGATGCGGTTTCGAGGAGCATTTAAAGCTCCACGCCCAAGGCTGTCTGCCGCCGCGGCAACCCTCGGACGGGTCCTCCCTAACGTGGGACGACGGGCGCATCGAGCCGTCGGCTTTATCAAACCATGATATAAAGTTGATGGCGCTGTACGTAACCCCGATTTGGGCGAAGCGTTTCTTGCGCAAGCCGCAGAGGGTCATTGCCATCCAAGCAGTGCGGACCTACCGCGCATTCTCACGTTATCGCACGTCAGGAGCAAACGCCGCAGTGCCACCACTGCAGTGCTCGCGAAGCCGGACACACCCCAACGGAGTGCCCGGCCTGGCGACCTCAGCGCGATGCACTTGTTCTCGCGCTGGGCATGGCAGTAGGCCCGTCTGGGCGGTAACAACCTGTGGGGCTACCGCCTAACTCATAGCAACCACTCGCTATCGCATTCGTGACATTAGAACATAGTTCTAATGCGGAAAAAAATTGCGAGTGGCTTTTGTCAAAGGGGGCAGGTGTGTTAAGCCCAGAGCACACGTTTCCAAGTCGGTCGCGCAACGAATTTGTTCTGCTGTGAAGTTTTTTGAAGATTGGTGCGAGCTTTGGAAGTCCTCGGGCTCGCCCCTGCCCGGGCGCGCCCCTGCTCGATCCCAACGAGCCTGATATCGCGTCTGGTGGGCGATCCCGTTTGTGTCGGCGCTCGGTCTCAGTGTCGGTGCCAAACATATTGGTAGTCTGTCATGGAATTATTACTCAAACAGGAATGAGTTCTTCAAAATATTCTTATTCAAATTTGGACTTTATTGCTATGGGAATAAAGACTAAACACTTGAAAGTGCAAAAGTGTGCCGAGAGAGATAGCAATAACTGTACCTTTTATTCCTTTCCCACAGTGTTGCTACTGTTGTATATTTTATAATTTAGTAGTTATGAAACAACTATTAATAGATGAAGATTTTTTATTATTGTTTATTTTAATTACTTTTAACGCCCAAAATACCAAAATTGTTTTTTTAAAATAATTATACAAAATAAATTAAATTACCATGTTAGCCTACTATAAATATTTATAACACTATGATTTTACGTCCAGGAAATATTCTAGTGGTAGTATAGTATTCAAAAAATGTTATATTGCAACAACGATTCTTTGTCAATGTCAGTAATTTTCGTTGTCATTGTAGTAGGGTGACCACATGGTATGTACCTAACCTAAATATTATCGCAATTTTTAACATTTTTTAAGAGGGCATAGTACCATGAAGCAAATACAAAGAGGAGGTGCCCTATCGCGTTTTCCGTATGAAATCAAGTGAAGCCGGAAATCGGGGTGCGGGGGGAGGGTGCGCGACGCCACTGTCACCTTGTAGCGAGTAGAATTACTAAAATGCCAGCATTATTGACGTTAACATAAAAGTTCTGCTATACATTACTAGGTGGCAGCAATGCTAGTACAGACTAAAATGCCAGCATTATTGGCAGTAAAAGATACATTCGTAGGAGAAAGATAATTTATTAGGTGCTGTGTCAATATAATCTAAAAATAAAAATCGTTAAAACTGCTTATATTAATTCACGTGTTTTGTTTTCGCCCTTAATACATCCTACGTTTTCGTTAGTATTTTTACTCGCCACTAGAGGGCCTTTTTTGCTTTATCGGGACATTGACAGAAGCGTCCATGTGGCGTCGAACATTCTAGAAGAAATACGTCAAGTAATAAATTAATAATGCTTGTTTAATGTACTTACAAATGGAAAGATATTTTTTTTTTCGTTCACTTTGTTTCTGTCGTCTGTGTAACTTTTGCACGATAGAATACAACATTTAATTTTGTATTTAGGTAGGTAATTTAAAACTAAAATAAAAGAAAGGCGTACGACGTACTAATCCGACAGATAAAAAGATCGACTGATGTCAGCGCCTCTGGCGTTAAGTAGCTAAAACTAAAAATGCCTGACGTCAGGACTCTGGTGATAGGAGCTGGACCTAGGTGCTTATAACATCTCCTCTTTGTATTTGCTTCATGCATAGTACCTACTACTAGCGCCGCCATTCGTTTTTTATTAATTATGATAAATTAAAGACGTTTCTACAAAAAATAGCACAGTCAGGAACTCAATATAGATACTTCAGATTTATATTTACGTATTTTGTACACATTTACCGTATAGAATAGTCGAAATCATAATTATTGCTTAAAGTGGCCACTTTTAGCAAGAATTCTGATTATGATTACTCCTTACTTTTAATCTATGCCTAAATGGCTCCCAAAAATCTAAAATATATATATTGAGTTCCTGACTGTTCTATTTTTTGTAGAAACGTCTTTAATTCATCATAATTAATAAAAAACGAATGGCGGCGCTAGTAGTAGGTACTGTGGCCCCTTAATAAAAGTAATTTATATTAGGTCTTTATTGTTTAGCTTACACGATGCGATGTTAAGTTATTAGAAAAAAGGAATCGGCATAAACATTCTGTTGAAGATATTGGCGAAACCACAAAAGTTTCTAATATTGTTGAAACAGTTCGACTCACACTGATGTGTTTTTAATTCTTTTCTTCTTCAATTATTACTCATTCTTTTACTAGGTATGTATTTAAATAACACAGACAGATTTTAGTGTTTACTCATTTTTGACAAGTTGACATACCTATTTGATTATGTTATGTGGCAGTGGGTTCAACATAAGGCGCGTTCGGATAGCATCGAGGTGGCAAAAATAACTGTTAAAAATGACAAAATTGACACAAGGAGCGTTCGGTTAGAAGAAATGTGAACAAAAGTTGCATTTTTATCTGTTTACGTCTTAGATAAAGAATGAATAGATAGGACGTGACCGTATACCCGTAAGGGACAGACATAGATGACGTCATACCTGCCTAAAGTAGATGGGTATACCAGTGTTGCTTTAAGTTTTACCCTACTTTATTTTTATAGTGGCTTTTACCACTATAAACATAAAGTAGGGTTGATTGATCTACGTATTTTTTTTTGAGACATTTTAATGAGCGCCCCTCGCTCAATAATATGTCTCAAAAAATAAAAGTGGGAGGAAGTTGCGATTTTTTTTATTGAATTCTTCATTCAACCTTCGCCGCAGTCTAAAGTTATTTACACTTTTAAATAAAACTACACTTTTCGGATTTACTCGAGTATATTTCGTTTTAAAACATTTTACTATTATTTATTTAAGCTATTATGTAAACATCTTTACAAATATAAAAAAAAATATTAGGAATCATCATCCACACGCGTCTACTGCTAGACATAGGCCTCTCCAAGTGCTCGCCACTGAGCACGATCCGCGACCATTCGCTTCCAGCTTTTGCCAGCTAGGTACCTTGCGAAGATCGTCGCTCGATTAAGAATACAGCGGGCAATAGTCATTGTTTTTTCTTTATCTCTGCAGTTTATTTAAAATCCAATATTTACACATTTACAAAATATTTGTAAAGATTTAGAAAATGTATAATATTAAATTTTAAATAAACATTTTCTAAAATTAGACTACTTTTTTTCCCAATCGTCTAAGCGGTTGACGCACTGGCCGTAGTTTTTTATTTGATGACCTCGCTGATTGTTTCAAACCCAGCATTTGAAGCCGCATTTTTCTCTTTCGGGGCGTATTCAGAACCGAAATCCAACACCGATGCGTCCTGAAACAATATGTATACAGGTTAAAAATAAAAGGAGGTTCCCCGAAGGAAATCTGTTAAATACAGACAAACAAGCAAATGGAAAGTCTCACTTCAAAAGAATTACCTTTGTTATCTAAAATGCTCAAAATTTTATACTTAAATATGTAAATATTAATGTAACACAGAAACTAATATGTGAGTTCCCTTTCACGTAACAAATTACCTACGAATCAAGGAAAAATAGTCGTAGCGTAACTGGTATCATTATAACCCGGCAAAATGTTATACGCGTTGGCTGTATACGTGGCCATATTGTATGGCGACATTCCTAGCTTGTTAGGTTAACAATAACCTTACTACTTAGTTTGAAATTTCATGTTTAATCCCATAATATGATTGAGAACCATAGTAGAAGGATAAAATATTGCAATATAACTTGTATCTATAATTTAAAAAATAGTTTTGGCGCTTTTTATTGACACAATTTAGGTCTTACCTGTAAAAGGTTATATTTTCCTATTTTCTAGCACTATCACTATTACAAACTAAAACGGAGCAGTGCACCATGATTTAAATGTTCAAATAGTTCACAATTACACTAATTAAAGTGTTAAATAATTACACAGTAAGCTATAATTCACAGAACAAATTTCTTCCACGTATTTGTTTAGCACCAGACGCTGGTGATAAACAATCCCCACTACCAGTTTCACCTATATACGGTAACAAGGACAAAAAAAAATGATGCCATCTTCTTCTTTCCTTTGGCAATGTGTATAAGTTTATCTCTTTTCCTCATGTTTGACGGCTTTTATAGCCCATCTATTTCATTCTATATCTATGGTTTAAGTCAACCGTTCGGATAGCTGCAAAAATGGCAAAAATGGCATTGTGAACTGCCAATTTCGCCCCAGCTATCGAAAGGCGTGTTCGGGTAGCCTGTGGTGGCGTTTTTAGCATTATCAAAATTGGCGTTGATGTAAAGCGTTCGGTTAGAAGGTTATGAAATTTTTGCCATTTTTGCTCCACACCCTAACCGAACGCTACATTATCAATATGTCAAAGTCATAAGCTATTATAACCTAAATTTATTTTCAGTTTCCAGATTCTGGATGTATTATGATGTAATAAGCTCGCTTCATGATTAACGATCATTAATTTCCATAAATAATGAAAATAAAATTTATTTCGTTAAAACTTATTCAATCGTGTCAAAATTTTTACGTTGTAAACGTCAAAAATCTTAAATGTCAAAAACTGCCACTTTTGACCCTCTTCGATAGCTGGGGCGAAATTGGCAGTTCACAATGCCATTTTTGACATTTTTTCAGCTATCCGAACGATTGACGTAAACAGATAAAAATGCAACTTTTGTTCACATTTCTTCTAACCGAACGCTCATTGTGTCAATTTTGTCATTTTTAACAGTTATTTTTGCCACCTCGATGCTATCCGAACGCGCCTGAAGAGGGTCAAAAGTGGCAGTTTTTGACATTTAAGATTTTTGACGTTTACTAAACGTAAAATTTTTGACACGAGTTTTAACGAAATAAATTTTATTTTCATTATTTATGGAAATTAATGATCGTTAATCATGAAGCGAGCTTATTACATCATAATACATCCAGAATCTGGAAACTGAAAATAAATTTAGGTTATAATAGTTTATGACTTTGACATATTGATAATGTAGCGTTCGGTTAGGGTGTGGAGCAAAAATGCTTAGAGCATTCATACGGGAGACGGCAAGGCTGGGCGAACCCCTCTGCCAATTTACGCTGACCATATGACCATACACGTTATATAAAACTAGTTGACGCGCGGCCGCTGCCATTTGGTGTCGTTTTCGTGTCGCACTAAGAGCTCCAAAAAAATGGTTAATTGTGCAGTTTCCTCTTGCAAAAGGCGATCCAGCTACTCAAATTTTCGAGATCATGGCGTTTCCTATCACATGTAAGTATAAAATATACATTAACGTGTTTTATTTGTTTACAATTTCGAAGTAATTTTTATACCGTTACGATAGAAAAATACAATGGTACGATGGTAGCTCAACACAATACACGGGCGTTATATTATCTGTGACACGGGCGTTTGCTTAGTGCTGGGACAACGTGAGTGAATGATGCTTATTCATATTTTTATTTATCATTCACTCCGAAGTTATGAGTTAGAATAATGTTAATATCGGTGCATGGATTATAGTAGTATAGGTAGTATAAGATTAAAATAGAAATTCAAGTGGAATTTAATTGAACAAAAACTATCAAGAAAATATTACTTATTATTTTGCTTCAACTTTGCGTTGTAGTTTAAAAAAACTTTTCCTATACAATTACTTACTCTAACCAATTTTTCGACTGCGTCTCACTTGATTTCAAGCCTATTAAATAATCCATATTGGTATTTTACAAAATGCAATGTAAGTTAATACTCCAGTTAGAAAAATGTCACGTAATGTCCTCTAAATTTTATGTTGTAGGTCATAAGTACAAAAAAATGAGCTATTTTTTGTACTTTTAGTTTTTTTGTTTATTTTTTCGAAAGGCTTAAAAGATTCAAAATGTTCATAAACTCTCAAGTATATTTTATTCAACTGTACTTCTATTTAATTTTACACGTTGACTGCCAGACAGCAGACAAAATAGAAAAACTATTGTTTGCGGTCACCGTTAACCGCGTTTTCGCGGGTTGGCTTGAAGCGGCTTTGCGTGACTCGGGCGCAGAGACGCGGACTAGAGGTGTAAAAAGAAACTGTTTAAAATTTATCAAAATTTAAAAAGGATGTTAAAGTTTAATGTATCTTCATCGTTTATTACATTACCCTTAAGAGATACCCCTTTATTCATTATCCTTCTGGGATTGTCGGGTAAAATTTTCAAAATCATTGGAAAATTGAAAACTTAGCGAGCAAAGCCGCTGGTGGGTCGGAATCTAGTCTCTATACTACATCACTACATATTATAAAAAATAAAACCGACTTCAAAAACACCAAAAAGCTATAAATAATAATAAAACAAGACTACATTATGACATCACAGTTTTATATTGAAGTTGGTGCCAAATTTTAAGTAACTGTTGTTCTTATATTTTTGAAGAGTTTCAAGGTGATCATTGCTTGGTACCAACTTCAATTGAAAACTGTGACGTCGTAAATAGTCTTATATTATTATTATTTATGACTTTTTTGTCAACATATAGTATAAAATGTATGCTGAAAAAGTATAAGGATCTACTAGTATAAGTATAGGATACTGTTCCCCGAGAGCTGATAAAAATTATGATTACGCATCGGAGCGCTTACTGTGTTTCGTTAACTGAAAATATAAATTCGTCCCCCCCCCCGTCCCCATCGAAACATTATACGTAAGCCTATGACTGAAAATATATATTTATTTCAGTCGATCAGCTAAACAGCAAGTAAAATTGCTGTATTTGACACAAAAAACTTATTAAAGCATTTTAATTATAATTAGCGGGCCTCGCTTTGCACTAATTTAAGAAACCCTGTCTTCATTGTATTTTTATCAACTCTAGCCGAACAGGGTATAGTTATAAAAATACAATTTATTGTAACCGTGCGTTTGCACAGACGAAACATGTACATAAAAACATGTTTTTTAAACATGTTTCTGTCAATGTTTATAAATGCGTTTTCATTGTCAACACCCCAACATGTTGCAAAACATGTTATGAAGTCTTTAACAGCCGAAAGTGCGAACGCAATCGTTGACAAATTCATAAAAAACGTTGACAGACAACAAGTTTTGAGGCGATGCTAACGCAATCTGCAACAAATCTTATTATTTGTGCCGAATCCAACACGATTTTCGGCAGTGCGAATGCAAAAGCATACACAACAAATTTTGAGATTTGTATCATACAACAAGTTGTAAAACATTGCATGTTTTATGTTTCTCAGTGCAGACGCACGGTTACAATTCAATCATTCACTCACGACGACCCAAATAGTTACTTATTCTTTGTGTCACATCACTAGGGACATTCATTCTTTGTGGTGGGGCGATTGCGTAGATACACGTTAATTTGTCGATGTGTGTGTGTTTCTTCATTATAGGGTAATATTTTCATAGTGTGTGTTCGTAAACATAAGAAGAACGTCTCTGCAAGTGTATTCTACATTTTCGTAGTGTGCGTGCGTGTTTACCTCGCCTCCCGCGAAAAGTGGCAGAAAAATTTACACTGCGATTTGTTGCGTACCGCATCCATAGGTTAAATGATCTAAGCAAAAATGGCAAAAATTTCATAACCTTCTAACCGAACGCTTTACATCAACGCCAATTTTGATAATGCTAAAAACGCCACCACAGTCTACCCGAACACGCCTATAATATACCGATTGGAAAGACCCATCTATTGAAAGACAATCATTGACATTCATTATTTTTTTTAAATAATTATTAAGTATGTTAATAAAACCTATCTTGTATTAAAAAGCAGATATAAAATTCTTTTGCGCAACCCATTTTGAAATAATATAATAGAATATTTCTTTGCTGTACCACACCAACCAGTTTAAAGTTAACGTATAAACAATATATACACTTAACACTAATTGTACAAAGGGCGACCTTGTCGCTAAAAGCGATCTCTACCTCAACAATCGTGATTATTAAACATATTATGATTTTAAAAGCATTTTTCAGGTTGAATGTTGTTTTTAAGAAAAAATTCCTATTTTGTAGAATTTGTGGTCACAAACTTACGAAAGAGACAAACGGTACAGAGGTGCGTTCAGAGCCTTCGCGCGAAGTACAATTTTTCGCTCTAACCCCGTTCAATGCCTTCGAGCGTGACAACCGGATGAAACAGAAACCTTAGAGTGTCGGCGCGAGTTACAACCGAACAACCATCGAATTTGATGGTTGTAAAACGCTCTGACGTTTCTTACTGAAATACTCTTACGTGATTGGATGATATTGGCGGCCATATTCTAAAATGTCATCTGATAGAAAGAGAGAAAAATAAAAGTTCATGTGAAAGAGGGAGATAAAAGATTTGGTTGCTGCAATCCGTTCAACGCCTCTGGGCGAGTTAAAAAACAACCGGACAACTACACCCAGAGTTGCGTTCCGAGGGTCAGAGTAATGCAACCGAGAGTGTTTTTCACACTCGCTCAGAGGTTCAGAACGGGTCGGTTGCTATCTTTTTTTTTAGTTTGTATCTTGCCGATCAAGATCAAGCAAAGGGCAAAATATTACTAATTCTTACTATGAAATTAACACTCAATATCCATTTTTCTGCTTAAAAATAATTACAACACATCTAAATCACTATATTTCCCTTGTATTAGGCTGAAAAGAGTTCAAAGTAGTGTTATTTAATAAAATAATAAATAATTAGCGTATTTTTGACATCGACTTTGACATAAAATCTGTCAGTGTTTTTCACCCCACGTTCGAGATGGTTGTTTGGTTGCATCACTCGAAGCTTCGGAACGGGCACAGAGTGTACTAACCGCCTGTCAGAGCGTTTTTTACCCAGAGGCTCTGAACGGGTCGGTTGCTGTCAGAGTGCACTCGGAGTGCACTCGAGTGTAGGTTCTGAACGCAGCTCAGATGCTCTGAACGCGCCTCAGAGGCTCTGAACGCGCTCCAGTTATTTATCTCTCGCTCGGCACACTTTTTTAAGCAAGAGCTCATTCCTGTTTGAGTAATAATTCCATGATTCTTGTTTTGATGTTCCTTCCTTTCCGTAGGGCCGGTCCTCTCGTTTCTTTTGGTGCGTTCCGAATTGCGATAAAAGCGATAATATCGCGGATCCGACCAAATTAAATCGTCACAAAATATAAGGGCTATTGAATCAGTAGGTTATGTTGTGACTTGGTCGGATTCGCGATATTATCACTTTTATCGTTTTACGGAATGCAGGTTATGTGACGAACGGCCCGTTCCAGATAAGCATTTTTAGCCATAAATACCAAAATTTTTAGCATCTCTGCGTTTCATTAGCCGGTGATGCTAGTTTTTCTTGCTGGTTGTCATGCGTTTCATTTAAGCATTTTTAACACGAAATGCTAGCATCAAATACCCTTGTTAATAGATGGGTCCTCTGATACCACTTTTTGATAGCTTTCAAATTTGACATTTGGAATCTTTTTTTCATGAATCAAAAAGGATTTTCAGCGGCTTTAAAAAAATTATTGAAAGATATTTATAGTATTAGCTAATTCTGATTTATATTATTAAAAATTTTAAGTGGCTGGACTAAGTGGGTGAGGTGTCAAAATTCAGCACGAAAAATCAGTACCTTGCGTTTCATTTGTAACAATTAGCGCGGCTAAAAATGTCAACATTTCTTATAAGAAACGCAAAACGAGGCTAACATCAGATGTTAGCCTCAGAAAGTAGCAGTGCTTTATCTGGAACGCAGAGTTGCGTTCCGAGGGTCAGAGTAATGCAACCGAGAGTGTTTTTCACACTCGCTCAGAGGTTCAGAACGGCTCGGTTGCTATCTTTTTTTTTAGTTTGTAGCTTGCCGATCAAAATCAAGCAAAGGGCGAAATATACTAATCCTTACTAGGAAATTAACAGTCAATATCCATTTTTCTGCTTAAAAATAATTACAACACATAAAAATCTCTATATTTCCCTTGTATTAGGCTTAAAAGAGTTCAAAGTAGTGTTATTTAATAAAATAATAAGTAATTAGCGTATTTTTGACATCGACTTTGACATAAAAGCTGTCAGAGTGTTTTTCACCCCACGTTCGAGATGGATGTTGGTTGTTTGGTTGCATCACTCGAAGCTTCTGAACGGGCACAGAGTATACTAACTAACCTAACGCAGCTCTGAGGCGCGTTCAGAGCCTACGCTCGAGTGTACTCCGAGTGCACTCTGACAGCAACTGACTCGTTCAGAGCCTCGGGGTAAAAAACGCTCTGACAGGCGGCTATACTGAAATACTTTTACGTGATTGGATAATATTGGAGGCCATATTCTATAATGTCATCTACTAGAAGGAGAGAGAAATAAAAAATCATGTGAAAGAGGGAGATAAAAGATTCGGTTGCTGCAATCCGTTCAACGCCTCTGAGCGAGTTAAAAAACAACCGGACAACTACACCCAAAGGCTCTGAACGCGGCTCAGGGAACCTCAGACTAAGGAAAAAAGAATAGACATGAAATACCTACGAAAAAAACGTGCATACCTAAATGTGAATCTGGCACAAAGATGGCGGCTTGCTTGCTCATGCGGCAGCCTAACACACTGCACTTACCCATAATAAATGCAGTATTATGCAAGTTCAACACTTTAAACAAGCACAATTTTCGCCTAATAACAAAATTTTCTTCAAAACACTGAAACAAACAAGTCGCGATGACAACTGATGTACTTGTTGTTCATTGTGAGTACTGTGACAAAACATGGCGACCGGCCGCAGTGAGGTATTCTGTGATGTCGCCAAGATAATGTTGCCATTTTTGGTAATGATAAAACTACTGTTGTCCTTTTTTACTTATGATTATCCTCATAAGTTAAAAAGAGATGCCAATATGTCAGAAACTATGCCGTCGAAATACATCACATTCCTATAATTGAGGCGCGTTCAGGGCCTTCGCGCGAAGTACAACTTTTCGCTCTAACCCCGTTCAATGCCTTCGAGCGTGACAACCAGGTGAAACAACCGGCCCGTTCAAGACCTTTGAGTGTCGGCGCGAGTTACAACCGAACAACCATCGAATTTGATGGTTGTAAAACGCTCTGACGTTTATGACTGAAATACTCTTACGTGATTGGATGATATTGGCGGCCATATTCTATAATGTCATCTACTAGAAAGAGAGAGAAATAAAACATCATGTGAAAGAGGGAGATAAAACATTTGGTTGCTGCAAGCCGTTCAACGCCTTTGAGCGAGTTAAAAACAACCGGACAACTACACCCAGAGGCGCTGAACGCGCCTCTACGTTCGTTATGCCGAGTCCTCTTTTTTTCTATAGTCTGAGCAGAGGCGCGTTCAGCGCCTCTGGGTGTGGTTGTCCGGTTGTTTTTTAACTCGCCCAAAGGCGTTGAACGGATTGCAGCAACCAAATCTTTTATCTCCCTCTTTCACATGATTTTTTATTTCGCTCTCTTTCTAGTAGATGACATTATAGAATATGGCCGCCAATATCATCCAATCACGTAAGAGTATTTCAGTCATAAACGTCAGAGCGTTTTGCAACCATCAAATTTGATGGTTGTTCGGTTGTAACTCGCGCCGACACTCAAAGGTCTTGAACGGGCCGGTTGTTTCACCCGGTTGTCACGCTCGAAGGCATTGAACGGGGTTAGAGCGAAAAGTTGTACTTCGCGCGAAGGCCCTGAACGCGCCTCAGAGCTGCGTTCAGAACCTACGCTCGAGTGCACTCCGAGTGCACTCTGACAGCAACCAACCCGTTCAGAGCCTCCGGGTAAAAAACGCTCTAACAGGCGGTTAGTACACTCTGTGCCCGTTCAGAAGCTTCGAGTGATGCAACCAAACAACCAATTCGAGCGTAGGGTAAAAAACACTCTGACAGATTTTATGTCAATGTCGATGTCAAAAATACGCTAATTATTTATTATTTTATTAAATAACACTACTTTGAACTCTTTTAAGCCTAATACTAGGGAAATATAGTGATTTCTATGTGTTGTAATTATTTTTAAGCAGAAAAATGGATATTTACTCTTAATTTCATAGTAAGGATTAGTAATATTTTGCCCTTTGCTTGATCTTGATCGGCAAGATACAAACTAAAAAAAAAGATAGCAACCGACCCGTTCTGAACCTCGGAGCGAGTGTGAAAAACACTCTCGGTTGCATTACTCTGACCCTCGGAACGCAACTCGTGTCGGTTGCTGTCAGAGTGCACTCGGAGTGCACTCGAGCGTAGGTTCTGAGGCGCGTTCAGGGCCTTCGCGCGAAGTACAACTTTTCGCTCTAACCCCGTTCAATGCCTTCGAGCGTGACAACCGGGTGAAACAACCGGCCCGTTCAAGACCTTTGAGTGTCGGCGCGAGTTACAACCGAACAACCATCGAATTTGATGGTTGTAAAACGCTCTGACGTTTATGACTGAAATACTCTTACGTGATTGGATGATATTGGCGGCCATATTCTATAATGTCATCTACTAGAAAGAGAGAGAAATAAAAAATCATGTGAAAGAGGGAGATAAATGATTTGGTTGCTGCAATCCGTTCAACGCCTTTGAGCGAGTTAAAAAACAACCGGACAACTACACCCAGAGGCGCTGAACGCGCCTCTGAACGCAGCTCTGACCCTCGGAACGCAACTCGAGGAACGGCTTTGTTTGACATTGACACTGACAATTTGTATTTGGTTCGCCCCAATCTATTTTGTGGTTGGCCGGTGGCCACTAAAAAGTTATTGGCCCCCTGGCTGCTTCTCTGGCTGTTGATTTTTACCATATCTAATTATCTATATTTAGTTTGTGATTTTTACTTTATTAGTGGTCGTTCTTTTTACTTTTATTAATAAAATTAATTACTAATATTCATCAACTATATGGTAATAAATTAGTATCACACAACTAGATATAACAAAGGTGCTCATTACAATCGATTTAAAGAAAGGTAATATCTGTTATCCAAACTGCTTTAAATCCATACCGGTAGTTGCGATTTTTAAAACGTTATGTTCATGATGAACCCCAAGAAATACATGATATCTACTTACTTTGTTGTCAGATGCCTGCGGCTAGTTTTGGTTCTGTAGTGTCACTTAAAGAAGACTGTGCCATTAAAAACGTCTGGAATCATAATCTACATGAAGAGTTCCATGTGATTAGGAAGGTTGGTATTGTCTATGAGGAAGTGCAATGTGATATCATAACTATAGGAACAGTCGTCAAATTCCATACATAGCAGTTAAACAGTTTCCACCACTAGGAAAATTGACTGATTTTGTAATGTCCTTTTTTTTATTTTAGTAAAATAGCTAATAAACGAAACACAGTATACATTAAACATACACCATACAATTGAATAATTCAGTGAAGAAAGTATAAGTTCAATTATTTAAATTCAAATTCAATATCTTTCACTCAAATTGGATTGTTACAATCTCTTGCATGTCAAAGCAGCTACGCCATTGGTACTGGAAAGAACTAGCAATGGCTTTTTTTTTCTCCCTGTATTGTTACAGAGTCGTCAATTGGAAGCTGACCTCACAGCAGAAGCTCGAGCTCAACTTCCATTACAAGATTAGATGTGTCAGTTCTCTTCTTACTGTGTCATTACCAAATACAACAATATTTGTTTAAATTAATAGTTATACACAACAACACGATTCATTATCTTCAAATTAACACTAGGCATTGGCATCATTCAAATAATTGTTGATTTTATAGTAACCTTTACTCATAAGTCTTTTTTACATGCGCTTTAAACTTATGAAATGGCAAGTTAGTAACACTTTGTGGAAATTTATTATAAAAGGTTATACATTTCCCCATAAATGAGACTCTAGTTTTTTGAAGCCTGTACGTTGGAACAGCAAGTTTATTTTTGTATCTTGTGATTAAATGGTGAATTTGGAAATTGGTTTCAAATGTATTATAATTTTTATAGACAAATCAAATTTTTATAAATGTACTGTCCTGCTAAAGTCAATATATTAATTTCTCTTAATGAGTCCATTAGAGAATCTCTTGCCCGTAAATTATAAATAGTGCGATCCACTCTTTAGAAGTACAAAAATTCTTTCTATACTAGCAGCCGATCCCCACAGTAGTATTCCATATGATATGACACTGTGAAAATAACTAAAGTAAATCAATCTTGCCGTTTCAACATCAGTAAGTTGTCTTATTTTTTTAACTGCATATGCTGCTGAACTAAGACTGTTTGCCAAAGACTCAATGTGAATCCCACTGCAATCTAGAATCTAGTGTAATACCCAAAAATTTGGTAAAGTTGATAAATTCAACAATTTGATTATTCATTTCCACGATGGTATCCACTTTTCTTACATTTGGCAATGAGAATTTAATACATTTAGTTTTACGTGAATTTAAATATAAATTATTATTAATGAATGCACCAATGCAATACTTACAAAGTCAGTATTTCCATTTCCTATGTCAACCTTAAATATTAAAGAAGTATCATCTGCAAATATGATACTTCTGAGCATAATGATTATAAATTCTATACCTACTTGTCTTTCTGATTGGGTTGTGTTTTGTTAAATATTCCGCAAAAAGGAAAACAAATTATCCTAGTTAAATGTTGAATTACCTTTGAATATTACTTATTAGCTTAAAAATTCAAATAAATAAGATAATGCTTTGTAAAATAAGTACCTGTTTACCACCTTCGTAACATATAAATATAATTTGATTACGGTGTGCAAATGAATTCTATTTTCTGTGTTTATATACCTTACTTTGCAGTGTTGAACGAATACTTCACCTGTTCGGTATTTTGTATTACAAATGTTTGTTGTTTTTTTTTAACAGGACTTTGATATGATGTTTATGATGTCTATGTTTATGTTAATAATAATAAATAAAATAAAATAAATAAAATAGTATTGTATCGCACAGATTCTTAGTGAAGTGTGGGAGGTCATTAATACAGGGTGTCCCAAAAACAATGGATAAACCTGTAACTATAGATGGACTTCATCATGGCCTCCCTTACCACAAATTTTGACCTTAGTGAAAATATCACGGTTTCAGAGATATTTATTGTTTTTGTTTTTTTATTATTTAGTTTTAATATTATTTGCTATTCAAGTAGTCATGAAATTAAAAAGGATATGGATTATGATACCTTTTTGGAATCTAGAATAGCTAAGCAAGTTTTTAAGATAATGGGCACGATGAGCGTCCTACATTTTTTTCACACTGTAGGTGATCAAACATGAAAGAAAATTAATTTCATTCTTAATTTTCTTTGTGTTTTAATTTATTTTAAACACTCTACGCTAGTTTGTTAAATTTAAGTCATTGTTTTTGATAGATAAACTATCGCTTGTAAAATAAAAAAAAACTAAATCGAAAAAGCTCTCCATTTGTAGAAATGGCAGTATCAAAACTAATCGCACTTGAAAATTTTTGAATAAAACAAAAACAATAAATATCTCTGAAACCGTGATATTTTCACTAAGGTCAAAATTTGTGACAAGGGAGGTCATGATGAAGTCCATCTATAGTTACAGGCTTATCCATTGTTTTTGGGACACCCTGTATAAATTAAGAAAAGCAAAGGTCCCAATATCGATCCTTGTGGCATGCCCATAACTATTGGTGCACCAGCAGAGTTAGTTTTGTTAATAACAACTTTCTGAACCCTATTGGACAAATAAGACTCAATAAGTCTAATTGCTTCTTCAGAGACACCATAATGCTTGAGTTTATTTAAAAGAGTTTGGTGACCAACGCAGTCAAAAGCCTTTGATAGGTCACAAAATATACCAATTACATCTTGTTTACACTCCCAAGCAGCAAAAATGTGTTTCAGAAGTGCAAAAGCCGGCATCAGTAGTGCAACAACCTTTGGTAAAACCAAATTGGTTCATACGTAAAATGTTGTTACTTGTGAAATTATCAGTTAACTGATTAGATTATAATTTTTCAAATATTTTACTAAGAACTAGTAGAATCGAAATTGGTTGATAATTTGAAGGGTCATTTTTATTCTCAGACTTAAATAGAGGTATTAACTTGCTATTCTTCATGAGGTCGGGGAAGACACCTTCATCAACACATTTATTGAATATCAACGCAAGTTGCGGGGCAAGTTATTTAATTACAGATTTAATTATGTGGGTCGAAATAACCCAAAGATCTTCAGTATTTTTTGGTACTGATCATATGAAATGTTTTCAAAACAGTGTTAGCATCAATGTGACAAAAGTTGAACACCTTGTTGCACTTCACACTCTGTCCCAAAAGAGCTACAGCCTCATTGGGACATGAGTTGAGACTACTTGTAGTTTCTATGGGTGTATGAGAGAAGAAGTCCTCAAATGCTATAGCAACCGCATTGTCTGATTAAATAGTTTTGTAATTTTGTTATTGATTTCAAAAGAGAAAGAATTCACAGTACTTTTGGGTTTACCTGTTTCCTGGTTAATGATATTCCATAATACTTATGGGCAATACGGGTAACTTCAGCAAATTTGAATTAAAAACTTTTTATTCAAAGTTGGAATATTTGGATGTAAATAAAATAATTATGTAGACATTTCCTAACCACCATAAATTGTCAGAATATGAGAATGGCATGAGATATAAACTTAATTTGACTCTAGACATATTGACATGTTATTCAAATAAATTTCATATTATTGACATAAATAAGTTGACATGCATTTCTAATAAGTCATACTTGACAAAAGATAGATTAAATCTATCAACATATTAAAAAAAACAATTAGCTGTATCGCTAAGCTTTTTTCTAATTTAGCCAAAAACTTGGCTATTAATTCTCACATTGACAATTCTCTATTGAGCTTATACTCAATGTAATGTTTTGGAACAACTTCCAAGTAATTTAAATGAAATAATAAGACAATAGAGGTAGCCTCTTGCCGGGTATTGACCAAAAGAGAGCCTAAGTATTTGCGGATTGTTCATCAAAATATTCAAGGCTTTTCTGGGAAAGATTTAGAAATAAGCCTATATTTAGATTATGAAAAGATTGATGTATTTTGTGTCACTGAGCATTGGCTCAAAAATTATGAATTGTCAACATGTGAGTTCATTCACTAGGAAAAGTGCTATTAGAGGTGGATCCTTTATAATTTTACATAATACATACAGTTTAAGGAACGAAAAGACATAGTTTCTCTTTCAGTCGAACGAATAATTGAGTTATCATGTGTGGAACTTGATAATTTCATTGTAATATGTGTATACAGGCCCCCCTCTGGAAACTATTCAGAGTTTGAGTCTGCTATGGAAGATGCACTAAGAATAGTATCTAGGAAAACTAAAAAAATTGTTGTCTGATTTTAATATAAATATTTTAGTGGAATTACAATTATGTAGTAGATTTATTAACTTATATAAATAATTTAATCTGAATTATGTTTTTCAAGAGCCGACCCGAATTACAGCTACATCCGCTACTTGTTTAGACAACATTTTCTGTAACTGTGATGTACAGGATAAATTATTTATTAATTGTATAAACTCTGACCATAGTGGGCAATTAGCTTCGTTGCAACACCATCATGTTTTTTTTTTAATTGCTAAAAGTGGCAGACGAGCAAGTGGCCCGCCTGATGGTAAGTGGTAACCACCGCTCATGGACATCTGCAATGCCAGGGGCAAAGCTCAGTTACTACCTACCTGGAGAGAAGTGCTCTTTTTAAACCTCGTTTGAAGTTGGACATATCGTAGCGCTCGGGAAACACCGCAGCTGGGAGCTCGTTCCAGAGTCTGCACGTACGTGGAAGAAATGAATGCTGAAACCGAACTGTGCTAGACAAGATCGGTTCCAGGTGGTACGGATGATCTCCATTGCGGTGGCGGGTGGTGCGATGATAAAAAGGTGACGAGGGCACCATTGCAAACAGTTCCTCAGAGCACTCCCCGTTAAAGAGTCGATAGAGCACGCAAAGAGAACCAAAGTCTCTCCTTTGCTCCAGCGTCTCCATTGAGGCCGTGATACTGGGATCACCGACGATGCGGAATGCACGCCTTTGCAAGGAGTCAAGTGGGTCGAGTTGATATTTCGGAGCTCCTGCCCAGAGGTGCGAGCAGTACTCCATATGCGGCCGTATTTGTGCTTTATAAAGCATCAGCCGCTGACTAGGAGTTAAGTACTGCTTGGCTCTGTTCAGGACGCCCAGTTTTTTGCTCGCCAATTTGGCTTTGTCCTCCAAATGACTCCCAAACTGCACTTTGGCAGAAATTTCCACACCGAGGATCCCAATACCACCGGACATACGAAGAGTAACTCCTTGGAACTGAGGCACTACGATAAATGGGTCCTTCTTCGCAGTGAATGCGCACACTTGTGTCTTCGTGGGGTTGAACTTAACTAAGTTGTTTGCACCCCATTCGGAGACTCGCCCTAGTGAGTCCTTGACTTCAGACACAAGTTGTGACCGCTTTTCTTGCAACGAAATCCGAGGGACATTTATTTATTTATTTATTTATTTATTCTTTATGTACACAATGTTCTTACAAAGGCGGACTTAATGCCTGGGGCATTTTCTTCCAGTCAACCTTAGGGTGGTGCAGAAAAGGGTAATGCGGTAGATGTACCGAGAAATGGAACAGCTTATTAAGAATATTATATATAACATAAAATTCTACTACACAAATAAAATAATTAAAATAAACTAATATACAGGGTGTCTCAGAAACAATGGATAAACCTTTAACTGTTGATAGGTTTCGTCGAGATCTCTCTAATCTCAAATTTTGACTTTAGTAAAAATATCTCGGTTTTCAAGATATTTGATAGTTTATGATTTTTTTTAAAAATGCCACTTTTGGTTGGTTTTTAATGTGCCATTTTTACAAATACGGACTTTTTCTGATTCAGGTTTTTTTAGCTTCTAACGGAATAGTTCAGCTATATGCATGTTTGCATATTCGCGCGACGTGTACTGATGTCTAGGCATGTTCAGTGTTATGTATTGGTTGTCAGTTAGGTTTCACAGCACAAACAATATCCAAATCGTAAAGCTAGCCAAGTCCATATGATCACCAGTTGTCAATAGGTTTCACAGCACAAACAATATCCGAATCGCAAAGCTAGTCAAGTCCAAAATCACAGCAAAATGTCGTTTAAAATCATCGAAGCTCTATCGAATCTCTCGAATACAGAAAACACGCGTGGGTCACAACCGGAGTTCAGAAGGACACTAACAATCGTAACAAAGAACCCAATGATCAGACGCAGGTAAAAAAAGTCCTTCCAGGAAATTCGATAGCAGGTAAGGTTGCAAATGCTTATGACTCATGTGCTGTTAATGATAAGGCTCCTTTTTGATTGCGCATAGTGGATGAGACATGTGGCAGGCAGGGGCCACAAAAAAAACACGTTTCTCAACTCTGTGACTCGCAAACGAATGTTTACAAATAAGCTTTAAGTGCTTATTAGTGGAAAAAAAACCTTTTTTTTTTTCAAATTTTCATTTTATTTGCTATTCAACCAGTCAGAAAGTCAAGATAGCATAAACGTAATACTGGAAAACTAAATTAACCGAATAAAATTAATCCGAAAAATAATTAATCCGACAAACAATCTTTTTAAAATTTTCATACCATTTGCTATTCAAGCAGTAATAAAAGTTCAGAGATACATTAAGCATAAGTTTATCATACCTTTTTTGAAACTAGAATATTTTTTTAAGATAATGGGCAGGATGAGCGTCATACATTTTTTTTACATGGTAGCAGACCAAACACGAAGAAAAATAATTTCTTGTTTAATTTTTTTTGGAACATTGTTTTTTCCAAGCACTTCGTGATTAGCTAGCTCAATTTTAACCACTGTTATTGATAGCTGAACTATTCCGTTAGAAGCTAAAAAAACTGAATCAGAAAAAGTCCGTATTTGTAAAAATGGCACATTAAAAACCAACCAAAAGTGGCATTTTTAAAAAAAATCATAAGCTATCAAATATCTTGAAAACCGAGATATTTTTACTAAAGTCAAAATTTGAGATTAGAGAGGTCTCGACGAAACCTATCAACAGTTAAAGGTTTATTCATTGTTTCTGAGACACCCTGTATATTATCTAAAATGCCTACGACCAACGAGATAATTGCAATCTTTTGATTGCCAATGTCTAAAAAAAAATCAATTCTGTTGTGCAAAATGCCTTCGCAATTTATGTTTGAAGCTAAGCTTGCTAAGCTTGCTTGGGGCGTTTCTTACCTCTAGAGGGAGGGCGTTCCATAAAAGAATAGATTGGACAAAAAAGGATGAGTGAACAATATCAGAGCGATGAGGAGGAACTATAAGAATACCATTGAAGGCAGAACGAAGGGTTTTGGAGGTCGGTATACCGCACATCACCCGTACTATCATCTGCATAACAATGTATGTTCTCAATGGACAACATGTCATTGATATGCAGAATGAACAGAGTTGGGGAGAGCACCGAACCTTGTGGAACGCCAGCGTTTATGGGCATAGTTTTGGAGCAGCAGCCGTCGACGACGACTTTAATGCTCCTACCATCCAAGAAGCTGGCTATCCATCTGCAGAGTCCCTCGGGGATTCCATAAGATGGTAGCTCTGTGCCAGACCCTATCAAACGCCTTAGCGATATCTAGTCCCACGGCGAGAGCCTCACCTTTGCCCTCCAAGGTTTCCGCCCAGCGGTGGGTCAGGTAAACTAAAAGATCACCACCTGAACGGCCGTGACGGAAACCGTATTGTTGGTCGCTAATCAGCTGGTGCTCTTCTAGGTACCGTAGGAGGCGGGAGTTGATGACCCGCTCCATAATCTTGGAGAGCAAGGACGTTATCGCTATTGGCCTGTAATTTGACGGGTCGAATCGGTCACCCTTTTTGGGAATTGGGTGGACGTGAGCAATCTTCCACGAAGATGGAACCCTGTTGTTCTGATAGGAAAAGCGGTAAAGGCGCGTTAGTACGGGGGTCAGCTCAGGGGCGCACGTCTTCAGCACCACTGCTGGGCCATCCGGCCCACTCGACTTATGGACGTTCAAGCTCCCTTAAGCTCCCGCCTGACCGCACGTTGTGTAATGCGTATTTCAGACAGTGAGCTTTTATACCGAGGAATGTTGGGTGGTGTGGCTCCCTTATCGTCCATAGTCGAGTTAGAGGCAAAGAGTTGGACCAAAAGATTGGCCTTTTCTTTTGCACTGTGGGCCAGGCTGCTATCAGCTAAACGCAGTGGTGGGAGACTGGACTGGCAGAAATTACGCAGCTTTGGCCAGCGACCGAAAAAAACGCGGTATAGAAAAATTTTAAAGAAATGTTGTTAATCAAATTGCAGATTCATCAACCGAGGGGAGCAACGCGAATAACCTCTATAATAATTTATTTAATGTAGTTAAAGATGAATGTAACAATATATTTAAAGAAAAAGTAATTAAAGTCAAACAAGAGAGAAAGAAATTTAGTGATTGGGCGGCGCCAGGCATATACAAAAGCCGTAGGAAATTATTTGAACTTCATGCTTTAAAAATAAACTCCAGTGATCCCGCTTTCATAGATTATGTAAGAAATTATTCTAAAACATTTAAGAAAGTGTGCATGTCTACAAAAACGATGTACATAACTAATAAAATTAGCTTATCTAAAAACAAAGTAAAGACCACCTGGAATATTATTAACCAGGAAACAGGGAAACCCAAAAGCTGTGTAAATTCTTTCTCACTAGAAGTTAATAATAAAGTAATAAAATCGTATATTGCAGTTGCAAATGCGTTTGAAGATTTCTTCTACCACATACCTATAGAAAGTACAAGTAGTCTCAACTCGTGCCCCAATGCGGCTGTAGCCCTCTTAGAACAAAGTGTAGAGAAGTGCAGCATAGGCTTCAATTTTGGTCACATTGACGCTGAGACTATTCCAAAAACATTCCACATGATCAATACCAAAAAAAACTGAAGATCTTTGGGGTATTTCGACCCACTTAATCAAATCTATAATAAAAGAACTTGCTCCGCAACTAGCATTCATTTTCAATAAATGTATTGATGAAGATAGCTTTCCTGATCTCATGAAGTATGAATTTGAATGCAAGTTAATAACTTTATTTAAATCTGGAAATAAAAATGATCCTGCAAATTATAGACCAATTTCGATGCTACCAGCACTTAGCAAAATATTTGAAAAAAATATTTCTAATCAGCTGTCAGATCATTTCACAATTTTATTAATAAAATCCTACATATGAACCAATTTGGCGATACTAAGGGTCGTTGCACTACAGAGGCTGGAGTTGCACTTCTCAAACACATTTTTACCGCCTGGGAGAGTAAACAGGATGTGATCGGTATATTTTGTGACCTGTCAAAGGCTTTTGACTGCGTTGATCATCAGACTCTTCTAAATAAGCTCAAGCATTATGGTGCGTCTGAAGAGGCAATTAAGCTTATTGAGTCTTATTTGTCCAATAGGGACCAAAAAGTTGTAATTAACAGAACTGAGTCTTCTGGTGCAACTATCATTATGGGCGTGCCTCAAGGATCAATACTGGGACCTCTACTCTTCTTAATTTATATTAATGACCTCCCACACTTCAACAATAATCTGTGCGATACAGTACTATTTGCAGATGACACTAATATTTAAGGTTGACAGAGGAAACGGAAATACGTAAGAATTTCCGTTTCCTCTGTCAACAATAAAAAATACGTATAACGTAGACGTAAATAGTACTCTTTCTAACGTATTGCATTGGTTCACTGTGAATAATTTATCATTAAACTCGAGTAAAACTAAATGTATTAAGTTTTCATTGCCAAATGTTAGGAAAGTGAATAATATTGTGGAAATGAATAACTTGAATATCATACTGTTGAATTCGTCAATTTTACAAAATTTTTGGGTATAACACTAGATTCGAAATTGCAGTGGGATCCACATATTGCGTCCTTGGCAAACAGACTCAGTTCTGCGGCATATGCTGTAAAAAAATGAGACAACTTACTGATGTTGAAATGGCAAGACTGATTTACTTTAGTTATTTTCAGTGTCATGTCATATGGGCTACTACTGAGGGGATCGGCCGCTAGTATAGAAAGTATTTTTGTACTTCAAAAAAGAGCCGTGCGGGCTATTTATAATTAACGAACAAGGGATTCTCTACGCGATTTATTCAAAGAAATTAATATATTGACTTTATTTAGCAGGACAGTATATTTACGAAAATTAGATTTATGTTAATAAAAATTATAACACATTTGATACCACTTTTAAATTTCATAACTTAAATACAAGAAATAAAAATAAACTTGCCGTTCCAACTAGGGAATGCAAATCTCGCGAGATTGGGGCTCAAGCGAGATCCCGCGAGTTTATGAATAACAATACTGCGAGATCTCGCGAGATTAGCAGTTTGGTGTGTTTTTTTGCAAATAATCACAATATTTGAATAAATTAGGAAAAAAAATATTATAAGTATTATAAGATAAACATTTATTTTCACGGCAACGGCAGCGACGAGGGTGATATGACATTCTTCGTTTTCGTGTCAATTTTATGAATCGATTTTAAATGCACATGTAAGCCACGCGGAGATCGACTTTGGTTTTAAGAATCTTCTTACAAAGTTTGCACTTAGCACTCAATCCATTTTCCGCTCTCAAAAAGTATTTCCATACTTCCGACGCACTCTCATAGTCTTTATAAACTATATTCGCCGACATCGTTCGTTATTCCACTCGTAAATCACAAATAAGATACTTTATTTTGCATAAATATCCAAAAAAATACTCGAATGCAATGAAACTCAATCACGTTAGCTAGCAACAACTATTAGTAAACAAAACAAATGCGTGCTGATGACGCTGCACGCCGGCTCAATTTTCGACCAATCGGACGCACGAACGAATCTGAGAAACACCTAGTCCGCGACCAAAACGCACCGAACGAAACCGACAGATCGCAACTCCGTGCGTGTCAGTCCGCGCTTCGAATAAGACGATTTTATGCTCAAGTGCAATCTCGTTAAACTCGCGAGATCTCGCCTTTTTTTCGTCCGAGATCAATCTCGCGAAAAAAGGCCGAGATGTCGCGAGAACGAGATAGCATGCCCTAGAACATACAGGCTCCAAAAAACTAGAGGCTCATTTATGGGGAAATGTATATCTTTTTACAACAAAGTTCCACAGAGTGTTACTGACTTACCTTTTCATAAGTTTAAAGCGCATGTAAAAAAGACTCTAACGAGTAAAGGATATTATAAAGTCAATGATTATCTGAATGATGTCAATGCTTGGTCTTAATTGTAGACTTAATTTATAGATTTAAATGTATAATGTACACTGACACATCTAATCTTGTAATGGAAGTTGAACTCAATCTTTTACTTTGAGTTCTGCTTCCAATTGACGACTCTGTAACAATACAGGGAGAAAAAAATAGCCCTTGCTGGTTTTCTTCCTGGTTCTTTCCAGTACAAGGTCTCCCGCCGTACACTTGTGAACCAATGGCGTAGCTTCTCTGACGTTCAAAAGTGATTGTAAAATCCCAATTGAATATACTGGGTACTGTGACTTTACATCTGGTGTCACAAGTTGGCAACGTACACTGTGGTTCTTGTGGGGGTTGCAGTTTTGCTGTGAATCTCACAGGAACCACATGTATTATAGGTGACTGTTACCACTTACCATCAGGTGGGCAGTTTGCTTGTTTGGCAAATTTATGCAATAAAAAAAAATAGATTATTGAATTTAAATGAGTTTGAATCAGTATAAACCATTCTTATGTTATAATATTATAAATATGCTGTAGGATCCAAGATACACAGTATCAATTTATTCCATTCCTTGACTTGTTACTAGAGATAAATGTCCATATAATATTATGGTTAATTAATTCTTACAGGTAGTCCAAAAATATCACTGGGTGGCTATGGACACTGAGTTTCCTGGAGTAGTAGCAAGACCTATTGGAGAGTTTAGGTCAACAGCTGATTATCAATATCAGTTATTAAAGTATGATTTCTTCCAAATTTTGATTGTTATGTTGAATGATTTTTATGTTGAATAATTCTTGTTTGTAATAATTAATATCCGCTTGATTTTGTGCATGATTAAAAAAAATGTATGGTTTTGTTTGGAAAAGTTTTCTGTGAAATAAATTTAGATATAAATGAAATCTGTGCTACCCATCAAGAATACCACTAACAGCTATCATCCTTACAACATTAATTTTATACTTTTAATTTTATTTTTTCAGGTGCAATGTTGACCTTTTAAGAATTATACAACTTGGTCTGACCTTTATGGATGAAAATGGAAAAACCCCTCCAGGTTGTACTACATGGCAATTTAACTTCAAATTCAACCTTCAGTAAGTGTTGATTAAAATTAATTTTTTCAGTTCTCGAGTTTTGTGATAAAGCCATGTTATATTTGTAATTTTGACTGAAATCTATATTCTAGTGTGAGTAATGTAATATTTTCCTACAAAGAATATGTATTGTATTAATTTCGTTAATTATACAGAATTACTTTTCGCCCCCCTGCCAAATTTTTTCCAGTCATTCTATAGTGATGTTAATACAATCAATTTAAAAATATAAAAGCAATTTTTATCCATATTTTGTTTTAAATTTTCTGTACGTTAACTAAAATGATGGTTATTTAGGTGTTCGAGCCTTCGCTCGACCCACTGTGAGATTAACGCTTTGAATTTTACCTATTTGCAGTGTGCATCTACCCTATATACAATTATTCACCTAACATTTTCAATGAGGGTATGTAAGTAAGTGCGGGTGCCATCGCCGACTAGCTTTTCTCTTCAGTACGTTTTTGAATTTTGTCGTGAGCAGTGTGCAAAATTGTTAAAACTATATTGTTTAAATTAAGTAACACATTAGCTGGCTTGCAATTAAAAATTACGGAGCACACGATCCTTTGCGACCTAGCCAACTGGGAGCCACCTCCTAGGTAGCTCTGCTACATGGAAAGTTTATCTAAAAATAGACGATATTAATGCGGATAATTGGAGATCATGGGTGGTTGACTGCGTCTATCATAAAGACCTCTTTGGTGATAAGATTTCATCCGCCGAAGAATGTCGGCTCCGATTTGCAATCTGTAAAGTTCAATTAGCTTATGCTTTAGCGAAGATGACGCGCATACATATAATCATTGAGCAAACAAAAATATAAGGCAATTAAATAAAAGCTGTTAAATTGTATTCTGTTGTGCTCTGGTTTAAACACCATTCGCCTTAATGAAAAAGATCACCTCACAGATAGTGGCTATACAGATTTTACACCTTGATAAAATCTGAGCTAATTTCCCAAAGTGAAGAATCACGTATCCTCGAGGTCAAAATTGAGAAGGCAAACTCCATTTCGCTATCAACCTTTGATCATAGCAGATATAACGGCTTCTATTAGAATGAATGATACAGGGTGTGAACCAGATGCAGATATAATGAACCTGGTACCTCCTAATATAACCGAGAGGAACACTTCTTTTTTATTTGGAGACACAAAGGAATCACTTGCTAAGCATGAAATCCAAGTTCAACGTTTGGGGGCTGAAAAATGACAAAATATTTTGTTATTTTGAAGAACAAAAATATCTAGAAACCAACCATGTATTCACCTCTATAAAAGTCAATAGTAGCCTCGCAACGGCTACACCTGCATGGCAACCCGTTCAACTCTTGACAAAAAGTAGTCTAATGCTTAGGTGTTATAATTACTTATGATGGCCTACTTCCGCAGGGGAGACACTTTATAGATGTTTATAAAGATACATCCTTAAACGTGAAACCCATATTAGTAAGCGCTTTCTGGCAGCTGGTTCCATGTTTCGTAAAACTTCAGATATAGTTTTTCAATACCTGTTGCGAGAAGAGAGCAAAAATTTAAAAAACATAGATGTAACATTTTTAAACCGCATAACATCAATTTTTGTAATTCTACAACTTACCCTTTCTCTGAACTTTTACAGACAGATTTATTGAAAGAACAAGGAGGATTTAGCCATCACTACCGCCTACTACCAATATGCATTAAAGGGTAGACCAAGGTGGAAGAAGTTAAAAGATTGGGATCAGAACGAGTTTCACGAAGGCCAGCAAACTTTTGCTCGATATCAGGGCCAGGAAAATTAAAAACAGGGAAGTTTGACATGAGCAAATTCAGATTACAAGGCGGGCTAAATTAAAAATTATATTGAAGTGTGAAAAGCTTAATTATCCATATTATCTGGATATAAGTTACTTTTCACAAGTCATCATCATCACAACTAATATACGTCCCCACCGAGGGGCTCGAGCCTACCCTATGTTAGGGGGATTAGTAGGCCTTAGTCAACAACGCTGGCCCAGTGTGAATTGGCGAGCACATATACTCGTACGCTCATAAAATTAAAAAGATTTATAATAGTTTGGATACATGCAATTAATTGTCTTGCTCTATCACGAAGGATATGACATCAGAAATAAATAAAATGTTAAAATGTGAAGCAATTGAAGGTTGTCAAAACTATTCAGAATTTTTTTTCGTAAGTAGTCACGGACTGTAAGTAGTCCCGTGAAGATAGACCCATTTTGTTACAACGATACAATCTATCAAATGACTTGACTACTTTTTGTCCTCTCAACTACATCCCATGCAGTGCAGTCATAGTCAAGCGAGAAGCGGAATCTCTTCGAATCGTCATGGCGTCAATCGAATCCTAAAGACTTATTTCCTACTTCGGAACGGTGGAATGGGGCGCCCAGAGTAACAACTGCCAATAGCTGATAATCCCAAGTCAAATGATATTGCCCTATATATTTTTTTGCTTCATAATCATACACATATTATTACAAAAACATAGCAGTTCATAATTCATAAATCAGTGGTGGCCACTTTTGCTGACCCCGAAAGAAGTGAACGTCTTAGTTGTAATTTTTTTACACAAATTAAATAATTACTCATTTGATATCAATAGAAACAACATATACTAAGTGTCACGCTATGTGGCTGCATTTATCCTCCTGTGTTTAGGTAGACGCATTCACGAGTTAACTCTTTTTGTCATACATCTCAAGACATTCGTATCGAGTGATGATTATATTATTATTATACTATGGCCGAAATTTGGTTCCAAGTCTGATTCATCAAAATTTAGGCAATCTGGTTGGATGCTTAATATTATTAGGGACGAAAGGCTAAATTTAGTATTTTGGGTGAATAAACATATATATACCAGTAAGCAAATCAAGACGTAGAAGCATAACAAATTTATTCGTATCTACCAGGGGGAAAGTTAAACCACCCTCGCGAAGCGTCATTGCATGTTAATTTCAATCTTTATTCAAAAAAGCGGGAATCATCGCTTAACCCAGCAGCTGTAGAGCTGCAGTTACCTTTCTCTGAAAACTGAATAAACAGCAACCTTGATCTAGATGATAAGGGAAAATTGTTGATCTACAATTTTTTTTCTCTCTGACATTATTTTGAAAGGATGTCGCCTCAATCTGCCTAATCGATGTACCGCGAGGTACATACACTAATCTTTTTTGTTTAAAAGAAAATACGTCATTCTATCTGTAACAATTAATCTTTGATACTCAAAAACCTGTTAAACAATTCCAATTTGACAGGTATCAGTAAATGAAATGATGAGATTTTTATTGCTATTGTTAAGTGCTATATTAATACTGCAGATACTATGATTATGTTGAATGAGTACACGTCCAGGGATGCGCGCGAGTTTACGTAAACTAATTTGAATGAAAATGTTGATATGCACTTTATACGATGGAAACGGACGATACTATAATAGACCGTGGTACTACCCTACCTGAGAGTTGTAAGAACTCTCAGATAAGGTACCAAAATCTTACTTTATTTTCTGGTTGAAATGGAACTCGAATCGGAAGCATCTTATGAGTGAATCTCTCGTATCATAAGAATCTGTCCTTAACCGAATAATCCGTCGAAGACTAAAACATTGAAGAGTGTATCACACACAATACAATAATATGATGCTTCAATATTCATAAAAGATGCTCTTCGTCTTTTCTAGTTGGGCGGTTTTTGATGGGAATATGGAAAGCATTTATTATAGCCCCTGCAGTCCCAAAGACCATCGTTAGATAGGTAGCGGCATTGTTTGTTACTAAAGTCGTTTCTTACTAACTTGAAGTCCCTTTTGAATCGTCCATTCAAAGAGTTTGTGGCACTAACATTTGTGCACCATAGATTGTATTTTGACATTTTGTAGCGTTTTGTTACTTGCGTAGAGACAGATAAATTGCAAGTTACAATTTCTTTTTATTTTTTTACTTTGATGGTTGTAATCCCATTAAGTTATGTTTTTGATTTAAGTGCACGATACATCAGTACGTAAGCAAAAATAAACTAAAAATAAAATCTTTTACTACAAGTTTTGCAGAAGTCGAAGCTAAACGCAATTGAATACTCAATCAACTCAAATTCGTATCGAGTAATTAACACTTTTATTTATTTATAGTTTTATCTCAATAAAAAAAGGAATTTTCGGAATTCTCGAATTTTCTTTACATTTTGGTACACATGTACACTTCAAAGTGTACATACTCGTACATGGGCAAAAATGAGTGGACTATTGGCAATCTTCAAGCTCCATTTAACTAAACTCAGTCATTTGTTCCGATTTAATTGTTATACCTAAATCCTTGATTGTACATATAAGCATATCTTGAATTAAATAGTAGTCATATTGTTCCTTAAAATAATTACTAAAATAATTTACTTTGTAAAGTCACTTTGTTCTTCATTGAAAAACGATTTGTACAATTTCACAGTACGTCTAGCCATCGCCGGCAGATTGTAAACACATCTCACAGTGGGTCGAGCGAAGGCTCGAACACCTAAATAGAACCGTTTTCCCCCCGAAGGGTAGAAAACGAATATTTAGGTTTCAGCCGTAGCTCGACCCACTAAATTTGCTGTTCTAGCCGGCGTGTGAGAAATGTACTGAAGAGAAAAGCTAGTCGGCGATGGCACCCGCATTTACTTACATACCCTCATTGAAAATGTTAGGTGAATAATTGTATATAGGGTAGATGCACACTGCAAACAGGTAAAATTCAAAGCGTTAATCTCACAGTGGGTCGAGCTACGGCTGAAACCTAAATATTCGTTTTCTACCCTTCGGGGGGAAAACGGTTCTATTTGTTTGTTTATTGCGCACAGCGCCCAGCGGCCCAATTCAGCTAATAAACTACAGCCGGATCGAAACTGAACCGTTGCGGTCGACCAATCGGAGCGCTTATATTGCCTTTCAACTGCTCGATGACGTGATAATATGGCGTTCTGATTGGTCGATCGCAACGGTTCAGTTTCGATTCGGCTGCAGCTTATTAGCTGAATTGGGCCTCAGTACAAGGTCGCACCATTATCAATGTTAGGTATTCTTACACGCCAGATTTTTCGCCAGTTCTGGGACGGAGCGTAGATGAGCGCACGCACTTATAAATGTTGGGTTTAAAAAGTGGAGTTATATGAGGATTTTGGAAACAAAAATTAACCCAGACCTTTTATATTAATTTAATTATCTTATATCCAATTTTGGCGGGGGGTTCAAAAATAATCCTGTATAATACATACTAGTACATAGACAACTATATTATAAAGTACATTTTTTTTTCTTTTTGTCAGGGAAGATATGTATGCTCAAGATTCAATTGACTTGCTACAAAATTCTGGTCTTCAATTTAGGGAGCATGAAGAGCATGGCATAGAACCACTAGAGTTTGCAGAACTCCTAATGTCTTCAGGTATGACGGCAATTAATATTTTTTACAACCTGAATTGAACAACCAACTACAGAAGAATGTTATATGCTGTAAACACAGAGGGATTGGGTCATATATCAAAATCATCAGCCTAATGTATGAGGGCATTTCAAATATGATCGAGACAAATGACACGTTTATTTATTATCGAAAAAAATGTTTTCTAGGTACTTTTCCTCAAAAGTTACATATTTGTTCCACCTCTCCCGAAGGTTTTTAATGCCGGTATCGAAGAATTCCTTGAGCAACTCGGACAGCTATGTGCGCACGAAATCCTCTACCTCGTCATCGGTGTTGAATTTTTGACCTCCAAGGGCTTCTTTCAGTAGTCCAAACACGTGGTAATCGCAGGGTGATAAATCCGCACTATAGGAGGGGTGTTCTAGTACCTCCCACCACAATTCCGATTCTGTATCGAAAGTGAAACGCGCAGTATGAGGGCGCGCGGAGTGGCTGACCCCAGCCGGGCCACAAAAAAAACTGTGAAAAATAGTTTGTTTGAGTATGCCGCTATAATGTCTAGAGTTTGTCAGAGTTTGTCGGCAAGTTTCAGAGTTTGTCGCTTGCGCGTTTCAGAGATATGTGTGGCCACCTGGATCTCGAAAACGAAATGACCTAGCAAAAATCTGCAGCTTACTGACAAAGATAGGTGGTGGTTTGTCGATACATTATTCAAAATTCCGGCCACACAGCCCCCTTAAACGCGAGCCCGATGAAAACTGAAACTTGTCCGACAAACTGCCGCCTATCTATATCAGCAAACAGATTTTCACTAGGTCGTTTCGTTTTCGAGATCTGTGTGCCACACATATCTCTGAAACACGCAAGCGCCAAACTCTGAAACTTGTCGACAAACTCTGACAAACTCTAGACATTATAGCAGCACTCAAACAATCTATTTTTCACAGTTTTTTTTTGTGGTAATATCGTATCGATTCAGCAATATATCTCAACGTCTTGTATCGATACATACGATATTTATCCATTTTTTAATCAGGTTAAAATAAAATAAAAGTATTAGTTCGAACAGTAAAAATGACTTTATTTTCTTAAAAATGGAAGTTATACCTATTACAATATTTTACAATTGCCATTGAGAGGCGGTAAGGCTACGAAAAACAAGAGTCTAGATAGGCGTTGCGGATTTAAGCGATAGCGTCTATGTGAAATTGTTTCCGGCTAGTGAAAACAAGCGTTCAGATGGACGTTTAACATTATACATGTTCAATCAAATCATAATTTTAAGCAGATATACATGAGTTCGATATTTTTTACCTGGAGATACGATATATCGATGCGTATTGTATGGTCGTGTATCGATACAAAATATCGATATATCGCATTGCTACGTATCGATACAGCATAATATCGATTCATATCGCGCATCTTTGATTTAGATGTACTCGCTTTGATCCTCCATATTCTCTGCCTATTCTCAATTTCATCAAGATTACTTTGGAGAATAGCTGAAGTAGTCGCTGGAATTGAGTGGCTGGCTAATGTCGTCGTCAAACGTTGCAGTTGTTACTTGCTTTGTGGTGGAGAAATATTGATGGGCAACGAGACTGACAATATAATACTACAGTATAAATTATAAAATTATTTGTTAACAGGTATAGTACTCATGGACAACATCAATTGGTTGAGTTTCCATTCCGGTTATGACTTCGGATACTTGCTGAAACTACTTACCGACCAGAATTTGCCACAGGAAGAAAATGATTTCTTTGACAATCTACGTGTGTATTTTCCTACAGTTTATGATGTGAAGGTGAGAACTTTTTAATGTAATATGTGGGTTAGTAAGTATATGTATAATTATTATTTCACTTCATACAGATTAGATTAAGTTTTCTGATTATTATTTTTTCCTTTTAACTCTCTAAATATTAAAGTCATTTAACGGTTTCAATGCGTTTTAGTTTTGGGTTACCAGACGCTAATATCTAAATAGCTTCAGTGAAAACATGAAACACTTTGGACGTGTATATGAAATTTAAGGGTTTCCTTCGACTTTTCTGGGATCCCATCACCAGATCTTGATTTGGTGACATGCGACCACCACCACCTCGGGAATATACTTTTCGAATATAACACAATTGTTCACAATTGTGAACCAATTATGGTTCACAATTGGCGAAGTAATCGGTGAACCGTGAACATACCTTAAAAATATACATTTGAACACAGAACATGATTCAGACTCATGTTTGAATTCGGTTAAAAAACAATCATATATTTTTTTTAAGGAATGACGATTTTTAGTTGTTCTATCAATCGCATTCCACATAACACGCCTGAGTGACATTATAGCTAAATTAACAAAATTAGGCAACGGGAAATGATGCAAATACCATAGGTATTTAACTCGATTTTAACTCACATAGGTACCAATACTTTTTGGTTGATTAATTTTCTAGTGAATATATCGAAATTAATTGACTTTTGAGCTTCCGAATAAAGCACTGTTGATGACGGAACATAGTGAAGCCAACTGCAAAGCACATCATGACACTTTCTTTTTATAAACTTTATAATATTAATGTACTCATCAAAAAAATTTCGTTGCTTGCAGTACTTAATGAAGCTTTGTAAGAATTTAAAAGGTGGCCTTCAAGAAGTCGCGGATCAGTTAGAGTTGAGACGTGTTGGCCCTCAACACCAGGCTGGTTCGGACTCGCACCTCACTGGAATGGCATTTTTCAAAATCAAAGAGGTAAGCTTTTAGTTTAGTTGTTATTATTAATATTTTAGATGAAGTGTTTCTAAATATTGATTTCATTAATCAAAGCATTATTCGGAATGTAATGAGGTATTTAATCTACCACTAATTTGTTTTAGATCTTTTTCGATGGTAACATTGAAAGCACAAGTGGACACTTGTACGGATTGGGTGCGCCTTTTACAACTAATGCTAATAATTTCCAAGAGAATGGTGAAAACGGCAACTCTTCGTGATCGAGCGATTCCGTTTGTGTGACTACCCTCAAGCCCCAACCGCGGGTGTTTCACATCACTGAGTAGAACACGAACGATAATGAATGTGATTATGTTATGTACCTGACATGTGCAGAGAACACTTCAAAATAATATTTTTAAGTATTGCACTGCAAAATGTTTTAATACATATAGGTATTACGAAAAGTATTTGATTTGGTGTAATGTGATTGTTCTAGTTTTAGGTGATGTTAATAAGACGTAAATCAAGTTGCCGAGTATGTTTTCCTTCAGTTTCTATGCAATAGGATGTGCTTTAATGAATAGTATTAAGAAGGAAACCTGTAATCAAAATTAAATATACCAAAAAATCTTTGAATTAATTTTGACATGACTTTAAAATATTACTTTTCAATCACTTCATAATCTTTAAATATATTGCAGAAAAAATAATAGCATGCAAACGAAAATGTGTACATATGGTTCGAAATACAAAAGGCCTAGATCATTTGCAATATCTTCAGTTGTCTAGTATACTCTTGAAAGTTTTGTCATATCATCCAATAAAAAATTGCATGCTTATTTTACCGAGCCTTGTATGATTCTTCAGAATGCATACATCATTTTAATGAAACATGAAAATAAAGTTATTTAATTAATAAGGTATTTTTTGTTTTTCTGACACGCCCAGTCTATCGAATATTTTAGTCAACTGAAACATTTTAAATCATCATTTCACACGTGCGTTAAATGTTTGAGTTTCGATGAACAGATGCATTGATGAAATGCAGTGATGAAATATGAATTGATGAATCAATATTCGGGTAACTAAAGCAAAGAACAATACCCATTTTTCATCTGAGTATGTATAGAAATGAAACAAATCCTTAAATGACGCTAATTTTATTGTAAACTCATTACGCTAATACTTTTTTAAAATCAAACGCTGGAAAAAAAATTTGTTCTTCTCTAAAATGCCTTCGCCAAACATAGTTAAGGTTTCTGAACGCATCCGTACTTAAGGGGTGAATAGAAATATTCCTCGCAATAGGAATAAAATAGGAAAAAATATAATAGAAGCTTTAATAGAAGCTCATTCATATAATAAACAGAACGAATAAAATCGGTTTTCGAATAACTATAAAAACAACCAAGATATAAGGTATTAAAGATTTTTCTCCGTCTCTTTCTAGCAAAATGGCAATTTACATGGAATTTATACAGGGTGTAACTGAACACCCCAATAACATTTAAGGGTATGTATCCATCAGAAGTAGACATTCTATAGGAAAAATATTAGGGCAAACAAACCTACTTTTTTTCCCCATACAAACTTAATAAATTATTTTTTGGTATTAAGTGCCGACAACCCTACGTAAGCATACGAGGAATACTACGCTCACGTCATACAAAACTAAATAATTTATTTTTTGGTATTAAGTGCCGACAGCCCTACGTAAGTGTAGGAGGAATACTACGAGCACGTCTGTCACGTGTCACTTTGTGTTTAATCTTTTTTTGTGTTAAGAGCTAATTATGGTTGTCACTTGAAAGTTTTTGCTTTCATTTTAAAATCAAATAACTCTGAAAGTATTGGGGTTCCAGGTCTCAGACAAGCACAGAAGGTCCATTTAGTATGTAACTTATATGCCCCTTAAATGTTATTGGGGTGTTCAGTTACATCCGGTATATTCCCAACACAAGTATCTTTGATAACTCACTGGGAAGTCTCGGCGTAATTGTTGTAAAAATGATTTTAGAAATAAAGCTATTTTTATTTTATTTATTTTTTTATTTTTATATGGCTGTAATCAACAGTGACGTCACGGTTGATGTCGGATCTCTCTGTCTAATCGCTTCCAAATTAACAGTTTAGAATACGAGGCGCATTCAATTATTACTTAGCCTCGCCGCCCGATGGCGCTGTTGTTACAAAAAAGTTTTACTATCGTGCAGTAAATACTTTTTGAAGTCTACTAAGAAGTTTTCAATCGTTTCCCTTCATTTGTTTTGTTTTGACAGCCTTTGGAAGCGAGCGTGTCGGTCGGTTTTACAAAAATGGAAAAAGAACAATATCGTTCAGTGATTAGATTCTTGTTTTTGGAAGGGAAAACGCGCAGCGAAATCAAAGAGCGCTTGGATGCTGTGTACGGTGACTCAAAAATTGGTTCAACGAGTTTGCTCGTGGTCGCACGTCGGTTTTTGATGAGCCACGCCCAGGTGCACCGAAAACGGCTACTACGGAGGAAAACGTAAAAAAATCCACGATCTCGTGTTGGCAGACCGGCGATTTAAGATTCGCGAGATAGCTGAGACTGTAGGCATCGCAGAAGGGACAGTGCATCATATTATGCACGAAGAACTGGGTATGAAAAAGTTATCGGCGCGATGGGTGCCGCGTTTGCTCACACCAGACAACAAGCGCAACCGTGAGACCACATCGGCGATATGTTTGGCGCTGTTTCAACGCAATCCGGCGGAGTTCTTGCGTCGTTTTGTGACCGTCGACGAAACATGGGTTCACTGGTACACACCAGAGACCAAGGAACAGTCGAAACAGTGGAGTGGAGTGTTACCCGGCGAATGTGCTCCAAAGAACGCGAAGTCTGTTCAATCGGCCGGAAAGGTGATGGCCAGTGTTTTTTGGGACTCACAAGGTGTGATCTACATCGATTACCTCGAGAAGGGTAAAACAATCACGGGGCTCTACTATTCCGACTTATTGGGCCGATTCGACGCCGAATTGAAAAAAAAACGGCCCCATTTGGCAAAGAAAAAAGTGCTGTTCCACCACGACAACGCGCTGGCTCACACCTCCGCCGTCGTCATGGCCAAATTGGTCGAATTGCGCTACGAATTGCTGCCCCATCCACCGTATTCTCCAGATTTGGCTCCCTGTGACTTCTTGTTCCCAAATCTGAAAAAGTCACTCGCCGGCAAAAGATTTAGGTCGAATGATGAGGTGAGCCCGGTGCGAGCCGCCGTCGAGTCCGCACGCGTTCATGTGAGCTCCGCGTGATCGTGTTATCATTGTCGTTCGGTCAATGTGCCATCTTATATTTTGCTGTTTGTTTTACACAAATACGTATTATACACCTATCCGTTATTCGGGTCAGGCTGTTAAAATCGCGAAAGTGACGCTAGATAAGTGGTTGTGGTTTTGTTGTTGCGACTTACAAAAAAACCTGTGGCGTAGCTGTTGTTTTTCACTCATCCGACATCTCGCCAACCCGGCGCTGCTGCGTCGAGGTTCTTAAGCTGTGCGGGAGCACAGTACGAAGATTGGATCGACGAGGAGTAATTAAAGACGAGTTAAGTGCGTGATAGTTGTAAGTTAGAAATAAGTTATTGACTTTATTAGTGCTAAGTTATGAACTTTAAGTACCTAGTAGTTTAATATTCATATTAAGTTTTTGTTTTTCTCTGTACATTATTATTGTTTTTGTTCCGTTGTTGTGTTGTGTTGTGTTCCGTTGGGTCGAAGACAGTTTTAATTCTGCTTTCTCCAACGGAATCTGTGGTGGGTAGGGTCCACAACTGGAGCATGTCCGAATCGGACAATATGTCCGAGACGGACGGTGCTGATGAGGGAGGGCCTGTAAAAGCTACCCTTAAGGTTCCAGCGAAGCCCATGAAGGAAAAAAGCCGTTCGCCGGTCATCGATAACGGTGCAACAAAAGCTGGTCACGGGGTAGTGTCCCCAGTTTTGTCACCGGCGAGCGCCGGGGGAGTAGTGCTCCGTCGGAGCTCTCGTGTGCGGGTGAATAAGCCTTCCGCTTACAGGGAAATTTCTAGAGGGACGAAACCAGCACCGAGGAAGAGGTCGGTTTTGGGCCGTTTTTTCCAGGACCCGCTAGTACCGGACCTGGAAACCGAGGCGGAGGAGGTAACGGCGCCGTATGCCCCGAAAGTCCCCCGTACACGAAGGATTAGGGGAGGTCTAACGCACGGCGTCGGGCTCTCGCAAGCCAGGCGGGACCTACAGCAGCCTGAGGAGGACACTGAAATGGAGTCGGAGTCTGAGGTGGAGCTGGCGGAGGTTGCGGCCTCCTCCAAAAAGGAAAAGGGTAAGGGCAAGGGGAAGCGCTCCCCTGAGCCCACTGCCGAGCTGCTATGCGGCAGAGCGGAGGCGAGCGCAAAGGCGCTGGAGGAGGTAACACGCAAGTCCCGTAATCTTAAGGGGAACTGCGTAAAGGAGATTAGGGTGGCCTCCGACTCCCTAGTAGATATTGTCCGCACGTTGGCGACAAGGAATACTTCGGAGGAGGTACGTCGGCTTAAAGCCGACAACAAACGCCTCCGGGGTCAACTCGACGCCATCATGGGGGAGCTGAAGGCCCTGCGTCGGGCCTACTCGGAACAGGGGGAAGAACGCGGTCGGGTTGTAGTGACCCCCCCTCCCGAAATCGCGAAAGTCGTTGAGTTGGAGGTAGTGGATTCCGAAAATGATTTGGAGGAGCTGCCAAAGGCGCAGCTCCCGACCGCCCAGCCAGCGAAGACAGCTCCCGCTGAAGCACTCTCAAGAGTGGAGTTTTTAGAGAGTATGGAGTTCCTCCAGCGGGAACTAATGGCCCAGGTGGGCTTCATGGTCTCGGCCCGCCTCGAGGGCCTTGAGGTGGATGGGCGGCTCATGCCGGCCCAAGTTAAAAGGCCACCTTTAGCGGCAGACAGTGCGAGTCGGTCACAGCCACAGCCACAGCCGCAGCTGCGGCTTCAACCGCAGGGGACAGCGTCGGGCAACACTACTCTTGCCCGGCCGGCAAATATGCCGAAAGAGGCAAGGGTGGTGAAAATGAGGGCTAAGCCCTCTACATCAGCAGCAGCCCCCTCTACATCGGCGGCGGCTCCCTCTCCATCAGAGGCTGCAGTACCGGCCGAAAATCCGTGGTCAGTGGTTGTGCGGCGTAGCCGCAAGAAGCCGACCACAGACGGGGTGCCGCCCAAGAAGTCCGGAGCCCCTGGAAACCATGAGAGCGCCATGGCACAGAAGGCGCCGAAGCTGCCTAAGGCGCTGCGATCTCTTGCGGTGGTGTTGGCCCTCAAGCCAGAGGCAGTGGCGAAAGGCCTTAGCCAAGGCCAAATCCTCGGTCAGCCTCAGCGCCCTAGGCATAGGGCCTGCCAAATTTCGGACGGGGATTACCGGAGCTCGAATAATCGAGCTCCCAAAGGAGACATCTCCGTCTCAGGCCGATTCGCTGGCGGAGAAGCTGGGAGAAGCCCTAGGGGACGCGGCGAAGGTGACGCGTCCTCTGAAAACGGCGGATATCCGGGTCGTCGGTTTAGACGACTCGGTAAACGCCGAAGAGCTGGGGCAGATCCTGGCGCGGGCTGGTTCGTGCCCGGCCCACCATATCAAAGTGGGCCGAGTGCACACGGGTATTCGGGGTGTCGGGGCGGCCTTCGCCTCCGTCCCCGTCGAAGCGGCGAGACGCCTGGCTGACGCCGGGCGCATAGAGGTTGGATGGAGTTCTGCCTCCATCCAAATTCTGGAGCAGAAGCCCATGAGGTGCTTCAGGTGTATGGGCATGGGCCATCCAATCCAGCGGTGCCCCTCCGCCAAAGACCGCAGTGGACTGTTTCCGTTGCGGGTCTGAGGGCCACAAAGCGGTGGACTGCGCAGCGGCGTTTAACTGCGCCGTCTGTACAGACGCTAAGAAGCCGGCGAGTCATCGCATGGGGGGGATTAATTGTAACCCCCCGCCGGTCAGGGGCCGTTTGGCCCCGAGAACCCCGGTACCACCGGCACCCCTGGCACCACAGGAAGCACCGGCCGCAGCTGCGGCCCTGGAGGAGCCCATGGAAACCATCAATGTTTAGTGGTCCCATAAAGGTCCCATAAAGGAAGCTGAGCTTCGTCGGGTGTATGCGGCAGCCAAGAAGGCCCTGCGGAATCAAATCTGCAGGGCCAAGCAGGAGTCCAGGGAGTCGTTTATACGACTCCTGGACGACGATCCGTGGGGGCGTCCGTACCGGGTGGTGAGGGGGAAATTTAAAGCTTCCGCTCCCTCTACCTCCGCTATGGACAGGGGGCTGCTAGACCGGGTACTGGGGACTCTATTCCCCGATCCTGATCCATTCCAGCCCCCCAGAATGGTCCCCCCGGGTACTCCTCCGATGAAGCTGCCGCGATCCCTCCCGTGTCGAACGTGGAATTCGACACGGTGAGGGACCGGTTCCGGCGCAAAAACAAGGCGCCGGGACCGGACGGTGTTTCTGGCAGGGTTCTGGTCCTCGCCTTAGGACACCTCGAGTAGCGGTTCCGGGCGGTGCTTGACTTGTGCATCGTCTCGGGCCGCTTCCCCAGTTGGTGGAAAGCGGGCAGGCTCTGCCTGCTGAGAAAGGAGAGCCGCCCCGCGGATTCCCCGACACGGTATCGGCCGGTGGTGCTGCTCGACGAAGCCGGGAAGTTTTTCGAGAAGATTCTCGCTTCCCGGATCGTCGAGCATCTAGAGGACCGGGGGCCGGACTTGGCAGTCAACCAGTTCGGCTTCCGCACCGGCCGGTCCACGGTGGACGCGGTGGCTCTCCTCAAGGGGTGGACTGAGGAAGCCACAGCTCGTGGGGAGACTGTTGTTGCGGTGTCTCTTGACATCCGCAACGCCTTCAACAGCCTGCCCCACGAGTGCATAAAGGAGGCACTTCGCTTCCACCGGGTGCCTCCGTACCTTCGCGCCCTCGTGGAGGACTATCTGCAAGGCAGGTCCATCCTCTACGAGGGGCCGGACGGGTGTGTCCGTATGTGGGAAATGGCGGCAGATGTGCCCCAGGGTTCCGTACTAGGTCCTCTACTATGGAACAGGGGAGCAAAGGCTGGGGTCCTCAGATGCGACACTCGATCCTGAGGCCCTCCTACAATACTTGATGGTGGCGCTGAGGTTTTCAGTGAGGAGACCTTCCCCGTCTGGGAAGGAGAGCCCCACATAACCACCGGCTCGGTGGTATTGTGGCAATTTAATGCATTTCCTCAGCGGAACAAAAAAATAAAAAAGGTCCTCTACTATGGAACCTGGGGTACAACTGGGTCCTGCGAGGCGACCTCCTTCCACGAATAGAGGTCGTCGTGTCGTCGGCGAGAGCAAAAACGGGGGAGGAGGCGGCCCACCTTGCGTCGGTCGGCGCTTCACTTGTCGTTCGACGCATCCGCCTCCTAGGCCTGGACGTCGCCCTCGATAAAACGAGGGCCATGATGTTCCACGCCTCTAGTCGCAGGATCCCACTGGGGCTCCGAGTCCGAGTGGAGGGGTCCGCATACCGGTCGAGGCACACCTTAAGTACCTCAGCCTGGTTTTGTTCAAGCTCCTCACTTCACGGCTATGTGCCGCCGCAGCCGCAGTCGGACGGGTCCTCCCTAATGTAGGAGGGCCAGGATCGGCGTGCCGTCGACTGTATCACGGGGTGATAAGGTCGATGGCACTCTACGGAGCCCCGGTATGGGCGGAGTGCCTCTCCCCCCGAACGGTGGCCCTCTTGCGACGGCCGCAGAGGGTCATAGCAACCCGGGCCGTGCGAGCTTATCGCACGGTCAGCCACGGCGCAGCCTGCGTTCTTGCGGGCCAAACGCCGTGGGATGTCGATGCACGCGTACATGCAGAGATGTATCGACATCGGGTTGCCGTTAGAGAACGGGGGGGACGATCCGCTCCCGAGGAAGTGGAGCGGGTTCGTACCCAAGCGCAGAGGGAGGCTCTGCGTCAATGGGGTGAGGCACTCGCCTTCCCAGCTGCCGGCCACCGGACGATCGAAAATCATGGAGAGGATCCTAAATGCTGATCCGTTATCTGGAAGGTCACTCGTTACTTAATGACCGACAGAATGGATTTCGTCCTAAACGGTCAACAGGTGACCTTCTAGCGTTCCTTTTGCACAAATGGGGTGAATCTATCGATAAGCGCGGCGAATCGGTGGCTATTAGTCTCGACATCGCCAAAGCGTCTGGCACAAGGCTCTTCTTTCCAAGCTTCCGGCATACGGATTACCCGCGCAGTTCTGTACGTGGATTGCCAGCTTCCTCCACGAGCGTAGAATTCGCGTTGTCGTTGACGGCTGCGCTTCGCGGTTCGTGGCAGTGAACGCTGGAGTTCCGCAAGGCTCCGTTCTATCCCCAGCATTGTTTCTTCTGCATATCAATGACATGCTTTCCTTGGGAGCTATACATTGCTATGCAGACGATAGTACAGTGCATGGGGGATATCACGGAAGCTCAGGGGTTGCTCGTGGTGATATTGGTAGGGAGAGGCAGAATCTTATCATTGAGCTCAAGGACGCTGGACCTCGTCTCCGAATGGGGCTCCAACAATCTTGTTGAGTTTAATGCTAAGAAAACACAGGTGTGCGCGTTTTCGGCGAAAAGGTCACCTTTCCTCCCCATTCCTTCTCTTCAGGGCACAACCCTTCACACACAGAGCAACATCACCTTGCTTGGAATGAACATTCACTGCGATCTGAACCCCAGAGACTACATCGAATCCGTCATAACTACTGCCTCACGGAAACTCGGTGTCCTGAACAAGGTGCGTAGGTATTTTGCGCCGGACCAACTATGCTTGTTGTATAAAACTCAGGTTAGGTCTTGCGTGGAATATTGCTCGCACCTTTGGGACGGCTCCGCTCAGTACCTGCTCGATGCTCTGGACAGATTGCAGCATCGCGCTATTCGCATTATTGGCGATGTAGAGGTAACTAACACCCTCGAGCCTCTACAACTTCGTCGTGACATCGCCTCTCTTAGCGCCTTTTACCGAATGTTCCATGGGGAATGCTCTGAGGAGCTCTTTAACCTTATCCCTCCCTCTCCATTTCTTAACAGAAACACGCGTAAGGGCCTTCGGAGTCATCCGTACACTGTGTCCTCCTTCTCACACCGTACCAAGAAATTCCAAGATTCCTTCTTCTGTCGTGCATCCCACACTTGGAATTCTCTACCTGCGCACGTGTTTCCTCCATCCTACAACATGGGTTCCTTCAAAAGAGGCGTGAAAAAGCATCTTTTGGGCCGGCAAGGGGCGGGCAGGTAGGATAGTCGATGTCGTCCCTACTCTATCTGTCAACTCATTTGGGCCTCTTTCACCGCTTAACATCAGGCGGGAGGAGGTAACACCAATGCTGAAATGCTTATTTATAATACTATAATTGGCACAAATAGTTGTAATCACTCTTTTGAACTTTTTCTCACGACTGCTCCCGTATTTTAATTGTTTTCGTGTCATTGACGTATAAATTATGATGTATGTGTTATTATTCTTGAACTCAGCCGTGGTTGGCATATTCCATGCAAAAAAAAATCACAACTTATTAACTAATTTAGCTCAATAATATTATTCCAAACTTGCTTAGATTATCTATCGAATCGAGTCTCACGCTTGAAATTGTGAGTAACGTAACTACAGAGGCGCGTTCAGGACCTTCGCGCGAAGTACAACTTTTCGCTCTAACCCCGTTCAATGCCTTCGAGCGTGACAACCGGGTGAAACAACCGGCCCGTTCAAGACCTTTGAGTGTCGGCGCGAGTTACAACCGAACAACCATCGAATTTGATGGTTGTAAAACGCTCTGACGTTTATGACTGAAATACTCTTTTGGTGGTGGTATATTGTATTCCACCAATACTCCACAAATAAGATGGTCAAAAGGCGAGATGGAAGTAAAAACACAAAGCTGTTGTTTACGGTGTCAACGCGTGCGTAGATAGGTGCAAAAAACTGGAATACAACAGGCGTGTGTTAAGTCTGCTGTACATTGCGACAGATACTCTCCCGCGACGCAATGCTATGCTTTACTCGTAATATATTAATATCACTGAATGTCCTTAATATAATTTTATGTTTTGTAATATATTAGTAATAATTTGTAAATAGTTAAGGTAAGTATAGAATAGATGTTTATATTATTATTTCTTATATATTTGTATTTTTAGTGATAAGTTGAACTTAGGTAAAATAATAATTAGTTATAATTGTAAATAATTTTAATTGCGTTAGTATTGTAAATAAATAACATATGTATAATTAAATAAATATGTGTACGCCACATCACTCCCCCCCAGAGACCGTCACTACGGGCGATAGTAGTTCGGTAGGCGAACTATTCTACCAAAACGAGTGACTTTTTGTTTTTGAGTATTTACTGGTGTTATGATATCTTTATTTACTGGAAGTGGAGAGTTATTTTTTATTTCTACAGGGTGCTGTTCAGGGGACAATATATAGGCTGGTTTTAATCGGTCTATTGATACTGTCAACTCTTTGCTCTTAATTTCTATTTTAAATGTTTTGGAACCTCTGCTTAAAACTTTATACGGACCGGTATAAGCTGGTTGTAAGGAGCGACGAACAGTATCGTCTCTTAAAAATACATGGCTAGTACTTGCCAGATCTTTATGAATGAAAATTTTACCAGTGCAATGTCGTGAAGCTAAGCAGGGTTGTAACTTTTGAGCAAACAACCTCAGACGTGCTGTAAAATCAGTAATGTCTGTGGTTCCATTTAAATCTGAGTGGAAAAACTCTCCAGGAAGTCTCAGTGGTTCGCCGTATACAATCTCGGCTGATGAGCTTTGGAGATCTTCCTTGAAAGTGCTACGGATGCCCAAAAGAACTAGTGGAAGTGTTTCAGTCCAGTTGGTATTAGCATGACACATGATGGCGGCTTTCAGTTGCCGATGAAAACGTTCGACGAGGCCGTTACAGGCTGGATGGTAGGCTGTAGTACTACGGTGCTCAAAACCAATCATTTTGGAGAGGAATTTGAAAAGCTCAGATTCGAACTGTCTTCCTCTATCCGTAACAATGATGGTAGGACAACCGAAACGAGCTATCCAGTCACGCAAAAGAGCCTTGGCAACTGTTTCTGCACATATGTCCATTATAGGTATCGCCTCAGGCCATCGTGAGAACCGGTCGACTGCCGTGAGGCAATAGCGATAACCGTTAGATATCGGAAGAGGTCCAATAAGATCTATGTGCAAATGCTTAAATCTTCCTCGGGGTAGTGAAAAGTTACCTATAGGTGCAGAGACGTGTCTATTTATTTTTGACCGTTGGCAATTTAAACAAGTTCGGGCCCACTCTCTGCAGTCTTTCCTAATGCCATCCCACACGAAACGTTGTGCAATTAACTTGGCACTAGTGTTGATGCCTGGGTGGCTAAGCGAGTGTAAGCAGTCAAAGATTTTGCGGCGTAAGATCTTCGGAACGAATGGCCGGGGAGTTGGTGTGCTGATATCACAGAACAGCTCGTACCGACTACCGGGTATTTTCATTTTCGTTAACCGAAGTGAAGTACTATTGCCAATTAAATCTTTGACTTGTTCGTCTGATTCTTGAGCTTTTGCTAGAGATTCAAAATCAATATGGGTATCTAATTGTTCAATGCGCGATAGAGTGTCCGCGACAACGTTGTCTTTACCGGAAAGATGTTGAATATCGGTAGAGAATTGTGAAATAAAATCGAGATACCTATATTGACGAGGAGAACAGCTTGACTTCCTTGAATGAAATGCAAAGCTGATAGGTTTATGATCCGTAAAGATGGTAAAATTTCTAGCTTCTAACATGTGACGAAAATATTTAATTGCCTGATATATGGCGAGAAGTTCCCGATCATATGGTGAATACTTGCATTGTGATGGACTTAATTTGCAAGAATAAAATGCTAAAGGCTGCCAATGACCTTCCTTTTGCTGCTGAAGAACAGCACCTACAGCAACATCGGAAGCATCAGTAGTGAGTGCTAAATGAGCTTGACATTCGGGATACGCCAAAAGTGCTGCGTTACAGAGGCTGATTTTTGAGTCTTCAAAAGCTTTAAGACTATCATCTTTTAAGGCAATAGGATGATTGCCTTTGACCGAGCCTGTTAGTAAAGCGTTAAGAGGTGCTTGGACTGCAGCTGCGCGAGGAATAAATCTGCGATAGAAATTTAACATTCCTAAGAACCTCCTAAGCTGTTTAACGGTCGTTGGCTGCGGAAACTCCTGTATAGCCTTGACTTTCTCATTAAGTGGCTTGATACCTTCACTAGATATATGGTATCCTAAAAAAGTCACTTCAGAAGCACCAAAGACGCACTTTGTAGTGTTTAACAAAATTCCGTAATCGGACATTCTCTTAAATAAACATCGTAAATGTTGTTCATGGGATTTTTGGTCTTCCGAGTAGACCAAAAAATCATCTAAATATGGATATACGAAATCCATGTCACGAGTCAGCTCATCTACGAATCTCTGAAACGTTTGACTTGCATTACGCAAACCAAAAGTCATAAATGGAAATTCGTAGAGGCCGAATGGTGTCGTGATTGCCGTTTTGGGTATATCCTCATTTCTGACAGGTATCTGATTATAGGCCTTAACAAGATCTAAGGTGGAAAATATCTTACATCCTGCAACGTTGTGTGCAAAATCATGGATGTGCCTCACCGGATACCTATCAGGAATGGTACGGGCGTTCAACATACGGTAATCACCGCACGGACGCCATCCGTCTTTTTTGGGGGCCAAGTGCAGAGGAGAAGACCAGGGACTATCTGAGGGTCTAGCAGTCCCATCCTGGATCATAACGTCAAACTCTTGCTTGGCTATCCTAAATTTATCTGGCGCTAAACGACGTGGCCTGCTAGCTACAGGTGGTCCTGGGGTGGTATTAATGTGGTGTACTGTCTTATGCAAAATTACTCTAGGTGTGCCGGCGGGTCGGGTTAATTCGGGAAACTCAGCAAGTATAGCATGGTATTGCGAATCACCGGATGTAATCTTAACCGAAGAGATGTTAATGCACTTATCTGCTGACACACATGACACATTTAATGACGTTAAATTGTCTAACAATCTTTTGTTTCTTATATCTACAACTAAATTAAAATGAGACAAAAAATCAACACCAATGATGGGTTTGCTAACATCAGCAATAGTAAAACGCCACGAAAAATCACGCCTTAAACCTAAATCTAGCTTAAAATTAATAGAGCCATAGGTATTTATGACAGTTCCATTGGCGGCGCATAGCTCGTACATTGTCTTTGGTCGACGTTCTTTTAGCGCTGTACGAGGAAACACACACAAATCACTACCGGTATCCACGAGAAATTGTGTCCTGGAATACCGGTCTGTGACGAACAAGCGACCGTTTTTAGAAGGGCAATCGTCAGTCGCCATCACCGACCGCCCTGCGAGTTTTCCGCCTTAAAATTGCATGGCTTCTGGCACTTGTTGGCTTTGCTGCCAAATTTCGCGTGGTACCAACACAGCGGATACTTATTATAGTTGGACTGCGAACGACTGCGGCTGCGACTGGGGTTGTGGTGTCTCCTTCCTGAGCTCCATCTGGGTCTTGACCTCATGGTGAGAGCATGCACCTGCTGAGTCAGCTTCTCGATCTGTCTAGACATCTTTGCGATTTGATCATCAGTATCGTTTGGCTTACAGTTCGATGATGAGGCAGGACGAGCAACAGATGTGGATGCTACAGCGGGTGTAGATGGCACGACGTCGTGTATACGGTCGGCAAGGTCAGCCAAATTGTCTAGCGGGAGCTGCAACTGGGAAGCAATAATCGTTTGCATGCTGTTGGGTAATCTGCTTGTCCAGATGGTGCGGACAAAACCGTCTGGAACACCAGAACCGGCAAGGTCTTGCAGGTGCCGTAGAAATTGTGACGGCTTTCTATCACCTAGTTCCTCATGGTCCAGCAGTTGTTTGACCTTTCGTTCCTTTGATGCTGACAATCGCTTTATCAGCTCCGTCTTAAGCCTAGAATATTTGTTTGATTCAGGCGGAGACTCGATAATGTCAGCGACTTCAAGGGCGTACTGGTGGTCGAGCATACCGATAGTATAGTAAAATTTCGTTGTGTCTGTGGTAATTTTACAAAGAACAAACTGACCTTCAAGCATTGAAAACCATAGCGATGGCTTGTCCGGGTAGAATGGGATGTTCCTAATTCCCACATGATGAACATCGCTCGCACTCGCATCGCTTCGACTGGAACACGGCCCTTGGGCTTCGGAATGTTGATTGCCTTCTTCCATGTTAAAAATGTGTTTCGTTCGGGGTCACCAGTTTGGTGGTGGTATATTGTATTCCACCAATACTCCACAAATAAGATGGTCAAAAGGCGAGATGGAAGTAAAAACACAAAGCTGTTGTTTACGGTGTCAACGCGTGCGTAGATAGGTGCAAAAAACCGCGAAACTAGAAGCGTGTGCCTTGCGTCGATTCAGTCTACGCACTACTGTCTGTGGCGACGTCATCGCGTTATCAATGCAACGTTGAATGCAAAAAACTGGAATACAACAGGCGTGTGTTAAGTCTGCTGTACATTGCGACAGATACTCTCCCGCGACGCAATGCTATGCTTTACTCGTAATATATTAATATCACTGAATGTCCTTAATATAATTTTATGTTTTGTAATATATTAGTAATAATTTGTAAATAGTTAAGGTAAGTATAGAATAGATGTTTATATTATTATTTCTTATATATTTGTATTTTTAGTGATAAGTTGAACTTAGGTAAAATAATAATTAGTTATAATTGTAAATAATTTTAATTGCGTTAGTATTGTAAATAAATAACATATGTATAATTAAATAAATATGTGTACGCCACACTCTTACGTGATTGGATGATATTGGCGGCCATATTCTATAATGTCATCTACTAGAAAGAGAGAGAAATAAAAAATCATGTGAAAGAGGGAGATAAAAGATTTGGTTGCTGCAATCCATTCAACGCCTTTGAGCGAGTTAAAAAACAACCGGACAACTACACCCAGAGGCGCAGAGGCGCGTTCAGAGCCTTCGCGCGAAGTACAACTTTTCGCTCTAACCCCGTTCAATGCCTTCGAGCGTGACAACCGGGTGAAACAACCGGCCCGTTCAAGACCTTTGAGTGTCGGCGCGAGTTACAACCGAACAACTATCGAATTTGATGGTTGTAAAACGCTCTGACGTTTATGACTGAAATACTGTTACGTGATTGGATAATATTGGCGGCCTCGCCTCGGGATGTCTCGTGCTTACTCGCCCGCTCTCGCTCCCGTGTCGGTTTTTTGTGCCCGAGTCAAAGGGTCTCGGCACGTCTCGCGAGGAACGGCGAGAGCATTGATGTACACTCGCCAGTGCAGTGCACAGCCAGCAACCGCTCTAAACGCACGTGTCTGCAAGTTGTCAGCAACGAATCAAATATGTGGAACAATGACTGACTTACCTCGTCCTGTTTCGAATGTTCGAAAGTATTGAATTGAATCGTACTAATCATAATATTTCACATCGGAATAAGTATTGCACGTCGAAAAATGACAAAATATTTTGGATTAGCTTCTTATAATCATCTCTGTAACCATATTTTTATCCGACTTCAAAAAAGGAGGAGGTTCTCAATTCGATGCGTATGTTTTTTTTGTGTGTATGTTACGCGATTACGCCGCCAATTGTGGACCGATTATCAAAATTCTTTTGTATTCGATAGAGTAAACCCCAAGGGTGGTCCCATGGTCACCAAAGTCAGGATCTGATCATGGGATTCCATGAAAATCGAGGGAAACGCTAATTTAATACCAGCTCACTGAAGGTGAGCTGGTATTAAATTCGGGTTTCTTTCACTAAAAAGATTGTATTCACTAAAAAGTTAAAAATAAAAAGTATTATATAAAAAATAAAAACCGACTTCAAAAACACTGAAAAGTTAAAAATAATATAAGAATAGGTACAAACAACATCTCACTTCTATATTGAAGTCGGTGCCAAACGATGATCTAGAAAGTATTAAAATTTGTCACCGACTTCAATATAGAAGTGTGATGTTGTCTGTACCTATTCTTATATTATTTTTAACTTTTCAGTGTTTTTGAAGTCGGTTTTTAATTTTTATAAAATATTTTTTATTGCAAATAAAATTATTTATTATTATTATTCGATGCATAGCGACCATCCACCATCTTTTACGCCACTCTTTTTGAATTTTTTTGTATGATATTCGTGTACATACTAATAATAATTAATAGTGCATAGCGAAACAGTGGAAGCGACTTCTAACGCGTCCATTCCCTCGGTAACCAAAACCGCAAGTGAATAGACGAGAGTGTACATGGTAAGCACTCGCTGACAGGCCTCCCGGGCGAGACCTCTCGGCGAGACTTGACGAGCAGCGTTGCCGACTTCCACGGTCTGGATTACCCAAAAACCTATCTGAAAATCCCCAATTTTGGGGAAAACATAATTGATAATCCCCACATTTTCCCCACAAGTTTTCAGCAAAGAAATTAAACTTAATATTACTTAACTTAAAATTAAAAATAAACACGAAATAAAACTTACTGTAACAAATATCAATCGAGAAATACGTCAGGTAAACAGGTGAATATTGTTTTTTTTATAACGTAATATATCTTGAAATAATCGTCGTTCTTATTAACTTTCTTTTTTTTACATTTTAACTACCACTTATCCATTGTATCTTTCTAATTATATTACATAGATAACAAGTGTGAGCAATACACAACAAGCAGTATGTGTGAACTCGAACACCAAATAACGCTCAAAAGTTCTCTGCCATACGCATACGTACTCTATCTATAGGTATAATTCGTTACAAAGCTATAGTAAACAACAGGGACTTCCCCGATAAACAATAGAGGTTGATGGACATAAATGCTGCTATAAAATAAACTCCAAAACCTTCCAACCGGATAAGTTGAGTTAAACTTGAGTTAAAGTATAAATAATGTATAAATTATACTCACTTCTAATACTAATTTTATTACTTTTAAGTTAAGTCCTAGCGTAAATGTCTAAATTCCCCGCATTTTCCCCACATAAACACTCTCCCCACAAATTACCCAATTAGACTGAAAATCCCCACAGTTTGGGGAATTCCCCACAGATTGGCAACGCTGTTGACGAGAGCACTCGTCGAGAGTACAGCCGCCACAGAGTTCGACGAGAGCACGTTTGTTTCGAATATTTTTAATTGTTTAACATGAATCCAATTCTTCCAATAAGGACATAAAGGACTTCCAATAAGGACATAATAACTGTATTTTCTTCCAACTATGCTTTAATTTCATCATAATCACACTGAAAACTGAGCACAACAATAAACATGAATGAAATTTCATTATTGCACAGTTTTTTTTAATCGCACAAAGAAGTTACCAATCTCAATGGAATAGATATCTATTCAGCCAGCAGATATCGATACTTTCTTAGTTTATATATACGTATTATTCGTTTCTATCCTACTTGTTCCAAATTTAAAAAATGATTGCTGCCAACTCTGATTTAAAAATGTAAATTAGCGGGAACTTTAATAATTTTGCGTGACAATATTTTTGAAATCGTTAAAGGGTGATACTGTCTTATTTTGAGTGCTTCGTATTAAGAATTAAAATGGAACCATCTAGCGACTCATTAACTCCGGAAAACATTTTAAATGAAGCCGACAGTGTTATAGAAAACCTTTTACCCTTAAAATCACGAGTACAATACGTACAATCTTAAACTTCTATTTGCATTTTTTGACGTGAGTTTTTTTTATCTACTATTCCTATAGGTAATAGTTGAAAGAAAAGCAGATTATGCACCTCGCCTTAAGTAATTTATTATTGCAATAATAAATTACTTTATTATTGCAATAATAAATAAATTACTTTGTGCTCGGTGCAATAATCTACTATTATTTCTCTATAGGTACCAGTTCTTGCACCACACTCTTTTCCTTTTTCTTACTTCCATTCAAATTCAATTCAAATTCAAAAATCTTTATTCAACATAGGCCTTTACAGGCACTTATTGACGTCAAAACAAAGCAAAACAATCTAATTTAAAGAAATCATATTAACCTTGTATGTGCATACATCCTGAATATATTGAAGATGTCTGCAAATACAAGTAGGAATGAAAAAAAAAAGTTGACTCTACACCTGTCCATTGCAATTACACCTCCAAATATAGCAAGTCTCCGTCTTGTTTCTGCCATCGTGTTGTACAGTTGACCAAACTGCAGCTCTCCGATAGACTAAATGATGGCCCGCTATGTGTGTTCTCAATACGGGCAAGCGACAGACTTGGGCCGGGCCGGACGGCCCGCGGGCAGTCTGATAATGAATTCCCCGCTTTAGCTAACGCACCGCAACGTCTGTTTTTATGCGACTAATGAATAAGGTTGTAGATTCGATACGAAATTCCAATCACAATTCAAAAGGCGGTAGTTCAAAAACTCACAATGACTTTCCCGAACTATGTTCTTAGACGATTTGTTGCTACCCTCTTTTGATGTTCAGTCAGGTTTATTTTATATTTTAGAAAAAGTTCTTCATAAATTAAGATCGGAAAATTTAAAGTTAAATATGAGTAAGTGTTCATTTTTACAAAAAAATAAAATAAAATTACAGACTTAGGACATGAGATATCTTCGAATAGTATTCAACCAGGTGAATCAAAGTTGTTAGCAGTGTCACAGTTTCCTACCCCTAGTAGTGTTCATGAAATACATCAATTTATTGCTATTTCCGTAAATTTATTAAAAATTTCGCAATAATTGCTCGCCCTTTAACAGATTTAACAAAGAAAAACGCAGTATGGAAATGGGGCACTGAACAAGTCTATAGTTTTCAACAATTAAAATTGTGTTTGTGTAAAAGGCCAATACTGGCTTTATATGACCCAGTATTATCAACTGAGATTCACACCGATGCATGCAAATCCGGTATCGCAGGTATTTTTTTTACAAAAACAAACTGATAATTCCCTTAGACCTGTCATGTATTTCAGTAGGGTAACGAGTAAAGAAGAAAGGATGTACTTACCACAGTTACGAGCTTGAAACGCTTGCCGTAGTAGAATCTCTGCGTAGGTTTAGATAGTAGGGATACATGTTAAAGTGGTAACTGACTGTACTGCCGTTCGCGCCACCCTTACAAAACGTGACATTATCCCGTCGATGCTATTAATGTCAACCGCCTCGAAGTGTCAAACGGGTTCTATACAGTCCAGTACCAGGATGACATGTTAAGGCGTATCATTATTCAGCTTAAAGAAAGCTCAGCTGCCCCTGATATATAAACAACACCTATGTGCTCTCGGATGAAGACTATAGGAAGACACTGTATGGTAATCGCCTCGTGGTGCCTGCTTTGGTCAGATAGACTAGTTCAGATGCACCAGGATGATATAGGTCATGTAGGCTTTCAAAAATGTATAGATTTAATAAAGAGGGAGTACTGGTTTCCAAAAATGACTAGGTATATACAGAAATATATTACTGCATGTCTTCATTGTGCATATGGCTAAGGGGATTGTATAAAAATAAGCTGGTAAATTGTTCCCTATTCCGAAACCCATAGAACCCATAGTCATGGTTCATGTCCACCATTTAGACAGCAAAAGGTTATCAATATAATGTTGGTTATTACAGATGATTTCTCTAAATTTGTTATTGCTGAGCCCACCCGGATGGTCAATTCAGTAGAAACCATAAGAACAATTTAAGAAATATTTAGTTTATTTGGTTACCCTCGTAAACTTGTCAGTGATCATGGTAAAGCTTTTACCAGCAGATATTTAAAAAAAAAATTCAACTGACAACAATTTAAGCACATTTTGACATCTGTTGCATGTCCACGAGCCAATGGTCAAGTGGAACCGGACCTTACTGAATGCGTTACGTGCGACTGATCCTAGCGAGACTATAATAATTGGGCCAATAGCTTACCTGACATTATTTGGGGTATTAATAATACTGTAAATGAAAGTACAACATATAGGCCCTATGATTTGATATTTGTTAAATGTTCTAGGCCTCGTTGTGATGTCGGAACTAATGAAAGTAATAATGAATCGGTTGAGATCAGGCGTAATAATAGGTCTAGTGCGCGATTAAAAGTAGTAGGCGATAAGATGAAGCGTAACTTCGATAAAAAAAGGGAAAACTTTTACAGAAAGTGAGATTTAGTTCTTTGGCGGAAAGCACCCACAAGTAGTGTAATAAGAGTGAGCACTAAGCTTGATGATATTTACTCTGGCCCATATATCATTATTAAGGTGGTGGGTAATGACAGATACAGAATCCGCAGTATCAAGGGGCTCCGAGGCTACAAGGCCTTTACCAGCCTGGTTGCATCGCTTTGAGGTCCTATCACAGTAGCCTATATCATACAGTGCCAGTAGCTCTGATGACCAGCTTGAAACCGAAGATCTCATTGACCTACTTGAAAGCTAACCACGTGTTTTCCCATTGCGGGAGCAATCATTGTTTCAGGACAACTGCTACTACGACAGGCCGACTGTTACGCGCCACACCGCCTCCGCCAATCGCAGGCCAGCCGAAGCCAGCCAATCAGAGCCAAGCACGTGCAGGCACGTGCCAGCCCAAGGCAGCCAATCAGAGCAAAGCCGAGCTAGCGCCTTAATACCGGAGAAACTATAAAATGCCGCGCCATCTCATATTTAGGTCACTTCTCTGTTTTACTGTTTCTAAGACGGAACTCTGCTCGATTGTAGATCAAAAATAAATCAGTGTGATTCTGCAACGTTTACTTTTTAAGTATTTATATCCCGTTACAATTTTCATCCAAACTGTATGTGTATACAAAATTTCAGCTCAATCGGTTAAAGATATCTACTTCAAAATTGATTTTCAAGCTTTAGAAGTCCGCCATATTAGATTAATAGTAACGTCACATTATTTTTCGAGTTAGATACTCTAAAGCTCAAGACACACAGAGGCGGGAGCCGCGGGAAAGCGGTCGCGATACGGGACGGATTTTTTTGTAATGTTCGAATTTGTATGCAACCTTACACACAGCAAGCGGGCGCGCACCGGCTCGATGCGATCTCCCGCGCGGGACGATCGCTACGACAAACAGGAGATCACACCGCGGGAAGGACGCGGCGGGATGCGGGACGGGCAACAGGCGCGGGCGCTCTGTTCTACGGTGGTCAATACAAGCTGTCACACAGAGCGAAGCGATCGCAGACCGAGGCGCGTTAAGCGCCTTCGCGCGAAGTACAACTTTTCGCTCTAACCCCGTTCAATGTCTTCGAGCGTGACAACCGGGTGAAACAACCGGCCCGTTCAAGACCTTTGAGTGTCGGTGCGAGTTACAACCGAACAACCATCGAATTTGATGGTTGTAAAACGCTCTGACGTTTATGACTGAAATACTCTTACGTGATTGGATGATATTCGCGGCCATATTCTATAATGTCATCTACTAGAAAGAGAGAGAAATAAAAAATCATGTGAAAGAGGGAGATAAAGGATTTGGTTGCTGCAATCCGTTCAACGCCTTTGAGCGAGTGAGCGAGCGAGTTGTAAAAAACAACCGGACAACTACACCCAGAGGCGCTGAACGCGCCTCTGATCTCAGAGCGGGAGAACTAGTTGTAATTTTTTACAACGTTAATGTTAGTTAGTTTTAGAAATGAATCCGACATGAATCCGACAGAAAAATTAATTGAATTAGTTAGACCACACCAATGTCTATATTGTACAAAAGACAGAAATTACAAAAACACATTGTTCGCTTTTGTAGTCCAGTAGTGGAAGAAGTTTCAGTTATGAAATTCTTAGTTTCCAATTTTTTTATATTTTATGTAATACATATTTAAGAGTTATTTTGCAAAAAGTTAGAAAATTTTAATGGCTGCTTTAGGTAAAATTTAGGTATTTATATAATTCGTAAAAAAATCTGTGATTATAAAATTTAAGTTGAAGAAATATACAGGATCTAGTATGAAATAATGATATCATAATAGTATTAAGTTTTTAGAAATTTTATGTACCTGCTTCATACCGAAACTTAAAAATGCTTATAACTTTGTCAATATAAAATTTAAGTTTCTGATATTGGGAAAACAGTAATAAAACTTACTACCGAATTTCCTTATGAAAGATTAGAAATCTAGAATTTATGCATTCTTAGTAATTCAGTTTTTTTGTCATATTTGGTCTAATATTGTATTTAAGTTTTTAAAGATAATACCACTTCATCACAATAATGCTATTTATAACTACGGAAAAAATTAGAAGTGTAACATCTTTGCAAAATAAATTATAACAGATATTAAGTTATACGAATAAAGTGACCTACAAGCGAGCGCGGCACCGCGCGCAGGCGCACGCACCGCTCCGCGCAACAAAAAACTATCGGATGTCCGCGTAAGCTACGATTTAGCGTGCACAAATGCATAGGCTAGCCTCACATTGCATTATCGGAGACGCATTTTTGAAATAATAGAATTCAAATTCGAAATCGTAATATTGGAATACAAATTCACTATTTTTGAATATTCAATACGTGCATTCTGTATCGCGTGGGTAATACTCACTCGTCACAGAATACACGGAATGTGGGAAACTTCGAAACTACTTAACCAATTTTGAAGAAATTTGGCTGACTGCATGTAGGTAATTTGGTCCAACCTCTTATAGAAGATTAATTTTTATCTTGATTATTGACGTCAATTTTTATTATTGCGTTAAACCTTATTATGGCGAAACGTGGTTCGCGGGAATTTGTTTTTAATGACAACACTGAATGCGAGTGATTTAAAAATATTTTAAATTGGCAACAGTAGAAAATAATTCTCATATTCGTGTTTGAATTCCAGGTTCACTTCTGATTCGTCTTCGTCCGCGTGGAATAGTTACTTTGGGCTAACGCTAACTTTAACCCGCGACTTCGTTTATATAGGTGAGTGAGTAAGTACTGGGTCTTATAATCTTATATCATGTAGATTGTAGGTTATTCTCAAAAATACCGTCTAGCCAACGGCGGGTACGGTGCGGTTACGCATTTCCCCCCGAGAAAAAAGAAAGGTTATTCTCAAAAAAAAAACTTATGTTATTTTAAAGTACTTCTGCGTACACTATATTTTTAGTTTTGTTTTCTTCCTGCAAAAGTAGATAGCTAACTGGGGCCTCCCTTCCCCCTCATGACTGTCCGCCGGCTTTGCATTGCACATTGTGCGCGTAGTACTCGATCATTATTTTGCTGTGATGTTATATTAAAACTGCGATATCTCCTAAGATATTCATTTAAATCGAATGATGTAAAGGGCAATTTTGTTTTAAATTAAATACTTATGATGAATAACTTATTTATTTGGATAAGGATTAATATCACGTTTATAAAAATACCTTCGCAAATAATGCATTATTTTAGAACAAATTTGTTTAGCATAAAAAAGGTTATAGTGAGCTAACCTTAAAAGATAGACATATGCTGTCGCGGACTTTTTTTAGAACGTTTAAAGGGGAACAATTCTGTCATACATGATTTTTGCGAATTACGCAGCGCACGCAGTGGAAGCTCTCAATAGGAAAAAAATCCCCCCGATTTTTAAACATTCTTCATTGGTGCTCCGCTCCTATTGGCCTTAGCGTGATGATATATAGCCTTCCTCGATAAATGGGCTATCTAACACTGAAAGAATTCCTCAAATCGGACCAGTAGTTCCTGAGATTAGCGCGTTCAAGCAAACAAACAAACTCTTCAGCTTTATAATATTAGTAAGTATAGTATAAAATATTTTTGAACGTATTATCTAAACATTTTTAAAGACATAAACATGATTAATAATATTTCACTCGATACAAAAATCACTCTGTCCATTATTTTAAAACAGCTGTGAATCAGAAAATATGTATACATACATAATAATATATGACTGAAAATGTAAAAACACATTTTATAATTTTGAAATCCAGTTTTCCAAAAATTGATAAAACGTATTAAAAAGTAACGTTTTCTTTCGATCACAGCGCGTAAGCAACATTAGAAGCTATGCAATTATCAACTGTACTACCCTGCAATAAAGTAACCGTCTCGTGCGTGAGTAGATTTTCTGCAAACCTCATAGATCCTTTATCTAATGGCGGCTGTACACTCTCGCCGAGACACCCCGAGACAGGCCGAGTGCGAGAGTGTACATGGTAGCTCTCGCCTCGCCTCGGGATGTCTCGTGCTTACTCGCCCGCTCTCGCTCCCGTGTCGGTTTTTTGTGCCCGAGTCAAAGGGTCTCGGCATGCCTCGCGAGGAACGGCGAGAGCATTGATGTACACTCTTTACATCGGAATAAGTATTTGCACGTCGAAAAATGACAAAATATGTTGGATTAGCTTCTTATAATCATCTCTGTAACCATATTTTTATCCGACTTCAAAAAAGGAGGAGGTTCTCAATTCGATGCGTATGTTTTTTTTGTGTGTATGTTACGCGATTACGCCGCCAATTGTGGACCGATTTTCAAAATTCTTTTTGTATTCGATAGAGTAAACCCCAAGGGTGGTCCCATGGTCACCAAAGTCAGGATCTGATCATGGGATCCCATGAAAATCGAGGGAAACGCTAATTTAATACCAGTTCACTGAAGGTGAGCTGGTATTAAATTCGGGTTTCTTTCACTAAAAAGATTGCATTCACTAAAAAGTTAAAAATAAAAAATATTATATAAAAAATAAAAACCTACTTCAAAAACACTGAGAAGTTAAAAATAATATAAGAATAGCTACAGACAACATCTCACTTCTATATTGAAGTCGGTGCCAAACGATGATCTCCTAGAAAGTGTTGAAATTTGTCACCGACTTCAATATAGAAGCGTGATGTTGTCTGTACCTATTCTTATATTATTTTTAACTTTTCAGTGTTTTGAAGTCGGTTTTTATTATTATTATTCGATGCATAGCGACCATCCACCATCTTCTTTAACGCCACTCTTTTTGAATTTTTTTTTGTATGATATTCGTGTACATACATATAATAATTAATAGTGCATAGCGAAACAGTGGAAGCGACTTCTAACGCGTCCATCCTCTCGGTGATCAAAACCGCAAGTGAATCACAGAACACATATACCCAAGGGATAGACGAGAGTGTACATGGTAAGCACTCGCTGACAGGTCTCTCGGGCGAGACCTCTCGGCGAGACTTGACGAGAGCACTCGTCGAGAGTGTACAGCCGCCATAAGGCAAACCTAGAAGTAATCGAGAACGGACACACGAGTAGGTACGCGGCGAGCGCGAGGCTCGCGCTGGGTTAACCTAGCCGCCTGTCCGCAATTAGGTATTAGAAAATTGCGCGCTTTTATAAATTCTTTGTTTTCTTCTGAAGCCTATAACAAAATTTTCTAATTTTTTGGATTAAAGCTTTACGCGTTGGCATAGAATAGTCAAGTCATCTTTAATAACTTTAATACAGTATTAGGCTCACTGCGACATAAAATGTAATTTACAAAGAAAGCTGAACCTTCATTTTTCTAATATTTTTATTACAACATTTTTATATAGTCTTACAGTGTATTCAATGAATTTTAGAAACTTAAATTCAATATCGCTAAAATAAGTAACAATTTTTTACCTAACAGTATAGCAAGTATCTAAAATTTCTAAAAACTATAAAATATACAGCTGGTAACGTATAATGGCAGATGAAATCAAAATATTGCACTTAAATTTTATATTGCTGATTTTATTAAGAGATGTTGCAAATACCTAAATAATACCTAACGCCGATGTAGAAAAGTTCTAAAAAGTTGCAAAAGTGTCTATAAACATGTCCCTGATGATATATGTTAAAATAAACAACTTTAGAATTATCATAACTTTTGCGTTAAAAACACCGTCCCACTACTGGACTATTGGTGTCACACCGACCGCCTTGCCGTCATCTACCCTCCGCGGGCTGCGGGGGGTAGCCTATGTGACATGATCCGGATCTCAAACGCTTAACGATGGATCGCTATCGGATCGCTTTACCGCGGCTCATATGATACATTATGAAATGTGACTTCACAAAGTTTAGGTCACACTCATTCCTCCTCTTCCCCCTGACGCGTGACGTAATTTATGGGTGGCCCAAAATCACCACGCTAGTGATTCTAGACTACTGCGCTTTATCGGGTCGTTCCGAACAGACCACCTGAGTTGTCCATCTAGTTGGTCAGTTAGAAATAAATATCCCAACCATGTATCTGTTGATAAAAATCGGTTCAATAGTTCCTGGGATTGCCTTCAAAGAAATTAACAGACTCGTTATAATAAAAGTTTTACAAACATGCATAAAAACTTGTCCTGGGAGTAATCTAGCGGAGGGACACTCTGTTCCAGGGTCGTGTGCTTGGGTACCTCCGTCTTACCTATTTCTGCCGCAAAGCAGTAGTGCTTGCATTGCTGTGTTCCGGTTTGAAGGCTAAGATATGGCATTGAAATTACTGGGTACCGTGACTTTACATCTTAAGTCACAAGTTGGCAACGTACACTGTGGTTCTCGTGGGGGTTGCACTTGCAGTTTTTCTGCGAATATCATAGGAGCCACATGTACGAGTATTATAGGTGACTGTTACCACTTACCATCAGGTGGGCAGTTTGCTTGTTTGCCAACTTAGTAGCAATAAAAAAATCTTCAGTTATCGAACAGAGGAAAGAAATATGAAGTAAAAAAGACCACAATTGATTTAAGTCATTTATTTTCTGTAAAAATAACTGACTGAAAACTTGAAGAGACAGAAATTGTTAAATTTTCATTTTACAAAAGTGGATTAATCTATATGTATCAAACATAATAACGAGGAGGAATGTCAACATTGTCAGACCACTTTTTAAACTATTAGATATTTTAACATAGATCACTCTTCCATATATAAATACTGAATGTCATTAGGATTTAAAAAACGAATCCACCGTGTTAGTTGCGATTTGTGATAATTATTTCAACAGGCGTCTACTCCGATTGTGACAGATTGTCTGGCGACTCCTTATTGGATATCTATCGTATTAGCTAATAAACCTCATTTCTTTTTCTTCTTTTGTTTCTGTGAGTTGTCCGGTGTGTTCTCCGCTTTGCGCTTGCCTGCGTTTGCGCCTTTGCCGGTGACATTACCCCCCGGAGTGTTCTGATTAGCATTACCACTCTTTTTCTTCTTTTCCGCTCGTTCCTTCTCCTCCAATTCTTGATTCTCCCTCTCGATCAGCGTTATCAGTGTATTACATCTGAAACATTTTGTATTTTAATCAGTGCAAATGATCAACTTGTTAAGTGAACTACATGCTGTGTTTAAAGGTCACAATAAAGTTATTGTAGAAGTTGGCGGTTGGATTCTTCATGTTAACAACACAACACGCAACAAGTGGAAGCACACGAGTCGTCAATCGACGCGTGTTAACGTGAAGAATGCATAGAATATGTAAAAAAGGAATAAAAGTTTATCGAAATCGATAACAGCAACAATCGATACTTAATAATATAGTGATTTTATTTAAACATATTTTTAAACTCAGTTATGTTATATGTAGCTACTTGATTGCTTTGAAAGCTCTTTTACCTTGTTACTGACTATACAATATGGGATTTGAGAAACACTAAATATTTTATATGCATTTAACAATATTTTATGACTTTAAACTAATATTGGTTATTAAACATAATGCTAAAGATCCGTAAAAAACGGATACAGATTATGTTATACGGGTCCGGATATCGCCACATAGCACGGCCGATCTCTGTCTAATCAGCACCTCAAGACGCCTGTTACAAAAAAAAAAACGCGCAGATTAAGGTTTTCTTCGTTAAAATTCTTTCGACCAAGCTTTCGTTGGTCGGAATGAACAACATCTACTTGATAAAACTATATTTTATGTACTATAATAATAAGGCGCATTTTAGACTACTTTTTTCATAACTTAGTAAGTTATTTTCCCGAAGCATGTTCAGGTAAAAACTCACGCGGACCTGCGGACCTAAAAATATGAATCATAATATGATTCGTATTATGAATTGAGTGCAACTCATCATAAGCAAATTCTATTTGGCTGCTTTATATGAATATTCGTAAAAGTTGACCTTTATTGTTCGCTGATTTGGGAGCTATATAATCCACAGATTCTGTTAAATATCAACTATCAAAATTTTTATTTTGTGACAATGATATTCACTTAATAATTATAATATATTTTTTTATTATATGGCTCCTAAGTAAAGAATGAAGTTCTCAATCTTATCCAATTTTCTAACGAATAGGCGTCGAAACTAGTCAGATTATGTACGAATTTCTCCATCGTTTAAACGTAATTTTTATACCAAAATGTTCTTCAACTTCATTTCAACTGTTATATTATTTGTATGTTTATAAATCTACACTATAATTTCTATGAATAGGCGAGCTAGATGAATAAAAAAAAATTGCTTTAATAGAAGCTCATTCATATAATCAAACAGAAAGAAAAAATCGGTTTCCGAATAACTATAAAAACAACCAAGATATAAGGTATTAAAGATTTTTCTCCATCTCTTTCTAGCAAAACGGAAATTGACATGGAGTTTATAATATAAACAATGACATCACGGTTGATGGCGGAACTCTCTGTCTAATCGCTTCCAAATGAACAGCTTAAAATGCTTGTATCTAATGTATTTCTAAGCAGACTTTATTTCTAATTTCACATGATTGCATCTTTTTCTACAGTATTTAATATTTTATGATGAGTCGTGAAAATTAGAATTCAGTCATCATCCCAAAAAACTACTATACAGGGTTGCTTCTTTATCACCCTGGATAATTTAAGGGGCGCTTCAGGACACGTTAGTATAATCATTTAACCCTTTATAAGCAAAATTAGTATGGCGGCTGCAACTACATCACATGTCTTACTGTAAGGTCGATTCTAATGAAACCGTTACCCTTGTGATAACTCATAAGTATTTTTTGATTAATCCCTGAACGGACTGGGTCTGACGCAAAATGAGCATTCACCTGAAAATGTACATTTCGCAGAATGTGCATTTCTCACAAGGGGCACTTCTCATAATGTGCATTCCTCAAAATAAGCTTTTCGTAAAAAAGTGCAAATCGCAAAATGTGCACTTTTCTAAGATAATAATATGACTAAATGTGTTGTGTAACAAAGGTTAGTCCCAAAATAAAAAAGATTAGGTATTTCAAATAAAATAAACACTTTTACAAAGTATAAGATGAATATATAACAAAAGTTAGAAGTTTTTGGGTAAAGATGTTATTGTCTATCAAAGTAGGGCATTTTTTGAGAGACAATTTTTTTCATAAAAATAATTATCTGTAGATAGGGGAAAAATACTCATACCTTGTTTTTGTACCATATTATTATTAATTTTGTTTATTTTAGATGTCTAGAAATAAAATATTGAATTTGGATGCGATGAAAAAAGAGGTGTTAGAAGCCATGATCATAGAAATTGGCGATAGTCAGGCTGAAGATACTGTAGTGGGCTGTAACTCAGACCCCGGGGACCTTCGTCCTCTGAATACATTTATGCCTCGTAAATGAACCCAAGAACTCGACAAAATCCTAGAGAAAGAGTCAAATAACATGCTTTCTATTGTTATTGTGTTGCCATGAGAAGAATCTCCTGCTACTCTTGCTCCTTTGCAGCGTGATAGTAGTATTCAATCGAGAAGTCCAGCAGGACTCCATTTACGGGCAGTAGGAAGATTATATTCTATACTTCATATTATACTATACTAGATATTTTTTTATAATTAATTTATTTTAAAAATCTGACTGAAAAGTCTATATTTATTTTGCATGTGCTACTTTTACAGTAAAATTAATAAACATTAGATTTTTTATTAAAAGCATGACTAATTATTTGATTTCTTGTAATGACCCTAAATTTCAATTTTTAAAGTCAGTTTTCAATTTTTTAAGTAGTCAATTTTCAATTTTTTAAGATCCTCGTACATTTGTCTGACGCTCCTACGGCGAAGGAAAACATCGTGAGGCAACCTGCATACATCTGTGAAGAAATTCAATGGTGTACGTGAAGTCGACCAATCCGCACTGGGCCAGCGTGATTGACTAAGGCCTAATCACCCTAACATAGGGTAGGTTCGAGCCCCTCGGTGGGGACGTATACAAGCTGTGATGATGATGAAGATGCATATAGTCCTCAACTAAACTTCATGTAAAAACAATCACTATCTCACAAAAAATGTTGCCCGTTATAGGGTTAAATATTAATAAAAAACTCACCTTTTAATTTTCTACATATTATGATGACATATATATATATTTAATTATCTAAAATATCAATTTTTTATTTATTATAAAATAATGAATATGTCCTGAAGCGTCTTAAATTATTCGGGGTGATGAAAAAGTTGCCGTGTATATTTTGCCACCGCGGGTGATGCCAGTTTGTTTAGTACCGCGCGACGCGATTTTGTGATAGGCCTCTTTAAAACCTTTAATTTTGTTGATTTTAATAATGTTTTTTAAAATTACTTCATCAACCTACCAATTTTCTAGTTCTAATTTTATTAGTCTAGTTTTAGCTACAACTAGTTTGTCCTAATAGCTTTTGCCGATGTATAAAATTCCCAATTAAAAAAAAAACAATATTAAATATTGTATTGTAGATCTTAAATTCGTATCACTTGAGACTCATTATGCGGCGACTGCAAAATTCGTGAGGCTGATATTTAATGAATTAGAGAAATAAAATTTCTGACGTAACAGATTAGATGACTAAAAATTTTTTTTTGCTTTAATAGAAGCTCTTTCATATAATAAACAAAGAAAAAATCGGTTTTCGAATAACTATAAAAACGACCAAGATCTAAGGTATTAAAGATTTATGTCGGATCTCTCTGTCTAATCGCCTTCAAATTAACAACTTAAAATGCTTGTATCTAATGTATTTCTAAGCCGATTTTAATTATAATTTCACAGGACTGCATCTCTTTCCACGGTATTTTAATATTTAATGACGAGACGTAAAAATTAGAATTCAGTCATCATCCCATTTACCTGCGTTGCAACTCGACGGCCGTGCGCGATTTGAGGAACCAGTCGAAGCGGAACTGCGGCGCCGCGTGCACGGCGGCGCGTAGCTCCTCGTACACGTTCTCTTTGTCGAATCCCAATTTATGTAACATGCATACTAAAAATCTGAAAAGGACATATTCGGGTTTGTCACTTATTGTCTACGTTTACAAGACTGCAATATTAACTTGGAATGCACAGCATATAGATAAATTTACAATGCAACTTGCAATTTTGCACGTATCAATTCGTACGTGCTTCAGTTTTTATTTCTACACATGCACAAGAAAGATTTATTATTATTTATTAAATATTATTTTGCTGGTACATTTACTAAAATAATATTAAAATTAGTTAGTTTAACTTTAAAAATAAGTTATATTAAAATTAGTAGCAACTCTGCCTTCTCTATAAAAGAATAGCTGGCAGCGCTGTGCATCCGGGTGACGTGTGCACTTGAGCCGAAAACAGACAGTCCAAGGAATAACGAATAAGTTGCGTACGCATAGTGCGTTCGCGATCGTTAATTACGTAAAGGATATTGCAATGCAACATGAGTTTAAAAAAACAATATTTTGAAACACCATTGACCCATTCGTTATACTGGGTGTAACTGAACACTAAAATGGAATAAGACTGTAAAAGGTCGTCTGCTTGGGTACCTCCGTCTTACATATTTCTGCGTCAAAGCAGCAGTGCTTGCATTGCTGTGTTCCGGTTTGAGGGGTAAGATATGGCAGTGAAAATCCTGGGTACCTTGACTTTACATCTGATATCACAAGTTGGCAACGTACATTATGGCTCTTGTGGGGGTTACAGTTTTGCTGCGAACCTCACAGGAGCCACATGTATTACCACTGTGTTATATGTTACTGTTACCACTTACCATCAGGTGGGCAGTTTGCTTATTTGCCAACTTAGTTGTATAAAAAAATATATATTTGTCTCCAAACACCCAATCCACATAAGTTCACGACCCATCTATATGTTTTTCATTCAATTAAATGTATATGTACGATAATGAATATACATAATATTTAAATATACTTGTCTTAGATCTGGAAACCTAATACTTTCCGAGTTAATCGACTTTAAACTGAACTTTCAATTCACAACCATAGTCTAGCTTACTAAAGGGCACAAAAAAATGTGAACACTGAATGAAGTACGCTTATGTTGGGCTGTCTACACTTAATAAGCACGAATAAGCACGAATAAGCACGAATACGAGTATGTAAACGAATTGTTCGGGTGTATTCGGTACTCGCCACGAATATTCGAACGAAGGCGTTGTTTTCACGCGGATCAAAGGATTATTCGTCTGTATTCGAGCGCGGTGTTTACATATTCGTAATTTTTATAAACATAATTACTAGCTGTGTCCGCGCACTACGTTCCACTTTCGAAAACTCAACACTCAAAATTTTTTGGAGGGCCACACTTATTACCTAGGGGTATAAAAAATAGCGAACTATTCTTACTATTACCTATTACCTACCAATTACCTAACAAATTTCATAAAAATCGATCAAACCGTTTCAGATGCGTTTGGAACAAACATTGTGATAGGAGATTATTATATTAGATAATTAAATGCTGATTACCTATCCTCTTCTTCCACATAATTCTTTCCCTTGTTTGTACCGTAAGATATTCTTAGTTGATGGAAGGGAGCCCTGTAACGCGCCATCTTTGCGTCCAGGGCCTTCTTTATAGACGCCCTTCGTTGTATTTTCGCCTCTCCTCTTTCTATTTGCCCCATAATTCTGTCAATGTCTTGCAGTTCGTGACATCTTTCCCAGAACACAGCCGAATATTCCATCACCTAAAATTTTCAATTTTAAAATATGATTTACAATTAAATACTATATATTTATGTGAAGTTAACAAAATTCCTGATGCTGATAAACTGCTACGAGAATAAATTATTTATATATACGTCCCTCTACTGGAAGTGTGACAAAAAATTGATTTGTTTTTACCACTGACTAAATATTTTCAAAATTACTGGGAAGTTGGCAAAAAAGGAAGTTGGCATGTGATCGTTAAGTAAAACTCATCAGCAACGGACATTTCAGTGCCCCATGGGTATGTTTTCATTTTTATGTACATACTTCTTCCGGCGTTTTGCCTTCGACGTCTTTCGCGATGTTATCAATGTCATCTCTGCCGTATTTTTCATTTGCTTTTATGAATTGGTTGAAATCACGTTTCGTCCAATTTGTAAATCCTGTAAAATTAAAACGCACGTTGGTAACGCGTATTATTACAAAAAGGGGAGAAATTTCCAGAATAATGTGAACCTTGTGTTAAAAGCTGCTCCTTTTCCTGTACTTCTTCTTCAGTGAGTGCTTCGGCGTCGTCGATCTTTCGTTGTTCCTCCCTTTGAATTTTCGCCGCATCCGGTCCGAGCTCGGGATTGCGTGGCACTTTGTATCTGTTAATATTACACGATATCACATTGCTATTCTTGACGCGGGATGGCTAATCCCATGATCACGAATGCTGTAAAGTGTTCGAAACGACAGCAAAATAAATTATGTTACGATTTAATGTAAGCGAGATAAGTCCGATAAAGTTTAGTTTCATTCAAATGTAAGTTTAGTTTCATACTCGGGCAAATAAAGGACAACATCACATTGCTATTCACTAAATACATTTTGTGTAAATCTAATGTTTTCGTGTATTTTTCATTGCAGCAACTATTTAAAAAATCTTGAAATTGAATATATTTTATTTATTCTATCTTTGTCTATTTATTTTCTTACTATTCTTACTATACTTTTAGCAGATTTTCACGTCAACCCCGTTATTTTCTGCATTTGTTCTTCTAGCAATGTCTTAAAAGGTTGTGACTACAACGTAAAAAATAGACACAGCTATCAATTCTTACCCAAGTGTTTTTCTAAAATGGTATATCTCTTGGTCCAGCAACTCGAAGAGTCGCGGCGGGAAGAACTGAAAGTCTTGCACAATAGGCTGTTTTGGCGGTCTTGGAGCCTGTGTTAGAATAAAGTCTGATATTAGTTAATTGCAAGTATTACTCCTAGTAATGTTAAATGTAAGTTGTATAAGACGATCTAATGTAGAACCTTAGCGCATATTATAAACCTTTGTGGTTTCATTTGTGTTAGTTATGTTTTATAAGTTGTGATTTTGTACCTTTGATTTGATAAATAAAATAAAAAAAAGTTACTTATTAGATTTAAAAACACAAAACTACTTGTTGTTCTGATAATAACTTTTTCACCTCACCAGCTCGTAAAGCCAGCCAAGCCACCAGCTTTCTTTATTCATCGAAATTGAAATTCGGGTGTTTAAATATGGCCTGGGAATATGAATTCAAATATTGTGGTCAAAACATTTCCGTTTAAAAAAGATGAATCCACATGCTTAAAAATGATAACATAATACCCGTAAATTCGTCGCGTAATGTTCTAATTTAAAATATTTGTCATTTTCGTTGCGTCATTTTGTATGTTATGTTGAATTGTTTTATAACAGTAGTAGGTATTTTCCTCACTGAGGTGAGGTGAAAGTTGTATTTCGGGTTTTGTGCGGGAGTGCTAAGAGGTTGTCGGGACGCCAGCAGTGGTAATAGTTCTCAACTGATTCAAATTCAATACAAAGTATTTTCTTTTCATATAGATATAACAATTAATAGTGTTTCATATACCGATCATCCTGCTACTGAATAAAAATTGCATTTAGACTAAGTGAGAGTTGGACTCGCGCATCTTAGTGAGTTTTTTAATTAAGTTTTTTCTTGTGTCTTTTTTACCTTATGTTAATTATTTTATATCGTTATTATTTATCATTGGCTGTTTAGTATTTACATTTAGAATGTGTGTGCTTATCATTGTTGTAAGTAGTCTCTATTGGTGAAGTGTAGACCTGTAATTGGCTTTTAATTATTATATAAGAAATCATTTCTGTTAACACAGCTGTTGGTTTTCCAAAAATAAATAAATAAAAAAAAATCTGAGAGACTATAGACCAGAGTATTTGATATATATTTCAGTTTGATGGACAACAAACTGATCCTATAAAAAGGTTCATTTGAGGCACGGACCCCTAAGAATAAATTGCCGTTTATACAAGATTATTATTACCTACCTGCACTTTGGGTGCCTTGGGTTCGGAAACACGCAGCGCCTCCCGGAAGTATGCGTCTACCGCATAGTTAGCCTTGCGCTCACGCTTCGGGGGCTCTATCCAGTTGCCCATTGGCGCAATCTTCTGCTTTTCTCTGTAATCCTCACCTAATAAAAATTTAAATAAATATATTTATTGTAAATGAGAGCGTCGGTGGCGCAGTGGACTCGGCACTTGCCTTCCAATCGGGGGGTCGGGGTTCGAGACCCGCCATGTACCAATGCGTTTTTCGTTTCGAATTTCATATGTACATTTGTCTGACGCTCCTACGGTGAAGGAAAACATCGTGAGGCAACGTCGGTATAGTATCATCATCATGTCTATGATTTACATGAAAATTTTGGGTTGAATGACATTACGGGAAAACACAATTTAATAATTAGTTTTAGATAACGATAAATTATTTATTGGTTATTATGAAACACCGTGTATATAGTAACACAAATACGGCAACTTACTAACGTTGAAACGGCAAGACTGATTTACTTTAGTTATTTTCATTACATTTATGAAAATTTGATTTATGTCTATAAAAATTATAATACATTTGAAACCAATTTTTAAGTTCACTAGTTCATATGTTTGGTAACAACATAATTTATTGTATAATGCTTAGTGTATGTTACTTACATTTTTTTTTACATTTTAAGTGTATTTTTTATTTTTTTTTATTTTTAACTTTCAATGACTATGTACTCGTAAGAAAACCAAAATTGTAAATGGCGATTTAAAAAAGGAGAATTTTTTTTTTACCTTTCGAGTTTCTTGCCTGTTCTTCTCGAGAAGGCTCTCCCAATTTCCGAACATATGTTAATTCAATCTTTTTTTTTCATTCCTACTTGTATTTGCAGACATCTTGAGTATATTCAGAATGTATGCACATACAAGGTTAAATATGTTTCCTTTAAATTAGAATGTTTTGCTTTGTTTTGACGTCAATAAGTGCCTTTAAAGGCCGATCTATACTTACTTATACTTACTTTACTAATATTATAAAGCTGAAGAGTTTGTTTGTTTGTTTGGTTTAACGCGCTTATCTCAACTGATTCAAATTGAAAAAATCTTTTTGTATTGGATAGTCTATTTATCGAGGAAGACTTTAGTAGGCTATATAACATCACGCTTCGACTAATAGGAGCTGAACATCAATGAAAAATGTTGCAAAAACGGGAAAAAATAAATGGCGAAACGTAGTTCGCGGGCACAGCTAGTGTTGAATAAAGATTATTGAATTTGAATATAACTTGTGTGTTGTAGGTCTAGGGAAATTTTCTTCTATTATAATAGTTTTTTTTCGTAGTCCCACTCCATGCCGTTAAAAAATACTAGCACGTCACTGAAGCTCGAATGACAACAGACAACAGTGCTTGTGCACGCAACAAACTTGGGCGCGGGCAATTCGTTGATATGTCATCATCACAGCCCATATACGTCCCCACCGAGGGGCTCGAGCCTACCCTATGTTAGGGTGATTAGGCCTTAGTCAACCACGCTGGCCCAGTGCGGATTGGTCGACTTCACATACATCATTGAATTTCTTCGCAGATGTATGCAGGTTGCCTCACGATGTTTTCCTTCACCGTAGGAGCGTCAGACAAATGTACATATGAAATTCGAAACGAAAAACACATTGGTACATGGCGGGTCTCGAACCCCGACCCCCCGATTGGAAGGCAAGTGCCGAGTCCACTGCGCCACCGACGCTCCGACGCGTTGATATGTATTGCACATTAATCAATAAATTCACTTGATTATTATTATTATCTTTAAAATTACAACTATACATACCTTCAAATTGATACACTGAATCCGTTGTAGCTCCTGGTGTGTCCATTGAGAACGCCCGCAATGATGTCTCTCCTAAGCTTTCAAGTTTTTGCTTCAGTTCTTCAGTCTTGTAAAAAAAACCAATGTGTAAGTAAGATTTTAGTCTATTACCCAATAATACCCAATAATATTGAGTCACAGTAAGTCAGAAACATTTTGGAATAACATTTGCTTAAATAAATTTTTTTTACATATTATTTTTTTATTTCTGCAAGAAGGGAATATTGTAATAAGTGGATTGCTTCAACAAATACTTACCTTGACTTCTCCTTTAGCTAAAATTGAATCTATATCTTCTTCTGTGATTTCAGAATCTTTTGATGAGAAAACATGATTAGCGCCGTGTCTGATCATGTTAAGCATTTCATCTTTATTTAGTTGATTCTTAATGTCCACAAGGCGACCAGACTGGATGACCAGTTTATCTAGCCGCAGCTTGACTTCAGCGCGCTCCACAATCTTTTCTTCAACAGTATTATCAGTGATGAGACGGAATACACGAACCTAATGAATAAAAATGTATTAACCATTTTATTGAACAAATAGAAAATAGAATTCTTCAAAGGCAGGAGTTTCTAAGTATTTTCCAGTTGTTCCTGCATGGAAACTGTAAAGGCTTTTTCCTACCCATTAATATTGAACAACATTTGCATCATTCAATTACAAAGAAACAATGTTTAATTTATGGCTCACACTATAATAGTACCTGTTTCTTTTGTCCAATGCGATGAGCTCTGTCCATGGCTTGTAAGTCCATTTGAGGGTTCCAATCAGAATCATAAATGATGACAACATCAGCAGATGTCAAATTTATACCAAGACCGCCCGCCCTCGTAGACAACATAAATACGAACTTCTCACTACCTTCTGCATTGTACTCTTCAATTTGTCTATTTCTATCTTCGTGCGGTGTTTGACCATCTAAACGGCAATACTGAAATATAAACGTAAGCATTTAATAAAAACATCAAAGACAATTTACTGAAAACACATTCACAGTAAAATTACTTTGTATTGCCTCCAGAGACAGTAATCTTCTAATATGTCCAACATTCTTGTCATTTGGGAGAATATAAGTACTCTCGATTCTTGCTGCTGCAGTTTTGGGAGTAGTTTATCCAGAATGGCCAACTTGCCGCAATTATAGACTAAATGTTCATCTGTAGTATAAGGTGGTCCAGGTTCAGCTCCGTCAAACAGATACGGGTGATTACAGCATTTACGTAGTTGCATAAGAATATTTTGTAGTCTCATTTTTTCTACTTTTCCCGCCCCATTAACTGCAAGCGAAATAAGTATTAAGAAAACAGTTCCAATATACATATAATATTTATAAAACAGTAATATACACGCAGATATATTACTATTTTATTGGCAGAATAAAAAATATACCTATATCAATATCTTTCATTAATACTTTAGTGTACCACTCTCTTTGCATTTTACTTAACCCTACATAAACCTTCACTTCTTTTTTAGGTTTCAATTTTTTTTCCACTTCAGATTTCAAGCGCCTCAGCAAGAAAGGTCTTAAAACTGCATGAAGACGAGATACTAACTGGTTATCCCCCAGCGCTGCATTGGTATTAAACCATGAATCAAAGTCCTAAAATCACAAATATATTTCATATTATTTTAAAATATTTTTTTATCAATCCATACAAATTCACATTAATGAATTTTTACTTTCATAACTTACATCTGAACTGTTGAACACATCTGGCAACAGGAAGTTCAATAGTGCCCAAAGCTCATGAAGATTGTTTTGAAGTGGAGTGCCAGTAAGCAGCAAACGATTCATACTTTTAAATTCCCTAAGTAGTTCTGAGAGCTTTGACTTTTCATTTTTAATACGATGGGCTTCATCAATTACCATATATCGCCAAGTAAATTTCTTAAATACTGATCTTTCTCGAATAATCATTTCATATGATGTTATACATACATCCCAATTCCCAGGCATTAATATTTCACGAATGAAGGTATTCTGTAATGAACGAAACCATGTGTATTACAATTAACTGACAAACATATTGAAAGTAGTTTGGACAGTGAATATGACAGGAACAATGCATTTACAAGGTGGAGACCTCAATATAAGAATTAATTTAATGACTTCCAAAGTCTAAAGACAAAAAAGAAAACAAGGCAAAATATAACTTTTTTCTTCCAACAGAGTATAGAGTGATTACCACACTATTAGAAATTCTAATAAGAAAGGTGCCATATTTAAGGAAACAATAAAAAATTAAGACTTGCTGGTAAGAAATTAGCCGCAGATGGCTGTTACAGTTTCCCTTAATTAATTAATAAGGCGAGAGCTTTGATGGGTCCTCAAGCATTGTTGGCAAACCTTACCTAGTGGATTTCTATTGGAGAGGCATCGCCTCGAGGGTATTCCGCTCTCTGAGTAGTCACCAGGCGGTTCTAGCCAGTGTGGGTTTTTGCCGTATAGTTTAACTATACGGCAATGGAATGAATGATGATGGGAAAAAGTGACCAAGTAAGTACATTTGTCTGTACCTCGTCTATCGCAGACTATGTGACCGGGTTTTTGCAGTTGTTTTACGAGTGCAGTGTGTGGGACTAGTGCGTGGGTGTGTAGTGGTACTTGCAATTTGGTTGAAGGTGCGAGAAGATCGTTCACTCGTGTGATCGGGTCGGGGGGAGGGGGGGTCGAATATAGGGTTACCAGATAATATGCCCTAAATAAAAAAATCTAATTACTAATAAAAATCATTACATTATGCCAAGAGCGTTGTTTCTTGTGAAATGATTTTTTTAAGTAGAATAAAAGAAAGTGTGTTTTTTAGATTATGTTGATTATTTACTGCAAATGAAAAGAATAGAAAATGAAACCTAATTTCTACGGTTTATTTTGCTCTAATGTCAATACCAGGCCCAAAATCTGGACATTTTCCAAATGCGGTCGGAAAAAGTCCTGACATGTCAAAACAAATCCTGACGTGGGGTAGCCCTTGTTTATGACGATGTGCCTCGGTCGATGATGATTGGCCGCTACACAGGACAAGGGGGGTATAGTGGGCCGCCTGCCTGACTAGCAGGTTAAGGCCGCTCATGTATGGGCCGTGCCCCGCGCCGCTTCCATACATTTTGTATAGAAGCAAATATTTTGTATAACTATAAAGCATCAATATTAGTTTAATGTAGTTTAGAGTAGGTTACGGCTTGAACCTACCTTAAACTTTACAAAACCCTTTTTTTTTTTTTACAAGAGAGAAAATACAGTCTTTACGGTATTCGACAAGGGCATTCAGCTGACTAGGCCACCCCTTGGATATGCAGGACTCGGGTAGAAGACCCACTACCGGCTAAAAACTCTCTAGATACTTAGACCTCCGTGGGGACACAATCGGGATCGGCGTTGGCCATTCCCCGATTGTGCCCCCTAAACTTTACAAAACCCTACACCAACCTGGCCAGCATTATTTTGTAGGCATGAAGCAAAAACAAAGAGAAGTTGCCCTATCGCATTTTCCGTATGATATCAAGTGGAGCTAGAACTCGGGGTGCGGGGGGGGGGGGGGGAGCTACACGCGTGCGACACCATTATCACCTTGCAGCGAGTAGAATTACTAAAATGCGAGCATTATTGACGTTTATAACATAAAAGTCCCGCTATACATTACTAGGTGGCAGCAGTGCTAGTACAGGACCTCACTAAGGGTCTTAATAAAATAAATAATTCGAAAATAAGATAACTAGATATAAAATTTTGTGTTATTTATAATGCATTTTGCGATTTTTTCTTTTAATTTAATTTTCCTGGGTGGGTCGTTAACTACCAAAACTTCTTTTAAATCTGATGGTTCACGGGTTTTATTTCGATCCTGTAACGAAATATTAAGTTAATTAATAATACAAACAAAATTAAAATGAAAATCTTATTATTATAAAAATATTTGTCTGTTAGTGATCCGCAATATTTGGATAAGCACCTTCCTGCAGAATTTTATATTATTTTTTAGTTTTAACAATATCCTGCTCATCAAAGTGAACTGAGAATAATTTAGTATATTTTGTTGGTGTCCAACAGTCGCTATTAATTTATTTTAATCCATTTATTTCCGATGGAAATATATAAAACACCAAAGTTTTTTGTGAAGTCTTCATATAAATAATAAAACTATGTTAAAATATACATTCGTAGTAAAAAGATAATTTTATTTGAAGGTCAATATAATCTAAGAATAAAAATCGTTAAAAACTGCTTTTTCACGTGTTTTGTTTCACCCTTTATACATCCTACGTTTCGTAATAGTATTTTTACTCGCCACTAGAGGATCTTCTGTGCTAAATCGGCACTTTGACAGCAGTCCGACACTTGTCCATGTAGCGTCGACCAAAAGGAAAAGCATACGACGTACTAATCCGACAGATAAAAAAGATCAACTGATGTCAGCGCCTCTGGCGTTAAGTAGCTAAAACTAAAAATGCGTGACGTCAGGACTGTATAGATAGGACTGTATTGATAGGATTGCTAAATCCCCATTTCCGGGAATCCCCATACAAACACCCCAATTTCAATAGAACAAACATACCCTTGTTTCCTGGTCACCTATAAGACAAACTGCTTTTAGTGAAGGACACCATTTCTTAAACTCATTCATCCAGTTTGTCAATGTAGATTTTGGCACTATAACAATATGTGGTCCAGGTACATTTCTGAAAAAAAAATATTTTTACCACTCAAATATTCTTTTAACTTCCAATTACCAACGTGGGAAGCTTGAAAGGCCCTGAAAAACATATTGGCATTGGCAATTTAAGAGAAAACCTAGATCTTCCGAGTTTCTTACCTATTCTTCTCGAGAAGACTTAATTTCCGAACAAGTGTAGAGACTTTTTTTTTCATTTTACTTGTATTTGCATACTACTTCATTACGAGTATGGCTGGGATGTATGTTCAAATAAAATATTGTATATCTTAGTTAAATAGATTTTTAATTAGATTCTTAGCATCAGCCCATGTAGCATGACTACCAAATCATCATCAGCATCACTGCTCATACACGTCCCCACCGAAGGGCACGAAGCAACCCTAACTAGTTAGGGCGATTAGGCCTTAGTCAAACCACGCTGGCCCAGTGCAGATTGGTTGACTTCACATACACCTTTGAATTACTTCGCAAGTGTATTCAGGTTTCCTCACGATGTTTTCCTTCACAGTAGGAGCGTCAGAAAAATGTACATATGAAATTCGTGAAACGAAATACACATTGGTACATGGCAGGATTGATCGTCGGTCTTCCGATTCTACTCGGGGCACAGTCCAGTGCCGAAGCCACAGCGCCACCGACCCTCTCGACCACCAAATCACGATATGATAAAGCGGTTTATCGCGGTGAACTGTCAAAATATGATAAAATCCTATTGTATTTTGACAGTTCACTGCGATAAACTGCTATTTTGGTGGGCATGCTAGGGGGGCAGGGAACTAATGAATCACATTGCCTAATCCTCTTCATAGATTGGGATAGAGCTACTAAAATATATTTTATTTATAAGCCAATATTTAATATGGTCAAATTATTTAATCCATAAATATAATAGATATTATATTATTCCCTATACTTTGTTATTATAATCTGGTTTCAATTGATCCCATCCCTTGACTGTGTAACTCGAAACTTTACACAATCTCTTTAAACATTAACGCGAAGTGCATGAGCGGCTTCATAAGACACTAGCTGACCCGGCAACGTATTGCTGTGGCTTATATTGGAAGGTTACCCAACTTCGATAGCCAAGTGTTGTGGCAATAAATAAACTCACGCTGTTATCTGTTTGATGCTTAGGAAACTAAAAATAATTACAAACAATTTAACTCACGATATTAAATTTTGAGATCAATAATCTAATTAAAAACGTGTCCTATCTTTTAAGTTGGTCCAAATTACATCCAGTAAGCCAAATTTTATTAAAATCGGGTAAGTAATTCCGGAGTTTATACCGGACAAACATTGTGACACGAGATTTTTATATACACCACTAAAATAAAAAATTACCAGAAAAAATTAAACTGTGTCATCATCATCATCAGTATCACAGGTGATCAGTATCAACTAATGATTGAAAAACAAGACATGAATAATTTCATAGATGGACAAGGAAGGATGGTAAGGACGAGGGGGACCGGCGATCTTACATTTGAAGGTTCGAGAGGACTCAAGAGCGAAACCTATTTGAATCACTAACTCAATCAACCTCGACTCCACGTAGTCTTGTCTGCCCTACCCCTAGAGTGTTATTCAGAACCGCGAAGGCACGGAGGGGGTGTGATCCATCAAGCCAAGGCTGCGGTGGTGAGCGAAAGCCATCTGCGACGATTAGCATGCGTGGGACCGCCAGCCGGAGTTTGCATGCTGCATGCCTGCGTGTATGCCAGCTTGCGTGCCTGCATGCATTCTGCAAGTCTGCATGAACGTGCATGCATGCAACATGATATCTTATATCTTTCTTCAGTTTGACCGATTCTAAAAAAAAATTATTTTTGAATAGATTCAGGGAAGATTTATATGTACAACAATCGGACAGGACAACGTCTGCCAGGCCCACTAGTCTTCTTATTTCTTATACAGGGTGGCCCATCCATAGGCGTCCAAAAGAAAAATTTAGAAGCTCTATGCTATGGGGTATCCGAATCACCCCCATGTATGTTCAGCGATTTTTTGTAGTTTAGGAGCTAGAGTTATTTTTAGTTTTTTTTAAGTAATTTTCTACCGACATTGGTTTTCCTTTTTTATCTTTTTTTTCCTTACGTTTACAGATGTTTTTTATTGTGTAATTAATCATCATGATAGTAGCTAACACCTGAAATAAAGCGGTTTGGCTAAGCATTGCAGAACTTACATAAAATTTTATCTGAAGTTCAAAATTACTGTTAGAGTTCAGTAGTCAAAAATGTTAAGGGCTTAAAAAAAATTAGTAAGGGGTGCCAGAGGTTTCTAAGCATTCTTAAAATCTGCTAAGAACCTGTAACAATGAATATCATTCATAAAAATCAGACCTTAATAGTGGTTTTTCTTCTGTAACTGGCCTTGAGGTAAACAAAGGTCGACAAATTGAAAAAAAAATGTTTTCCTTTAGGTGTTGTTGAATTGTTACGTGTCTAGTATTACTTAATATTCGGTACTCCATGGCGGTCATGTTATCGGCTTCAGATGATTTTTGAATTATGCAGATAGCCGTAGTCTTCTCGGAATATCTCTTTTAAACCTTAAAACATCTACACAGGTAAAGAAATCCTTTACCTGAGTCGTGGTTTCGGCGAGCGCAAACAATAAAACCGGTTTGTGCGAGTGAGACAGCTAGCGACGCCAGCAGCGCAGAGGACCGCAAACTCAAGCAACGCCTCAGTCGTTCTCACACTGTGTTTACTGCTGCTTGTTACGTCGTATCATATCGCTTTACTTACGAACCCTGCTACCTCATCGGATTCTGTTTTCTGTTATCGACTTGGACTGTGCACTCGTTATCGGACTCCGCTTTGCATATCGATTTGGACTTGTTACTTGTGGTAGTGATGAATTACTCGCTAAGCGAATATGCAGAAATGCATTACTATTACGGCGTTGCTTAAGGTAATGGCCGTGAAGCAGCAAGATTGTACAGAGAACAGCTTCAACGTCGAGGAGGACGACAACCTGATCGTTATCCTGATCATCGCGTTTTTATTAACACCCACAACGCGTTGATGGCAGGCCGGATTCCTGGTCGCCATGGTGCTGGAGAAGGGATCCCTACAGCTGATCCTGATCGCAGGGAAAGAGTTGTGGAGGAAGTGCAAAGGTATAGTGCAACAAGTACGAGGAGAATGGCTCGTAGACTAGACATTCCAAGAGTTTCCATTCAAAGGATTTTGAAAGGAGAAGGATATCATCCGTACCACATTCAAAGGGTCCAGGCATTACAGCCCACAGATTACCAACTAAGAATTGATTTTTGCCACACAATGTTAAGAAAAAACGCAGAAGACCCCAATTTTTTCAATAATATTTTGTGGACAGACGAGTCTCGATTCGAGCGATCTGGAGTGTTCAACATTCACAATTACCATAGTTGGGCTATCGAGAATCCACATGCGGCAAGACCATCAACATTCCAACACCGCTTCAGCGTGAACATGTGGTCCGGCGTTCTCAACGGCGAATTTATTGGCCCTTACGAACTTCCATCCAGGCTCAATGGAGCCGTCTACAGAGAGTTCTTGGAGAATCAGCTTCCAGATTTGCTGGAAGATGTTAACTTATTGCTGCGCTGTCGAAACATGATTTTGCAACATGACGGGGCGCCATGCCATTACGCAAGTCAAGTGCGAAGCTTCCTAAATGAAAACTATCCCGGCAGGTAAAACACGAGTTGATTTACATTTTTACAATTTAAAAGCTGTGACAAATTACTAATTACACATTTTTTATCTGATTTTCAGATGGATCGGAAGAGGTGGACCAATTTCCTGGCCGCCACGGTCACCTGATCTAAACCCAATCGATTTTTTCATCTGGGGGTACTACAAAGAAAACGTATACGCGCGGGAGTCTAATAGTGAAGAAGAGCTGAGGCGGAAAATTGAAGAAACGGGAACATAATAAGAAGCAACAGAGAAGCTTTTAGACACCTCAAACACAATTTCTTTAGATGTAGATTGTGCATTTCTGTGGGAGGACGCCAATTTGAAAACCTTTTATAAATGGCACTTAAATAAAATTTAGGAACTAACAACTGTGTTTTATTTAATTAATCATAACTCTTTAAAAAAATACATTAATTTATTAAATTTAATTCAAAAATCATCTGAAGCCGATAACATGACCGCTATGGAGTACCGAATATTAAGTAATACTAGACACGTTACAATTCAACAACACCTAAAGAAAAACATCTTTTTTTTTCAATTTGTCGACCTTTGTTTACCTCAAGGCCAGTCACAGAAGAAAAACCACTATTAAGGTCTGATTTTTATGAATGATATTCATTGTTACAAGTTCTTAGCAGATTTTAAGAATGCTTAGAAACCTCTGGCACCCCTTACTATTTTTTTTTAAGCCCTTAACATTTTTGACTACTGAACTCTAACAGTAATTTTGAACTTCAGATAAAATTTAATGTAAGTTCTGCAATGCTTAGCCAAACCGCTTTATTTCAGGTGTTAGCTTCTATCATGATGATTAATTACACAAAAAAAAAACATCTGTAAACGTAAGGAAAATAAAGATAAAAAGGAAAACCAATGTCGGTAGAAAATTACTGAAAAAAATCTAAAAATAATTCTAGCTCCTAAACTACAAAAAATCGCTGAACATACATGGGGGTGATTCGGATACCCCATAGCATAGAGCTTCTAATTTTTTCTTTTGGACGCCTATGGATGGGCCACCCTGTATATAAAAATGAAACGCTGGTGTTCGTCTCGCAAAAACTCTGAAACGGCTCGACAATTTTTTACGAAGTTTTCTGTGTGTATTTGAATAGATCCAAGGAAGGTTTAAACGTACAGTTGGACCTGGTAGATGGCGCTGTAATCGGGCGAAGCAACGTCTGCCGGGGCCACTAGCATATATAGAAAAAAAATTAAATGCTGTGTGTTAGTCTCGCAAAAAATCTGAAACGGCTCGACGGATTCTTACGAAATTTTCGATGTGTTTGAATAGGTCCAAGGAAGGTTTAAAAGTACAATTGGACCCAGTAGGTGATGCTGTAGTAGAGCAGGACAACGTCTGCTGGGCCCATTAGTCGCGCTAAAACTCAAAAACGGTTTGACCGATTCTTACGAAATTTTGTTTGAATAGGTCCAAGGAAGGTAAACGTACAATTGGATGCGGTAGGTGGCGCTGTAATCAGGCAGGACAACATCTGCCGCGCCCACTAGTAGGTAAAATATTAATATGATGACGTGATTTCTTTACACTAATCGTAAATTACAGCTTTTTTATTTAGTAGAGTATTGCTTAATAAATAAGGTTCAAAAGCAAAAAAATATATTTTATTATTTTTAAACATCAGAAAATAAATTTAATCGTTGCGCAGGCCCGCCGCGCCGCCGCCTTTCTCGAGCGAGATCGGCGTAAGATCGGCGCGAAAAAAATGTTTTAAACAAAACAAATTACATTCTTCTATTCTGATTTTGACTTCCGTATTAAAGTTATATTAACATTTTATACATATTAGAAGTTTACATATACTTTCAGTTTAATATGTTTTCTTTTATAAAGTACCTTGCCTACGTAAGTACGTACAGACTACTCATCATCCATAAATGATTTTTGGTTTGGTGATTCCTTTTGCTGTTTTTTCACTTTGTTTAGTATTGCGATTTAGTTTTGGAAAAATTTGGTGTGTGTACCGACTAGAGTGGTACGACTCGAATTCTATACACTGACATAAGTGCTGAATGGGTAATGTGTGGTGTGTGGATTATTATTTCTAGCTTTCCTTTCATTTATTGGTCTTAAGTTGGTCGGTGTAAGGGAAAGGGTGTGCACAGAAGGTTTCTAAAGGTCAATAACCTTAGAAGCTATTTATATGTTCATGTGTCGGAAAACCGGTTTGAAAATGTTGTGCGATATTGTCTTCAAAACTGATTTACTTGCAGACTAAATACATTCAACTTTAAACCTTTTGCTTCTTACAATGTTAATGTGTTTTAAATATTGCTCGATACTGTGGGCATTTAATGTTCAAATTCTAGCAGTTTATTTTTTTACTATTCTAATCAGTTACTCTAAACGCACAATCATATATAAACGATTCATGTATAGTGGGGGTATTGAACAAGTTATACGGTATAACTGTCGGCGGCGGGTTATGGATACGTCAATGGTGGTGGTAAAATATTATTTAATTAAATGTGTAAGGTTGCGCCCATACCTTAAGAATGCGTGTACTCTCGCGCTTCGGGAAGTGCAGCCCCTTTCGCCCATGCATAACAAACCACAAGCGACCGTGTGAGCCAGAAGAGCAAAAGTGAGCAAAGTTAATAAATCTGGTAGCACATCAGACCCCAGTAATTTTAGACCTATCTCTGTGCTACCTACTTTTAGAAAAATTTTTGAAAAAATAATGTTGGAGCAAATGCAAAGTTATTTTAATAGGAATAATCTTCTACACTGTAAACAATTTGGTTTTAGGAGGGGTCGCTCAACAACCGATGCTGGTGTTGAGTTAATACAACATATATTTGAAGCCTGGGAAGACTCACACGATGCGTTAGGCATTTTTTGTGATTTGTCTAAGGCATTTGATTGTGTTTATCACGAAACCTTGATCAGAAAATTACACCACTATGGGTTTCGTGATACTGCACTGGATCTTCTACTCTCATATCTAAGTGGAAGGATTCAAAAAGTAGACGTCAATGGAAAAAGGTCTCAAGGTTTCGCAGTTAAAATGGGAGTACCGCAGGGTTCGATTCTTGGTCCTTTTCTTTTTCTTATATATGTCAATAACCTCCCTGATTTTGTACAGGACAGGCATGGGATAGTATTATTTGCAGATGATACTTCACTTTTATTTAAAATTAAAAGAGGATTGCAAATGAATGACGATAATTAAGATATTTGAGATAGAAAAATAATTCTATCTCAAGAATTGTTCATTGGTTTAATGTAAACAACCTGTCACTTAATGAAGGGAAAACAAAATGTATAAAATTTGTTTTACCCAATGTGAAAGAGGTTCACACCACTGTAAAAATAAAGGATATAGGTGTTGACCTTGTGGACACCACAGTATTTCTTGGGATCACACTTGATTCTAAGCTGCAATGGGGCCCACATACCTATAGATAAATTGTCAAAGAGACTTAGATCTGCAGCTCACGCTGTATGGAAAATACATCAGTTGACTGATGTTGATACAGCAAGACTTGTATATTTTTCTTACTTTCATAGTTTGATGTCATATGGCATTTTGTTCTGGGGAAATGCTGCCAACATTCAGATCGTTTTTTTGCTGCATAAAAGGGCTATTTGAGCTATCTATAACCTTAAAATGAGAGATTCTTTGCGAGAAAAGTTTAAAGAAATTGGTATTATGACAGTAGCGTCGCAATATATTTATGAGAATCTAATATATGTTCGTAAAAATATTCATTTGTTTTGTAAAAATAGTGATATTCATTCAGTTAATACTAGACAAAGGAACATGTTAGCTTTACCAAATACCAGGCTCCAAAAAATCAATAATTCTTTTAGAGGCCTGTGTATATGTTTCTACAATAAAATACCAAGTTGTATACAAGAACTTAGCTTAAACAAATTTAAAGTTGCAATCAAAGATGTACTTATTAAAAAAGCATATTATAAAGTTTCTGATTACATGACGGACAAAAAAGCTTGGGTTTGAACTCTCATTTCTAATATTTAACACGTTCTCTGCCAACGCGGTCAGTGCTGACCGACAGCGAATTTTCCCTTTAGGCCGAGCAAAAATCACAGTTCCATTCAAATTTAGTCAAAATATTTTTTTGATCAGATACTTATATTCACTGTCCAAATATATGTTTTTCTTAACAAAAGTCAATTTAAGTCAATACTTATGGAGATATTAATGTCGGACAGCACTGACCGACGTGGCGCCTGGAGACAAAAATTCGATTTTCCGTTACGGTGGGCCCCGCGGGTCGCGGTGTCGGGTCCCCTCCCGCAGTTCCCGGGCTTTACATCTCACACCCGCGCCGCGCTCACGCAGTTGACGCCCGTTCGTTTCTTGAGTTCACCGTCACATAGAGTAACTGTTATTTTAGCGTATTTGTTTGTTTATAGTATTTAAATTTATTATCAGTATGGACGAATGGTTTTGAGTTTACTGAAGATATTTTAACTCAGATCGACAACATTGAAATCGATTTTCTCGACAAAACTTTAAACCAATACGGCTTCAGCGAGGTGTGAGACATGGTGACGTTATATCGCCGAAGCTGTTCACAGCTGCGCTGGAGGATGTATTTAAGCTTTTGGACTGGAGAGAACTCGGCATCAACATAAACGGCGAGTACATGACTCATCTTCGTTTTGCCGATGATATCGTGATCATGGCTGACACCGTGGAAGATCTAGGCACAATGCTCGAAGACCTCTGTAGAGTTTCCCAACAAGTGGGTCTCAAAATGAACATGGACAAGACCAAAAATATGGAGAATTCCCATGTAGTACCCACTCCTGTGAAGGTTGGCGGCTCTACACTGGAAGTTGTTGACGAATATGTTTACCTGGGACAAATAGTCCAGCTCGGTAAGTCCAACTTCCAGAAAGAGGTAAATCGACGAATCCAACTCGGCTGGGCAGCGTTCGGGAAGCTACGCAGCATATTCTCGGCCAATCTACCGCAGTGTCTTAAGACGAAAGTCTCCAATTCGTGCGTGATGCCAGTGATGACGTACGGAACTAAGACGTGGCCATTTACAATGGGTCTTATCAGAAGGCTCAATGTCACTCAAAGGGCAATGGAGATTTCTCTACGCGATCGCATCAGAAATGAAGAGATCCATAGAAGAACTAGAGTCGCCGACATAGCCCAAAGAGTTGCAAACCATAAGTGGCAGTGGGCAGGAGACATAGCTCGCAGGACTGAGGGCCGTTGGGGCGGAAAGGTCCTTGAGTGGCGGCCGCGTACCGGGAGACGCAGCGTTGGTAGGCCCCCCACAAGGTGGACCGACGATCTGGTGAAGGTCGCGGGAAGCCGCTGGATGCGGGAGGCGCAGGACCGATCGGTTTGGAGATCCCTGGGGAGGCCTATGTCCAGCAGTGGGCGTCTCTTGGCTGAAATGATGATGATGATGATGAATTTGGCCGTACACTGGCCTTCATTCACTTTTTAGTGAATGAAGTCTTTTTAGTGAAAGATACCCTAATACAATACCAGCTCACCGAAGGTATTAAATTAGGGTTATCCTCGCTTTTCGTGGGATCCCATCATCAGATCCTGACTTTGGTGACCTTGAGACCATCCCAGGAGTATACTCTATCGAAAACAAAAAGAATTTTGAAAATCGGTCAACAATTGGCGGAGTAATCACGTAACATATACACAAAACACGTTGGAGACACGTAAAAATTTAATGGTTTTCCTCGATTTTTTGGGATCCCATTATCAGATCCTAACTTTGGTGACCATGGGACCACCCTTGGAGTATCCTCTGTCGAATACAAAAATAATCATCAAAATCGGTTCATAAACGACGAAGTTATTCGCGAACAAACATAAAAAAGCATATACTCATATACGGTCGAATTGAGTAACCTCCTTTTTTCGAAGTCGGTTATAAATATACTTTAGTTGGGATACACTTTACTTGAAAATACTGATTTTTTTGTATTTTAATTTACACAGAACGTAAGTGCGCAAATTATTTTGATTGATTTATTCAATGAGAATTTTTACTCTTTGGTAATTGTAGTTTTTTTTCTAAGTCCTTTGCGTTTTTCAAAAACCAACTTGATTTGTAGTAACTGGAGGGCCACGCGGGTCAACGAATATGGGATTTAGTTTGATAGCACTGCCCTACGGCCCGTAAGAATTGATCGCAAACACTCGTAAGCCGCGGTCAGCACTGACCGACATGGCTCAAACGGAAAGTCTAGTTGTCGATCAGCACTGACCGACGCGGCCTTAACGGAAGGATGCATTTTTTCTTTTGGCGTTCAACGTGTTAACAATGTGCTCCATTTTTGTTTCAAAGAAACATTCAGTGAGAGCAATTTATAAGCTAAGTTCACACACTTCTCTCAGAGATAGCTTATATAATGTGAATTAACACATCTCTTCTTGTAATGGAAGTTGAGCTCAAACTTTTGCTTTGAGGTCAGCTTCCAATTGACGACTCTGTAACAAAACCAAAATTGTAAATGGCGATTTAAAAGAGGAGATAAAAAATGTTGACCTTTCAAGTTTCTTGCCTGTTCTTCTCGAGAAGGCTCTCCCAATTTCCGAACAGGTGTAGTCAACTTTTTTTTTCTTTTTTCATTCCTACTTGTATTTGCAGACATCTTGAATATATTCAGGATGTATGCACATACAAGGTTAATATGATTTCTTTAAATTAGATTGTTTTGCTTTGTTTTGACGTCAATAAGTGCCTGTAAAGGCCTATGTTGAATAAAGATTTTTGACAGGTGGGGGCTGCTTCCCTCTGCCCCTACACGATTATAAAAACACTCTAGGGATAAGACGGACTAATACCACAAGGAGTAGGTAGGGGTTGATTGATTTGGTTCTGCCACTTACCTCGCAACTAACTTCTACTTTCAAAGACTTGAGATTACCTATACTTAGCCAGTAATCATCTTACAGACAAATTCTTTCAAGGATAATTTACTCGCAAACTATAAAATCTTAAAAGTGGACAAAATTATAAAGTGTTTTCTTTTAGCTATTCTATACCGAAAAATCATAAAAGGTAGGTGTTATAATAATAAAGCAACATCACAAAATTTTTTTGTGCATACTTTCCTTTACCCCAACCTTTAAGTTTACAAATTACAAATATATTCCATAAAATTCAAAGTTGCACTTGCAGCCTCTCAAGCCCCACATGGGTTCATGTCACAAAAAACCACATCTTTAGTTAAAGATTAAGAATGTACTATACTTACTTAAAATTCTTCATATATCCAAGCAAAGAAATGGTTTGAAGGGTTTTTCCTAATCCCATCTCATCAGCTAATATTCCATTAATGCCATTTTCATAAAGTGAAATCATCCAGTTGAGACCACGGACCTGATAATCACGCATTTCTCCATTTTTTATATATGGAGGTGAAGACTCAAAGCGGAAAATTGTTTTTTGCTTAGTATTTGTTTCAGCAAGTAATTCTTCATCCTCTTCTTGTTCAGTTTTACGATGACGATGACTAAAAACATATTTTTTCAGCAAATAAGAAAATACATATTATTGTGAAGCACATACATAATTATTTAATACCTTAATGTATTAAATAATTATGTACTTATATTATATGTATATTTCACATAAAAAAATATATACTAAAAGTACTAACTCTCCACCTCCACCAGAAGTGTCAAGATCCTTATTCTTTTTTGGCCTTCCTGCTTTAGGTTTAGGTGGACTACTAGCTTTGTTAGCATTTGTCATAAAGTGAGAAAAAATTTCAGTTTGTTTCAATAAAAACTCAAATCGTTTCGAGCGATCCGTTTCAATTTTGCTTTCAAAATCTCCCTCTTTCCCTCTAGAAGATGTTGTATCACTGGATGAACCATTCTACAAACAAAATAAAATTAATTGGCATCATCGGCATCACGATAGCTTCTTGGCAAAGGAGATAGTCATAAAACAATGCTCTCATTTTACCGAATTATCTCCAACATCCGTGATATCCATAGCTTCCTCCGTTTGCGACATTGCTGCAATTTAAAACACTCCGTTTTTATATATTTTCCTTTGTTTTAATAGTTAATCTACGAGGAACATTACGAAATTATCTCTCGAAAGACACAATCAAAACCACCGGGCGCGAAATCTTTCGTACACTAATAAAAATGGCGACGACAGCACAGACTACAGTAATTAGCACAAACGCAGACTATAATCCAAAAGGTTGTGTCTATTTGTCAAAACTTTGGCTCCACCTGCGTCTATCGTCCCGAAGCTTCGTGCTATGACGCGATACATGGATGTGACCGGACTCGACCCCTTGCTTAGACAAAAGTAACACTAACCGTACGTTTGCACTGAGAAACATAAAACATGCAATGTTTTACAACTTGTTGCATGATACAAATCTCAAAACTTGTTGTGTGTGCTTTTGCGTTCGCACTGCCGAAAATCGTGTTGGATTCGGAACAAATCCTAAGATTAGGCTAGATGACTAAAAATTTTTTTTTGCTCTAATAGAAGCTCATTCATATAATAAACTAAAAGAAAAAATCGGTTTTCGAATAACTAAAAAAACAACCAAGATATAAGGTATTAAATATTTTTCTCCATCTCTTTCTAGCAAAACGGCAATTTACATGGAGTATATATGGCCGTACTAAACAGTGACGTCACTGTTCATGTCGGATCTCTCTGTCTAATCGCTTCCAAATTAACAACTTAAAATGCTTGTATCTAATGTATTTCTAAGCCGATTTTAATTCTAATTTCACAGGACTTCATCTTTTTTCACGGTATTTTAATATTTAATGACGAAACGTAAAAATTAGAATTCAGTCATCATCCCATTTGTTGCAGATTGCGTTCGGACTGTCTCAAAACTTGTTGTCTGTCAATGTTTTTTATGGATTTGTCAACGATTGCGTTTGCACTGTCGGCTGTGAGAGTCTTAATACATGTTTTGCAATAGGTTGTCATTAAATATTAAAATACCGTGAAAAAAGATGAAGCCCTGTGAAATTAGAATTAAAATCGGCTTAGAAATACATTAGATACGAGCATTTTAAGTTGTTAATTTGGAAGCGATTAGACAGAGAGATCCGACATGAACAGTGACGTCACTGTTTAGTACGGCCATATAAACTCCATGTAAATTGCCGTTTTGCTAGAAAGAGATGGAGAAAAATATTTAATACCTTATATCTTGGTTGTTTTTTTAGTTATTCGAAAACCGATTGTTTCTTTTAGTTTATTATATGAATGAGCTTCTATTAGAGCAAAAAAAAATTTTTAGTCATCTAGCCTATTATGTAATGGACAAAATCAGATACATTAAAGTTCATAGAAATTTGGCATGGAATGCCATGATTATGGTATGCCAAATCATCGGAATATAAAAATAGACAAAAACGTCGGGATGCTATCGCATATTTCTTTTTCGTCACTGGAGTCCATCACTCAACTGTAGGTCCTACTTGTAGGTACTTAATTAACAATTAATAAATCAACTAGGTTAATAAAAAACTTTAAAGGTGTGAAGAGTAACTTTGAAATAAATGTGATCATCGAAGTAGGTACCTACTAACATACCTATTAACTAATAAAACGTATTTCAAAAGCTATTAAATACCTAAGTCACTTTCTATACAGAGTCATTTAAAAAATAAAAAATCATAAATGTAAATGTTTCGAAACAAATCTTTCAAACAAAAAAACCAATTGACTTTTCAAATAAGAAACATGTTCATACAATATTTTTTCACATGTTTCGCCTGAAAAATGGTAAACAAACTTGTTGCGCTAAAACATGTCGTTTGGCAATGAAAACGTGTTCATAAACATTGACAGAAACATGTTCTTTTTGTAGATGTTTTGTCAGTGCAAACGCACGGTATGTGAAACATGTTCATACAATTTTTTTTCACAACATGTTTCGTCTGTAAAACTTGAAACTTGTTGCGGTAAAACATGTCGTTTGGCAATGGAAACGCATTCATAAACATTGACAGAAACATGTTTAAAAAACATGTTTTTTTGTAGATGTTTCGTCAGTGCAAACGCACGGTAACACGTTAAGTTTTCCGCTGTCGTTCCGCAGAAAAATGTATGGAAATGACATTAGCTTACGACAACCTCATGTTATTTTTTCCGCAGCGAATGTCCTCTCCATACATAATAGGTTAGTTGACTCATATCAAAATTCATTAAAATATTGTTTATTTCTAACAGTATTTGGCATAAGGTTCCACAATATACCGATTTTAATAAATAACAATGAATGATTGCTGTAAAATTTTAATTTGAAAATGCTAGAAATAATCTTTTTTTATCTCACGCCGTAAACGCTTTGATATCCTGTGGTCAGGGCCGTGACGTCAATCATATAGTAAACAAAGAAATGTCAAATTTGATTCAACAACTCGTCGATTTGCACTATTCTTTCCTAAAACTGGCAAAAAATCGTCCAAGTCTCCGTTATTATATTTGTAAATATCGTAAATTATTTGTATTAATAGCAAAATCAACCATTGATGTTGGATTTGTGAGAGCAGATAGTACAAATCTTCCGAAAATAGACAGATTGATGGTCAGGAGATTCTTTGTGTATCGCTCTAAACAATATAAGTACAGTTTCAATACTGTTATAATGAAGAACGGTTACAAGTGTACTTGTCAAGATTGTCACGCTGCAGAAGAGAGTTGCAAACATGCATTTTTGGTGTGGTTGCACCATCACAGTGAGGAGCTATTTTGTACAGCAGTTGAATGCTATTGGATAGAATTCTATCTCTCAAAAGTCAAATAAACACTAAAAATATTTACTTCAAGAGAAATGTTGAAAAGAAAACATCAGGATCATGTGTCAAATACCAGTGTAGTACTGCAAGAATTTGTAAATGAACATAAAAAGAGAAAGATTGGCAGTTGTTCATTTGTCAAGCATGAAGAAAATTACTGGGAGGAAAAATATATATACATTCACAGACACAGATTGTGACATATTTCTTAAAAAATAAAAGACCTCTTCAATGAAGAAAGAATAAAGTGTATAGAAAACTAAACCACGAATCATCAATACAGAAGTGCTCTTTAGTTCGAGCTTCGTTATAAACAATAACAGCTTCCATGTGCTATAAAGTCAGCCAGTGCATAACACATGATGGTTCTTTTGTTGGGAAGATTTTTGGTGGGAAATCTTGCAGACACCTACGAGTATAATGAAATGTGGATAAAAGTTGAAAGATGAAGATTTGGGTTGAAATTTACAAAATGTGACCTCATTTCTGTTTAATACCCTGTAATAGTCTATTCAACAAACGGTATCCATAAAATTAGATTAATACAAAATTGTCATGCTCTTTCACTGAAGATAATGTTAATTATCAAAGACGGAAAACTGTGAACAGTATGCTTAACTCAAGTATAGATGCAGATGTTTTGTGCTAAAGCAAACAAAACTTATATACTTTTGTGTTGCTAGCAGTATGTCATTTTGAAAACACTCAAAAGGTGACAATATTAGCTATAATAGGTATTTGTTCTAACAATCTGAATGTCAAAAAACTTATTGATCAAATAGTGTCATTTTGGAAACTATACTACATTTTTCCTAAATTATATGAAAGTATTACTTCATAATAAATCACTTTACTATTATTTTGACTTTTATTACCTGCGACCTTAAGGCAATATATACAAATTAATAAATTTAGATAGATAGATAGATAAACAATTAATTTGATCTAACTCTATTCAACCTATTTGTACTTTTGGAACATACCTATACTATATTTGAGTAACAATGATAAAAATGAGCAACAAACCTATAAAATATTATAAATCTTTTAAGGTGTAACAGAAAAATAAAACACATGCATTTCAAATTAAAATATTTTGATTCAACTTAAACCTTTACAAGTCATTATTGTCAAATAAACATAGAACATTTTTTTTGTGAAGAACATAATGACTAATGTAGTACAAAAATTTATTATGTCATCTTTAGATGTTAGCTATGTATAAAGTAAAGAAAAAAAAAATCTTTATATTATTTATTTAATAAGAAGGGTCTTGTAAATTAAGAAGAGCACAGCCTGACAACACAGCAATCACATTTAATATATTTGTATACGGCTTTAAAATGGATAACTTGCATATTCTTGCGTAAGCTGTTCTGAAATTTACCAGCCATGGTGGCCAGCAGGTTTAATCAGTGAAGATATAACATCTTTCAGTTTTACCAAACTGGACCTATTTACTTCTATGGTGCTTTGGTATATGAATACTTGAGTTATTTTGTTGACATAATGTTGTTCTAGTTGACGGGTCACATTTTGATGTTGTGGCTGAGCATGCACTGCTTTGTATTATGTTGCACAACTTTTACTGCCTTATCAATCTCGTTGTCAAGAGGAGAACAGGTTAGTACACAATAGTTCTCATTAAGTAACCACTGAAAGCAACAAATTTTAATTAGGTACTCAGTAAATTCAAGTAAAAGTTGTTTAGATAAATATATTCATTATGAAACTTTGATATTTTTGTTTGTATTACATACTTTTTAATTAATATTCAATTACATCATTATTCAATTAGACATAAGTACATATTCTTTTCCTTGAAACATCATCTAGTGTCAGTGTATAACTTAGATTAAATCAAAAAGGCGTAAATGGTCAAGTTTTCTCTCAGTTTTCTGGTCAAGTTAAAATTTGGTTGGTCGGCTGCAGTCAGTTTTCTTTCTAACTGAAAGATAAAAATTTAATTAATACATACAGATTTGATTTTACATACAACCTAAAAACTTCTATTTTGTTTAAGTTGAAACTGAAGTACTTACACAGATTGAGTTATTCAGTTATAGTACTTACATTAATGTGATTTTCGCAAAAATACATTTGAGTTTCAGTAGATAGTTACAGGATTTCTTTAAGCGAGTGTTAACCAAATATTTCGCATGTCTATATCACTGGGTACGTCTAATCCACAGATTTCCTGGAGTCTTTGAAGAGGTATTTCTATATTACTGTTCTATTGTCCCGTTCCATATACAGTTTTACTATATTTTGTGATATTTAATAGAAAGCATTGTTTTTGTGAGGTTATTTCGCCCCCGTGCTTTGTTTACTATAAGACTGACGTCATTGCCACAGATAATGAACAGACTATCATGGCTGACCGTGTTTTCGGTCCAAAATTGAAAATCTTAATTTAAAATAGATTTTTTGCACTTTTTAGCCATCGAAAAAAATAATATTCATGTGCTATGGTCTAATACAACAATTATGAACATTTTAAGCCCTACTTTAAAAAAGGGTCAACTAGCCTATTACTGTGGAACGACTGCGGGAAACTTAGGGTCATATTCAGACGTCATATTCGGCTATCGTCGAGAATATATTTTGAGCTTCGTGTGCGTTATCGGGCATGTGGCGGTACAACAAAGTGTTTTAGCGCGCTAACTATTCGCGCTGCGTGGTCACACTAGTGTTGTTCATTTCGGCGGTTGCTTTCGATTTAAGACGTGTGCGATGCAATGGTTTTATAATTTATAGATACATCATTATGAGGCTTATTTCATCACATAGGATCCAAACTAAGGTTTCTTATTAGATTTTGATACATACTTTATGTAATTGTTAGCACACATGTAAAAGTAAGAAATTCATTGTCTGGAAATGATTTCAGCCATCTTGGATTATTGGACGATAGTTCGTGTAAAATGACGAACACAGATTACTATAACTAGTCAGAGACGACGAAGCTGCTAATGTGACCACAGCATATACCCGATAACTTTTTAGCGTACAAAACGTACGAAGCTTCGGCACGTGTTGATTCGGAACGATAGGCGCAGGTGGGGCCGAAGTAAGACGAAGATACAAAAAAAACAAACAATCAAAACAAAGATAGAAAACATAACCTAACTATATGTAATAACTTTTTGGAAATAGGGATAATTTATAATACCTGGAAGTAATAATTGTCCTGATAATAAAAAAAAATATATAATACCATGATTACTCGGTGTATCAGAATAATACAAAAAGTGTGCAAAAAGACTAATCATGATAAAGTCAGTGGTGGACTACGAGGATTTAGATTTATTCATTGCAATCCAAAATTATATGTTAAAATGTATCAAGAACTTGAAAATAACCACGCTTTTAATGTCATGCAAATGAAAAAATATGTGAATGTTATCGAAACTGAAAATATTAACACATACATCTCATCAGATGAATTTCAAAACATGATGCAAGAAAATTGGCAAATAAAAACTCCAGCGGAATTATTTAAAGCCTTTTATATTTTAGGCAATTACAGTTCTAAGAATAGCCTGTGTATTTCCAATCAAATATTTGATTACTTTATAGATGCTCTAACAGACAATATTAAATATGCTTCAGATAATGATTTGCAATCATTGTTTTATGGTTTAAATCTCTGGCCTGAAACTAAGTCAGTAAAAACTAGAAATTTTATTGAAGTATGGGTTGCTTTGGATGACGAATGCAATAAAAGATTGTTTAGATGGTCTAATGATGAGAATTTGGCTTTTGTTTCTCTTTTTTACATGTTAAATGTAACCAAAATGAGTGATTTTACTGTGAAAGTATTGAATAAAATGGCTACCAAAGCGAAGCAGCTTTCGCCAAGTCAATTAGTACAAACAATGTTTTTCATTGGTACTGTACGTAGACCGCCATTTGATATGCATAATTTAGAAATACATATAGAAAATATTTTTCAAGAATTTTCTGTGGAAGACTTGGCTATCATGTCTTTAGGTTTTTTTAAGAGCTCAACACCAATACGAAGTCCTGAACTACTATTAAAAATTATAAATCAAGTGACTGTTAACTCAAAGACCATCCATGAAATCTCCTTGTCTGCATTACTAAAGATAATAAGATACTCATATAAAAATATGTCGACCACTGTAATATATAATCTTTTGGATACATTGAAACATGAAGTATCACGGCTCTCAGTGATGAGTAATGTTCATATGGCCTTAGTTGGTGTATCAACATTAACTTTACACAAGGAGTGTTTGGAACTTATTGCGGAACTGACCATAAATTCAATCACAGAAACAAGATTAAAAGACCTTGAGCGACTAGTAATGACTTTTGAGATATTATATTTCATACCTGATACAAAGGAGAACTTTTTCGATGCAGTAATAAATGAACTCAGAAAACCTGATAGAATACCTGAAATTAAAAAACATGCAAGATCCTTTGCATCTTGTGTATCATACTTAGGACTATTAGGAATATACCCAGTAGACTTAATGAATAAAGTACTTAGCCCAGAATTTTTATTGCACTCATATAAACATGTTTTTGCTTATGGTAGAGAAATCTTAGTCATACATAATTGTGCCAAACTATTTCATCCAGAGGCTGAATTAAATAGACTAAGTGATCAAGCTGCAAAAGTTTTAGCAAAAAAATATACAGATTATGTTCCATCAGACACATTTCAAAAAAGCTACAATTTCACAGAAAAGATGTTTATCGATATTGTAAAAAATTTAAGTGAAGATAGAGGTGGCGAAGAGTATGTGATTGGTGATCATGTTCTAACACATCACCAAAGAGGAGGTAAACATTGGTTTGTCAGTACTATTTCTAAACTGTGGAAACTGCATACCCTCAGACCTTTGTGGATAGACTGCTTCTAATTTATTGGTTGATGCAGTTTGTTCAGGTTATGAAGGCTTGACTAGACAGTAGCAAGTCTGTCTTACTAAGAACTAGAGAAATTAGTAAGATTGTAAGTCAGTTTAGTTACACTGGGTTCGGCCACACTAACACTGTCTTAACTGTATGAATATCACATGATATAATAACAGTGACAAGTCAGTAACAGATAGCCAGAGCCGAATTTACATATTTTACTCCAATGGGCCCAAAATGCCCCAATCCCCCCTTCCCGTTTACTCAGGAGTAAAAAAAGTGTTATTACTATTTTCTTTTTCACCATTTGCTCAGGTTTCTTTACTAAATAGTAATAATTAATAGTAAGGTTAAAAAATTTATAATTTGTTTTTAAAACAAAATATTATTTGCAGTTTGAGTCACAAATATATCTGTTTGATCTTTAGAAAAATACATCATTTTTACACAAGAGTTAACCTACTACAAACAAGAACAGCGCAAAAAAGTAGTAATGACGAAATACAACATCAATAACACTAAATAATACAATGTTGTTTGGGGTTGGTACTTATGAAATTTTAAATATTGATAGGTAGATCACAAATTTAATGTGTATCACATTTTCATAATGGCGCCTATCTACTGAAATAATATTTATGAATTAGTTTTTTTACCGCTTTGCCGCCCCTGAAAATATGCCACTATGGACCCGGGCCTACTTGACCCCTATGGTAAATCCGGCCTTGGCGACAGCCACAGGGGAAGGTTGCGTGTCATGTTCATGGCATTCTTACAATGGCTCAAAGGTAAAGAGTTAAAAGATAGGTCTTGATAAGAGTTGCCTGTTGCTGGGAATCTTCATGTAAAGTCAATGAATTAAAATGTTAAGCAGGTTGTATTAAACCTATGTTACTAGAGCTACCTATATTTTGAGTTTGTTGCGTTTCAAAGGCTCATTTGTCAAACTAAAAAAAATAAGCTGTTAAACATTGAAATTACCTGACTGTACCTACCTATTCCCTAGAAATCTGCATGACACTTTATCTAAGTCTTTCTCCCTTTTGAATGGAGTAATAAACTCAACAGATATTCAGAATCAGCAGTTTCTACATTTAGATAGTTTGTTATGTTTTAAAACACTTGATATTTGACAATTTTCGTCATGAAGCAAATTGTTGTTAACCCATATTTTCTTAGACTTAATTAATAGATGTGGTAAGAAATGTGACAATTTTTAGGGCCGACCTATGCCTTGATAATGTGCGAACGTGCAATATTCAATGTGGTTTAATAGCTACTAGCATGTCTATGTAGTTTGATTTTAAGACTTGCCCAGACATTATTTGGGTTTTTCTAATACTATTCATCTCCAAACGCTGTTTTATTTTATTTTCAGATATCATTCTTTGCAATGATAGGAATGGATTACCAGTAAAGGTTCATGAGCATTTTAGTGCTTCAACTTTTGGAAAAATTCGGGAGGTACCTAATAAAAATATTTGGATAGTATTTGTTATTGCTGGAAGGAATGCCATAGTCCATAACACTGGTACCCCTACTGGGCCTGTTCAATCGAAATTAAAGGAGCTTAAACTTTTAGGATATCACACTAACTTGGTAAGTATTAATAAAGAAAGTTATATACATAGTTAGGTACTTTTTTATAACCCCAGATAATTTAAGGGACACATCCATTAATTTATGAAAAAAAATACTGCACTAAACTGGTGCTTTGGATATTTTAGAAAATTCATATAAAATTAAATAAACTGTCTGCCTGATAACCATAATAATAAATAGGTGAGTTATTTCTTTTATTAATGTTTAAATCATTCTACTACTGTGTCTTGAAGCATCCCTTAAATTATTTGAGGTGATAAAAAAGTGTATACAATGTGTTAAATTGTGTAAAACCTGAATAGTTTGTTCAGAATCGAGAGTAGAATCGATTCCACTTATAAAATATATGGGTCAGATTTTATCCAAAATTAAATTTTAGACTACGCCACTTTTTTAAGGGTTCCGTACCCAAAGGGTAAAAACGGGACCCTATTACTAAGACTTCGCTGTCTGTCCGTCCGTCTGTCTGTCACCAGGCTGTATCTCAAGAACCGCGATAGCTATACAGTTGAAATTTTCACAAATTATGTATTTCTGTTGCCGCTATAACAAAAAATACTAAAAACAAAATAAAATAAATATTTAAGGAGGGCTCCCATACAACAAACGCGATTTTTTTGCCCTTTTTTTGCTCGATATCAATAAATGGTAACAGGTAGGCACGTGAAATATTCACAAACTACTTAATTGTATATTTACTTTAATAATAAATATGAAATTTGTGTACCTACTGTTGTTAACCTAGTCAATGGTACGGGACCCTTCGTGCGCGAGTCCGACACGCACTTGGCCGGTTTTTAAAGTCTGTTGTCTTTACCGCTGCATGTCGCCGGTCGCGTGCGCCGCGGCCGGTCTTTCGCAGAACGCGACCGGCGCACGCAGCACTGTGAAAATCACCTTTAGATGAAATGTTCAAAAATGTCATATATGTATTTTTAACTATATGTTTATATTTAGAACTGTATGTTTAATATAATATTAGGTCCTTACATATGAAATTGACGTTTTGCCGTACTGGCCACTTTGATCTCAAATATCTCCTCTATGGTTAGGAATTCCAAATTCAAATTTATACAGCTATTTACTCATGTATTTGTGTTTCGAAAATTATAATTCACTTGTTTTTTCCTCAATTGTTTTTTTTCTTTGCGTCACTCAGTTTACAAAATGGAAAACTTGAAATATCGCGTTATTTACGAGTACGAGTTCCACCGTGGCACCAGTGGGGCTAGCACGCAGGAGAATCGAAAATCGAATCGAAATCCGAATCGAGGAGTTTGTATGGCAATTTTATTAGCGCCACGGCGGTGAGTAGCAGAACTAATAAAATTGCCATACAAACTCATATTTGTGGCGGTACAGTCAATTGAAATTGTTCAAAAACGGGAAGTAGCGCCGTAAATAATACGTAGTTACTACGTAACCCGTAGTTCCAGAGATTAGCGCGTTCAACCAAAAAAACAAACAATCAATCAAACTCACCAGCTTTTTTATAAAACTAGCTGTGCCGGCGAACTACGTTTCGCCGTAATAAAAAATAGTTTACGACATATTTTCAAACCTACTGAACATACACAAAAAATTTCATAAAGATCGGTCAAGCCGTTTCGGAGGAGTTCGGTAACAAACACTGTGACACGAGAATTTTATATATTAGATAATATAATATTATAAGTATAGATTAACATTCTAACACAAAAAACTAAAATACTATTTTTCAAACGCGATGTTGAGTTTGACCAATTTATTAAAGAAAACAATTAAAAATAGTGTGCCATTTGCAGGAGTTCGTTAAAAGTATCTGCATCCATGCTCAAAAAATTTGTTGTACCCCTTGTTTCTCTATACAGTATATTTCTAAATACAGGATTTTTGTGTGAGTCAATTCTTGTCTATTTTGGAGATATTTTTTACCTAGTACCTCCTTTCTCTCTTTTTTGAGGCAAAACGACCGCAAAGGTCAAGGCCAATCCAACACGTTAGTGTTTCGATGGTATTGGACTTCGGACACAGAATAGATAATAGTACTACGTACAGAACGGCCACTCACCTCCCCGCACTCATTTCAAATACCTCACCCCACCCCGCACTTCGTTGTAGACATCACTGACACATAAACAAGGGCGCGCGCGATCGCTCGCGCGAGTAGACGCGAGCGCCGGCCGATAACAGAGACAGCGCTATGCGGGTAAAAGAGAAGACAGTTGCTGCACTTCTCGCGTCATTTCGATTGATAACCGCGCACTCAGCCCTACTAGATTCCACGCACACATTTGCGCGTGTACAAACGTCATTTGCTTTAGTAGTAGTAATAGGTAATTGATTTGCGAACGTTGTATGGAGTGTCCGGGGTGTGCTTCGGAGGCATTGCTATGCGCGAGCGTTCCGTGGCCCTACCGCCTATCTAGGCGCCTCTTCACAATGGACCACGGTGGCCCATCAAATGATCGTCCATCAATGCCGCCATGATCGGGCAACTCTCCACACAATCGTGAACATTCATTTACTAACTGCCCCCTAACTATGATTGCTCCAAACAATATTAAAACAGCACTGAGAACGAGATGGTGCTATACGCAGCAAGAGCGGTGTCTTTGTTATAATATTGTTTTAACCTTGTTATAAGTGATCATGGTAGGGTCCCTGTTTACTGTTATGATAAGACGTCTATCGAAAATGGACATTGGAGAGATCGCGGCTGCGGCAATATTTTTACTTAGCTCTTATAATCATCTACTTAATGTGCGTGAAAAAAGAAACATCATACAGTAAAATTTATTTACCGAGAAGTCTTATCTACACTGTACTCGAGACAAATACGTACTGAGTAATCGGCGATTGTGTGGACGCGTATGCCATCATGGGCCATAATTCCTTTGATGTACCGACAATTTACCGATTGCTCACGATTACCGGCGATGATGGCCGCTCATAGACAATCATGCCCTCTGGAACCCCCCAGTATTTTTTTTGTGAGTAGGCCTCATTAGGGCGAGTCCCACATAACTGCACTCCCACTGTGGTAGATTTAAAATATTTTTTAACTGGTTGAAAAAAAGGCCCCTTGTGTAGGGACCACCCTAGATTGCCCCGATTCTCCTAGATCAGCTCTGCAACAGTGTCATGAGTAGTGGGCTTTACGCAACGTTGCTTTATGAATTTGCATGCAACAGCCAGTCGCGCGGACGTTCAACGCAGTGGACGCCCTAAGGATTCCGTTTCTTCCTTTTGAGGCACGGAATCCTAAAAAGCTCATGAATAGTTCTGCAATATTTATACGACATCATGAACACCTGACAGTCAGACCACCGATCTGGCAGCGGGCAACCATATTAACCTGACTGCATGCGACTAATGTAACTTTCCAACAGCTTAGGAACAGCAAGGCGCCGGGTGATGATAGAATTACTGTAGTTTCTAAAAGCAGATGAACGATACAGAAATACTCTTCTTTAAAAAGGACTATATTCTTTATAACTTTAATCGCGATAATGTCGCCCACTAATACATAATATTATTGTCATTATGTTACTCTCGTTACTGACAAAAATATTGGCTGTTTTTCCACTGCAACTAGAGAGTTAAAGATGAATAAATATATACTTATATAATTGTCAATGACTCGTAATTGTTTCAGATTCTTTGGTCAACCTATAATGAATTGAAAACAAAAGAAGAAAAAAAACAATACCTAAATAATTTAATAAAAGATGCCATAGCAGAGGGACTTGAAAAATAATTTTGGGTACCTAATGAAATTATGTGTATTTTTATATGTAAATATGTAATATTTAAATATTAATAAAATTTATTATTAATTCCTCCTTTTATTTCTTTTGGAATTCTTAAAAAATGTTTTAATTACATAAGTCTTCATCACAGCTCATATACGTCCCCTTCAAGGAGCGCGAGCCTCCCCAAAGTTAGGGTGTTTAGGCCTAAGTCAACCACGCTGGCCCAGTGCGGATTTGTCGACTTCACATACATCTCTGAATATTTTCTCAGATGTATGCAGGTTGCCTCACGATGTTTTCCTTCATCGTAGGAGAATCAGACAAATGTATATGAAATTCGAAAAAATGGCGGAATTGAACCCGGACCTCCCGATTGGAAGGCCAGTGCCGAGTCCACAGCGCCACCGACGCTTCTTACGTTTTTTTTGATTGATTTTTATGATTATGCCTAGTCAGTTATGCCAAGCGTCTTTATAACAAACAACATTATGCGAAAAATAAGGTCACCATTCCCATAAGGTCGGGTTGCGGTACGGTGGGATCAGAGACAGCGAACTATTTATTGCTGAGCTCCTGTTTACCCTGAAATTGATATTTTTCAATCTTGGTGTCTAGGTCAGAGAATTCATGTTACATTTAAAAAAAAATATTTAGAATAGGTACTAATGCAAAAAATGGTATCCACGCGGTGATAGTAGTCTAAAAAGGCTAATACCGTGATCAACAGGGGGCTCGATTCTGTGAACTTTGACACAATTATGGCATGTTAATAACTCTTCTTAACATTATATTTTGACACAGTTGAACGATAATTAACTAAAATTACGTTAAGCAGACTTGAAGACCTGTCCCCTTAGACAAAAAAGCCACACATTATTATTTTTATTTTTCCGCAGTCGTACCGCAGAAAAAATGTATGGAAATGACATTAGCCTACGACAACCACACGTTATTTTTTCCGCAGCTAATGTCATCTCCATACATTTTCATCTAAGGGCATTGATAGCATTGAGCGTTTGACAGTTTAAGCATTGAGACCATTGGAACGACTTAACCGTTATTATCCTTTCTTTCGTTTCAATGGCTCTTATTTTTTAGAAACACATCCTTCGTTCTCGCTCGTGTCCGTCATACTAATCACTCGTGTCGTATGAGAAGTCAAGCCTTCCGAGTTGCAGTGAGCAAAGTTATGAAAATTGAGGTTGATTTTTTTTACGCTCTATCTAGGACATTATTGGCGGAAAACTACATTTATTGCTGATTTTATATTTGCATTTATTGGGATCATATAGGTACTACCTAGTCTCATGTGTGATGTGTATCAGGATCATACAGTATACCGCGGTTTTAACTTTTTCATAATATTTGTATACTCACCTGCTTGTATTTGTATCAAACACAGATTTTCAGAAGCGCCACACAGTAGTCGTTAATCGTAATAGGCCAGGTTTCCCTGCAATACCAGTCGAACAGAATAGGTAAAAGGTACTAACAATCATAAAAAACGTTATTTAATATAAGTTTATTAATGACTTAGGCAATGCATACATTGATAATAAAATACTTCATAACAACAAAATGACAAGACCACGGACATTCGTTAACAGAATTCACACACTTTGAAAACATAAATAATTCTAATATTCACTTAATTTCACTACCTATATGTTTTAAGTAATTAAAGTCTTTGTTATTTATAAAGTATGAACCGTGGCACTTTTGTATTCGTAAATTTTTTCCTAAGATATATTACAAAAAACTTTGGTTGAAGACTAACGTAACCAAACCTCACCAACACGGAATTCCAAATGTATTCGTTATTCAGGATTCAGGATTCAGGATCATTCTTCACTGCCTAACGACCACCGTCTGCCTGTAATAAAAGATATCAACCTAGATTGAGTGGGTGCATACTAGGAACTACGCAAAGAATACAAGTGACTCGCATCGTATGTCATAATAAAATTGATCCTTATGGCGACAAAGAACAATAGAGGTAAATACTACCTTCTAGTAGGTACTTGCTCGATCGAGCCTTGAACCAAAATGCCGATTGGTCAGTACCGACCGGTTACTTTAACATTAGCTAAGAGAGCAATTTAAAACAGTATGTCGCTATTGTGCTGAATAATAGTGTCTATACATATATGTATAGGCCAACGTACAGCACATTGCGACATTAATCTGCAAATCGTAATAATCTGTAGGTATCTAAAATTTACCTGAGAATTACCTTTATATACAAGTTTATTTTTTAGTTATGACAAAAATGTTGTGTGCTTGTTCAGACAAGCAAACTGAACAACTTTCACTATGGGACCAACTTCGAAATCGCAAAAAAATAATCAGCTGTTCCATACAAATGTTCAACATTCACTGAACCTAAATGTATGGAACAGCTGATTTTTTTATGCGATTTCAAAGTTAGTGCGATAGTGCAAGTTCAGTTTGCTTGTCTGAACAAGCACACAAAATTTTTGTCAATTAAAAAATAGCCTTGTATATAGATAAATAAATGTCAGTAAATGCAAAGAAAATTGTACCTACCTATTCTGAACCGTCGACTTCTATATGGATAAATAAATGGGAATGGGCTTCCCCGAAAATTACTTAAAGTACTTTCCTAATTATAGTGAAAAATAACAATGTGCTGGTTAAATACATACTTAATATTGATTGAAAATATATCACTCAACTAAATAAACCATTATGGTTAATTCTTACCAATCAATAAATTTGTTAGCCAAGGAGATAAATAAACTAACCGACAAACCATGGACAAAATTCTTAGTTTGTTGGTAATGGACCGCTTTGAAGCACAAGAAAAGCCCTCGAATGAAACACCCCTCGTATTCTTAAGAAAAGAAAATATTTAACTCGTCCTTTGCTGCATTCCAATATTAAACATAAAATCCGCCACCATATCGATTTCTAAAGATTAGTAACGTGTTTGAAATAATGGATTTAGTTTTCCCAATATGTGCAAGTGATTTCTGGGTGAGATTACATGCACATTCGTGACTCAAGTGCTTAAGACAGAAAATTGTCAAGGCATACTTCGTACTTTGGGAACATCAAAATGGTTTTAGATTATCTGAGTCTTGAGTTTTGTAATTTTAGGTATTGTTATCGACGGTGGTAGCGGGAGAAGATTATTGCCATATCTCTCGTGAAAAATTTTATCGATTGATATATTATCGCTATCTTCAATCAATGACCTAGCATTATCTCTTAAAGATATGCTTTTATCCTGCAAAAATATGTAGGTACGTTTGTCAAATACATACATAGGTACTAGATGATTAATATTAATGTAAAAGAATTACAAACCAGTGTTTCAGTCTTCTTGCGTAAGTTCGATCTAGACAATGTTAAGGTCAGCTCAGATTGTAATCTATTGGTAATAGGGACATCTTCCGTGGCCACAACGCCATCTGCTCTGTCGCCATTAAGAAAATCTAACTTGGTGGGTTCCCGCCTACTGCCTCCTCCGCATACATATTCCCCGATAGTCACCGACACTGGCCTTGCAATTTTCTTCATAGTGGCAGTTCCATTTGGCGCTTTCATAAAGTAATTCGGTGGTGGCTTAGGTGCGACGTTTAGGGGATTCTTGAGCTTGTAAGACTCAATCGACTCGAGCTCAGCCTTTTCGTCTTTTCCTTTGAATTTTGATTGGCCGCCAGATTCTGTCTTGTTGTAGTCGGGGGTCGGTGTGCGTGTTAGTGTGCCATTTCGAAAATTAGTCGTTTTTGTAACATCAGAGTTAATCGGTCTGGTAATTGATTTGTGATTTAACACTGTTTTAATCTGTCCGTTTTGGTGGCCGTTAGTGCTTGGCATCTGGAACGTGAAAAATTAAAACAGTCAATGATGAGTAAAACGCTCATTGCGCGGATAATTATTCGATTACTGCAAGACGTGCGAACCGGCGGTGGGGGCGGTGGATTGTCGCTGACGTCTCGTTTCGTTGCTGCAATATCTGCCGACTCGTACTCCGTCTTTCTCAACGGCAGTGTTTGTTGACGGTCCTAGAAAAAGGAAATTAAAAGTTTGTCAACAGATCGCTGTCAGCTTTGAACACACTGTTTCTCTGAATTGATCTACAACACCACACTACTGGCGAGACGGATTGGTGTAGGATTTTGTTTCGCGGTTTCCATCTCTTGGCAAAAGTGTACTTGCGTTATACTCATTGATTAAGTAAATATTATTTAATAAATAGTTCTGTTCCTGTTCCACGGGACAATCTACCTATTCTTATTTTGTTACCGCGCAAACGTGGGCATGAGTTGTACTATAACTAGAAAGTATGAATAGATAGGTAATAAGAAAATTTGGAGACTAATTATGTATTCATAATAAATCGCGGGATTGATTGGAAAAGATCCTTTTGAGAGTTGTCAAAGATTTTTTTTAAAATGCCCATTGCGCGTATAATAATCAATGACGGGAGGCAGAACTGAAAGTGTATCGGACCATTGGCGAATTTTTTTCAGGGGGGCCTGGCCAATGAAGTTATCAATATTTTGGCGTCTATTATAGAATTTTGAATCGGTAGTTTAACATCCTGGGGTGGGCTCTAGACCCCACCTATATACGCCTATGCCTTAGACAGATTATAAAACCTCAGAAGACACATTTCTAAATAAGGACATGGACAATTCAACTGCTCGAAGTAGGGGATATACCTTACCTATTAACCAATTAGTTCAAGTAATTATTTTTTACTAGCTTAAAAATGGGGGTTGATGGTAGAAGGTGAAAATTTAGAGTTAGGTTCTCAATTCCATGCGTAGGTATGTTTTTTTTGTATATATGTTACGCGATTACTCCTTGTATTCCATAGAGCATACCTACTTCTGGCGTGGTCTCATTTCCACCAAAGTCAGGATTTAATGATGGGATGAAATTTTATAGGTACGTCCAACGTGTTTCATGTTTTTCTAAAGCTATTCACGTCTTTGCGTCTGGTAGTCATGAACCGAGCTGATGATGGAAATATCCCTAATTTTAGGAGTAAGAGGTTAGTTTTTCAAATACAATAGGCACGTAGGTATTATCAAATGAATCACCTTCGGTGAGCTGGTATTCAATTCACTAAAAAGATTTTTTAAAAATAATACAAAAAATAAAAACCGACTTCCAAAACATTGAAAAGTTAAAAATAATAGGAGAAATAGGTACAGACAACATCACATTTCTATATTGAAGTCGTTGTCAAACGATGATCTCCGAGAAAGTCTTGAAATTCGGCACCGACTTCAATATAGAAATGTGATATTGTCTGTACCTACCTATTCCTTTATTAAGTATTTTTAACATTTCAGTATTTTTGAAGTCGGTTTTTATTTTTGTATTTTTTGTATTTGATGCCAAAATATTATTAAAGAATATAAAAAGGCCATGAAAAGAATTCTGTAGAGGGCCACCCTTATCACCCAGACCTATTCTCAGACCTACCAAATATACTCAAAAAATGTCATAAAAATAGGTCAAGCCGTTTCGGAAGAGTTCGCTTACAAACACTGTGACACGAGATTTTTATACATATATTAGATATATATAACAAGGTTGGCAAACAAGCAGGCTGCCCGCCTGATGGTAAGTGGCTACAGTACCTATACTTAGTACATGTACCTAGTTCCCACCTCCCTAGACGAGATCTCTTTCGATAACAATCGCGATGTAGGAGATTTGATATTTGCCCTCGAAATCTAAGAAAAGGGTTATATTAAATCCTATATATTTTCCTTTTAGCGATTGCGATAGCGATTCTCGAGCGACACCTTGTCCAGAGGGGCTGATGATAACATTGCAAACTTTATAAAATATATTACATAACGTAATTTTATTAAATATTTCATAATTGTCATTAATTTGTAAAAGACTTATTTGAACTAATTAATTGTAAAATATTTGCACATCGTCGTTCAGCGACAGAGTATGTAGGACATATTACTAAAGTATTTACCACCTATTGTACCATATTCTGGCAAAATAACTGATAATTGAATTGAATTGAAACAATGAACCCAACTTATGTTGCCAACAATGTCAAGTCACACTACCCAATCACTTCAAACCGGAACACTTCAAGTACCGCTGCTTAGCGGCAGGTATTTCATGTGTTTTCTTCTGGTAACATGTTACACTAGGTCGAATTGTAATCTAATACTTATATACTAATATACATGTAATAATTTCATTTAAAAATTTGAAAAATATAAGACAAATCACCGACCTCAAAATGTCGGTGCCAAGCGACAGAAAGTCCAAGATAATGTAAGTTTGCAATGTATATTTGAAAACACTTTTTCAACATACTTGCTCATAAAGTGGATCTAATTTCACCGGTTTTTTAGATTCATAAAGCAGCTCATGAAACACGCGTGTGTTGTAACGCAAATAGTGCCGTGACAGATCTATAACCGCACTATTTCCGTTATAAGTAGTGTTATTTTTTTTAAAAGCTAGAGGTAATATAAAAGACATCAACGAACTACATTAATTTTACAAACGATTATTTTCATACTATTATTAAATTTTGTCTACAAATTGACAAGTATTTGTGTTATTTAATCCAAAAATTCAGTATATTACTTAAGTATGTTTTTCACAAGTGTGATAAAAAACATCGTACGATATACGTGTGCGTATATTGGTTATACACACTCGGCTCTACTACGCTCTTGCCTATGGCTCGGGCTGAAAACCCGCCTCGTGAGTTATAACCACCATAACGCACTTATATCGTGATGTACTATTAAAGACCTGTCAGTCTTTTCAGGAAAAATTTGGAACTAAACTTATTATAAAAATCTATAATGTTTGTGTCGAAATACTTTATTATTTTTCGTTAAACATGTTACGATATAGGCAGTTTTCCATTGTGATCAATGGAACCAATAGTGGAAACTGATCATAGCTCAGACTCTGAGTACTAGGAAGGTGTAATTTGCTTTGGGTATTTATTATATGTATAGGGTATAATCACGTCGACAAAGTAGTAAAATAAATGTAAAAAAAAATTAAAGTGGGGATAAATTATTTTCTTGTTTACCTATATCATGGTGTTCTTCGATAGATCTTTCGAAAATATTGTGGATGAACACTATTCTACGATCAGCGATCTATTTGCGAAATATCAGGTTTTTAACCGACTTCAGAAAAGGAGGAGGTTCTCAATTCAATGCGTTTTTTTAATCGATTTCAAAAAAGGAGGAGGTTCTCAATTCGATGCGTATGTTTTTTTTTGTGTGTATGTTACGCGATTACGCCGCCAATTATAGACCGATTTTCAAAATTCTTTTTGTATTCGATAGAGTAAACTCCAAGGGTGGTCCCATAGTCATCAAAGTTAGGATCTGATGATGGGATCCCATGAAAATTGAGGAAAACCCTTAAATTTTAAGGTGTATCCAACGTGTTTTGTATGTATGTTACGCGATTACTTCGCCAATTGTAGATCGATTTTCAAAATTCTTTTTGTATTAGATAGAGTATACTCCTGGGGTGGTCCCAAGGTTACCAAAGTCAGGATCTGATCATGAGAACCCATGAAAATCGAGGGAAACGCCAATTTAAATTAGGGTTACTTTCACTAAAAAGATTGCATTCACTAAAAAGTAAAAAATAAAAAATATTTTACAAAAAATAAAAACCTTCAAAAACACTGAAAAGTTAAAAATAATATAAGAATAGGTACAGACAACATCACACTTCTATATTGAAGCCGGTGACAAATTTTAAGACTTCTACGAGATCATCGTTTGGCACTGACTTCAATATAGAAGTGTGATGTTGTCTGTACCTATTCTTATATTATTTTTAACTTTTCAGTGTTTTTGAAGTCGGTTTTTTGTGTGTATGTTTCGCGATTACACCGCCAATTGTGGACCGATTTTCAAAATTCTTTTTGTATTCGATAGAGTATAGTCCAAGGGTGATCCCATTGTCACCAAAGTAAGGATCTGATGATGGGATCTCATAAAAATCGAGGGAAACCCTTAAATTTTTAGGTGTGTCCAACGTGTTTTGTGTGTATGTTACGCGATTACTCCGCCAATTGTAGACCGATTTTCAAAATTCTTTTTGTATTCGATAGAGTAAACTCCAAGGGTGGTCCCATAGTCATCAAAGTTAGGATCTGATGATGGGATCCCATGAAAATTAAGGGAAACCTTAATTTCCTTCTAACCCTAATTTAGGGTTTCTTTCACTGAAAAGATTTCATTCACTAAAAAGTAAAAAAAAAATATTTTACAAAAAATAAAAACCGACTTAAAAAACACTGATAGGTTAAAAATAATATAGGAATAGGTACAGACAACATCATACTTCTATATTGAAGGCGGTGACAAATTTTAAGACTTTCATCATCATCATCGTTTGGCACCGACTTTAATATAGAAGTATGATGTTGTCTGTACCTATTCTTATATTAATTTTTACTTTTCAGTATTTTTAAATTTGGTTTTTATCTTTTGTAAAATATTTTTTTAAGTGGTTTTTTTGTTAGAGTCAAGTACCTATCCCCCGCCAGCTAAATGGTTTGTTAGATACGTGAAAAAAAAATTACTGTAGTAGTAAAGTAAAATTATAAGCATAATTTAAAAGTAAAACTATCACAGCTAAGCAGGGCTTACAAATTAAAGAGTTTATAGGGTAAAACACCCAATAGTCAGCCTCGCACCAGTTGTCGCAAACGCGAAATATGTTCTGTGTAAAACGGAACGCGAGAAGAGAGGCAAGGGGGGGGGGGGGGGAAGGGAAAGAAAAAGGATGGGGCAACACGGACGAGTGAGGATGGAGGGCGAGCGAGGGAAAAAACCGAAAGGAGAACTTGAGGAGAACGGACATCGTTTTGGTAAGACACCCATCATGAACGAATCCTAGAAGTTATCTCGGAACTCGGTAAGTGTTTTACCAGTATTATCACGATCAATGTACTTAAGAATGAGAATGAAAGGCGACCGAAAGATACGGTTGCGGTGCCGGTGGTCTGGGATGGCTGTAAGGGGCGGAGTTGGAGGCCATTCTAGGGACAAGAAGTCCCTCTCCAGGAACACCACAAGAAGCTGGTGTGACTGTAATGAACCATTAAAGAAGTTAGGACGAATTCATAATTTCGCTAAGAAGTTTTCTTACACGCACACATACACATACTCACATGGCTACTCATACGACACAACTCATATACAAAACCCTTTTACTGAACTCAGCACAGGATTTTCGCATATGGGACTTTGCGACACCAGTACCTACTCAGCCTTTGCAGACATTATTGCACAAAATAGTGTTCTCCTCTTTTTAAAGGTCTCCAAATAGGCCTGCAGCGGTAATATAACCAGTAATCTTTGGAGACAGATCCTTCGCATCGAAGGGTGGCAAACTAAGTCCACCCAGAGCTCGACTTCTAGTGTGAATGAGAGCGTGGCACTCACAAAGGATGTGAATTGGTGCCTCATTCTCCTCACCACAGAATCTACACGTGGAAAGCACAAGTGCAATGTGTCAAGCATATTCTGTGCAGATGTTTGTTGAGTTTGCAGTGAGCAATTAAGATCTTAGTGAGCTCTTAGTTGGCCTCTGCTCAGCCGGAGGTTTTGCATTGCGACCCTGGCTATAAACTCCCTAATGAGTCATGCAATAGTCCTGGACAATGAGCCCACTGAAGTCTGGCTTGTGCTTGTAACCACTCCTTGAGGACTCTCTTTTTGATATCCTTTGAAATGCCACAAGTTGGATCTGGTCCGATGTGAGCATTCTCAGAGCCAGCCTTCGCCAGTTCGTCGACAATTTCATTGCTTCTGATATTGGAGTGACCCGGGACCCTGCCAATCGTTACATAGTTCCTAGTCCCTGATTCATTCATGGCCTTCGTGCACTCGTGCACCAATTAAAAGATTTGAAACTTAAGGCAAAGGCAGAAAAAGAAAGACTCGAAGAATAATGGATGTGACAACTGTGCTGCATGTTATCATTTCAAATGAATTCGTTGGGTACATAGGTAGAAATTGTATAAAAATATACAATATAAAAATAACAAAGAATTTCTATGCCAAATATGAAAGAATAAGTAAAAGGCTGACTACAGGGTTAGACATGGCTGACTTGTGGAGAAATGAGGCTGCCTACTGGTGAAAAGTGCCAAAATTTATTTAATGTTGATTTTTTAAATTCTATTGTTATTCTATTCTTTTGTTAATTTAATGTTTTGGTAATTTATTTAGTAAATTTAATAAACCAACTTATGGTAAATAATTACTGTTTTGATTAATTTTTAACCGACTTCAAAAAAGGGGAAGGTTCTCAATTCGATGCGTATGTTTTTTTTTGTGTGTATGTTACGCGATTACGCCGCCAATTGTGGACCGATTTTTAAAATTCTTTTTGTATTCGATAGAGTATACTCCTAGGGTGGCAAGGCTCCCAAGGCTACCAAAGTCAGGATCGGAGGATGGGATGGGAAAATCGAGGGAAACGCTAATTAAACACTAGCTCACCAAACGTGAGCAGGTATTCAATTAGGGTTTCTTTCACTAAAAAGATTTCATTCACTTAAAAGTTAAAAATATTTTACAAAAAATAAAAACCGACTTCAAACACACTGAAAAGTTAAAAATAATATAAGAATAGGTACAGACAACATCATACTTCTATATTGAAGTCGGTGACAAATTTTAAGACTTTCTAGGAGATCATCGTTTGGCACCGACTTCAATAGGTATAGAAGTGTGATGTTGTCTGTACCTATTCTTATATTATTTAAAATACAGTTGAATCAAATTTTACTTCTCACTAAAAGGCTGACTACTGGGTGTTTTACCCTAGTCGACTAACTTATAATAAAATGTTACTTGTTTAAGAAAATAGTCTTCTTTACCATTTCCTCTCTTTCTGTGTTCTGAACACACCTCTTTCTGTGTTCTGTGTCGCTAGTGATATAGTCACTTTATGTAAATGTGAGTACTTACCTTCTTTAGTTATCTGGCCATTGTAATGTGTTTTAATAGATATAAGAGATCTCGTAGACTAATATTGTTCTGTGAAGTAGGCACTTACTATTCTGATAAATGTAGTGTACAGTAAAACCTATACTTATTGGTTTATGTTACGCTTACAATTGTAAAAAAAAAGATTGTAAAATTTAATGTTTATAATTAAATAAAAAATAATAAAATTTGGGGTATTGATATTAGAAATAAGTGCGAATAACAACAATTAATCCCAAAAGTGATAAAATGTGGCAAAAAAAAAAAAAATCAGTCTAAGAACCTATTAGGTACTATATGAATAATACATATCATAATATATTTAAAACTAGCTGTGCCCGCGACTTCGTCCGCGTGGAATAGTAACTTTTGTTGAGGTTGATAAAAATAGCCTATGTTATACCTTATATAATTAGCTATCTATTAGTGAAAGTTCCGTCAAAATCGGTCCAGTCGTTCCGGAGATTAGCGGGAACAAACAGACAGACAGACAAAAATGTTTTTAAATTGTGTTTTTGTTATTGGTACCCGATATACATTCATACCCATTCAGTAAAAACTTGTTATTTTGACATTACAAACAGACACTTCAATTTTATTTATTTGTATAGATACTATTACCTACTTAAGGGCGCATGAGCAATTGAGCATATTATGAACTACTCGTAAAAGCTATTTGTATATATAAACATAATACCTACCTACCTATCTACACGAGCAATGATTAATTTGAATGTAAATATACCTCAGTGATTGGAAAAGATTATGATAAACAATGGCTTTCGAGGCATGATAACAAACAGTTATTGTAAGTACCTACATACATTGGTAAACCTACTGCATCCATACATTTTCTTGATGTAGATCCGCTCTAATAATAATAACATATCTAGCAAACAACTAGAAAGTTAACTTACTTCGTAGCACTGAATAACAACAAGTGGTTTTGATTTGTAATTCTTCATCGTATACAAATATTTCAGCACTGATATCACAGTCTAAAATCACAGAAAACTTTTTAGTTGCGAGTCAAACTACAAGTTCATCTCGGCAATGATTCGCGTTTGAGAACTCTAAATTACATATTAGCACTGTATACAATCGCATAGTCACACGGCTATGAATACGTAAGCATTTTAATGGCGCCTGAAAAACAAATGAAGGTCGTCCGATAAATTTTTCGATGCGCGGAAAATTGTGATTAGGTACGTTCGCGGTAGAGTGGTCGCGCTTTGCACACCGAGCGCAGCGCAGTGGCATCGTTCGACTGGCCGGCCCCGGCCAGGCCGCGGGCGACACCGCCGCGCCGCCGCACCGGCCCTCTCGACGTTATCAGTGCAAAGCGGAAGCCGTGCGAAATTACATTGCGTGACTCGAACCGTACCGTAGAGAACACAGGGTAATGCTTCAGACAATCATCTGGATCATGGAGTTATTGAAATCGTAAAGAGAGAGCTGCCTATGGTACCTACTTACATGTGGTTCCTGTGAGATTTGCAAATCTACAGCACATGGAAGGACCCCATAATGTACGTTGCCAAGAAATCACTGTCTGTCTCACCCTAAGCACCCACCACTGCATGATGCTTGGCGGCAGAAATAAGTTAAATCGCGAGGTACTCGCGCAAGCGATTTAATACTGAAGCTATAAAATAGAACGCCTTAAACTCTAAACAATATTGAAATAATTATTCCAAAATTCCTAACCTACCAGAAACCTGCCATCAGCTCAGTAACATGGTATGATGCCTGCCAGATGCAAATACCTAAATATCTTCAGCAAAAACATGAAACAGTTCATGAGGAGTTCCCTCGATTTTCATGGGATCCCATCATCAGTTCATGACATGGTGACAATGGGACCACCTCGGGAGTATACTTTTTCGATTACAAAAAGAATTTAGAAAATCGGTCCACAAATGGCGGAGTAATCGGTAAACATCCAATATAATTATCGAACTCCGCCGAAACGGCTTGACCAATTGACCTTAACATGTGGTGTGAGCTGTAGGACATTGCTTCTTGCTAAATTCCATGATTCTAGATCAACGTTTTGATTCCCTTGTGAAATCGTTACATATGCGACATAAACTATATCTTTTGATCGCGATGATTTAAAAGTTTGATTTTTTCACAGCTAAAAGACACCGTAGTAGATCCGAGCGAGTATTATCAGTTTCAGTTTGATATTTCTATACGTTTGTGAGAAAAAGGGTCTAAACAGACAGAAAGACGGACAACGAAGTGATTATATAAGGGTTCCGTTTTTCCAACAACGTAAAACAACAATTTATCTCTAACTTGAACAGATAACAGGGTAAATGCCAACGATGCATTAACCTGATTTAAGCAGATTACACAGAATAACTTAGAAGCCTGCGTTGAGCAATTTGTGAGTGGAGCTATTTAATAATAGTTACCATTAACATGTTTAAGATATTTTAAAAACAATTTACCCATTATAACCGTTTAAGCGTTAAACTAGTTGGTTGAGTGTGCAGAGATACTTATAGGAACTGACATAAAAAACATGTGTGAACTACTATAACACAGCTTTGAAAAATTAAAATTTCAATTAAACTCTTGGAAATATCTGTCAGTTTAAAAAAAGTATTATAGCTTTAGCTACCTACTTAATGAAAAAAATCAAGAATAAAACGATGCAATTTTCGTGAATCTAAGTAGGTAGATACATTCCTGTCTGTATACCTATATAAACTGCTGGCACAGTTTAACAATAACAATCATATGTTAAATTGTGCTGCTGGTGACGGCTTCGAATGAATGTACTTTTGCAGAAGATGAAATCAAATTTTCACTTAACAACCAAGTAATGAAAGAAAATGTCAAGAAAACAACGTAAGAATTAAAAAACTCAACGCCAATCTGTCAGAATTTGTTAATATTTTTGAAGATTGAAAATATGTAATCAATTTCTTTGATATACTGTTTTTGACTTAATTAATCATTCACTTTTTACATGGAATTTTTTTATCCATACCTTTATCCTTTTTAGTTTTTGAACATTTTGTCCTCACATTTACGAAAACAACAAAAAACAATAAGCCAAATCTGAGGTGACACGCTTACATATTCGGCATTTTTTTAAGGTTACCAGGACGAAAATATGCTTGAAAATAAGAAAAAAAAAGCGTTAACTCAGTCGAGTGGCATCTTTTTGGTATTCATTTAGGCTGTGAGATAAATGATACCGTTTTATAAAATCTTTACAAAACTGCTAATACAAAAATATTGATTTATGAAAAATACAAAATAATATAGATTTATCACCTAAGTAAATAGATCTTTCAGCCGCGTACGAAACTGGAGCTTCAAAACTAGGTAAATGCAAATACTTTTTAGATAGGTACCTTATCAAAAATCAACAGGTCAATCACAAGTCTTATTGGTATATAGAATTCAAGAAAAAAAGAGATACAAGTGTAGGTTATACGTAACACCTCGTTTGTTATTTTGATGCAAGTATTCGGCAACTAGAAACGATTCGTGTCAAATTGGAAGCGAATTAATTTCGCAAGTCTAATTGTCTCTGCGATTCGTTACGTAACTTAGGAAATAGTGCATGTACGGCATGACACAAAGTTGTAATGTGAACAAGTCTCGCTTCATTGCGGAAGAAAAGTGTAATTTGTCATGCTTTTTTTCTCTTCTTATTCAATCAAAGTCAAAACTCGCCGGTCTCAATAACATCGTATAAACGATTCCAACCCGAATTTATCACTACATAATGTATACCTAGTCATTAAATATATCCAGTCAGATTTACAAACAAAGTAGCAATGTTTATATACGATTATATCGAAATTTCAAAGCGACTGAATATATCACCGAAACTGTTCACAGCAGCTTTGGTGGAGGAAGAGCTTCTGGACTGGAGAGGATTCGGAATCAACATTAACAGCTTAGGGAGTATAATACATTACTCGAACTACTTTTGCTGATGATATTTTAGTCATGACCGAGGCCATGGAAGACCTGCAAGCAGTTAGTCCAGCTCGATAAATCCAATTTCCAGGAAGATGTCAACCAACGTATTCAACTCGCCTGGACAACGTTTGGGAAGCCACACAGCATATTCTTGACTCACGTACCGCAGTGTTTCAAAACGTGCGTATCGTGTATGTTACCAGTGATGATGTCGGATCCTGGTGATCGGAAGCTGAGACGTGGTCGTTTACAATGGGCCCTATAAAAATTCAATGTCACCCAAAGAGCAATAAGAGGGCTATGCTTAGGGTTTCTCTACGTGTTCAAAACAGAAATTATGAGATACACAAAAGTCACCAACAAAAAATTTCGGATCTAAGCTCGCAGGACTGACGGCCGTTGGGGTGGAAAATCCTCGACTGGTGGTCGTGTATTGGGAGACGCAGCGTCGGTAGGTATAGGCCCCCGCAGAGGACGGACTGTTGTCTCCATAGAAAGCTCAAAAGCTGCCAGCTTACTATGGAGGAATAGATAGACATTATTACAATCTGACATTAATGACTTGGACAGGACACAATGGAACTGTAAACAGACATTAAGAGTGTCTGTTTATAGTCCAATAAATTAAGTATGTGCATAAATTAAATATAAATTAATATTCAAATTATGCAAAATTTCGACCTGTACGACAAAGACTCAACAGTCAACACCGACGATCTGGCGAAGATCGCGGGAATCTGCTGGATACGAGGAAAGCAGGACCAATCGGTGTGGAGATCTTGAGAGGGGTCTTTGACCAACAGTGGACGTCTTTTAGCTGAAATGATGATGATGATATTGATCTGTCTCTAATTTCATACTTCCCGTTGTACTAAAAAAGTATACTGTACTACAACTTTTAACCGACTTCAAAAAAATGAGGAGGTTGTCAATTCGATGCATATGTTTTTTTTAACCGACTTCAAAAAAGGAGGTGGTTCTCAATTCGATGCGTATGTTTTTTTGTGTATATGTTACGCGATTACGCCGCCAATTGTGGACCGATTTTCAAATATTTTCTTAGAGTATTATGTATTCGATAGAGTATACTCCAAGGGTGGTCCCATGGTCACCAAAGTTAGGATCTGATGATGGGATCCCATGAAAATCGAAGAAAACCTTTAAATTTTAAAGTGTGTCCAACGTGTTTTGTGTGTATGTTACGCGGTTACTCCGCCAAATGTGAACCGATTTTCAAAATTCTTTTTGTATTCGATAGAGTATACTCCTGGGGTGGTTCTAAGATCACCAAAGTCAGGATCTGATGATAGGATCTCATGAAAATCGAGGGAAACGCTAATTTAATACCAGCTCACCTTAGGGTTTGATTTACTAAAAAGATTTCATACACTAAAAAGTTAAAAATATGACATATATTAAAAAAATATAAAAATTGACTTCAAAAATACTGAAAAGTTAAAAATAATATAAGAATAGGTACAGACAAAATCACACTTCTATAGTGAAGTCGGTGACAAATTTTAAGACTTTCTAGGAGATCATCGTTTTGCGCCGACTTCAATATAGAAGTGTGATGTTGTCTGTACCTTTTCTTATATTTTTTTTTCAGTGTTTTTGAAGTCAGTTTTTTTTGTGTATATGTTACGCGATCATGCCGCCAATTGGGATGATGACTGAATTCAAATTTGTACGTCTCGTCATTAAATATTAAAATACCGTTAAAAAAGATGCCGTCCTGTGAAATTAGAATTAAAATCGGCCTTGAAATACATTAGATACAAGCATTTTAAGTTGTTAATTTGAAGGCAATTGGACAGAGAGATCCGACATCAACCGTGACGTCATTGTTGAGTACAGCCATATAAACTTCTTGTAAATTGCCGTTTTGCTAGAAAGAGATTGAGAAAAATCTTTAATACCTTATATCTTGGTTGTTTTTATAGTTATTCGAAAACCGATTTTTTCTTTCTGTTTATTATATGAATGAGCTTCTATTAAACCAAAAAAAAATTTTTAGTCATCTAGCCAATTGTAGACCGAGTATACTCCTGGGGTAGTCCCAAGGTCACCAAAGTCAGGATCTGTTGATGAGCTCCCATAAAAATCAAGAGAAACCCTTAAATTATATAAGTAGGTATGTCCAACGTGTTTTGCGTGTATGTTACGCGATTATTCCGCAATTTGTGGACCGATTTTCCAAATTCTTTATGTATTCGATAAAGTATACTCCTGGGGTAGTTCCAAAGTTAGGATCTGATGATGGGATCCCATGAAAATCGAGGGAAAACCTTAAATTTAAAAGGTGCGTCCTACGTGTTTCATGTTTTTTCCGAAGCTATCCGAATTTGCATCTAGTAGTCATAAACCGAGCTGATGATGAATGGATCCTTAATGTTTGGACTTGACCTGGCCCAGTACCTGAATTTAATACCAGCTAAACTAAAAAGATAAAAATAAAAAATATTTTCCAAAAAATAAAAACTGACTTCAAAAACACTGAAAAGTTAATATAAGAATAGGTACTGACACTATTTCCTTTCATACTCTTTTCCAGCATATGCCGTCCGTTCATGGAACTCTCTCCCTGAGAGCATTAAGAGACCTCGCACGCTGGAGTCATTTATGAATCAAGTTCGAAATCACTTCCTTCCCTTAAGGGCCCAGTCTCGTAATAATCGGTGTTCTAGCAGAATTAACAGAGAAGTAATATTTTTTTAGGGCCATACTAATAACCATTGTATAAGCCTTGTATAGTTAAGCAGTGATTTGTCTCTTTTGTTCGAATTTGAAATGTCATTCGAGTGAACGTGACAAAACACTGTTTAACTAAATCAGGCTTATACAATGGTTATTAGTAAGGCCTTTAGTTATTAAAAATGGAACGAAGGAAATACATTTTACGTTAATTTAGAGTGTAGTACTTGAAGTTTCCATAACACATTTTACTATTTACTTAAATACTATTTTTAATGTCTTTTCAAAGCTTTAAACATACCCATATTTACATTCCACGCGTTTAAGGACTCATTCACGCACTTGTCACGTAAAAAATATGGCCAAAACATGAAATATACTTATTCAGGTAACATTTATTCTTAAATCTTCTACAATAATCTTTACTGCTTACTTTTTCGAAATGTTTTAGTTTTCTTATTTAATGCGGTTTAAATAGTTCTAATTTTATGAATTTTACCACTGTTAAAATATCACTTTTTCTATAATAAATAACCTTTTAGCGTAATCAAACTTTAACCACTTAGAAACAAACTATTATTAAGGCAAATAATATAAAAACTGTATTTATAAAATCATTATAGGTAAATTTTATACAATTTAAACTTATCGAGAGTTTATAACAAAATACGCGGCGAAATCGGGGAAATTTAGACAATAGGCCAATAAGTCGCCTTGCTTGCCGATAGCTTCACCCCAGACATGCGTCACATACGCTAGAAGATCACCCGTCGATCGCTTAGTTCTGAAATCGTATTGACGATCGTTAACCAGCTAGTGATTCTCTAGGTAACGGATCAGGAGACGCATTTTTGAAACAATAGAATTCAAATTCGCATTCGAAATCGTAAGATTCGCATACGAATTTTCGAATTCACTATTTTTGAACATTCATTTCGTGAATTCTGCAACGAGTGGTCCTACCCACTCGTTTTTCATTTCTACTAGTAGAATATGCGCAATGTACAAACGTTCCGTTTTACATGCGATTCATCGCTGGTTTTTTAAATTAATGAGTTGTTGCCATGTTATTGCGAACCGGATTTTATTTTTTCTGCGTGAAACGGTTTCTAATGTAGAATTTGTTTTTAATGACAATACTGAATTCGAGTGATTCAAAAATCTTTAAAATTGGAAACAGTAGAAAATAATTTCGCATGTGATTTGTATTCGTGTTCGAATTCGAGATTCATTTCTAATGATTCAAAAATACGTGTCCAGTTGGTTATTTAGGATCCTTTCCATGATTTTACACAGTACCTACTGAAGTGACAGCTATTGACCGATAGTTGGCCGGGTCCGAACGGTTCCCTTTCTTGGGCACTGGCTGCACAAAAGCTTTCCTCCAAGCCTCCGGAACGCGTCCCGAAGAGGACGATAGTTTGTACAGATTCCCATGGATGTCATCGTATCGACTCGACGTAAGTAAATACCACGATTAGGCACACCTAAGTATTGACCTTTTATTTGTAGGTCAATGCACCTATAAAGCGAAGAGATGAAAAACTCAAACCAAAATCCTACCAGTTTCGCCAGCATGGCGAAGTATGCCAATTCCTCGTCATCTCAAGACCTGTGTCCAGCAGTGGGCCGTAAATGGGTTGAAGTAAATACCTCATGTAAAAGTTTGTGCTGTTCAAAAAGCGTCGATGGCGTAGTGCGTAAGGCTGTCGCCTTCCAATCGGGAGGTAGCGGTTCGAACCCCGCCACGTACCAATGTGTTTTCAAATTTTGAATTCATATGTACGTTTATTCGACGCTTTTACGGTGAAGGAAAACATCGTTAGGAAACCTGCACACACCTGTGAAGAAAGAATTTCTTTCCAAGTTGTGTGTGAAGTCGACCAACCCGCACTTGACCAGCGTGGTTGACTAAGGCCTAATCGCTCCAGTTTAGGGTAGGCTCGAGCCCGTCGGTGGGGACGTATATGAGCTGTTGATAATGTTCAATATTTAGGACTTCGGATGCGGTTCAAAACATAGATCAGACAATTGTCTACGATTAAATATGAAACATTATTTTAAATACAAAGTAAATAAAATAAAATAAAATATTTTTTTTCAATTTTTATATTCGAACGGTTGCTTGTTTCATTTTTAAGTCTTCTTCTAAATGTACATAGGTACATAATTTATTTCAGGGGAAACCTGTTTTTAGCTATACTGTTGGCTGTTGGTTTTCATAAGAAAATAAATTACTTAGTTTGAAAATTGTAATGTATAAAATTATTCACATCAAATTATTTAATTTACTTGTTTATCTACAAAAGTAAATCTCGCGACAAGCTTTTATGTCATATAAATTGTGTCAAATGTGAAATGACGTAAAGTTTTAGTGTAAAGTTTATTTTTTCTTTTAGGCGCATTTAAATAAAAGCTTGTTTTTAAAAAGCTTTTTTTACATTTAAATTATTTTTTACTTTTTAGTTATTACTGGACTCGTTTCTCAGTCTGTTTATCTCATTCAACGCATCATTGTTGCAAGGTCGTTTGCCGGAACGTCTATACAGAATTTCAGCTCAATTGGTTAAAGATATCTACTTCAAAATATTTTTTTTAGCTTTAGAAGTACGCCATATTGGATTAATAGTGACATCACTTTATTTTTCAAGTTATTCTTAGCAAGACCTTTTATTTGATACCCATATTGTAAGAGTGCATTAAAAATAATTGGTTCGCCATCTTGGGTATGCCGCTATCTTGGATTTAGAATGACGTCACACAGCTAACTGTGCATCTTCATCTAAACTGTGTGTGCATACAAAATTTCAGCTCAACCGGTTAAAGATATCTACATCAAAATTGATTTTCAAGCTTTAGAAGTCAGCCACATTAGATTAATAGTGACGTCACATTATTTTTCGAGTTACTCTTAGCAAGACCTTTTAATTGATACCCATATTGTAGGGGTGCACTAAAAATAATTGGTCCGCCATCTTGGGTATGCCGCCATCTTGGATTTAAAATGACGTCATACAGTCAACCATACATTGTCATCTAAACTGAATGTGTATACAAAATTTCAGCTCAATCGGTTAAAGATATCTGCTTCAAAATTGAGTTGCAAGATTTCACCCGAACATACGTATACTTACTTATATACTTACATACTCACATTGCAAGTTAAATAAAAGCTTGTAAAATTATAAGCTTTCATCTTTAAAAGTTCAAATAAATTTAATTTTAACTCAGATCTCTTAATGGATATAAAAAAAATAAGTACAACACAATATAAATTGACTCTGTATTTGTTTTCTATCGAATAACGTTATATACATGTTTTTGTAATTACGAATACAATGGTAACAAAAAAAGAGACGATTGCGACTAAACACGTCATACAACATCCGACCCAAGGTCTTTTACTGCACCTACTTACCAACCTTGTAGGTTATATAATATTCTATGTGACTAATAAGAAAATGACACTTGCTTATTCAATTTCGCACACAATTTGTAACACATTGTAATTGTAAAACTAGTGGGCCCGACAGACGTAGTCCTGCCCAATTATTGTACATTATAAACCTTCCTTATACCTATTCAAACACACACAGAAAATTTCGTAAGAATCTGTCGAGCCGTTTTTGAGTTTTAGCGAGACTAACACACAGCGTTTCATTTTTATATATAAGAAGATAAGAAGAAGAAGATAAGAAGAAAGGATTTAAATATAGCCGGGGGCGTAAAGGTATTATGACCTCTTATTTCATCTTTTGTGAAAAACTACGCGCAACATGCAACGCGTTCCATAGTTCAAAAGGTTATGACGTTATGCATGTATGTAATTATTTTATAAATATATGTATTTTTGTATATACAATAGCAAAACGTCCAACGAAGATGTCAGCAAGAGTACTAATATACGCAGGCCAATCTTGCACCGCCCCCGCGCTTAATCGCATGTGACAAGGGATATCACTAATTAGTACCGCACATGCAAATACTTAAAATCGACGCGTTTCACCATTACATGGCATCTTTTGGATGTAGTTATATTTCGCAAACAGATTACTGAATGAAAAGAATTCTTCATAGACTGGCTATTTGAAAAGCTTATTATAGCAACCGGAAGGGGATGGGAAAGACAAGAAAAAAAATCACCTTTGCGTTCCATGAATCAAGTCAATATCCCCACTTTTTCGAGAGCTCATAAAGAATCATAGCTATTTATAAGTGATTAAGACATAACCTATTACTAAGACAAAACATAGGTAATTATAATGACGCTTGGACCCAAGATTCCTATGTAAAATACTCAACATAGACGTTTCGCTGTCCCCTGTTTCCTCCTCTCAACTAGACCGATTTAATAAATTTTTTCATTCTATGTTTTGTTTGTTTTTCATTATACCTTATATTTATGCACAAAAAAACAAAACATGGAAACTTTCGTCAAATTTGTTCTCTAAATGTTTGAATACAGCGGGAAATTTTGTGATTTTATTAGGTTTTTCTATCTTTTAATGACTAATTTAAACAAGTAAAATTATTTTAAAAAACTTGTTTAAATACAGGCTTTCAGTACTCGTCAATACGAATCAAACGAGCCCAAACTCGATGGGTCTGTGCCATTTTATGGCGGAGTTCCTATGGCCTCCTTCCAGCTTTCATCATCTCAGCCGCACGACGCCCACTGCTGGGCATAGGCCTCCCCCATGGATCTCCACAACGATCGGTCCTGTGCTGCCCGCATCCAGCGTCTTCCCGCGACCTTTACCAGATCGTCGGTCCACCTGGTCGGGGGCCTACCCACTGAGCGTCGTCCGGATCGTGGTCGCCATTCGAGAACCGTTCGGCCCCAGCGGCCATCGGTTCTTCTCGCTATGTGTCCCGCCCACTGCCACTTCAGCTGAGTAATCCTTCGAGCAATGTCGGTTGCTTTAGTTCTCCTGCGGATCTCCTCATTTCGGATCCGATCACGCAGGGAGACCCCAAGCATTGCTCTCTCCATTGCCCGCTGAGCGACCTTGAGCCTTCGGACGAGACCCATAGTGAATGGCCACGTTTTACTTCCGTAGGTCATCACTGGCAACACACACTGGTCAAAGACTTTCGTCTTGAGACACTGAGGTAATTTGGACGCGAAGACTTCTCGTAGCTTCCCGAAAGCTGCCCATCCAAGCTGGATTCGACGAGAGATCTCTTTCTCGAAGTTGGACTTACCTAACTGGACTATCTGTCCCAGGTATACATAGCTGTCAACAACTTCAAGTGTAGTGTTCCCAATATTAACTGGAGTGGGTACAACATGGGTATTCGACATGATTTTTGTCTTATCCATGTTCATTTTAAGACCCACTCTTTGGGAAGCACTACTGAGATCTCCGAGCATGGTGTTCAGGTCTTCCAAGGTCTCAGCCATTAGAACTATATCATCGGCAAAACGGAGGTGTGTTAGGTACTCGCCATTAATGTTAATGCCGTGTCCTTTCCAATTCAGAAGCTTGAAAATATCCTCCAATGCAGCGGTAAAGAGTTTTGGAGAGATAACGTCTCCCTGTCTTACACCTCGCTGCAATTGGATGGGATTAGAGCTCTGGTTCTGGAGTCGGACCGACATAGTGGCATTTTCGTATAGGTACCTTAGCACCTCTATGTACCTATAGTCCACTTGGCACCTTTGGAGAGACTGCAGCACCGCCCATGTCTCGATCGAATCGAAGGCTTTCTCATAGTCCACAAACGCCAAGCAAAGTGGCAGATTATACTCCTCGGTCTTCTGTATAACCTGCCGCAGCGTATGGATGTGGTCTATGGTACTATAGCCTTTTCGGAAACCGGCTTGTTCGGGAGGTTGGAAGTCGTCGAACCTGCGAGCGAGACGATTCGTAATGTCTCTCGAAAACAACTTATAAACATGACTCAAGAGTGAGATCGGCCTATAGTTCTTCAAGAGTGTTTTATCACCCTTTTTGAAGAACAGGATGACCTCACTCTCACTCCATATTTTAGGCGTTCTGCCCTCGAGAATAACGGAATTAAAGAGCCTCTGGAGGACTTTAAGTATCGGCTTACCGCCCGCTCTCAGAAGCTCTGTAGTGATTCCATCATCACCCGCCGCCTTGTTGTTTTTTAGTTGTTTGAGAGCCATACTAATCTCGTACAGGCTGACGTCCGGAATATCATCAGTATAGTGTCGAGTAAGCTTGGCTCTGGGGTCTCTAGCCTCGCTTTCAACAGGTGCTTGCGTGGAGAACAACTGTCCATAGAAACTCTCGATCTCCCTCAGGATCTCAGGCTTCGACGAAATGAGGCTACCGTCGTCAATCTTCAGCTGCGTCAGTTGACTTTGCCCAATAGACAGATATCTCGCAAATACCTTGGAGCCTTTATTTCGCTCGATAGCCTCTTCAATACAAGCCGTATTGAATCGGCGAAGATCGCATGTCAATGACTTTGATATCTGCCTATTAAGCTGCCGGTAACGACTAACATCCGTTGAGTTCTGCAGCCTCATTTCGTGTCTCCTATCCATAAGTTGGAGCGTTTTGTCGGAGAGTTTCTTTGTTCTGGGACGGCGGGTTTTAAAGAACTTAGACCCTACCGTACGGACAGTATCCACCACCGTGTTGTTTAGATCGTTCACATTTAAGCTGTTCTCAAGGGCTTCGAAGCGGTTCTGGAGCTCGAGCTGAAACCTTTCGGGGTTTTGGATTTGCGCAGGTACTGGTCGGAGCGTAGACTTTATCAGTCGAGATCTTTCCAGCTTAATATTGATATTCAATGTGCCTCGCACCAGTCTGTGATCACTCCCCGTTTTGACGGCATTGATCACAGAGACATCATTGAATATGTGCCTTTTCGTCGACATGATAAAATCTATCTCATTTTTGACATTACCGTCCGGACTCATCCAGGTCCATTTTCGGCTTTCGGACTTCCTGAAGAAGGAGTTCATCATATAGAGGTTCTCCTTCTCCATGAAGTCCGCTAGCATCTGGCCTCTGGTGTTCCGGTGCCCAAATCCAAATTGCCCTATTCTCAACTCATCACCGCAACGTTTCCCCAACCTAGCATTAAAGTCCCCCATCACAACCGTGTAGTGGGTATTGTGGCTACGTATGGCTTCAGAGATCTCCTCATACATAGCCTCCACTTCGTCATCTGGGTGTGTCGAGGTCGGAGCGTAAACCTGTATGACATTCAACGAATATCGTTTCGATATTCTGAGTATCAGGTATGCTACCCTGGTCGACACACTCCCGATGGTTATTACGTTGTTGACGAGGGACTTGTGGACGATGAAGCCGACACCACCTTGGGACTGTTGGTCGCCCTCCCGGTAGTACAGCAAGTTGCCGGAATTAAGGATTATCGAGTCCTCCCCCTCTCTTCGGACTTCAGATAGACCAATGATATCCCAGCGTAACTTACTGATAGCTTCTTCCAACTCCGTTAACTTCGCGTCCGTCCTCAGTGTACGCGTGTTGTAGGTTGCCAGGTCGAGTCGTCGTAGATGGTAGCCGGATCTTACCCGGGGATTCTTCGCACCCCCTGCCCTACCGTTACCGTAGCCGCTACCGTAGCTAGGCATAGCAGGGCTGCCGGGGACTAGGGGCCAATTTGTTTGTGTGTGATTCATATTGGGGGGGGGGGGGGGGTTGCCATAATCACCACGCTTGGCAGGCGGGTTGGCGATCGCAGTAGGGCCGAGATCTAAGGAGACGCTGCTGCCCGTCTCTTAAAGGCCATATCTCCCTTAGTCGTCTCGTACGACACCCACGGGAAGAGATGGGTTGGTGCTATTCTAGGCCGGCACACACACGGCACAGCTTTAGATCATCATAATAAATGCATTGTCACGCGATATACATATGCATACAAAATTTTAGCATAATTTTATTACAGACACCGGATAGGTGAAAGTAAATAAAAGCTTGTAAAAAACCTAACAGCAAATAGTGACCATCGATTTTTTTGGAAAAAAAAATTGCTCTATTACCTTTAACCAGACAGGAAAAGAGGACTTTTGTAGAGAAAAGCGGCCCACTCGACTTTTTACTTAGTACTTACCTACTATTTTTAATAACTTATTTTTAACGAAAAAATAAATTCAAGTATTTTTGTGAAACTTTACATTATTAAAAACAGGTACCCTAAAACATTGTTTCCAAAACGAGATAAAAGTAAATCCATACGGTGACGGTTTAAAATACATGTGTCGTCGCTCCCTCTCTACCCGTACATGTCATAAGATAAGAGCTAACATAATCGACTTCACAACTTGTATTGCCACACGGTATTAAGTGACTTTCGATGGTTATACGTTGACACCTCGAAACTTACATTTTATGCAAAAATAACTTTAGGTATTAAAAAAATTTCAAATAAGCGGAATACAGTATGGGGTTCTTCAAGAAGGGAGTAAATAGGTTCTTAAAGGGTCGGCAACGCGTTTGTGATGCCCTTGGTGTTGCAGGCGTCCATATATAGACTACGGTAACTGCTTACCATCAGGCGGGTTGTAAGTTTGCTTGCCGGCATCGTAGTATAAAAAAAAAGCGCGCTACATATTACTATTGCAAGCTCGTAACTTAAAAAAATATTCACTCAAACAATTATTTCCAGTGTTGAAAACTCAGAAGCTACAGTGGAACAACAACCATGTATCTGTGTTATATTTGAGTGCAGTTACAAGGTGTCAACTCTATATTTACTGGAAATTAGACATTATAACAGTGTTTGAAACTGTCAGAGTTCACTGATGCGAGCTTAAATGTTTTGAAATATAATAAACCTCTGCTTGCTTAAAGTGTGTTTGTTTAATGAAAAGGCAGTTGAATGTATAAGCGAATCAGATAGTGGCATGTTTTCGGAACGAAAGAAGAATAAAAGGAGAAAAAACCGACTTCAAAAACACCAAAAAGTCATAAATAATATAAGACACACAAAATCACAGTTTTATATTGAAGTTGGTGCCAAATTTTAGAAACTATATTAATTGTTCTTTTCATCTTTTAAGTCTTTCCATGGCAAGTGATCATTACTTGGCACTGACTTCAATATAAATCTGTAATTTTGTATGTATTCTTATATTATGACTTTTTGGTGTTTTCGAAGTAGGTTTAATTTTTTTGTAATTTTTTTTCAATCTTTTTAGTTTATAATACTTACATGCGTTTTAGAATTTGAGCCAAGGCAAACACCAGAATAACTTAAAATAAAACGTCTTTCACTCTAAACAGTACTAAAAGAATTATTCCCGAACTCCTAACCTACCAGAAACCTTCCATCATCAGCTCAGTAACATGATGCGATGACTACCAGATGTAAATACCTGAATATCTTTAGCAAAAACATGAAACACGTTGGAAGTGCCTATGAAATTCAAGGATTTCCCTCGATTTTCATGAGATCCCATCATCAGATCATGACATGGTGACAATGGGACCACCTCGGGAGTATACCCTTTCGATTACAAAAAGAATTTTGAAAATCGGTCCACAAATGGCGGAGTAATCGGTGAACATACATAAAAAAAATAGATACAGCCGAACATAGAACCTCCTCCTTTTTCGAAGTCGGTTAAAAAGAAATTGTCACGAAAGTTTCACTTTATAGTTACTTGATGACTTACCTATTTAAGCTGACATCACACCATTGCCGTATGAATATCTCCAAGGTATACCGGGAACCTAATCCCAGAGATTTTCTGGAGACCTATAAACGTAGAGCTGAGCTAGCCTTGATAATGGTCTAGAATCTTTGGGTAGCACGTTATTTGACAAAAATAAAATCATTTGTGAAAAAAAACTTTGTATGACACGTGTATGACAGCCCACCATATTGGCAGAATGGCAATATTTTGTAAAAAGCATGAACATTCATTATATGAAAATCTAATTTATAGTGTAATCTAATTATAACTATATTGACAGCTTAAAAAAAGATACAAAGACATACTTATACCGAAAAGGGTGAACACTCAGCATAATGGCCGCTAAAATCATTTTGATATCCTGGCGCTAACAATTACGACAGTAAAAGAAATGAAGCAAGCGAGATTCAAATATACATATACTATATATATAAAATAATTATTGAATAAAATAGATTGCAAGGCAGTAAAAACAATTTTAAATCAAAGTCTCATTACCCCGAACATAACTTTTGCTCAGCAAGAAAAAGCTTTTTTAATTTAGCTTTGAAGGAGTGCAGCGAAGTGACTTGCTTGTAAGGGAGCGGAATGTTGTTCCAGCATTTCGTGGCGGTGTACTTAAACTGCCTCGAAATGCTGCTGTTTTGTGTTCAGGGCACACGAGGAGAGTGGATAATCGTTGGTGTAAAAATTTAAGCTTATCGTATAGATATCGTGGTGCTTGAGTCTTCACAATCCCGATCAGCAGTTAAGCAAAGTGACTCTATATTGATTAGGTCACTTCTATTAAGATATGGAGTTACGTGTAGACTTGAGGCATAAATATGTGATTAGGTACGTGGATTAGGTATTTTTCGTTACCAGTACGTACCTAATCCATGCCACCTAGGATTAGGTATTCGTATACCATGTTTGTTAATCGTGAAGTATCAATCTGTCAAACTATAGGTCCTGTAAACAAAACTACACTTTACGTCTAATTATTAAGTTTCAAACGTCATCTAGGATAAAATACCATAACTATTTTTGCTTAGAAAATACAGCGAATCTCTTGTTGAGTTTAACAAAATCATAAAATTTTTACAAAATACAAAAAAAATAAAATTCGACTTCAAAAACACTTAAAAGTAAAAAATTATATAAGAATGCACACCATCACCTTTTTATTATGAAGTCGCTGCCAAATTGAAGTCTTTTTGAAGTCGGTTTTATTTTTTTGTAACAAATTTTTTTTTGTTTTTTGTAAATTTAATACCAGCTCACCGAAGTAACTTGAAAGAATGCCATTTAGCATCAAAACGTGCCTATTGTATTTAAAAACTAACCTCTAACTCCTAAAAGTCAAGGATCCTTCCATCATCAGCTCATTTCATGACTACCAGACGCAAATACCTGAATAGCTTCGAAAAAAACATGAAACACGTTGAACGTACCTATGAAATTTAAGGGTTTCTTTCGATTTTCCTGGGATCCCATCATCTGATCCTGACTTTGGTGACAATGGAACCACCCCAGGACTATACTCTATCGAGCACAGAAAGAATTTTGAAAATCGGTCCACAATGGGCGGAGTAATCACGTAATATACTCACAAAAAAAAACGGTTAAAATATTTAACTTGAATCAAGAATGAAATTACTATTCCAATACATTCCCTAATCCGAATATTTATGCCAATACTGAATAAATATTAAGACCTATTACGATACTAATACATTCCCTATTCCAAATATTTATGCCGGTACCTAATAAATATTAGGACCTATTACGAGTACTAAACTAATACATTCCCTATTCCGAATATTTTTGGTGGAACTGAATAAATATTAGGAACAGGTATTTGGATTAGGTATTTGAAAATATTAGGAACAGGTGGATTAGGTACGGAAATTAGCTAATCCAGCCCATGTCTAGTTACGTGAGTTCTAGAGGGAATTTGAAAACAAAAGCAAGCACAGGCATTTTGCACGCGCTGAATCACTTTCTTAGTTTGAGATAAGAGACAAGGGCCTATAACTGTGTCAGCATAATTAAGCTTAGAAAGTATAAGAGATTCGCATAAAGTGACTCTCAAGATCAACTGATAAGTATTTGCGTACTTGGTATAAATCCATATAGAAGAATATAGAAGCAGTTTTTAGCAACATCACAAACATGATTATGGAATCTCAAGTTGTCGTCCAAAATTTTTCGTTTCTGTAATTTGTTCAATAACGTTATCGATAATTTTCAGCCGTGGGATAGCCTGGTTGGTTTTTAGGGTTCTGTAGCCAAATAGCAAAAAACGGAACCCTTATGGATTCGTCATGTCTGTTTGTCCGTCCGTCCGTATGTCACAGCACTTTTTTCCGAAACTATAAGAACTATACTGTTGAAACTAGGTAAGTAGATGTATTCTGTGAAGCGCATTAAGATTGCAACACAAAAATAGAAAAAAAAACAATAAATTTTGGGGGTTCCCCATACCACAGATTAGATAAATAGTTACTACGTAACCCATACTTAGAACTGAAACTCAAAAATTTTTTTTCAACAAACCCATACCCATATCTATATAGGTCTTCAAAAATGATATTGAGGTTTCTAATATAATTTTTTTCTCAACTGAATAGTTTGCGCGAGAGACATTTCCAAAGTAGTAAAATGTGTGTCCCTCCTGTAACTTCTAAAATAAGAGAATGAGAAAAATAAAAAAAATATATGATGTACATCACCATGCAAACTTCTACCGAAAATTGGTTTGAACGAGATCTAGTAAGTAGTTTTTTTTAATATTTACGTCATAAATCGCACGGAACCCTTCATGGGCGAGTCCGACTCGCACTTGGTCGGTTTTTTTCTTTGCTTTTTTGTACCTAACACCATAAATTTCAATTTCTTAGGATTTTTGTGTAACTGTTTTGAAATTGACTGCTTGCAACTGATCATTAATTACTTTTTTCAACAAAAATACCGCAAAAGACATGATTTTATTATTTTGTTCTTAAAATATACTGATTTACTACCAACAAACTATATTTTTGTTTTGGTTTAATCGCAGCCCTAGAGGATTTAAGAAAACTCGATACAAAATAGTTCTTACTAAAGATAATTTAAATAGATAGAAATTTGTTAACCGTCGATTAAGTAGTAAATTAACTTGGTTAAACTTGCAACTGTATTATAAGCATGGGTAGGGTGGGGGGGTGGAGTACTTGGGTTCCGGATACCCTCCCATTAAAAAATCTACGTACCTACACGAGATAGAATGAGTTTTTCCTCCAAGTATAAAGTCACAGGATTTAAATCAGTATAAACTAGGCAAATTGAAGTTTTCAATTTGCTATAATGACATTGTACCTATATGGAAGTGTTTGTATAGATAGACTATGGACACTATATGCCAATGCATATGGACTTGACGCTGGAAGTGTAAATCGGGTTTCCAAGGGAGTTTACCGCAATTATACCTTTTGTTTTTTTTTTCTCAGGGGGAAATGCGTAACCGCACCGTACCCGCCGTTGGCTAGACGGCGAGCGTGTGTGGGGCTCTCCCGGCGGAGTGCCAGGCCTACCCACTAAAACCCCCCGGTGTTCTCCCTGCCCTTATGAGCGCGCTAGGTAAGGTCCACACTGCGACTCCACTACCTACCGCAATTATACCTGGGTGAAGAATACCTAACAGTTAGACGTAGACTATTTGTCTACATTATAAATGTAAATATTAATCAAGATGAAGAACAAGAATAAATTAGAAGTAACCAATTTCATGTAAAGTTGTTCGTCATTAAACCAACTTCAAAATCACAAAAATGTCAAACTAATATAAGGATACACGCAACATCACATTTTTATATTGAAGTTGAATATTTGCATGTTACATTTAAAAACTAGCCCCTTACTCGTAATATTAACTATTACGAGTAAGGGGCTAGTTTTTAAATGTATCATCAGCTCAGCATTATGGAAGAGTCCTTGAGATGATGACTACCGGACGCTAATACCTGGATACCTTCAGAAAAAAAATTATACACGTTGGACACGCCTAATAATTTTTTGGATTTCCCTCGATTTTCCTATAGGATCCCATCATCAGATCACGACTTGGTGACAATGGGACCAAGTCGTGATCTTCAGGAGTATACTTTTTCGATTACAAAAAGAATTTTGTAAGTCGACCCACAAATGGCGGAGAAATCGGTGAACATACATAAAAAATAATACCGTTGAACATAGATTAACCTCTTCCTATTTCGAAGTCGATTAAAAAATCGGAACCCTTATAGGATCATTTCGTTGTCCGTCTGTCTGTCAAGATACTTTTTCTCAGGAACGCCTACAAATATGAAACAAAATTTATATCAAACTAGCTTTTGCCCGCAGCTCCGCTCGCGTCAAATTCGGGGTAAGGCAACCTTCCAGCAGCACCTTGAACTGTACTAATTATAGATGCAGAATTATTCCTGATAACTACTCCTCTCGTCTCGCCGCGCCGCCCGCGCTCGCCTAGGTACCCGATTGATGACGATCGAGATGGCATACCTAAAATGAAAAAATATATAGAACCCTTATATGGGTGATGATATTTCACATCTGCCACGTTAGATTTTAAAATTGTTGCTGTTTTCGTAATCAGCGACTCGATAAACCACAAAAAGAATACCCATGTTGATTTTCAGACTTTCTCATCCCATTTCCCTTTTTTAGGGGTTGCATTCTGTAAAAATTTAAAACACGTGTTTACTCATTTATTGATAACAGTACTCCTGTGAAATTTCGAATAAAATAGTCTGATTTTGTTTCCTCATACAAATGTTGGACCTCCGTTTCAAATCCTTAGAGGGTGGTTTTTGAAAAATCCATTCTTAGTGCTCATAGCCCTTAGACCTCATAAGAAACGTACTTGTTAAATTTTGCATCTATACAGTGCGTAAAAAAAACCCTCTCAGATCTGACAGGGGCATATAGGTATCTAATTAAAATCGCCAAAATAAATATCCAATTTTCTTAATTCAAGTAAATAACTTTGCTATCGATTTTTAAAGTTTGCATTTTTGTCACCTATTGAATACTATTTACCCATAAAATGGGAGAAATTTTTCACTGCATTACACAGTGGTAAGCAAGCGGCTCTTTTTATGCACGGTATGTAAGCTTTTATAATCTAGTTTTCAATCTATTTCAATTTTAATTTTTTTTTACTTTTTTCAACAGGGTAATTTTTTTCTTTCATTTAATGAAAATGATTACATAAATAGAACCAAATCTACAAATGGATCTAACCCTAATGGATCGGACAGGGTTTTTTTTACACACTGTAGACCCGAAGGTTTGGGCTGTACGTTGATATGTGAGTCAGTTTCTTCGTTTCCATATTAAGAAGACGATAGAAAACGATGATGGTAGTTCACGACCGCCAGGTTGGATTTGGAAATCGTTATTTTTTTTTGTAACTAGCAACCCCATAAACCATACAAAGGATACCCATATTAATTTTCATCCTTCGACACCCCATATCCCCCATTTAAAAGGGTGAATTCTGAAAAAAAAACTAAAACAAGTGTTGACTCATTTATCGATAGGAGTACTCCTGTGAAGCTTCGAATAAAATAGTCCAACTAATCTTCTTCCCTCATACAAAATTTGGAGCCCCATTTCAACCCCTTAGGGCGTGAATTTTGGAAAATCCTTTCTTAGTACATCTCATAAGGAACCTACGTGCCAAATTTTAAATCTCTAGACCCGGTGGTTTAGGCTGTGCGTTGATATGTCAGTCAGTCGGTTTCTTCTTTTATATGTACAGATATAGATAGAAGATAATAAGTAATATGTAGCCGAGACCTATATTTAATAAATCATTTTTCATCCCGAGCCCTATTATGTAGAGAAATTTAGAGATTTTACAAATATCTCCAAAGTATGCGTCGGAGCTTAAAAAATAACGAAAATTTGGATCCCTGCGTGATACCCAAGAGATAAGTCGGAGGAATCTAATGTACTTATGAAAAACGGTGAAGGGTGAGTTTGATATAAAAAAATTCATATATTTTGCCTTCTGGTACTGGCTGCATTGCATTTGTAACCGACTTCAGAATGGAGGGGGCTGTCAATTCAGTTATGTTAGCTACTGTGGAACTTCGTTGATTGAGACCCGATTTCTGTGATATCGCGGGGATGGTCCCATTTAGATACTGGCGGTCCGCTTTTTGAAAGAATCTACTGGAACAGAAGTAAGGGTGTTTGCCTTGGTTTTTTGGTGTGTCGTTTATATAGATAGTCTAATTTTGTACAAATTTTAGACCTCCGTTTCAACCCCGTAGAGGGTGGTTTTTGAAAAATCCATTCTTTTTGCACTTGCATAAATCTCCAGCCTAAATCCAAAATTTGGAAATCCTAACTTCAAAACTGACGGACTTTCATACAAACTTTCATCCCCATTTTACCCTGGAATTTCCAAAAATTATTTCTTAGTGCACCCCTACACCTCACGAGGAACCTACGTGCTAAATTTGAACTCTCTAGGCCCAGTGGTTTGGGCTGTGCGTTGATATTATCAATTTTTACACTTTGACACCCCATATCCCACTTTTAGGGGTTGAAATTTGGAAAATCCTGAAACAGGTGTTAACTTATTTATCGATTGGAGTACTCATGTGAAGTTATGTTTAAAATAGAGCAAGTAATCTGGTTTCCCCATACAAACTTCGGAGCCCTTTTTCAACCCCTTAGAGGGTGAATTTTAAAAAATCCCTTCTTAGTGCACCCCTTCACCTCATAACTAACCTACGTGCCAAATTATCAATCTCTAGGCCCAGTGGTTTGGGCTGTGCGTTGATATGTCAATCAGTCAGTCTCTTCCTTTATATATATAGCTACTCGGGTCTACGGTCTCTTTCAGCTGTGAAATAATCAAATAAGTAAGTCAACGCGATCAGAAGATATAATGACCGTTTATGTAATAATGTTTCACAATTTTTATGAGCGGAGAGAGTAAGAGAACTCTAGAGGTATAATGAGGAATTAGAAAGAATGAGGAATTATTGAAATGATGTATGGAAATTAGGGGTTAAGACCTTAGGTGGTCACCTTATTTGGGTTTGTCGTAAAAAAAACTCAAAGTAGAGCTGCGTACTCATTTAGAGGTGTAGCACGTAATGTATCTGGGGGGTTAGACAAGTGGCAATCGTTTTATAGCGAAATGATAACTAAATTCGTCATCGTCTCTGAGATAACAAAAACTAATTCCTAGTCAACCAAAAAAAAACAAACAATTCGCTTCCTTATCGATTCGTCGCCAATCAATACATTGTCTACCAATTTACATATCTATGACTTTGATCGATTTGTCACGTGATTTACCGATGGCATATGTCAATCCCATACATTCTATTCTTTACGAATGTTGTCATCGTTTTTAAATTGTCATTTTGTCTAGGCCCCCTGATACTGTAGAAATCTACAAGTGTGTACGTGCCGTTCACGAGCACTCTGCGATCGCCTACTGTACTGTAGGCACGGTTAGAGCCAGCAGGCCTATTCGCTAACTACGGTTGGTAACTAGAGCTGTCATTTTTGAAAGACACTTTATATCCATTACTGGTTTAGTGATGATCTTTGTGTTACGGCAGCGTTCACGATAGCAGTAATGGATGTTAAGTTCCTTTCAAAATTGACAGTTCTAGTTAGCAACCGAAGTTACAGAATAGGCCTGCAGAGCGCACTAGCGACTTTTTGTCGCCCGATAGTTGCCCGATAGTTTGATTGATTAGAAATCACTAGTCATTTTCGCCGATTTTTAATCGCGAAATGCGTGCACTTCAATATAGCTCTATACTTATTCCCTGTACGTCTAGTACGAGTTTTTAAATCGAGTAAACTACAATAGTTTTCGTTAGCTCGCCAAACTGTCAGTTTACGATTTAAACGGTAGTATGAGTTGCTCGTTTCGAATTCACGTTTAAACGATAGCGAGTTAGTTTTTCTCGATTAGACGAACTTCACATTATATATTTATATCTCTCTTACGCACATGTGAATGGAAAGAGACACGCGATTCTGGCACTGTGACGTTTTCTTAACCGTTTTTATTATTTTTAAAGCGAGTTGAATGAAAGAAAAACATTAAAGTTTTTGTTTGTTGTAAATTATGTTATTTTATAATGTCGCGGACAAGTCAGTCGCAATTTATTTGAATGATAGAGTTTATGGAAAGTTAAAAAAAATTGTGTTAAAACACTTTAGGAAGGAAAATAGAATTAAAAATCTAGGTTAAATTATGTGTATTTTTTAACACTTTTCTAAGGAATGGTGATTTAAGTAAATTGGTTGATGGGGCCCATGGGAAAGTTAGTCTCTAGAGACACTCTTTGAGAACTCCGAAGGTCACTATACTCCCTTAATGTACTGAAAACATTATGGAAAACAGCTTTTGTTAGGCGGTAGCGCTGAGTAAAGTGTGTGTCGGAGATGCGGCTTAAAGAAAATGATTGTCTGTCGCAGCTTAGAATTCTTCCGTCTCTCTTCATGCGCCATTTCGTCTTGCATGGCCCTCCATGCAAAGTACCGCCCGTGCAGACATAATTTTAATGTTTAAAAACACAAAAAAAACGTATTAATGTACCAAACTCACATAAAAATGTAAGGTGAGAACTTAAACTACAATAGTTTACGAGTACACTGTCAAACAAATATCAAACATGTAACATGCATGTAACTCATACTGCCACAGACTCAAAAACTACTCGAATACGTACTTATTGAACGAGTAGTTTATTACTTTGTAACTTATACTGTCAATTCTAGTTCATTATAGTTTCCGATAGAGGCGCTGCACAGAGGGACACGCTCCATACAAGGGCGGTCATAAATAGTTAAAGTCCTGTTACTATCAATACATTGTATTATTTTAGTGACTTATAGTTGTAAAAGTGTTTTAGGAACATTAAAATGAAAGAAGTACATGTATTTATGGAATAAAAAACGTTTACTTCAGTAAAAAACAAATATAAACAATAACATACTTTTACCTAAATTTATCATGAACAAACACTTAAAAATTGGAATGTAAAACATATATTTTAAATAAAATAAGAGTCAAAACATTGATAACATTATTTAATTATAATAAAATAATATAAATAAATAAATTAAAATTAATTAAATACAAAAAAAACAAAACAACTAACAAAATACAAATAAATTATTCTTATTCTAACAATATTAAACATGTAACAATTCTATTACACTTTGTGACAGAGTATTTTTCTTTTTAGGGGGAAGTTTCCGAAGACTTGTAATATAAGGATCTGAATGTAATAACAGTCGTTGTATTAAATCTTGATTGGTAACTTCACGTGACATTTTTCGAGTGTGACTTCGTCTATAAATTTTGATATACTTATTTGTCGCTTCAGCAGCTTCTTCGGAAAGTTCTCCTATAGATAACAATGCATAACTTATAATATCTGATCCATGTACGAGCACCTTGTGGACAGAAGCAGGAAGACTATACCACGGATATTCCTCGACCAGGCTGTATGCTGTTTGTAATGCATAGTCTTTAAACTTGCATTCATTAATTTTATGTACAGAAGATAACGTTTGTAATATTACACAACAACGATCTATGAGATCCTTATTCAAACCTGTAATTTCAGCAGATACAGCTGATTCCAAAAAAAACTTCCTGGCCGTGTTTCCGTCGTTAGACGTCCCGCTTCCACCACTAAGCGGCTTGTCAACTATTAAACCTAATCGTTCCCTAAACTGGGACTGTACATATTGTTTTTTATTTGATAACAATTGTTTATCACTATCTAGCCTAACTTGCCATTTTTTTATGTCTAATCTATATGAAAGATGAATAAAATATTCGAAGAAACGTATCCAAGAATGTAGTGGTGATAATCCAAATTGGTATCTACTCTCTATTACAGGTTTTTGTAAATATTCGTCTATTTTATTCATCTCTTTAGGGGTAGCATTACATATATAACATCTACTTGTAGATGTTTCACTTAAAGCACTACAAATTTTACCATCTACCATTGAAAGCTGCAACTTATGAGAAACGACCAATTCACGATTGTCGATCTGAATAAAAGTAGGTTGCAAACTTTCAATTTTATCCTTAAAATAAGCTTCCTCTTGCAAAGACACTGCTGTGCTTTCTTTCAAAAATTGAAATCGAATAGGACGGCAGTACCTAGTGGAAGAGGGTCGAGGATCTTTCCATAAAATTTTACAATTATCTTCAGCTAATTTTACAATAATTTGAAGGGGTACATAAGATGTTACAAACAAACTACTATCTTCTAAAGTTGAATCTGAAAAAAATTGTTTGTATTCACTATGTCCAGTGCTGCCATCGAATCCCCATTTCCCAAGTAAAGAGATATTAGACAAACAATCATCAGGAATCTGATCTAAGACCTCTTTTTGAGATTCAAGGATTCGAGAAGCTGTGTGATCAAAAAGACTTTGTAATTCAACTTCAGCTGAAGACTCGGAAACAGTTATATTAGAAGGGTAACATCTCTGTTTCGCTTTAGTAATTTGTTGGTAACATGGTAATACATTAGGAGAAATCTTACTATTAACAAAGTTTTTAATTAATAAATACTGATGTTTTGTCATCTGAGCATCAGTCACAAGTGACAAGACATCATCAGTGCTAACTCTAGATATACACGAATCGAATGAACAGTCTGAAACATCAAGCAATGCACTCACAGTAGAATCATCAGACTTTGACAAATCAGCTACTCTCCGACGTTTAGTCCTTTTACTACATTGCGTAAAAGGTTTTCGAGGACGACCACGTGAATGACACGGCGACGTTTCAGACGGAGTACATTGCTTATTGTTTTTCACAAGTTGAATTTTTTCAATAACATTAAACCAATCGGAATTCTTATATAAAAGCTTGGTTTTATCCCTATTACATTTTTTCCAGAATCGAGCAATAGCTTTACATAAATTATTAACAATTTTCTCTAAATAATGAATATCAATGTTCTCAGCATCGTCGTTCAGAGTAGTCAACAAACTTTGTAGGACTTGACGACACTTTTCCGAGTCATTATCGGTATTGACAGTTAGCCATATTTCAAGAATATGCATTCTTGAAAACGAGCATATATATAAATTACCTAAAACAAAAAAAAAACGGTTAAAATTCAGTCACAAAACCTACACAAAGCACTAAGACTAAATAAACTAATTTCGTAGCAAATGCTACGAGATAATCTGGCAACCGTAGCACCCTTGTCATCGCCAAAAGGGCAGATAAGGGCAGCCAAGTTTTAATTTTCCTAAGATAAGAAAGTCTAAAGATTATGGTGCAATATACCTCCATAGTCGGAGCGAGTGGGAACATATTTAAAAGTTTATTCAAACTTTGAATATTAAAATATAATACTCCAAGAAAAGTCGCCTCGTAGCAATGACATACTAAAGAAAATATATACTAAGATACAATAAAAATAAAAATATTAATTATTACATACCCTGTTCTTGGATATCCATTTCAGAAAAAACTCACACAGCACTCACAGGTCCCGCAATGACAACAAATGACGTCACGCTTTTTAATGACTCACTGATAACAGTATTTACGATTGGCGATGCGCTCTCTTTGAATGCACAATAGATAATGAAGGCGCACTCTAATTACTGACCTATTTATAGTTTCAGAAGGTACCGCAACTATCCAATGTAACGACAAGGAATAAAATGTAAAACAAGAAAGCAGGTTTTTAAGATTTATGACCTATGGATGTCCCACAGCTGGTGTGAAATGTATGGAAACAAAACTATTCGATCGTTCGAATCAGAAACTATCAAAACTCATACTAGACGTACTGAACGATCAAACTATCGTCCAAGTAAAAGTCGCTAGTGCGCTCTGGCTCTAATAGTATATACGAGTACACTATTACCGTGCTGTAGGTCAGATACGTTACGCGAGTATGTTTGGGTCATGCTAAAAACCAAAGACATTATAAGAGATAGACCGACAATACGCGCGGCCTCTAAGAAACCCCCTTCAACCACAACAGCGGTCAGGCGGCCGCTACTCATACTGTATTTGTACTGCATTCGACTGTCGAGCGCGCGTCAAGTTATAAAAATACTTAAACATGCCCAAATAACTTCGTTTTGTAGTGTAAAAAACGAACAGTAATTAAAACTAAATCACATTGTAACATTATTTATTACCGATGAGTCTTAATTATGCTTATTTATTTATCTATTATCATATCAAAATTGGTTGAAGGGGACTTCATACATTTCGTTTGCATTGTTGGTCTACTCTTATAATGTCTTTGCTAAAAACCATCCTTTTAAATAAACTACATTTGAAATTAATAGGTCTTTTTTGTATTGAAATATTGGCGTAAGTAGTTGTAGGTAAGGGAGGGGGACTCGCGGGGTCTGGTCACACCCCATTGAAAGGCGCAGATTTTGTATCAGTATACACAAGGTAAATTGAAGTCTTAACCTTTTATCAAAAACTAGTGGGCCCAAGCAGACGTTATCCTGCCCGATTATAGCGCCCACCTACCGGATACAACTGTACGTTTAAGCCTTCCCTGGGCCCATTCAAACACACACAGATCAATTCGTATGAATCGAGCGGTTTTTAAGATATAGCGAGACTCACACAGATTCCTTTTTAAATATAAGGAGAAAGAAGAAGATATAGTTTTTCCAAACTTTCAAGTGTCAGTATTATATGACAAGTTAGAATCACACTTGTGAGCTCTAGAATCTTTGAACGTTTGCAAAGAATCCTGTACTCCAATGCTCTATCCTTTGGTGGAGTCCTCACTTCCAAAGGAACTGCTACGTGTTTGGCAACGTCATGGAAGTATTGCAGCTTTTGAGCCAAAACATCGCCTTGAGAAATTAATGGACTTTCTCAAAGTCGAGGCTGAAAATGAACAGCGAGTGTCAATGGCTTTAAGAGGTTTCCCTATAAACAAAGAAAAGCCTGACCTGAAGAAACTGAGTAAGAAGAATGAGAGTGATTCTAAAATATTGCCTACAGCTTCTAATCTTCCAGTCGCTAAAGCCGAAATAAGTTGTTTATCTTGCAATGGTAAGCACGAAAGTTCGAAGTGTTTTAAAGCAAAGAAGAGCGACACTGACTGATTAAGGGAAAAGCATGCACGTGATGTTTGAAAACTGGGCATGGCTATTGGAATTGTTGGAGCAAGGTCAAGTGCGATGAATGTGGCAAAAGGCATGTTACAATTATGTGTAGAACTGCACAGGATAAAGTAGCCAACACTCAAGAAGTGGTCAAAAGTTTAGTTGCGAATTGAGCTCAGTTTTAAAGGCAACACAAAAATTGTTCGAGCTATACTTTATTCGGCTAGTGTGGCGTGTGTACATACCGGGTGCGGCGATTGAACTGTCCGTCTCTATCTAACTGTTTTAAAATTCGAACCACTGAATCGAACGCCGCCAAAATTTCAAATGTTGGTCTTTGACATGTTCTCTATCATCATTTGAAATGATTCTGTTGTGAGAGAAACACATTCGAATTTAGAACAATGCATTTAACACTATAAAGACCAGAGTGGTCAAATGACCTCAATGAAGTTTTTGATCAATCATATTATCAAAACCATAGCATTGAAGTTATTGTCGTTTTATGACTTTTAATATTTCGTCATTGTTTACATTATTCTGATATGTGTATACCGATAGCAAGATAAATACTAATTAAAAATTATCACCTACCTAGAAAGACCGCAGTGGTCATTTGACACTACGTGCGTGCTTTGTAAATATTTACATTTCGTTGAATATACTCGTGTTGTGGGTAGTTGAAATAAAATATTTCGTTTCATTCTTGTTTTGTTCTTGTCGAAGCAAAGACGTATCACGGCTCGCCATAATAATATAATGCCTCATTATCGTTCCCTTCGCTCTTCTGAAATATTGGAAGTGTTGCAAAATTTACCGGACGACCAATCAGATTGTGAACCGACTAAAGAGAGGCACATTTTGCATTTAGACTCAGAAAGTGAAGAAAGTGATTACAATATTACACAAAATAGTGATTCTTCTAGGGATGATGATCACACTCATAACGATTCTGATGGTAGGTGTATATTATTTTATATATTGATGTAAATAAAATAAGAATTTTCATATTGAGAGAAAAGGAAACCTTTTATTATATTAGCGTTTACTCCACTGTTTCAGATTCAGTACCTCTCTCGACTTTACGTAGCGCAAACCTAAGAAGAGGAAGAGGTCGAGGTCGAGGTCGAGGTCGAGAGCATCGTGGCCGAGGTTCCAGGGTACAAACTGAAATTATTCACCACAACACTGATGTCGAGGTATCTTCTAGCGGTGTAAGTTGGACTCCTGGAAACTTATCAGTTTTGAATCAACCTGGTCGTCGTCCACGACAGAATATTCTAACAGAGGAAGCTGGACCAACTTCTTTTGCAAAAAGGTGTTACAAAGGAAGTATTTTATCTGCGTGGCAACTTATCATTGATGACTCCATGCTGCGGCATATTCAGAAATGTACTGAAACCGAAGCTCGCCGCCAACTTTAAGATAATGCTTGGTCACTCCCATTGAATGAATTAGATACATTTATTGCAATTATCTACGCTCGAGGAGCCTGTGGGGCTAAAAATATTGCTGTGAATGACCTTCGGGACAAAAATTGGGGTATTCAGTTTTGTTCACAAAACATGGCTCGGAATCGTTTCAAAGAAATAATGCGTTTCCTGCGTTTTGATGTGCGAACAGAAAGGGCTGAACGTTTGCAAACAGATAAATTTGCAATGATTTCGGAAGTATGGAATAAGTTCATCCATAACAGTATTTCATGTTACAAGCCTGGTGAAAACCTTACTGCTGACGAACAGCTTTTTTCCACAAAAGTTCGGTGTAGATTTTTGCAGTTTATGAGTAATAAACCAGACAAGTTTGGAATCAAGTTTTGGCTTTGCGTTGATGTTGATTCAAAGTACTTGTGTAATGGTTTCCCATATTTAGGAAGAGATGAAAGCCGTCCACAAAATCAAAGTTTAGGCGAGTGCGTTGTATTGTGACTAATGGACCCATACTTGAATACTGGTCGCAATATAACAACTGATAATTTTTTCACCAGTGTAAGTTTAGCTAAAAAGCTAATTGAAAAACGTACATCAATAGTTGGTACGGTAAACAAAACACGAAGAGATATTCCAGCTACTATAAAAATGCATCCTTTAGTTTATATGAAACACATATTCACAACTCTGAAACCTGCACACTTACAGTTTATCAAGGAAAACCTTCAAAATCAGTTATGATTCTAAGTTCACTTCACTCTAATGTATTTGTTGATCCAGAAGAAGCAAAAAAGAAGCCGAACACGGTGAAGTTTTACAATGCTACGAAATTTGGAGTAGACGTTATTGATCAAATGGCCAAGAAATATATTGTCAAAGCACATTCTCGTCGTTGGCCCGTGCAAGTGTTTTATAATATTTTGGATTTGGCAGCAATTAATTCTTGGATTTTGTACAAAAAACTATCCGAGAAAAAAATCAGTAGAAAAAAGTTCATTCTTGACTTGGCAAGGGAGTTAGTCGGCCAAGATACCCACTCCCTGATGACACCATCTACTTCACAGCCCGATAATAGCATACCCCTAGAGCCTGAAGAAGAACGTAGTGGAAAGAGAAAACGGTGTTACGTGCAAAAATGCAGGAACAAAACCAATAAATCTTGTATTAGTTGTAAAAAGCCTTTGTGTGGCTCTTGTAATGTAAACAAGAAGCTAAAATGTCAAAAATGTGCCTAATATTTTCATTTTTTATCACGTAATAGATGTTTAATTACTATTAAGTTCTTTTATTTACTATTAGATGTTAATCAATAAAACTTAAAACCATAATACACGAATAAAACATTACAACCCATGAATGAGTCATTTGACCCCACTTAGTCTTTATAGGTAGTTCAAAATTTCGGTCTTGCTAGTGTTAAAACGAAATTCAGTGATTGCTCTTCATTTGGAGGGAAAATCGAATATCGAAATACGTCGAGCGCTGCCAAATCTTCAATTGAACGAAAAATTTGTGCATTGCACTATTCAAAGTTATAATGAGACTGGTAGCGTTAAGAAACGCTACGGTGGCAGACGACGCTGTACTGCAACGGCGCCAGCAGTTGTCGAAAAGGTGCGTCATCGATTAAACAGAAATCCAGCGCGCTCAGCAAACCAGCTCGCGAAGGATCTCAAGGTGAGCGATCGCAGCGTTCGTCGCATATTGAAGGAAAAGCTTAAAGTCAAACCATTAAAAAAAACCTTTCTCAGGAACTCACTGCTTTACAGCGTAGCAAACGGTTGGATCGATCGAAAGAGCTGATTCGCTTGCTCGACTCTGGCGAGCTTCCCAATTTGGTGTTTTTCCCAATTTGTATTTGGGGTGTTTTACAGGCCAGGGCCTGTGCTAAAAAGCACACTTCGGTGGAAGCGCTCAAAGTTACTCTTACGCGAGAATGGAATTGTTTGAGTGACGACGTCGTTCGAGCAGCCTGCGCTTCTTTCAGAAAGAGACTTCAGCTCGTAGTAAAGGCTAAAGGTGGTTTTATTCCTTCGGAATAAGTCATAATAAAACTTTGAACTTTCTATTTTCACATGGCAAAAGTGTATAAATAAATATTGAAAATTAACAAAAATATTTCATTTTCACATACGGGCAGTTCAATCGCCGCACCCGGTACATCAAGCTAGCGTGGCTGATTTGTGGAAACTCGACTCTCTTGCTATCATCGTTTGGCACCGACTTCAATATGGAAATGTGATGTTGTCTATACCTATTCTTGTATTATTTTTAACTTTTCAGTGTTTTTGAAGTCGGTGTTTTTGAAGAATTTTTTTTTTGTATTAAAACTTACCGCACTATCACCGTCTGCGCTGCCACTGTCTTCGGCTGGCTTATCTTCTCTTTCCTGTCCCGAAAACATTTTTCTATGCATCTTTTTAAATTCGTCCATTAATGCGTCATGCTGCTTTTTCTTATCGTTGTCCACGGTTTTCGGCACTGTTTTCTTTGTCGAGGTGGGTATCACTTTATTTTCCTGATTTGCGTTTTTTTTATTCTGAAAAAATAAACTCCATTAGGAGTAGTGTGAAAAATGTATAATAGTATATCGGGCGGGAAGACGCGGGTTCGAGTCCCGCCCGAGACGAATTTTTTTTCCTTGTAAGTATTGAAATATCCATTTTTCAATTTATTTGGCATTTTAAAAGAAAATGCAAAGTCACAAATATAAAAAGGGATACTTAGTATGTTTATAGTCAAATATGTATATAAATAATTTCTTGTACCTATCTAATTAATTTCTTATAGCTTTTTGTGTTGTTTGTAAACTTACTTTATAACGAACAAGACTCAAAGTACGATAAAGTACCTATTGGTATAATTGTAAGTAATAGAAAAAGGTGTGATAATATTGACCATAAAAGTGAGCTTCGTCTAGATAGTAAAGCGCGCATGAATCTACCTATAAAAACAATTATCGGATAATAATTGTTGAAACATTAACATGTTGGTTTGATCAATATTCTAATGAAGCTATTAATAGCTATTACTGAAGCTATTATTATAAGCTTAGGTTATTTTTTTTATTGCTACTAAGTTGGCAAACAAGCAAACTGCCCACCTGCTGGAACCTAAGTGGTAACAGTCACCTATAATACATGTGGCTCCTGTGAGATTCGCAGTAAAAGTAGCTGCAACCCCCACAAGAACCACAGTGTACGTTGCCAACTTGTGACATCAGATGTAAAGTCACGGTACCCAGTAATTTCACTATAATTTCACCCTTCAAACCGGAACACAGCAATGCAAGCACTGCTGCTTTGCGGCAGAAATAGGTAAGACGGAGGTACCCATTTTTTTGTAAACAACGATAACACGTACCAATTTTCTTCTTTGTATCTCTTCTGCAATGGCACTCGATAAAGTAGCTGAACTAGATATGCTTGATGTATCCGATATTTCTTTTTTAATGGGCGGTGGATAGCTACAGTTGTTGTTGGCGCAGGACACGGCGCTGGTGTGGTGAACTTCCACCACGATGGTTTTATTTTCGCTTTCTTGACTGTGATTCGTATTAAAATTATTTTTCCTAGGAGACTGGTTGTTGTAACTGCATTGTATTGTGGCGCCGTCTTCAGTCAAATTTATGATTGTTCTATTAGAAGGCGACGTGATGAAATTCTTTTTTTCTTTATTGAGTTTGTTGCTCTTGCTCTCGAACGTGTGCGGGTTGTTTGGGATGCTCGGGCTGTCGTAGTCGGGTTCAATATCGGAGGGCGTGTCGAAATTGTGCATGTCATTATTCTTCCATTCAAAGTCTAGTCCATCCCATGTCCTTCGTTTCAACCTGTTTATTGTTAACCTGTAACAAACGGAGTTCGTCAACATAGGGTTTTAGTAAATTTTTTGTAACAATTTAACATTGGACTTTTTGGTATTCCTGCCTGAGATTTTAGGGTGGATTATATCAGAGCAAATCGGGGGACGACTCGAGGAAAAGGAGCCCATCTAGGTGACTGTTTATCTTTAAGAGGTCCGTTAACAAGACGTATACGATTTTGGAGGAGGGAGGGCAAACACTCAATCATACTCATATTCATATACAAGAAAAGGCCTTTTAACCCTAGTAGACCTGGATGAACTTAGGTAGACCACGGAAAGGTAAAATTTCTTCTACTAAATAATGGTGGATCACGGGCAATGACCCCTCTTGCCTCCTCATTGTGTAAGCTAGCACCTCTCGATCACTTCTTATTTAACAATCGGCTTCGTCTAGGAAGAGGTAGTGGGGTGCGGTACGGGGGGAATGTGGTGACTTCTTTGCGTCTATGACACCGCATTCCACCTCATTGCGTAGATATGCTCAATGGCAAGGAATGTCACCCTTTTAAATTTAGCAGATTCTAGAATTCTAAACGAATAAAAGACGATCACCAAGAGTACCCGACACATTGTAACTTGAGACATTGTAATGAGAGTTGAGATATAGAACAAATTGATATACGAGTATACCTATATGGTTAAAATTAACGTCCCAAGTTGCCAAAGATCCCGGAGCACGCGTAGGGCGCTACATGGTTCCGTGTCCCTCCATACCAATAATATGCTACGAAGCTAAGCGGCGAGCAAGGAAAATTCAACCAATACTATATCCACCTCATTTTCCAAGTATCGCTCACCACAGCTGTTGTTCTGAACTAAAGTAAGTGGAGGTCTATGTCATTGTACGTAAATAATATCTGCGATGGACATGAGCGTGAAACGTGTAGAAAGTAAGTATATACTGAAGCGCATCACAAAAAAGAGTTCACTATAGCATCCCCGTACTCTCATTTCACTGCTTCGATACGCATCTTCGCACCGTCAAGCACTCTTAAAAACCGGAGACGAGATTAATAGAGAGATGTTTTTTAAAGTTATGTCAAGCATTAATAGAATTTTTCTTTGAAATTTAAATTTGTTTAAAATTTTATTCATTATTTTTAAACAAATCTACCTACTGTACATCTGCCTCGTTCCCGATTTGGTTGCCGGTCCTAAACGACACCCGTTCTTTAACTTCTTCCTGTTTAATACGCAAACCACTACTTGTTCAATTTTTAACCGACTTCAAAAAAATCTTTCTTCAATTTTTTTTGTGTGTATGTTACGCGATTACGCCGCCAATTGTGGACCGATTTTCAAAATTCTTTTTGTATTCGATAGAGCATACTCCAACGGTGGTCCCATAGTTACCAAAGTCAAGATCTGATAATGGGATCCTATGAAAATCGAGGAAAACCCTTAAATTTTAAGGTGTCCAACGTGTTTTGTGTGTATGTTACGCGATTACTCCGCCAATTGTGGACCGATTTTATTAAAATCAAGCAAAAAATAATTGTAAAATATTATGTTGCGCCTACTATAGCAATACTATAAGTCTTATAACAACTTGATAACCACTATAAGAAGTTGAGCGTGTTACAACGACTCCATATTATACGATCTTTAGGGTTCCTTTACTAATATTTTGAAACAATTTTTAGGTTTACTTATTAACTAATTAGGGCTTGCATGGGTTTGCATCGTTTTTTAAGTTTTACGTTTTGCTGTTTCTAAATACAATAAATGTATATACGTAATAACTTCTTAAAGTCCTTTAAATCGAAATTTATCTATGATCACTATATCTCGATAACCATTACTAATACTTATGTATTATTTCAGGACAAAAATGATTTATGTGAAACCTAAATTTTCGCAGATATTCGAATATATATATCGGTAGTCTTCGAAATCACACAGGAGGAAATTATAAACGATTCAGAAAGCGTATGATTCAATTACTGTAGATGTTAGACAAGGAGGTTCAGAAAACAGAAAATAATTAGGAAACTGAAAATGATTAAAGAGAAAGAGGAGAGAACGTCATTATCAAAGATTTGATAAAAGATTAACACCCAGAACCGGAAAATAAACAAATAATGTAGAAATAAAAAAATAGAATGTTTAAATAAGGAATTTTATTACACCAATTCAGTTTCAAATTACTCGCTGGCGACAATAGACTCCCATTTGGTTCTTAGTAAATTGTTTTATTTTCTACGGAACGACTAGGACTTTTTCAAGTGTTTAATTGACATACCATTTGAAGATTTGAGGGGGAATTAATTTTACTAATTATTAAATTGAACTTCTTTTGGACTTTCATTTAAACCAACCAATTTTTAAACCTTTTTATTGATTTAATAATTGACAACAGTTCAATAAAATAATTAGTTTTTAGCAGATTCATAAATGAAATTATGAGAGCAATAAACTTTGAATAACCAAATAAGTGACACCTCATCTCTTATAAAGGAGATCCAAACTCTAAAACATCAATTTAAACTTTAAAAAGTCGTACTGATTATATTTATAAGGTAATAATCTTTATAACGATCTTAGTTATCACTTTTTAAAGAATAAATAGCGCCACAGATGCCTTTATAAGATAAGCAGCCAAAATAGAGTCTGCACATCTTTTATAAGCAAATAGATCTTATAGAAACTATATTAATTGACTGTGTAAACGTTTACTCAGTCAAATTATAAGTGTTAAATCTTATAATTTCCTTCTATAAGGTATGTAAGTCTTATTGTCAAAAAAAAGCATTGTCATTATATGACTCTAATAAGGCAAATAACCTTATAGGCTTAGTATTATAAGAATATTTTGCTAGTTGGGTTAGGCAGTATGAGCAAAAATCTTACCTTATCAACTAGCACGGGAGGTAATGTAACTTGTTTCTTTATGCTAAACTACTCACAAATTGGCACTCAGTTTGTTATATGTATATATTGTATCTTTATTTTAAGGAGAACTCATGATTTAGCTTAAAAGTATAGAAAATAACATAGCAACATACAGTTATAAGAAAAATAAACTTATCAAGTTCTTCTTTTTTGCAATTTGAGTACCTAAATTAAGTATACAATTCTTTTGTTAATTATCCAATTTTATACTAATAATTTTAACTATCCATGGTTGCACTCGATTGGAGTGGTTAAGTCAATTTAATTATGCACATCTTCCTACTAATTTTACTTTAGTTTGTAAAGTGATCTTTATTCATAATCAGTTGTACTTGTGATTGTAGAGAAATAATTGTAGATTATACACCGAGGGGATAAAGCACTGTTTTATGTCAAGAGCGCGATATTGAATCCTGAACGTAACGAAGGACTCCAGATGTAACTCCCGAGCGCAGCGAGGGTGTTATGAGTTAATGAGCGCAGTGAGGGGTTCAAGCGCGCCCAAGACAAAAACAGCTTTATCCCCGAGGAGTGTACTCTACTTTTCTCACCTTTTGCGAGACAATAAAAAGCAAGGCTACTGAAAACAGCGTTTCGTCACTCGACATTTTAACAGAACTTTTCTTCTATTTTGATATATTTTTATAAAATCTTTGCAGTTATTACGTATATTATTGCAGCGTCTTACAATACTCGCGGCCATTGGTTTACTTTCAAATGTGTTCCATTCAGCTTGCCGTGGCCAGCTCGATTTTAGAAAAAGTTCGATTTTCAAATTACGTTCGACGCGGCGCCGGCCCCGGCCTTTGCGTATTAGTTGATCTATTATTACGAAATAAGACTTTAAGGCCATTGCAATAAGAACTATGAAAAGTGAAAATATTACAACCCAGCGGGTAATAATGAGATTCAGTCCAACATTACACCCCGGCTAAAGCCAAGGGCTTTAATGACTTGCTTTACGTAAGGTTTGCATGATAATTATGTAATTTGGCATTGTCGAGCAAGTGGTGTGAAAATAATATTATTATAAGGCCTCAATTCGTGCGTGTTGCCAGTGATGACGTACGGAACTGAGACGTGGCCGCTTACAATGGGTCTCATTAGAAGACTCAAGGTCACTCAAAGAGCAATGGAGAGGGTTATGCTCGGGTTTCTCAACGCGATCGCATCAGAAATGATGAGATCCGTGGAAGAACTAGAGTCAGCGACATAGCCCAAAGAATTGCGAAGCTTAAGTGGCAATGAGCAGGATACATAGCTCACAGGCCGTTGGGGCGGAAAGGTCCTCGAGTGGCGGCCGCGTACCGAGTGACGCAGCGTTGGGTGGGAGGCCCCCCACAAGGTGGACCGACGATCTGCAGGCCAATTATGGATCTTTCATCGTATGACATGGTATAAATTTGAGAGAAAAAAGTCATGAAATGCTGCATTTCGTATTACCGATCTCCAATGATATCATCACTATGGCATAATTTAACAAATGATCAAAAATCTCACCGGAAATTGTATTTTTCGTTTTGCACTATGATATCATTTGCAAAACCATGAGATCGGTAATAGGCCCTCTGGTGAAGGTCGCGGGAACCGCAGGACCGATCGGTTTGGAAATCCCTGATGGGGGAGGCCTATGTCATAACATAACAGTGGGCGTCTCTTGGCCGAAATGATGATGATGATGATGAACTCTGTGAGTTGACTGTGCATACCTGTCCGCGCGGTCAGCAGCCTCCTCCGCCACGCTGGCGAGGCGGCGGCGAAGCGCGGCCGGCGCGGGCGCGGGCGCGGGCGCCGGCGCGGCTTGCGGCGGCGGCGCGGGACTGCGCTCGCCGGCCGCCGACGACGCCGAGCTGTTGTACCCCGAGCTCTCCGGGGACACCAGCTCCGTGCCCGCGCCCTCGCGCACCACCAGCTCCAGCCGACCGAACGCCTTCATCGCCGATATTGCCTACAAACAGAGGGTAAATTTTTATAGAAGGCCAAGCAAATGACCCCCTTCCACCTGGTGGTAAGCGGAAGTAGAGTCCAAATGCGAAGATAGCTAGTGCGGGAGATGGGAGAGAGGTTAAGCACCGCACTAGCCACCCTCACCTTGCCGACCTGCAAGGTGCTTCTTCACGCCTCTTTTAAAGGACCCGGGATTATAGGAAGGAGGAAACACATGCGCTGATAGAGAGCTCCAATTCTTAATCGTGCGACATATAAATGAGTTACCGAATTTCTTGGTACGCGTTTGAATTATAGTCACAAATACGCATCATACGCATCTAAACGGGAAGATAAATAAAAAGTAGGATAGAAATCCCTTATACGAGCAACTGATTGATCACTTTGTTGTCCATCTATCCCTCTGTCTGCCTGTCAGTCTGTTTGTCCGTCTGTCCGCCTGCCTGCCAAGACCTTTTTCTCGGGAACGCGTAAATATATCAAACTGATATTTATATCACAGTTGTGTGAAATCATACTTGGAAGTCAACACAATCAAAAGATATGACCATGTAGGCCGCATATTTTCGGAAATTTTGAGATTTCACAAGGGAATCAAAACCTTTAGGTGACTTCCCGTTGACCTAGAATCATGAAATTTGGCAAGAAGCAAGGTTTTATAGCATGTGTGAAGGAAAAAATTCGAAAACTGTCATTATGATATAATTAAGAACTTTACTATACTTGTTTAGATAAGTTTGTACGGAATACTCAGCGCGTAGGTAAGTTCAACTCGCATTTGGGTGGATATTTTAAATAGCGTAATTTTTCAGTACTTAGTCGGGCTTTCGTTTCTTAGATCTATATACACAATTCACAATAATCGCTGATTTTTTTGTGCCTATTATATTTTATAATCAAATAACTGACTTTTCAACGAGTCGAGAAAAATGTACCTAGTTATTTCATGCATCTTCTACATACGTGATCGTATTAAAATTTTTGGGTCGCACCAACCGATATACAATTGAGAAAACTATAAAAGGCCAAAAAATCAGATCTGACAATTTTTTATTTTTCCTTACAATTATTCATAATTTTAGCCGAATGTTGCTCTCGCACTGTACCTCTCTAGAAGCGGGGTGAAGTGAAGAAAGAGCAAAATGCACAAATCATTTGCTCGACAAGAAATTGAAATGGACATTTCATGTACTAGTGACTTATACTTTTACGGCCTTATTAATAAAAATTTTACTCTTTGGATCATCTTCGGATTAGTTACTTACTTCATGTTTTGTCTCGTTTCCGGACATGTCGGCTGTCTTATGTCAAAATAAGACAAAACAAGAAGTAAAGTAACTAATCCGAAGATGATCCAAGGAGTAAATTTTTTATTAATTTAAGCCGTTAAATTTTAAACACAAAAAGAGATTCAACGAAAGGTGACATTTATATTTAATTGTGTAATAGAATTTAATTTACAAAGAGTCAACTTTCACAATTTCTACACATTGGTATTACACCAATTTTGATGATTAATATTAACATAATAATATTAATTTAGACTAATAATATTATAAACTAACATCAAAAAACAAAGAAATAAAAAAATGCTAAAATCAGAGCACAATAAACATTTTTTTTAGTAAATCCTTTAGTAGCGTGAGTGATTTAGACAGAAGCCTTTCATGAATCGGACCGATCTCTGTAAGGCTTCTGACTACATCCTGAAATCGGCTAATCCACAACGACAAAAACTTTATTTGATTTGTTGACATTTTTAACGATGACAATAACCTAATAAAGAAACAATATAATGAAATCATTTGCAGTTCTTATTATAATATATTTGACCTTATTCAATGTATGTAGCTGAACTCTATTTTCTGACAAAAACATAAGGTGACATTTTACACCATTTTAACAATATGAAAAATGCACTGTAAATTTATTTTAAAATTTTCACAGAAATTATCTCGTAAACATGAATAAATTGAATGTTGATACGTTTCATAGTGAACAAGGTAAACTAGGCCTAAAAATTTAAAAAAAACATAGATTTTGTCGAAATTTCACTCGGCTTGGTAATAGTACTCGATGTCCTCGAGTCCATCGCGATAACGTGGTAGTATACAGTGTTGAAAAAATCAATGGGCCCTGAAGGGAAACTACTTTAAATCCTTATGATAGATTCGTAAAAGAAATATTCCTTTATTAAAAAAAAATAAACTGCATTCAAAGATTTTCTACATTTCACATACTTTTCAAATGGTCCTATGAAAAATTTACATGAATCAGTTTAGTAGTTTTTTAGAATCGTGAAAATAAGCCGTCGCAATATGGATTTTTCCTTCTTTTCCAAATTTATGCGTCGATATTTTCGAAAATTGTTAACCATGTTCGATGATTCTTTTTTGTCTTATAGATCAAAGTCTCGAGATAGTTTCCAGAAATTTTTACACTGAATGAATGAAGTATGTGCAATTATTTACAAAAAATCATATCAGGCTGCAGAACAGTCAAAGGTTGAGGTAGACAATAACTTTTGATTTGTGGACTAGCCCTACCGTGAGAGGCCATGCTTCGGCTCCGTACGATATGATAGGTAATACGCACGGGTTAACGCACGGACTTTCGTCTTGAAACATTGTGGTATATAATTATAGACGAAGTAAAGACCCGACGTAATTTAGAATACGCTGGCAAGCCCAGCTGTATCCTCTTGTTGATCTCTTTCTCGAAGTTGTTTCTACCAAACTGCACAATTTGCCCGAGGTATAGACATACTCCTTAATAACTTCGAGAGGACTAATTGTAAAGGAGTAGATATCGCAAAACTTCGGACAAAAAATGTCGGTAGTCGGTACTAACAAACTACGCAGGCCAATGGTGTACCGCCCGCCCTCCCTCAATCGCATGCGACAAAGGATATCACTAATTAGTACCACACCAACATGCAAATACTTAGTTTCGACGCGTTTCGCCTTGGAATGTTATCGGTTCCGGGATGACATGCTCATTGAACATAATCTTGGTTTTATCCAAATTCATCAGGAGACCGATGCGTTGAGGAGAGGCAGCTAGATCGTTCAGCATATTTTCTAAGTCCTGCAACGTTTCGACCATGACGACAATGTCATTTGCAAAACGCAAGTGTAAGACGAACTCGCCATTGACGTTAATACCACATCCTTTCCAGTCCAGCGTTTTAAACACATCCTCCAATGCATTTGTGAACAATTTGCGGGAAATCACATCCCTTTGTCTCATACCACGATGCAGGGGGATATGTTCAGTCTGCCGATTCTGTACTTGGGCAGGCATATGGTGGCTGTATTGTAGAGACACCTCAACAATTGGATATATCGCCAGTTTATTTGGCATCGTTGCAGGGATTCTAAAAAAGTCCAGATTTCGATAGAGTCACACCTTCTCATAGTCAACAAATGCTAGGCACAGAGGCTGATTAAACTCTTTGTTTTCTGTATAATCTGCCGCATTATGAAAATGTTGTCTATGGCCGCACTATAAAATTCGTCGAGATTTCGCGCAAGGCAGTTTGTGATTACTCTTGAAAACAGCTTATAGACATGGCTCATAAAGTAAATGGGTCGATAGTTCTTCAGAAGCGTCTTGTCTCCCATTTAAAGGAAAAGTAGGTACGACAATACTTCTGCTCCACGCCTCAGGAGCTCTCACTTCGAAAAGAACAGTGTTAAAAAGGCTCCGGAACACGCAGGCTTCTAATTGCATGTAACACCATCCTCACCAGGGGCTTCTCCATTCTTCATTCTTAAGCTGGACAGCTTTCAGCTCAGCTCAGCAATTTCGCTTAGGCTGATTTCTGACAAGGCTTCGGTTAATTGGCGGGTCAATGATCGTCATTTTCAGGATCTGGTGGAGATACATGTGAGACGTACGGCTGGCTGTAGAATTGTTCGATTTCCGGAAGAACCTCCGGCTTCGAAGCAACAACTACTCCATTGGTTGTGATCAGCTTCTTCAAGTTGCTTCTCCTAAGAGATTGAACGAATACTTCACCTCTTTGATTTTGTTCAATGGCCTGCTAAATCAAGCGTGTATTGGAGCATCGGATGTCGAATCATATTTGTTTGCTAACACTCTTGTTGAGAGCCCGTTTTTCCGACGCAGTGACTGATAGAACTTCACGCCGTAGCTTCATTAGCCTAAACACATTTTTCGAGGGTCTGGGTTTTCGTCAGTTTTCAGGGCAACAAACCGGTTCTCCAGCTTAGACTGGAAAGTTTGGATCCCGTAATACTTTGGAGCAGGTTAAGACGGAGCTTGGACTTTGTCAGCGGATACGCTCAAGTTTTAAAGTGATATTCAGAGAGTGATCACTGCCGGTGCTCTATCTGTTTATCACTGAGACGTCTCTGAATATGTGCTTCCTTTCCGTCATAATGAAGTCAGTTTAATTTTTTGTAAAAGTATAGGAGTTCTTCCATGTCTATTTTCTTTAGGGCACTATAAAATCTAATCGCACTTGTACATTTTCGAAAAATTCAAAAACAATAAATATCTCTGAAACCTTGATATTTTCAATAAGGTCAAAATTTGTGGAAAGGTGCTATTTGTAGCATCGTATTAATAAATTATCTTGCAAAAATAAACAAAAACACTTTAAATTTGTCACAATAGCAATAGCATCAACAAATTTTATAAAACGACTGATATGATGTGACGTTATTGCGTTAGCAGGAACATTGAGAAAATAGCGACGTAAATCTCAGTTGATGCCTATGCGTTTTAGTGATTGGTCACTTTAGGATCTTCCCCGCGAGATTTAATTCCGATTGAGTATCGGTAGCGGGGTTCTTGAAATGGTGGCCTTTGTTCAGCAGTGGTTCTTATTAGCCGAACATACCTTAGTCTTCAAATATTTATGGCTAAAGTTTATTGATAACTCCATTGTACGTTTCATATTTTACAATAAATAGCCTTTACACTTACAAAAATTGTCCTTTACATATTTTATGCTGATTGAAATTATCGAAAACAAAATTAAACTAAGTCATAATAATGCCTTTATAAAGAAGACATTTTGTATTTATAAATATATACTTCTCCTAATTCATGTGAGTATACTTTATGCCGAAACTGTTATGTCAAATTACCTACCTATATCTTCTTATATGTAAAAATGAAACGCTGTGTGTTAGTCTCGCTAATACTCTGAAACGGGTCGACAGATTCTTACGAAATTTTCTGTGTGTTTGAATAGATACAGGGAAGGTTTAAAAGTACACTTGGACCCAGTAGGTGGCGCTGTAATCGGGCAGGACAACGTCTGCCGGGGCCACTAGTTATGAATATAAAGATTATGCGACCAGAAAGGTCTCCATGACTTACCTCGTTAAATGAGACGTTGGTGAAATCTTGGCCATTGCAAGCCACTATCTGATCGCCTGGCCTGAGCCCCGCTTCTTGAGCAATGCCTCCATCACGAACAAACTGCACAAAGATGCCAGGCTTCCATTCTGGTCCTTTGCAGATGCTGAAATTGTAGAAATGGATTTCAATTTTCTGTTGCAGCTAATAAGGATTTTAAGTTCTACACTAAATCGATGGAACACCTATTTATATGATATATCTATACTATCATCAATGATCGATGTCAATTTATCTAATGATATTAATGCAGCTCTATTTCGTTTAAATAAATGAGACCGACCACGGAGCGTCGGTGTCGCTGTGGACTCGGCACTTGCCTTCCAATCGGGAGGTCCTGAGTTCGAGAACACCAAGTACCAATTTGTTTTTCGTTTTTGGAATCTCATTTCGAAATTTCGACGCTCCTCTGGTGAAGGAAAACATCGTGAGGCAACCTGCATATATCTGCGAAGAAATTCAAAGGTGTATGTGAAGTCGACCAATCCGCACTGGGCCAGTGTGGTTGACTAAGGCCGAAACACCCTAACTTAGGGTAGGTTCGAGTCCCTCGGCGGGGACGTATATGAGCTGTTATGATGATGACGATGATGAAATGAGACCGTTTTCAAAATACACTCGTTTAATCCTCCATATCTAGATACGCAGTAACGTGTCAAGTCTAGTACAAGCAAGGGAAACTGGCGAGCAACAATTAAGATGGCGAGCAGTAATTTTATACGAACCATTTGGAACCACTTTGGAGGTTCAACAGATCATAAGTTATTTGCTTTGTGTAAATAATTCTTTTAAATAAATTTCATTTCAGGACTGTCTACAGAACTTGGTACCCATTGAGATCTCAATTCTTTTGTCGGTAAAGTCGTCAACTCATTACACCATATCATAATATTGAACTTTTCCCCCCTTTTCACGTAAATGTTTTTGGTAGGATATATTACACATAGGTATTTTATATAATTTATACTAGCTGTGCACGCGAACTACGTTTTACCATATATTTTTTTCCCTTTATTGCAACATTTTTCATTGATGCTCAGCTCCTATTAGTCGTAGCGTGATGGTTTATAGCCTATAGCCTACCTCGGATGAATTGACTATCTAACATAAAAATAATTTTTCAATTTAAATCAGTAGTTCCTGAGATTAGCGCCTTCAACCAAACAAACAAACAAACTCTTGAGCTTTATAATATTATAATGAAATACTACTTCACGGAATAAAAATTTAAGGTGTTTATTTTTCTAGCCCATCAAAATTACTCGTAACACCAATATAAAGATGACACATTTTCGTATACTTACCGTAAAAAAGATACCTAGGCTTAAAAACTTTATAAAATACCAAGTGTTTGTAAAATCTATGTAATTTGTTTGAAATTTACAGAATTATGTTTTTAGAGAGAAATATGTATAGGGACATTAATATGTATAGGGACAGCGATTGAATGATATTTAAATTAATAAATTCAATTTAAGAGACAAAATTAAAGAATAAAAAACTTTTTTTGTAAAAACAGGTCACTAAGTAGGCACTTACATAGGTACTTCTTTGCTTACATAATTTTTTATCTCGAAAAAAAAAAAACAATCTTGGATATCAACTCATTTTCGTTTCTCTGATAATATTGCCCCATGATCACGCAAGATCTCACACTGCTTGTGCTTGAGAAACTAGAAACGGTTATAACACTACAGAATCTATATTAAGAAACCATCCTTTACCCTCCGTAGTCGCTAGACCCGGCGTTTCTCTAGGCGTTTAAAATGTGTATAATTTAAAAAAGCGTCGATGGCGTAGTGCGTAAGGCTGTCGCCTTCCAATCGGGAGGTAGCGGTTCGAACCCCGCCACGTACCAATGTGTTTTCAAATGTTGAATTCACACGTACGTTTATTCGACGCTTTTACGGTGAAGGAAAACATCGTGAGGAAACCTGCACACACATTTGAAGACAGAATTTCTTTACAGGTTGTATGTGAAGTCGACCAACCCGCACTTGGCCAGCGTGGTTGACTAAGGCCTAATCGCACTAGTTTGGGGTAGGCTCGAGCCCCTCGATGGGGACGTATATGAGCTGTTGATGATGATGATGATGATAATTTAAAAAAGCTCACCCGCAACCCAGCTTGGCGCGTGGCGGCACCAATATCGACAGTCGCATATCAGTCAGCCGCTCTGTGTCGTGGCACAGAGTCGGTGAAGAGGACACATCGGACCCCAGCGACGCTTGCTCAGACACGAACTGCCATGACAATGATTCATGGGCTTTGCTGTAACAAACAATGTGGGACTTTTTTCAACCATTGGAAAAGAATAAGCAATCGTGACTATAAAGTTTAAAGATTATTAAAACGAAGGAATGTTTTCCTAGGTTAGGTATAGAACACAGCAATAGGCATTGTATTTTTAACCGACTTCGAAAAAGGAGGAGGTTCTATGTTCGACTGTATCTATTTTTTTTATGTATGTTCACCGATTTATTCCGCCAGTTGTGGGCCGATTATCAAAATTCTTTTACATCTCTCATGTTCGGTAAGTAGGTCCTTATTACCCCCAAATGGGGCTTGTAGGTGACCAATTAGCGCTCTAGGGTAATAATGTAGCTAGAAAAGCCCCGAGGCTGTAAGTAATTTATTGCCAGTATGATGGTTAGATGTACGCGAACTTTTTGAAAAAGTGAAGTGTTTTTTTTATTACTTACCGCTCTAGGGCTTTCCAAGCTACATTATTACCCTAGAGCGCTTATTGGTCACCTACAAGCCCCATTTGGGGGTAATAAGGACCTACTTATCGAACATGAGAGATGTAAAGCAGAGTAGTTAGCTCAGGTGTAAGCACCAATTGCACCCTCGAAATATAGGCGTAGTTAATTAAAATTTTGCACAAACTTTTATATAAAACTGTAATGTTTGATGTTTTTATATTATTAATGGCTTTTTGGTGTATTTCAAGTCGGATTTATTTTTTAAATCTCAAACACGTGCTTACCTATATAGAAATCACGTCAAAATATTATAATCAAAGAAAATCTTTAGAATGGACAGAATAGATCTTAAATAATTATATATTCTATCTAATAATCTAGCATAATTTGAGCCTATGTTAATGTCTTTATTTGATATAAGCAGTCTGAAAAATCTCGTAATTTATTTAAAATGAATATAAATGTTACTTACTCTTTAACAGGTAGCATTCCAACGTCTGAAACGAAAAGAGGAGAGCAATTATACTAATTCAGGAATGAAACGTTATCTATCACTGTACTATTTTTTATCCCCATTGTATAAAAGAAAAATGTGGGCACGTTGTACCATTTATTTATTTATTTAATAGGTACATTTACAGCAATAGCCAAAAAAAATGTACACAACTTAACCAGATAAATAACTAAAGGATAAGAAAATTGCACGATAAAGATGTAGCTGAATTAATTTACATTTACAACATTACATGTACGATCTCTAAACTAAAGCATGTACTAATTTACTCCTGCAAATCACGAAAATCAACTAGTTATTATCTACATATTATGTTTATACAAACAGAAAATAGAATTTTAAGTATCCACTATAAATACCAATCATGAGGCAATAGGCTTGCAAACTAATTTATAATTTACATATTAATTGAGAAAGATATGCAAGCTATAATAGTAAGTAAGTACACATTTATTACATATAATGACAATATATAATACATAAATGTGTGAGTTAACCATGTGAACCTTTTCTGTAGAAAGAAATATCAATGAATTTCTTGAAAAAAAAAAGAGTAGTATCTATGTATTAGTGATCAATATACAAAAAAAAACTACTAAAAAACTATTGGCTGATTTAAAAGAAAACTTTCACTAGTAGATGTTTCATTATTACATTATCACAGTTATTATACTAAACGTTAACGAAGTCATCGTTTACCCATGTGAATACCATGCGACGAAGATTACAAGATCTAAGTATATAAACAAAAATAAACCCTGCCTTCACAATAGCACTCGGACATTTGAACAGTCAGTCAGGTACACTTTCCATTTCGTTTGTAAAATTTTACGCAACGATAGTGTTGGAGACCGACTTTGAGTCAGGTTGCCCACGCGCTTTCACGATTATCGCTCTTAAAAAAACATCGGTGCCAACAATCGCACCGACTTCATAACGGTGAAACACCAACCCGAAGCTTTGATTAATTATCATAATGATATTTAGTAACAATATCATCGATGTCACACCTACGTAAGTGAGAAAGCTGGGTGCTCTGCTTGCGCAATTCACATTTGTCGTTTTCTACCTACCTATATCACCGTCTACATATTTCAATACGGTTAAAAAATAATCAACGATTTAAAACAAAGTATGCAATTTGTAAAATTCGCGGAAAACGAAAGAACTTGAATGTTTTCAATTGTCATGAAAAAAGAAATGTGGTAACATTAATGTTACTGTATAGGTACATGTCCACAATGCTATTGTGAAATACAAAATATTTGATAAATATACAATACCTACACCATAAGCAAATTAACTAGGGATTCTACGTTTGTTTGAATTATTAAAACTGGATTGACTCTAAAACGATTTATTTGGCGTAGCTATAATTCCATACAATCCATATTAGGATTATTTTATGACCGTTAGGCAATCTCATTAAAAAAATTATGGACTTATGGTAGCTTAACATTTTTAAAAATCTATGCAAAATATGACTTTTCCAAACACGACTAATAATGTTTTTTTTTGCATAAAAACAGAATACTCACGTCTAACTTTGATCTTGAGTCGGGTTTGCGTGGAGAGGTAGTGCACGAGCTCGGAGTGCACAGCATCATCGACGCGGTATCCATTGACGCTCACCAGCTGGTCACCAACCTGTGGACGCGACGTGATCTCGGTTATGTTGGCACATTCTGCAATGTTTGCATAAGAATCCCAGCCTTATCTGTAGCAACAGATAACATTTTCTTCTTCAAAGATTCTTCACACTGAGCTTGTAGTTACTAACGAATCTATTCATAGATACTGAATTCAAGTCATTTTAATTAGTCTTAAAATATGGGCGGCGTAGAATTTATAACAGTTGTTGCCATTTTTTAAATTCAACCTCTTTGTACTTAAGTACGACTAGCTTCATTCGAGCACCATCATGTTTGTTCTATACGTGAGATTACTTGTAGGCCTATAACCAAACGCGGTATGGAGAAACTCAAAAGAAATATTATTTATCAAACTAGTAATTTGCTCGAGGGGAACAACGCTAATAATCTGTATAATTATTTTTTTCATATAGTTAAAGATGAATGTAATAGTATATTTAAGGAAAAAGTAATTGCGGTCAATAACGGAAGAAAGAAATTTAGTGACTGGGCTACGCCAGGCATATATAAAAGCCGTAGGAAACTATTTGAACTATATGCTTTAAAAGCAACCTCAAATGATCCTAATTTCATAAATTTTGTTAGAAACTATTCCAAAACATTTAAGAAAGTGTGCATGTCCGCAAAAGCTATGTATATAACCAAGAAAATTAGCTTATCAAAAAATAAAGTAAAGACCACCTGGAATGTCATTAACCAGGAAACCGGGAAATCTAAAAGCTCAGTAAATTCGATTTCACTGGAAGTCAATAATATTACAAATTGTTAAGGAGTAGGTATATAGCAAAACTTCCGATAAAAATGTCGGTAGTTGGTACTAACTACGCAGGCCAATGGTGCACCGCCCGCCCTCCCTCAATCGCATGCGACAAAGGAATATCAATAATTAGTACCACACCAACATGCAAATACTTAAATTCGACGCGTTTCGCCACTCCACGTGGCATCATCAGGATGATGTGTTATTAAGTACTTATTAAGTAGAAATTTCAAAACACAACAGGGATAGTTCGCTTACATTGCTGAACGAGCAGGTCAGTTTTACTTATTCCCCACTACTTAATATTTTTTCAAATAGATGCGATCATAGCAGCACCCGATAACCACGTGTTTTTAATTTGTAAACAACACCTGCGCCACGTGCGCGCTGTTACAATGGCGGCCACGTGCGCCTATACCGACACAACTCGGACGGTTGTTGTGATCGCTCTATAAAAGGCCGGCTCGTTCACAGCTTTCTCAGTCGTCCGAGCGCAGCGAAGGCGACAACATCCTGATGATGCCACGTGGAGTGGCGAAACGCGTCGAATTTAAGTATTTGCATGTTGGTGTGGTACTAATTATTGATATTCCTTTGTCGCATGCGATTGAGGGAGGGCGGGCGGTGCACCATTGGCCTGCGTAGTTAGTACCAACTACCGACATTTTTATCGGAAGTTTTGCTATATACCTACTCCTTAACAATTAGTAATGGACTTCCGAAAAATAACGCCTGACACCATCAATTATAATAATATTACAGTTAATTCGGACATTGCAGTTGCCAATGTATTCGAAGACTTTTTCTCCCATATACCCATAGAAACTACAAGTAGTCTCAACTCGTGCCCCGATGCAGCTGTGGCCCTCTTGTCACAGAGTGTAGAAAAGTGCAACAATGGCTTCACATTCTGTCACATTGACGCCGACACTATCTTGAAAACATTCCGCATGATCAGTACAAAAAACACTGAAGACCTTTGGGGTATTTCGACCAACATGATCAAATCTGTGATAAAGGAACTTGCTCCCCAACTCGCGTTTATATTCAATAAATTGATGAAGGTATCTTCCCTGACCTTATGAAGAATAGCAAATAAATACCTTTATTTAAATCGGGAAATAAAAACGATCCTTCAAATTATCGACCAATTTCAATTTTACCAGCTCTTAGTAAAATATTTGAAAAAATTATGTCTAATCAGCTAACAGGTTATTTTTCAAGTAACAACATATTACATATGAATCAGTTTGGTTTTACTAAAGGTCGTTGCACTACAGATGCTGGAGTTGCCCTTCTTAAACACATTTTTGCTGCTTGGGAGCGTAAACAGGATGTGATTGGTATATTTTGTGACCTATCGAAGGCTTTTGACTGCGTTGGTCACCAGACTCTTTTAAATAAACTCAAATATTATGGTGTCTCTGAAGAAGCAATTAGACTTATTGAGTCTTATTTGTCCAGTAGAGTCCAGAAAGTTGTCATTAACAAATCTAAGTCTGCTGGTGCACCCATAATTATGGGCGTGCCTCAGGGCTCGATATTGCGACCTTTGCTTTTCTTAATTTATATTAACGACCTCCCACACTTCACTAATAGTTTGTGCGATACGGTGCTATTTGCAGATGATACTTCTTTAATATTTAAGGTTGACAGAGGAAACGGAAATACTGACGTTGTAAATAGTACTCTCTCTAAAGTATTGCATTGGTTCACCATAAATAATTTATCATTAAATTCAAGTAAAACTAAATGTATTAAATTCTCATTGCCAAATGTAAGAAAAGTTGATACTATTGCGCAATTGAACAACCAAATTGTTGAATTCGTCGATTCTACAAAATTTTTGGGTATTACTCTAGATTCTAGATTGCAGTGGGATCCACATATTGAGTCCTTGGCAAACAGACTTAGTTCTGCAGCATATGCAGTAAAAAAAATAAGACAACTTACTAATGTTGAAACGGCAAGATTAATTTACTTTAGTTATTTTCATAGCATCATGTCATATGGAATACTTCTGTGGGGATCAGCTGCTAGTATAGAAAGTATTTTTGTACTTCAAAAAAGAGCGGTTCGCGCTATTTATAATTTAAGAGCAAGAGACTCTCTTAGAGATTTATTTAGAGAAATTAACATATTGACTTTAGCAGGACAGTACATTTATGAAAATTTGATTTATGTCTATAAAAATTATAATATATTTGAAACCAATTTCCAACTTCACCATTTAAACACAAGAAATAAAAATAAACTTGCCGTTCCAACGTACAGGCTCCAAAAAACTAGAAGCTCATTTATGGGGAAATGTATAACTTTTTACAACAAAGTCCCACAAAATGTAACTGACTTGCCTTTTGATAAGTTTAAAGCGCATGTAAAAAAGACTCTGATGAGTAAAGGATATTATAAAGTCAACGATTATTTACAAGATGCCAATGCCTGGTGTTAATTTGAAGAAATTATTAATGATAATAATGTAAATAATCGTGTTGTTGTGTATAACTATTCATTAAGTAGTATTGGTAACGTTGTACTAAGAAGAGAACTGACAAATCTACATTTGTTATGGAAGTTGAGCTCAAATTTTTGCCTTGAGGTCAGCTTCCAATTGACGACTCTGTAACAATACAGGGAGAAAAAAATAGCCCTTGCTGGTTTTCTTGCTGGTTCTTTCCAGTACAAGGTCTCCCGCCGTAGACTTGTGAACCATTGGCGTAGCTTCTTTGACTTTCAAAAGAGATTGTAAAATCCAAGTTGAATAAAATATTTTGATTTTGATTTTATCATAATTAATATTTAAAAAGTTCGGTATAAATTAAAGAACGAATTTATTGACAGAACAAATTGACATACTTACATTTTGTTCAAGGTTCAATATCCCGAGGTTATTTTTAGTATAATATGTATAATTAGTTTTATAAGATTAGTATTAAAGAATATATTTTTTTTAATGACTTTATCATAATTTACTTTCAACTATTTCTTTAAAATAACATAGATTCGGGCAAAATATTTACCATGTTTTCAATGATGAAAATGCAAAATAATGGCTGAACAGCTGGCCGGCCACAGAAAAAAAACAAATTAGGCAGGAAAGCGGCAATCCGATGTTCATTTGTTTTTTTGGAGTTGTAGAGTTTTGTTTATACTTCCGTATAGCAGAGATTTGTATTAACACAATGAGTTCATCTAATTTAGATATGGATTTAACGCCTGAAATCCATTAATGGATTTGTTTAGTGGATTATAGTGGAATAGAGCAGGCTAAAGCAGGAGTTGTTGATTTATGTGAAATAAAATTTATTTCTTATTACTTAAGAACTTATTTATTTCTTTAGCTAATTTATTTTTACTTTCCTTGAATTCCTACGTAATGAAAAGCACAGCGTTTACCTAGGGTTAAAGATTTTACTTTCACCCCTGGGGTAACAATGTACTATTTCAACACACTTGCTCGTAAAGTGAATCTAATTTTACCGGTTTTAGATACATAAAGCAGCTCATAAAACACGCGTATACTATAGCTGAGGCACGCATCACAGAGTCCGGCAATGCTGCACTTGCCGGCCGCGCCTGAAATGTACTATATTTTTTAAAAGCTAGAGCCTAATATAAAAGACATCAACGAACTGCATGATTTTTCAAACGATTATTTTCATACCATTATTTAGTTTTGTGTACAAATTGACAACGATTTGTGTTATTTATTCCAAAAATTCAGTTTATTAAGTATTTTTCCTCATAAATGTTTTTACAAATAAAGTGTTCATTCATTCATTCATTCAAGTGTGTTGAAAAAGGTCGTACGATATACGTGCGTATATTGGTTATACTTACGGTGGCTCTATTACGAAATTCCGCCTCGTGAGTTATATAACCAACATACTGTACTTATATCGTAATGCACTATTTTATTACATTTTATGTCAATTAGCAAAATTCGTGCTATGGGTAAAGACGAGATGAATATTAATTTTATTATTAATGTCCACCTTAATTGCAATAAGCTCTATAATCATAATTATTATTTATAACAACTCTTAAATGATATAATAATTGTACTGAAAGCAACCTTATTTATACAGTGAATATTATTGTACAGAGATAGAAAAAACAGGGGGAGTATAATGATCCTCATTCTGTGCGTCCGCCGTCTAGATAACCTAAAGCTAAAGTTTCTCAATTGCTATTCTACGATGACAGGCGCAATTGGGATGATGACTGAATTCTAATTTTTACGTCTCGCCGTAAAATACCGTGTAAAAAGATGCAGTCCTGTGAAATTAAAATTAAATTCGGCTTAGAAATACATTAGATACAAGCATCTTAAGTTGTTAATTTGAAGGCGATTAGACAGAGGGATCCGACATCAACCGTGACGTCATTGTTGAGTACGGCCATATAAACTCCTTGTAAATTGCCGTTTTGCTAGAAAGAGATGGAGAAAAAAAATTAATATCCTATATCTTGGTTGTTTTTATAGTTATTCGAAAATCGATTTTTTCTTTCTGTTTATTACATGAATGAGCTTCTATTAAAGCAATAATTTTTTTTTAGTCATCTAGCCTATTCTAAAATGTCTAAGATTAGTTTAAATATATTTGTGTTGCTGTGGTAAAATATTAAAAGTGAATTAATGAATGGATCTTGTTGTTAATACTTTTACTGTACATTTTTATCTTGTTTTTAACAATATAGTTCTAACTAATAACAAAGTTTTTTATTTTCCTATTTATTTAAGGCGAAAACAACCAATTTGGGCAAAATTTAAATTTGTACGTCATTTGTTGTTAGGATTTGTATTTTTCATTACCAAAATGGCGGATTTTGGCAAGGTTTTAAATCGGGATGATTTTAGTCGCCGCTAAAAATTTGGATGGCTAAGCTAAGTTGAAATTAGTCTAAAATTAGAAACGTCAGTTTCAAATTAGCAATGTCAGTTGAATTTGACAGTTACCGCAGAATAGTAAAATGGTTTAGAGACACATAAATAAAATTAGGAAATTTAGCGGCCACTTCAGAATTGAGTCCAATAACCTCTTATTTCTAGACAGTTTAATTATTATTACAAACGCTTAATGATTAGTACGTATAACAAAAAATCGAACGCCTAATACATATTAAAAGTATTTTACAAAATTGAAAACCTCCATCAAAAACACCAATAAAAGTCTAAAATGATATATGAAATACATACAATATCACATTTTTATACACATTTTGTTAGTGCCAAATTTTAACTAACTACAGTTTGCTGTTATTTTTTTAACACTTTCCAGGTGATTATTACTTAGCACCGATATTAATATAAAAACGTGATATATGTAGGTCAGTTTTTATTTTTTGTAAAACATTTAAAATTTTTGGTTAATTAATTTAATATATGAGTTTTAGAATTTGAGTCAAAGCAAACACCAAAATAGCTTAAAATAAAACGTCCTTCGCTCTAAACAGTATTGAAAGAATTATTCCCAAGCTCCTTATCCATCATAAACCGTCCATCATCGGCCCAGTAACATGATATGATGACCTTCAATATCTTCAGAAAAAAACATGAAACACGTTGGACGTACCTATGAAATTTAAGGGTTTCCCTTAATTTCCCTGGGATCCCATCATCAGATCATGACTTGGTGTCAATAGAACCGCCCCCGGAGTATACTCTTTCGATACAAAAAGAATTTTGAAAATCGGCTCACAAATAGCAGAGGAATCGGTGAACATACATAAAAAATAGAAACAGTCGAACTTAGCACCTTCTCCTTTTTTGTAGTTGATTAAACAAGGCCGCGAAACACCCTAAAGCCGGGTCCGCTGCGCCATGTTTTCATGTTTGTAAACACGAAAACATTGTTTAGTTAACCGATTAGGGGCGTGGTTTAACAGTTTTGTTAGAAAAATACGATAACATGTTTTCCGCGACGAATGGATAACATCCCCCGCGTTCGCCTGCGGGAGGGGAAGCTAAGCATTTTTTGTTAGCGCTCACTAGAGGAACACGTATCGCTTGAAGGCTCTTTGGTTTATTTTTGAGTGAAATAAAGACAATATTTCGTTTTTAATACAACTAATAAGAGAGAGACCGGTGCTGTGGAATGTTACATTAATAGATTATACCGAACCTATCATAAATTTTTAGTTCTTGATAAATAATGACAAAAACATTTTAAAAACAGGCGCCATATTTTGTTAACATGTTTTGGTTAGAAAATTGGCGCAGCGGACTGGCTGTTTTTCTTAACATGTTTTGCTAACATGTTTTGTTAACATGTTTTGTTAAAAAATTGGCGCTGCGGACCCGGCTTTAGTATACGTTTGATAATCTTCTTATATATAAAAATGACACGCTGTGTGTTAGTCTCGCAAAAACTCGGAAACGGCTCTACTGATTCTTACGAAATAATGAAACGCTGTGTGTTAGTCTCGCAAAATCTCGGAAACGGCTCGATAGATTCTTACGAAATTTTCTGTGTGTATTTGGATAAGTCCAAGGAAGGTTTAAACGTATAGTTAGACCCGGTAGGTGGCGCTGTAATCGGGCGGGACAACGTCCGCGGGGCCCACTAGTAAAAAATAAATATGACTAAAAAGAGGTAACAATGATATTAGAATGTTCTAATATATCGCTATTTTCCATTAAGTATTTATTTTTAACCGACTTCAAAAAAGGAGGAAGTTCTCAATTCGATGCATGTTTTTTTTTGTGTGTATGTTACGCGATTACGCCGCTATTGTGGACCGATTTTCAAAATTCTTTTTGTATTCGATAGAGTATACTCCTGGGGTGGTCTCAAGGTTACCAAAGTCAGGATCTGATGATGGGATCCCATGAAAATCGATTGAAACGCTAATTTGACACGCTAATTTAAGAAACCCTAATTCACTAAAAAGATTTCATTAGGTAACTAACAGGTTGAAAATAACAAATATTTTCCAAAAAAACACTGAAAAGTTAAAAATAATATAACAATAGGTACAGACAACATCACACTTCTATATTGAAGTCGGTGACAAATTTTAAGACTTTCTAGGAGATCATCGTTTGGCACCGACTTTAATATAGAAGTGTGATGTTGGCTGTACCTATTCTTATATTATTTTTAACTTTTCAGTGTTTTTGAAGTCAGTTTTTATTTTTTGTAAAATATTTTTGATTTAACAATATTTTTGCCTTGAATGAATTTTGCTTTACCGAATTTAAACGAATTATCTCTATATATAATAAAATCGTAGGGGTACAAAAATCTGTAATCTCTATATATAATAAAATCGTAAGGGTACAAAAATCTGTAATTGCGAAATATAATATTAAGACAAAAAATACACAGGTCGCCTTAAAATCATTAGCAGAGCACGATAGAATAGTTTTTAAAAAAATTGTTTGTTTGTTGGTTTGTTTGTTTGTTTGTTTGTCTGTTTGTCCGGAAAGATCTCCGACACTACTGGACAGAATTTGATATGGCTTACACCACAATGCTTGGAATTTACCGGAAGAACATTTAGGCATAATTTCGTTTGTTTAAATTCACTTTTTATTTTTAGTGAAAAAATACCATATAACATTTTCGAACAATGCTTTAGGTAGAAAAACAACATGGCGCACGTGAAATTTTTTTGACAAGTCTGTCACATACATGGACTCCATTCTTTAATTAAGGTCACATAGTACAGAGAGAAGGTATTTTCTTCCACGAAGGAAACTACGCCATACAGCCTGATCTTAAGTAATTGGAAGTCGAAAGTTGAAAGGCAGGAATGAAGTGTTCCACATACAAATAAAATTTAATATTTTCTGTTAATGGCTGTGCCCATCTGGATTTCGCCAACCAAATTGTCTTTTTCTTATGTCGTACCGTGGTAGTAAGGCAAAAGGATCAAGCCATACAACCAATGTATAAAGCATTTTTTATGATAATATCGAGTCACAATAAAATTTGTATATTGGTTTAATTCTTCACTAATTTTCACAAAATCGGTACAATTTTTGAAATGTTGAAAAGTGAAGATACCCTTTTCAAGGTATTTTGAAAGGTGTTATATTATGTTTTTACATTAGGACTATAAGGAATCAAACTCTTTCATCCATTTAAAACTGTTAAAAGTAATAGATTAATATTGATAATAAAAAAAAATATCTGACTGCAATGTTCTGGGTTACGCGTAGAGGGACGGGACGGGACTCTTGTTCCAAATGTCTGATCCTAATGAAATGACGAATGATTTTTTTTGGATCCACCAAAGCAACATGGATATCGAACGAAGAACCTAAAGAGTAGAACACATTAAACCTAGCCACGTGGAATTAATTTGACATGACTGCCGATAAAGTTCGCTTCCAAAAATCCAAACCCAGCAATATGGGTATCAAATGGAAGGCCTTGATGAGTAGAGTACTATAAACCTAGCAACATTGACGTAAATTCAGCATAGCTGCCGCTCAAAAAAGATGGATAAAAGTTAGATACCAAACCTAGCAATATGGGTATCAAATGAAAGGCCTTGAAGAGTAGAGCACTATGAACCTAGCAACATTGACATAAATTCAACATGGCCGCCGCTCAAAAAAGGTGGATAAAAGTTAGTTTCCAAAAATAGCAATATGAGTATCAAATGAAAGGCCTTGAAGAGTAGAGCACTATGAACCTAGCAACATTGACATAAATTCAACATGGCCGCCTCTCAAAAAAGGTGGATAAAAGTTAGTTTCCAAACCTAGCAATATGGGTATCAAATGAAAGGCCTTAAAGAGTAGAGCATTAAGTACCTAAGAAAATAAACCTAAATTCAACATGGCCGTCGCTCAAAAAAAAGAATGAAAGTTCGTTTTCAAACCCAGCAATATGAGTATCAAATGAAAGGCCCTGATGAGTAGAGCACTATAAACCTAGCAACATTGACATAAATTCAACATAGCCGCCGCTCAAAAAAGACGAATAAAATTTCGTTTCCAAACCTAGCAATATGGGTATCAACTGAAAGGCCTGAAAGAGTAGAGCATTATGAACTAAGGAAAATTGCCCTAAACGAAACATGGCCGCCGCTCAAAAAAATGGATAAACGTTCGTTTTCAAACCCAGCAATGTGGGTATCAAATAAAAGGCCTTGAGTAGAGCACTATAAGCCTAGCAACATTGATATAAATTCAACATGGCCGCCGCTCAAAAAAATGGATAATAGTTCGATTCCAAACCCAAGAATATGGGTGTCAAATGAAAGGCCTTGATGAGTAGAGCACTATGAACCTAGCAACATTGTCATAAATTCAACATGGCGGCCACTCAAAAAAGGTGGATAAAAGTTAGTTTCCAAACCTAGCAATATGGGTATCAAATGAAAGGCCTTGAATAGTACAGCATTAGGTACCTAGGAAAATCGACCTAAATTCAACATGGCCGCCGCTCAAAAAAATGGATAAATGTTCGTTTTCAAACCTAGCAATATGGGTATCAAATGAAAGGCCTTGATGAGGAGAGTACTATGAACCTAGCAACATTGACGTAAATTCAGCATAGCTGCCGCTCAAAAAAGATGGATAAAAGTTAGTTTCCAAACCTAGCAATATGGGTATCAAATGAAAGGCCTTGAAGAGTAGAGCACTATGAACCTAGCAACATTGACATAAATTCAACATGGCCACCGCTCAAAAAAGGTGGATAAAAGTTAGTTTCCAAACCTAGCAATATGGGTATCAAATGAAAGGCCTTGAAGAGTAGAGCATTAGGTACCTAGGAAAATCGACCTAAATTCAACATGGCCGTCGCTCAAAAAAAAAAGAATAAAAGTTCGATTTCAAACTCAGCAATATGGGTATCAAATGAAAGGCCTTGATGAGTAGAGCACTATTAACCTAGCAACATTGACATAAATTAAACATGGCCGCCGCTCAAAAAAGGTGGATAAAAGTTAGTTTCCAAAAATGGCAATATGAGTATCAAATGAAAGGCCTTGAAGGGTAGAGCACTATGAACCTAGCAACATTGACATAATATCAACATGGCCGCCTCTCAAAAAAGGTGGATAAAAGTTAGTTTCCAAACCTAGCAATATGGGTATCAAATGAAAGGCCTTAAAGAGTAGAGCATTAAGTACCTAAGAAAATAAACCTAAATTCAACATGGCCGTCGCTCAAAAAAAAAGAATGAAAGTTCGTTTTCAAACCCAGCAATATGAGTATCAAATGAACGGCCCTGATGAGTAGAGCACTATGAACCTAGCAACATTGACATAAATTCAACATAGCCGCCGCTCAAAAAAGACGAATAAAATTTCGTTTCCAAACCTAGCAATATGGGTATCAACTGAAAGGCCTGAAAGAGTAGAGCATTATGAACTAAGGAAAATTGCCCTAAACGAAACATGGCCGCCGCTCAAAAAAATGGATAAACGTTCGTTTTCAAACCCAGCAATGTGGGTATCAAATAAAAGGCCTTGAGTAGAGCACTATAAGCCTAGCAACATTGATATAAATTCAACATGGCCGCCGCTCAAAAAAATGGATAATAGTTCGATTCCAAACCCAAGAATATGGGTGTCAAATGAAAGGCCTTGATGAGTAGAGCACTATGAACCTAGCAACATTGTCATAAATTCAACATGGCGGCCACTCAAAAAAGGTGGATAAAAGTTAGTTTCCAAACCTAGCAATATGGGTATCAAATGAAAGGCCTTGAATAGTACAGCATTAGGTACCTAGGAAAATCGACCTAAATTCAACATGGCCGCCGCTCAAAAAAATGGATAAATGTTCGTTTTCAAACCTAGCAATATGGGTATCAAATGAAAGGCCTTGATGAGGAGAGTACTATGAACCTAGCAACATTGACGTAAATTCAGCATAGCTGCCGCTCAAAAAAGATGGATAAAAGTTAGTTTCCAAACCTAGCAATATGGGTATCAAATGAAAGGCCTTGAAGAGTAGAGCACTATGAACCTAGCAACATTGACATAAATTCAACATGGCCACCGCTCAAAAAAGGTGGATAAAAGTTAGTTTCCAAACCTAGCAATATGGGTATCAAATGAAAGGCCTTGAAGAGTAGAGCATTAGGTACCTAGGAAAATCGACCTAAATTCAACATGGCCGTCGCTCAAAAAAAAAAGAATAAAAGTTCGATTTCAAACTCAGCAATATGGGTATCAAATGAAAGGCCTTGATGAGTAGAGCACTATTAACCTAGCAACATTGACATAAATTAAACATGGCCGCCGCTCAAAAAAGGTGGATAAAAGTTAGTTTCCAAAAATGGCAATATGAGTATCAAATGAAAGGCCTTGAAGGGTAGAGCACTATGAACCTAGCAACATTGACATAATATCAACATGGCCGCCTCTCAAAAAACGTGGATAAAAGTTAGTTTCCAAACCTAGCAATATGGGTATCAAATGAAAGGCCTTAAAGAGTAGAGCATTAAGTACCTAAGAAAATAAACCTAAATTCAACATGGCCGTCGCTCAAAAAAAAAGAATGAAAGTTCGTTTTCAAACCCAGCAATATGAGTATCAAATGAACGGCCCTGATGAGTAGAGCACTATGAACCTAGCAACATTGACATAAATTCAACATAGCCGCCGCTCAAAAAAGACGAATAAAATTTCGTTTCCAAACCTAGCAATATGGGTATCAACTGAAAGGCCTAATAGAGTAGAGCATTATGAACTAAGGAAAATTGCCCTAAATGAAACATAGCCGCCGCTCAAAAAAATGGATAAAAGTTCGTTTTCAAACCCAGCAATGTGGGTATCAAATAAAAGGCCTTGAGTAGAGCACTATAAGCCTAGCAACATTGACATAAATTCAACATGGCCGCCGCTCAAAAAAATGGATAATAGTTCGATTCCAAACCCAAGAATATGGGTATCAAATAAAAGGCCTTGATGAGTAGAGCACTATGAACCTAGCAACATTGTCATAAATTCAACATGGCCGCCACTCAAAAAAGGTGGATAAAAGTTAGTTTCCAAACCTAGCAATATGGGTATCAAATGAAAGGCCTTGAATAGTACAGCATTAGGTACCTAGGAAAATCGACCTAAATTCAACATGGCCGCCGCTCAAAAAAATGGATAAATGTTCGTTTTCAAACCTAGCAATATGGGTATCAAATGAAAGGCCTTGATGAGGAGAGCACTATGAACATAGCAACACTGACATAAATTTAATATGTCCGCCGCTCAATAAATGTGGATAAAAGTTCGTTTCCTAATCTAGCAATATAGGTATTAAAAGGAAAGGTCTTCAAGATTAGAGCACTATGGACCTAGCAGTATTGATGTCAATTTGACATGGCCACCGCTCAAAAAAAACGGATAAAAGTTCGTTTCCAATCCCAGCAATATGGGTATCAAATGAAAGGCCTTGATCAGTAGAGCACTATGAACGTAGCGACATTGACGTAAAGTCAACATGGCCGCCGCTCAAAAAAGACAGATAAAATTGCTTTTCAAACCCAGCAATAGGTATTAAATGAAAGTAGGCCCTGAAGAGTACTTAGAGCAGAAATGCTCTAAGTGAGTTCCGCGGAACCCTAGGGTTCCACAATACCCCTATGGGGGTTCCGCAATAATTTAGAAAAAATCAAAACACCCCTCTCTGGTCGTACTTTTATTATGCTTATTAATAAAGAATACACTTTTAAAAACTATTGTTTTATTTTAGGGTTCCGTCAAGTATTTCGCTTTTCAAAAGGGTTCCGTCACCAAAAAAGTTTGAGAACCGCTGACCTAGAGCATTACAAACCTACTAAAATTGTCGTAATTTCGAAATTACTACTGATATGTTTGAAAAGGTAAATATACATACGAAAACAACAAAGTCAAAAAACTATAGCAACCATAAATGAAATCTCTATACAAAAGTCTCAATACCCAGACTCTTTTTGCTACTTTTGTGAGCTTGTTGACCGCACTACTTGGAAGAAATTACCAAGATTCATTGTGTATTCTCTTTGCATTCCAACTCAGACGCCATTGGTATACTAAAAACTAAATACCCTAGCTAGAACTTAATCGATTCGATTTTTATATCAAATGGTTGAACACTTGTCAATAAAAAAATTAAAACAAATTATTTTTTTTGTATTACTTATTACATGTTTGTATGATGACAATGAATTAAAACAGTCAGTTTCAATAGATAAGTAGATTTAGTCACACATAACCCAAAGATACCATAGAAAATATACTATTGACATTTAAGAAATTTCAAAAAGTTGTCTAACTGCGATGAAATCGTGACAAAAACAGAAAAGTAGACAAAATGCTAAAATGTTGGCATAAGTACTATCGATTACATGAACATTTTAGAAATTAGAAAAAGGTCGATAGTTTGCAATGAACAACGAAATCTCTATGTATTTAGATAGACTTATTATTTCTAGTCACAGCCAAAAATTTGTATAAAAGTAAACTATTTCTCGTATGGAACGAGAAATAGTTTACTTTTACCTCTGAGAAGATATCCAGCTTCTTATATTTAGGTATTATTTTATACTTTACAAGTCTATTAGCTATAGGTAGATAATTGTACCAATCGCCTACACTAGGTACTACACTTGACATTCTTCTTTGTAATATTTAAATTGAATTGTGTCTTCTAAATCATCTATTCTAAATACTTACATACCAACTAATCTAAGGACAGGCTTTATTTGACGTTTTGACAATATTTTGTCATAAAAATCAAACATACAAGAGCATTAATTCAATCAAGCAAACACAATATTCAACAAAAAAGTGGAATTTCAAATTATACGTAGTAGGTAGTACTAGTAAGTGGATGAACTTCATTAGGTTTCGCAACGATCAGATAAACCATATCGGAATGTTGTTATTCCTGTATTAAAATGTTCACAATCGCTGTTGTACCGTTATACTTATAATGCAGCTATATTAGTTTCGCTTTGCTGCTTACTAACAAAGAGTGTACGTACCAACTGATTTTAAGGAAATTAAGTAATGGAAGATAAAACATTTGATGTTTATAATATTAGTGAGAATTTAAATATGAGTATAAATATGAGTATAAATATAAATTTAGCCTCAAAAACCTCAGTTTAAACCAACAAGCTCTTAGGTTCCACTCCTTAGAAATTAATAATACCTATTAATAAGAAATCATGTTTGTTAATATAAGTACAAAATATATCATTCTTTGCACTACAATAAGTTTTTTTTCTTAGGCTTCGACAAGGCTTTATTTTACACCAATTAGTAAATAAATAAGAATATATAAATAATATCCTCCTAACATATTCGGTCACAGAGGCACACAGAGTGTGGCATAAAATGTGTGTGGCAAGAAGCAGAAGTGGACAGAGGAATTCGAAGAAGGGTAATAATCAAAACCTGACAAGCGATAGTATGGCAATGCTTATTTTATTAGTAAAACATATTAACCACTTGATTAAAGGTTAACCATCGTAGGTATATTATCATTATTTAATTCCACTGATTTCATTGTAAATGATAATATGAAACTAACATTTAATTCTTAAAAACCCCATAATTACTCTACTATAAATTACGTTACATGATTTTACTCGTAAGTAGGTAGTTCCCTAGTCTGCTGGTTGAGTGTGACGTAACGAGGCCAGGTGGTGAATGCCCAAAGATGCATGAGAGTAATATTCATTGCACTATTCTTCGCAGAAATTATACTAGTTATCATTGAGGTTATCGCTTAAGACCACCGATTGTTGAGAGTGCCGGCAATACAGTAGCTTTAGGTCCAAAATGAAATCGAGTGCCATAAAAATTTCCAGTCGGCTCTAAACCTCCTTTTGATACCAATTCACTACTTTGATACAGTATTAACATAAATTCCTACATACACCAGAATAGAAACCCTGACCTACATGCACACATTCTGATTCGAATTTTGATCATTGACATCGCGATAGCAGTAGTAATATATAAAAGGGAATAATAATATAGTGATACAAGCGGTAATGTGCCTTGATGGTATACAAGATGTAAGTAGGCCCTCATATCGCCAAAATGAAAAACTGGAAGAAAACAAAATGAAAAAGACATAAGAATTGGATGTATTGTCATATTTGGTATAAAAGTATAAGAAGACATGTTATGCCCTGATTTGGGCAGTTTAAAGTTGATTTTGTTGAATTCTTACTAATATTACAAATGCGAAAGTAACTCTGTCTGTCTGTGTGTTACGCAATCACGCCTAAACTACTGAACTGAATTAGATGAAATTTGGTATAGACATAGTTTGAGTCTCCGGTAAGGACATAGGATAGCTTTTATTGCAGAAATCATCTCTTAAGGGGGAGAAAAGGGGGGTGGAAATTTGTATGAGGAATCAATAACCGATGAACCGATTTACGTAGATGACATTTGGTATGGAGATAGTTTGAGTTGTGGGGAAAGATAAAGAATAGTTTTTATCCCCGAAATCATTCCTTAAGGGTGTAAAGGGGGCGATTTTTAAAAGGAATCAATAAAAAAGGACTTCCACGCGAACGAAGTCAAAATTTTTCTGCTTTAGAATCCGATAAACGTCAATATAAACAAATGAAAAATGCTCATATGCAATCATCAAACAAGTGAGCGTAACGTGGATATGAATGATGTGACGTCACGATTGCGTGTGGACAAGATAACGACAGGGTCGGGCGCGCGCGCACGCTGCCTGCGCAGCCGTCGCGCCGGCCGCACGCTTCGGCGACGGACGGTGACGAAGCAACACTTTCTTCGCGTTCGTTTGGAACGCAAGCATATCAGAAGCCGGACAGGTCAGCCCATGCCCCACATATCGGGCAACTTTCGATCGAACTTTCGTTACGAGTTGTCTTTTTACGAGTGTTACGAGCCACTACCAGACACCGTGGCGCTCCACGAGCCTGAAGCTGTTACGAAATCGCCATGATTAATGTCTTTTAAGCGATATCTACAAAACGAAATCTACAGCGTCTTCTATAATTAAATGGAAAACGGCAATATGTATTATAAAAGCATTAAAAATAAAATGAATTTAATAAAAATAACATTTGTTCGTCAATACCACAATCATTCCGATACCTAGAAAAAAATCGTGACCATCATACGGTAAGGTTTTCTTTTCATTTTGAACTGGAAATTTTGGTCTCGCGCCCACTCATAACCAAAAATCTCATAACCAATACGTAAAGGTCCCACTCATAACTGCTGATGTGAGAAGACGAAACTCATAACCAACACAACTACACAATTATGTACAGTCGCTTTAATAATTATTAACAACATTAACAAAAAAGGGTGAATAATATTTTAAATCAAAGTAAAAAGCTTGGTATAAAAGAGGTGTAAAGAGGCACCTTGCAGGTCGGCAAGGTGAGAGTGGATATTGCGGTGTGTAATCTCTCTCCCGCATTAAAATTAGACAGCACAAACAATACAGAAGTCAAAATGTAATTTTTTTAACAAAAAATTAAACCGTTTTCAACAACACCAAAAAGTTATAAATAATATAACAATACAAACAACATCACCGTTTTATATTGAAGTTCGTGCCAAATTTTTATTAGTAGGTACTTAGGTATATTTTTTAAGATTTTCCAGGTGATTATTGCTTGGCACCGACTTTAATATAAAACTGTGATGTTGTTTGTATTCTTATATTATTTATGACTTTTTGGTGTTTTTAAAGTCGGTTTTATTTTTGTAAAAAAAAAATCTTTTCCATCTTTTTAGTTAATTTAATATACCAAAACCTTATCCTAAATGTAAATACTTTTCTGAATAACAACACTCACATACATACTGAAAACCGCATCAAAATCGATTCAGCCAACCGCGAGATAATCGCGGACAAATATACATACAAACATACAGGTCAAACTGAGAACCTCCTTTTTTAACCGACTTTGAAAAAGAATGAGGTTCTATGTTCGACTGTATCTATTTTTTTGAAGTGCGTTAAAAAGGATCTGCTTATTTCGCAAATTCTAATATTGTAATATATTAGAATTTGCGTGTATAGCACAAAGGCGATCAAATAGTAAAAATATATATAAAAATAAAACCATACTATAATCATAATTAGGACTTGGATAGATAGTATTCTCTTATGCGGCGCTTGAAAGATTAGATGAGATGTAGCTATGAGGACAAACTAATTATATCATCAATCACTTCTCAATATTGTTAATTGTTGTTGTTGAAGAAAGAGAAAGAAACTATTTATGCCTTCCTTGCACTAGGATTTGTTTAGTGCTTACCCGTGGTACAACGTTGGTACTACTGTTAGTATAGTACTACGGGTATTTTTTGTTGCCCGATCCCGGATTTGGTAACAATGAGACTAATCGAGAACTATACCCCTTCAACCAAAAAAAAAATTCCAAATCGTTTAATAAATGACAAAGTTATGAAGTAGCAAACGTAAAAAAAGAACATACAATGGAAATGATAAAGTCCCCCTTTTTGTGAAGTCGGTTAAAAAATGAAATTTGCTTTTAAAATAGTTTTATTAAAGCCTTCCTTAATTTCTTCAAAATAATATACAAAATATTAAAACCGATAGTTACCCACATGGTGTTCTTTGATTGTCAAAGATAATAAGTAGTACTACAGGCAAAATTAATCACCCATAGTACTACCGGACACGTGAGTAGAACCACAGGTAAGGACTTTTTTTTTTTTTTTTCCTCAGGGGGAAATGCGTAACCGCACCGTACCCGCCGTTGGCTAGACGGCGAGCGTGTGTGGGGCTCTCCTGGCGGAGTGCCAGGCCTACCCACTAAAACCCCCGGTGTTCTCCCTGCCCTTATGAGCGCGCTAGGTAAGGTCCACACTGCGACTCCACTACCCACGCGCCCGGGCAAGTCCGACCACCTGGTCGGGCTATCGCCAGGGGTGATTGCCCGACACCGAACACGAACACCAGGGCAATCCCCAGACGGAGGACCTTACGGCGGCGTGCACGGGGCCAACCGTGCACGTAGGCCTCCACGGCAGGGTCATTAGACGGGCATCGCTTGTGCGAATGCCCGCCTTCTCCTGCCTATCCGTCTGCGACGGATGGGAGCGGCTTGAGGATCTGCCTCCCGCTCCCTCTCCGCGGCCTCCTTCTGCGATATTACGTCCTCGCAGAAGGAGGCGACAGCCCCCCATTCCGCCTCGCCGCGGAGCATGGCCAACCACAGGTAAGTACTGGATGTTTTGTGTATTGCGTCTTGAAATGACAGTTACGACTGTGTTGCCGTTTGTACTGTAACTAAATATTTATTTTTAGTATAAAATAATAAAACAAAAAGTACCTACTTTGAAATTAGTATGCAAGTATATAATAGTAAGCAAGCACTATTGGTCTCAAATGTACTTCAAAGTAGTTCACAGTTTAGGTATTTGCTTTTTTTATGTTCGGTTATGAGTTACTCCTCTAAATTAAATAATTTATAAGTTTAAAATATATTTCATAACCATGGTTATGAGTGGGTCCTCAAGTCGGTTATGAGTCGCCACATTTTATTCCAGTTATGAGTTTCTGGTTATGAGTGGGCGCGAGACCGAAATTTTCATTAAGATTTCATCACAAAAACGTCAACACAATTGAGTGGTGTGAAAATTACAGCTGAACATATTGCTCTGTGCTTTGCGCATAGCCGGTGACTCATGCTACGATAACAGACTGTTAGCTATTCATGTTTACTTAACTGCAGACCAACTACAAAAAGAACTGAATCATATTCTTTACAATTTGCTTCGATGATTTAAGTAATAATTACTAGAAAATGAAAAACAACTTCACAAAATATTGCAATAGATTCTATGTAGATATTACATACAGTCGTAATATGTGCTATTCAACGCGTTAAAATAACGCCTTAAAAACCACTAACAATGCCACATAGTCAAAGAATTTATTCCATATTTATTCACACAAGGAATGGTAAAAATGGTAACAAAATGAGTAGCTGAACAGCACGTCTTACCAACTTGTGGCAGTGAATGGCAGTTTACAATTAAGTACATAATTAAAATTAAAATATATTTTTTATTATTATATGTCATGTTACTACTTATATTACTAATAATAATGTTAAATAATAATATTTTTATATAGTTACTATATTACTAATCATCATCATCATCACAGCTTATATACGTCCCTACCGAGGGGCACGAGCCTATTAGGATTAGGACTAATAATAATATTTAATATAATACTATACCTAATAATTATATTATTCTTACATGTCAATTAAAATTATTATTATAAAATGTAAGTCATTTTTAATATTATTTATTTATGCTTATACAAATAATCTTTTACCGATTATAAAACAATTTGTAACTAGCCAATTAAATAAAGTTTTGTTAAAAAGTTTACCGCTAAGTTCTTTGATGCTTTTGGGTAGGTTATTATAAATTCGAATACTCATCGCGTGGCTATTTCGGCTGTACAAGTTTGTTTTCATTTGTGGTATCGCTAACTGTCCCACATGTCTATTACTATATTTATATCGATCTTCAAATTTTTCAAAAAGTTCAGTATTCGCTCTAAAATAATTTGTATTTTTTAAATATTGGAGCATATGGTGTCCATGAAGGTAGGTACATTAAATATGGCACTGATACATTTTTTGGGCTATAAATAGACTATTCACCTTTACACCATTACCCCACAAAATTATCCCATACAGAAGAATAGACATGATGTATGTACCCATCGTAGGCCATTATTGCAGTTTCATAATTTGTTATTCTTGATATTTTCCATAAAGCAAATATGAACTTGTTAATTTTATTGTTTAAATATTCTACATGTGATTTCCATGAACAATTTTGATCAAGTTTAATACCAAGAAAAAGTTTCAGTACATTCTTCTATGACCTCGTTTTCGTAAGTTATATTAAGATTAGGACATTTACGTTTTCGATTGAAAAAGTGTATAATTTTAGTTTTAGAAATATTAACTGTAAGATTGTTTTTTGTCAGTCACTCTATACATTTCATTGTTGTATTATATATCTCTTTGCTATGTTCACTAATATCTTTGTTGCCTAATACAATAGGCATGTAATCGGCAAATAATGTACAGTGATATTTAGTTATGTCCAGCAGATCGTTGATATAGATGAGAAACAGTGAGGGTCCCAAGACACTCCCTTGGGTACGCCGTATTTATTTACTCTAAAAGAAGACCTATGAGTTGTATTCTCACTCTGTTCATTTATACCATTTATCTCAACAAATTGAATTCTGTTAAGTAGATAGTTTTTTTATTTAAATGCAGGACGCCTGACTCCGTAAAAGTAGCATTTATTTAAAAGTGCGTCATGACAGACACAGTCAAATGCCTTGCTCATGTCGATAAAGATAGCAGATATACATGTACCTTGATGTACGTGTATGAGGATTTCTTGAACTATTTTGAAACCTGCTAGAGTAGTTGATTTCCTTCTTTGAAATCCATTTTGATTGATATTGATTATATTAAATTTATGCATGTATTCAGTTATTCTCTTGTGCATAAGCTTTTCAAATATTTTGGATAAGATTGGTATCAATGTAACAGGACGATGGTATTTTATAACCAAGATGTCATTTTTTTAATTATTGGTTTTACTAATGACAACTTTAAGGATTCAGGGAAACAGCCTGCTGCAAATGACCAATTCACCAGGTAACAAAGTACCTCAATAATATCTCCACAACAAAGTCGTAAGACTGTCGTGGCAATACCGTCATAGCCTACAGCTCGTGTATTATTCAAGGGCATTACTATTTTAATAATATTTCATGACAATCACAGGGTTTTAGAAATATACTAGATTTTAATATATTTCGATTGTCTAATCTGCTTTTTATTCCGTTTTGTGTTGGTGTAGCTTCGTCACCCCTTTGGTGACGAAAGTTTGTTTAGAAAAATTGAGTAAAGAAATTTGAACTATGTATATGCTAGTGAAAATTAAGTCTTCTTATCACTCAAAATGAACCCCATTCGCATAAAACGGGTAAACCAGTAATGAACATATGAAAGAATTAAAATATTTCTGTATTTAGAATTGGGATGATGACTGAATTCAAGTATTTACGTCTCGTCATTAAATATTAAAATACCGTGGAAAAATATGCAGTCCTGTGAAATTAGAATTAAAATCGGTTTAGAAATACATTAGATACAAGCATTTTAAGTTGTTAATTTGAAGGCGATTAGACAGAGAGATCCGACATCAACCGTGACGTCATTGTTGAGTACGGCCATATAAACTCCTTGTAAATTGCCGTTTTGCTAGAAAGAGATGGAGAAAAATCTTTAATACCATATATCTTGGTTGTTTTTATAGTTATTCGAAAACCGATTGTTTCTTTCTGTTTATAATATGAATGAGCTTCTATTAAAGCAAAAAAATTTTTTTAGTCATCTAGCCAATTATAAAAATGACACTACTATAATTTGGCAATTACCTATTAATAGAAAATTTGTAATATCACAGAGCTGGAACGGGGTATGAAAAACCACTCAAATCTTGTAGGACCTACACAATTTGAATGATTTTTTTATGTGGGTAGCAAAAACACAAGCGGATCGCTAGTTTCGTATATGATTTGCTTGAAAAGGCTTAGGGGAAAGGTGTCATTCATAGGTAAGCCCACATTTGTATTATACTTGTCCTTTTAGGATATTAATGGCCAATTACACTAACCTTGTCTTAGCTTAGGACGATCTTAAGTGGCATGCTGTCACATTATTTTTATTAAAGACAGGAAGTGACAGCATTCTTCTTAGGATTGTCTTTGCTAAGACAAGGTTAGTGAATTTGGCCATAGATGTTTTATGCAATCCTAATTAATAAAGTATACCTGCGTCTCACTAATTTAACTTACCAATACATTCATATTTCAGTATTTTCCCCGATTCGTTGCCACAATCAATATCAAACATACACCATTGCAACAGTCATAACACTCATAACCGACAATACCCATTGCACCTGTGCCTACAAACTTTTTACTCTACTACTTAGCTTTATTAACTGGTAAGACGAACGAGAACCGAGAGCGGTAGAAAGTCGTCAATCAACGAACGTGCAATTCTGACTTGTTTACCGGACGTTCTTTTGAGACGTGCGTTGCCGCCGCTAACATTACAATTTCTAAATTGTCGTATAATTGCATCGTTTTAAATACTTACGGCTCTTCCTGCGGTAAAATTAAAGTCGGTTGCGGTAATTGCTGAAATGCCTATTGATTATAAGTAAGTATATTATATTTTCCTTCCCGTATTATAATGATAGCTTAAATTATAATCTACAGCATCTAGAGTTTATGCTTGACGCAAACTGCTTGTGCAAACAAGTTACAAATATTAAGAGCTATATCTACCTACTTACAGTTCACTATAACTCAAGGCTACAGGTTCATTAATTTTAACCAATGAGTACAAAGCGTATAAATAGCGAAAAACTATGATATAAACGGTAATTGGTTAGCTTTGTTCTCGCCGAGATCAGAACTATTAAATAGATTGTTCATTACACCTATTGACAAAGTCATTGACTTCAAATACAGTTTCAAAGTTTATAGCAAGCCGACTTCCCAGGATTATCTGCGATCGTCTCAAAATACTCCATTGTGGCATTTGAACAACAGCGGATGTGCTCGTGAATTTTTCGTAACTTCTTTGTTAGGGAAGTAATCGTGTGAATGAAACCCGAAAAACTAGAAAATGATTCATCCATTCTTATTTTCATTGTCTAATTATTTAAAGCAACATGCGATCATAAGACGGTCGAGATATACTATATAATAAAACAATTCACTCTCATATCTGTTTAAGTTTTGCTCAGTAAATATTCATAGAAAGTAAATTTTCACTCGCGTACAGTATTATGAAATTTAAATATGAAAAAAGAAAGTAAATCAATAAGTACTACAATGAAAAAATAAAATACTAATATAGAATACTATGGTTAAATACCAACGAAGAAAGTAGATTAAATAAACACTAATTAAATATGTATTTGTGTTCCTTTTTTATTCCTGACTCGCTCTCTATTTACGCCATGTTGATAAAGAGAGAGTAAGGAAAATACAATTTAAAAAACATTTCATTACAGCATTTCACACACCTACAAGCACATCACATAACTAACATTTTAATAATAAGCACTCATACTAGTAACTGATAACTAAAACTGACATAATATACAATTTACAACCAACAAGTCATTTTCATGTATGTACCACGAGAACTAAGCAGCTTTAATTTCTTCCTGCTTTACAATTTGCAATAGTGCAACAGGGCATAACATAACAATTTCGTGAACGTGGAGTAAATCTAACATCGTTAACGGTAAAACATTTTGATGCAACAGGCTGCTGATCTTTCCTCGAGCGATCATCTCCAACATTGCAATGCGCATTGGATGGCGTCTATACAACAAAGTGTTGACCTAGTTGCTTTGACACAGTGATAATCAATGGAAGTAGAGCACTCTGTTAAGATTGAGTTATGTCAAACGAAACCACAACAGATATTGTGTAACCAAAATATAAGAATAACGTCGTAACTTAACTTCAAAATGTATAGTTAATTGTCGCGATAGAGTAGCAAGCAACAAGTAACCTAATAATTATACACAGTTCGCACGCGCTTGTACGCAGGAACTGTGGGAAACTGTGCAATAAATGCCCACAAGAAGTGTCAACAACAGATTCTATCTTCCCTTATGGTCACGTATCAACATGAAACAAACACAGAAACTGAACAATACAATAATGCTTCATTGCTCAATAGCCGTGTAAAAAGAGCAACACAATGTACCAATCTTAGTTATACAATGAACGAGGTGACTTTTAATAGGTGCCTTAAACGCTAGTTAGTAAGTACTTAACGCAAATGTAAAATATTATTTTAATAGTTAAACAAATCCTTATTTGTTTACTCTGTCCTTATAGAGTTTATTGGCAATTCGACAGATATAGGTATAACATAATAAATATACACGTGTATATTTTTTTTATTCTCCGACCTTTCTATGAATTGTGAACAGATTCATTAGTACACCTTTATTAGTACACCTTTATTAAAATACTTTAAATGTGTTTGTTTGATTTCATTTGAATAACTGTTAATGTGCAATTATTCCAACATGCACTTCCATAGTTTAATGAATAGGAATAGGAATGACAATGCGCCAAATAGGAAAAATGCATGTTTTGAATTTATTAAAAAGTATACATGTAGGAGATTGTTATTAAACTCCTGATTACACGGAATGATAAATGTAGTGGTATTATTGAATGAAAATCCATCCCCTAAACGGAGTAAATCCTCCCATTTACTCTGACTGAAAAGAAAATTTGTATAAATGTTACATTTTATTATTACACTACCTTTTTTTTTTCTCGGGGAGAAATGCGTAACCGCACCGTACCCGCCGTTGGCTACACGGCGAGCGTGTGTGGGGCTCTCCGGGCAGAGTGCCAGGCCTACCCACTAAAACCCCCCGGTGTTCTCCCTGCCCTTTTGGGCGCGCTAGGTAAGGTCCACACTGCGACTCCACTACCCACGCGCCCGAATTATTATTATTACACTACCTGTCGCGGCGTCCAGCCTCCTTACTAATGGTGCGTTCCGAATTGCGATAAAAGCGATAATATCGCGAATCCGACCAAATTGAATCGTCACAAAATATAAGGGCTATTGAATCAGTAGGTTATGTTGTGACTTTGGTCGGATTCGCGATATTATCACTTTTATCGTTTTACGGAACGTAGGGTAAGTAAATGACTCGACATGACATATATTAACGTAGGTTTTTAAACGAATGACTTGACGGACAAGAAGAAACTGACGACGGTAGACAGACAAGAGACAAGAAGACATTGTAAATAATTGATTTTAATAAATTCATTTTGATAAACAGCAAGACTTTGAAATTCACGACGAATCCAAGACAATACACTACCAAAGCATGATCATTTTTTTGGAGGAACTAGAAACGGAGGGAATAATTTAGAAATCGACAAAATTACGAAGTCCAAGCAGACTAAGCCGTGGGCCAATAACTAATAGCAAGGATGATTCGTCTATGGTCTATGCTAATAGTTATAACATCACATTATGTATGTGTAATTTTATCATTATTGTAATGACCATTATTTGGATGAGCAGACAAAAAATTTATTCATTGACTGACTTGTTTATGACTTCGATTATGGTTGGGGTGAAAGCACATGCACGTGAATTAAATTGTTTAATATCTTGAACGTTACCAAAATAAGAATGTTGTTCTATGTGTTTGATGTCAAGTTGCCAATAAAATTGTGGATTATGTTGAATAAAGATTTCGCATCACACTGCTCAAAAATAACATACTCTGTGCCATGTAAGCCCAACAAAAAGTAAGTCACTTAAAGCCTCCAAAAACAGGTATTGAATATTGTACTGTATTCCTTTCTTTCCCTAAGGATAGAATTAATTTGTATTTGGAACTTATCTATACTAATATTATAAAGAGAAAAGATTTGATTGTTTGTTTGTATTGAATAGGCTTCGAAACTACTGAACCGATTTTGATGAAGGTTGGTATAGGCGTATAGGGATAGTTCGAGACCAGGGAAAGGACATGTTATAATGCAAACAAAGTTGCATACAGTCAGCTAGTATCTTATATTGTTAAGCGAAAAAAAATAATGATTCTGAAACGACAACATATGTTCAAATATCCGTGAAGACAATAAAATATAATAAAATCAAACAAAAATTTAATCTAGCCATATTGTTTACATTTAATTTTGTAGGGTTTAAGTTTCCCGTGTAAAAAAAGGAAACGGATTAAGCACATACAGCCACTTCTTCTGCATAGTTTTTTCAATGCAGAAGTTTCGCGACTTTTTTAAGTAATAATAATTTATGATTTTAGATATTAAATTAATATGATTTTGAATGAATGCTGTATTTCTTACGTACCTATTTGTTTCTATTTTCTTGCTGGTGGTGCCAAAAGTAGAGTATATTTCATGGGGATTAAGCAGTCTTAGTCTTAGGTGAACTTAAATCCCACGCTACACTCAGGACTCCTTGTCTTAAATCCCTCGCTTAGCTCAGGATTTAATTATTTAACACCCTCGCTGCATTTGGAAGTTAAGCATAGAGTTCTTCGTTATGCTCACGATTGAAGTCTACATTCGTGGTGACATAAGACACTACTTCATCCCCTCGGTTAATAATCTACTACTGAGTATAAGTTACGTTCAACAAGTTCAAAAAAGATCAATCAAGTTTATATCGATGCTAGAAACTCAAAAAATGGAAGTAAATTACGAAAATTATAAAGGCAAGGCATAGCTTTTTGTCCTCGCGCCATCGCATGCCTTCACAAGGCGCAACGAGCTATAGCGCTAAGGGCCATATAGACCATCTCACACGCGGAGGCCTATCTAACAGCCGGCATTGCTCCGTGGGAGTTGGTTGCCAATGTGTCAGCAGCGTCCTACCGCGCCCGTGTAGACGCACGGGACGGTGACGATTTTTTTTCTTTTCTCTTTTTTAAAAAACGTCGCTCCACACTAGAATTTTCTCCTGTGTCGTGGGTACAGTTACAAACATAGAATATCACATGCACATACGCCCAGACCGGAACAAATTTCTGTAGGCGATACAAAATATTTGTCCCGTACGGAAAACGAATCCGCGACCCGTTGCGCAGTAGGTGATCACTCTACCTATGCGCTAACCGTGTCGTCTTCAACACTATTAAAATGGAGGCGCTTCGCCTGTGGTTCGAGGCGGCGCGGCACACCTGGTTTGCCTCTAGCTCAGTGCGGGGATTTGCACTAGATGGTAAGAGAGCGACCCGTGCTGCTTGTTTGTAGAGGTGTGCCCCGCCTTCTCCTTGCAACGCCGGGAGTTGGTTGCCGTTATCAGCGAAGACCCATCCAGAACGTGGTTAGTGTAAGTTCGTTTTGCGTCGAAGTTTTGGTGCAGAAGGAGACAGCGGAGAGGGCTAGGAAGAAAGATCATTTGGCTGCTCCGCGCTGCCGTAAATTGACGGGAGCAGGGAGGTGAACTTACGCCCGCCTTCCATTTGATGACTACCAGCAGGGTCCAGGCGCGAGAATCCCGAGCCCTGCATTGCACCTGTAGCTGTCAGTCGTGAATTATTAGGATGCCCTAAGAGATCTTCGGCGTTTCCATTCTGGAGTGGTGAGAGGGGCTCACCCTAGGCGAGCAGACGCCGTCGAGGTCGTGGAAGTGTTCGCAAGAGTTCCCATGACCTTTTCGACAACGACGCGTTCCTCCCCGGCGGTGTCCTCTTTGCCTGATTACGAGGATGCGACGATGATGAGCATGCTCGCACCAAGGTATCACTGAGGGACATCGTTGGGTTTTAGTCGGTAGGACGCGGACGCTGGATGACACTTTGCCTCCAGTAGCCGTAAAATTAACATGCAAGACAATAAAGCTTTCTATTGTAGATATTCCATCTTTCTTCATATTTCAGTAGTAAGGGTTTTTTATTTGTAATTTTTTAAGTACATACATTTCGATCTATTAAATCAAAATGCTATCTCCCAATCAATGGGTCAACTAATGTGCTTCTGATTATATACCTACATACATAAAAAAAAGGTAGGTTTCTTTTAACTAGTGTCGTATAATCAATTTATAAATAAATATTTCTGGGAATATTGGAAGGCAACTATAACGCCTACCTTTAACCCTTGAAGGTGTGCTTCTGAATTGCAGTCCACTTTCGATATGAAGAAGCCTGTAGCGTACTCTCGACCTCCTCGCAACGAGAAGCCGAATGCCGGTGAGGCCCTGCGGGGTCGCAGCAGGCGTATGACCCGCACACGCCGCTCGCTGGCCGGCACTCCCGCGACGCGCACTGAACCCGACGTGGTCGATGCCGTGGATGTTGAGTACATAGCTGGCCTGGTGATGGACAATTATTGTAAAGACGAGGAGCAAAACATTTGCAAAAATAAACAAGTTTGACAACAATGTATCATTAACAAAATAATATTAACGTTTTAAATTAACATTACAATTTATTTTAAAATTTACCAAAAGCTAGTAATTTGTCTTTCTGTAACGAGCAATCGACGTATATGTATAAGAATTTAGAGTAGTCGTCACGCAGCCGTCAACGAACTCGTTGACAATCTTGACAAGGGCCATGCGAGGAGCTTGATGTTTTTCGTCTATGGATGCGGGAACGTACTACATGTATAACTAAATAATTGTATATTATTTATTTATGAAACTAATAAATCAACTGAACCTAAATTGAACATTGAACATACCATAAGAACAGAGGAACATGCACATAAACTTTGTGCATATAAGTGTTAATAGTTTGTACTTATTGGTTTCGTTGGTCCATACTTACAATATATTTCAGTAGGTCCACTGAATTGTTCATTTTTACCATAGATATTCTACATCTGATGTAGTCGATGTAGTAGCAAAAAAAGATACAAAATCTATGATTTTTCAATAACGTGTTTGACACGTGTCAAAAATGAAGAAATGCATCAAGAAATGCACTTAGGCCTCGTTTATGGAGACGCGGGGCGTCGCGCGTCGCGTGTGGCGTGGCGTCTCGCGGAGCGTCAGACGTTTTTTCTGTTTACGGTGGAGCGGCGCGTGAAGCGGCACTCATAATCGCACGCGAAAACACAAACATATGGCAATATACGATGTTGTTCATAAAGATGCTAGACGGGAACACCGACGGACGCGGCGGTGCCATCCGCGGGCTCGGCCGTAAAAAACGCGCCATTTCAAGCAAAGGCGTGTAAAATCGCTTCTCCGTAAACGCACTCATACAACGCCATATGTTTGAATTCTGAGCGGGCCGCGCCGCGCAACTCACCGCGTCTCCGTAAACGAGGCCTTAGGGATGGAATATTTTATTTAACGCAAGTACTCCTCTAGCATTAAATTTTTTTATTATTAGTTTTCGCGTAAAAATTAAAAGGTAAAATTAATTCAATTTTTTAATATTTTATTATAAGTGAAGCGTGTGGTTGGAAAATTTTGACGCACCTATCTCTCTCGGGGTAAAGAGTGTACGACACCCGAGATAAACATAACTTGTGTTCGATGAATTCAATGTGCCAAACGATGATCTCCTAGAAAGTCTTAAAATTTGGCACCGACTTCAATTTGCAAGTGTGTTTTTGAAGTCGGTTTTAATTTTTTAAACCTTCCCTGGACCTATTCAAATTTCAAACACACACAGAAAAATTGGTAAGAATCGTTGGAGCCGTTTTTTAGTTTTAGCGAAACTGATGTGTGTAACGGAACAACACTAGGTTTTTTTTTAATTACAACCTATATCTGTCATTGCGTTGGTTCGCATCGCCCTCTTTTCGATCTGTCCGCCATGAAGTGTGCATCTATCTAATTGTGAGTTGACAATAAACAATATAATTATAATATCTGTTTTCTATTTTCAAAAGCCCCAAACCTGGTATCGAAACATTTCAGGTTATGGGCCCAGAGCACATTTATAACCAGGTTTGGGTGAAGAAAGAATACGATCGACAAATATACGACGACAGTATATTGCGACGTTGGTTTGCTTGAGTCCGATCGGGTCGGCCATTTTGTGCTTCGGCGAGGAAGCGGCACGCGGTATTTAAAATAACAATTTTTGTGATAAACTACGCTCTCGCCTTAATATTACAATGAAGAAAACAGAGTCTGAATTCAGCGGCATCAGGCTGAGGGGGACAGAAAATTGGAATATATGGAAATTCCAAATTTGTATACTCCTGCGTGCTAAGGGCTGGGAGGAAGTATTGGAAAAAGAGCTTAGTAAACCCGAAGACGACGCCAAAGTGTCGGCTTTACTTATATCCCGCATTGAAGAAACTGTGATGCTTCATATAACAGCATGTAAAACTGCACATCAGGTATGGTGCAAGTTGAAAAGCATTTATGAACAAGAATCCCAGGTCAGTCTGCATCTACTACATCAAAAGTTTTATACATTAACATTCGACGGGTCAATATCCACATTTCTATCAAAAATAGAAGAGATACGAGATCAGTTTGCAGCACGTGGCGAGAAAATTTCCGAGCAAATGGTCATTACCAAAGTCCTCGTGGCATTGCCACAAGACTACAAACATTTTGTATCTGCATGGGAGTCTGTGACGGCGTCCTCTCAAACATACAATGAGTTGTCGGCAAGGTTATATATAGAGGAGACACGTTTGAATAGTAACAATGATGATAGCCATGCACTGTCCGTTAAAACGCAATACAAAAAGACAAAATGTTTCAAGTGCGGAAAAATTGGCCATGTAGCAAGTAACTGCAGGAGCAACAACCCAAAAGAAAATAATGTAAAATGTAACTACTGTCACAAACAAGGTCATAAGATAAAGAATTGTTTCTTTAGAATCATGAAAGAAAAGAAAGATAAAGGCAGCAATATTAGCCAGAACAGTAATGCATTAGTTACATCAGATGAACTTATCAAGGAAGATTTTGCAATACCTATTACTTCTGGACAAGACTGGATATTGGATTCTGGTGCAAGTGAGCATATGTGCTATAATAAAACTTTGTTTTCTACTTTTACAGCTTGCGGAGAAAGGAAAGTTAAAATTGGGGACGGATCGACTCTGGACGTTCTTGGAGTTGGCACTGTAGTGGTGCAAGCGTGGACACCACAAGGTCTCTGGCTGGAGACATTGCTGACCAATGTCTTATACGTGCCTGCCCTTAAGGTAAATTTGTTTTCTGTTGCTAAATGTTTAGACAAGGGTTATAATATGAAGAGTAATAAAGATTTTCATTACATTTTTAATCAATAAGGTCAAGTCAGAGCTCTTGCTAAAAGAATTGGTAAATTGTATTATTTAGTATTTAAATCTTTAGAGGTAGATTTAGTGAATGTAGCGGCAGACTTATTTGACTGGCATGTTCAATTTGCACATCAAAATTTTTCATATGTAAAAGATTATTTGGACAGCCATAACATAAAGTATACATCTAAAGTAACTTTCTGTGAACAATGTTTACTTGGAAAGCAGCATAGAATCAACTATAAGTTAAGTGAATCACGAGCCAGCTCAATAGGAGAACTTATTCATGGTGATTTGTGTGGACCCATGGAGGAGACCTCTCTCGGCGGTTCGAGGTATTTTTTATTATTGACAGATGACTTTTCAGGTTATAGATTTATTTATTTTCTCAAACAAAAGTCAGAAGTGGTCAATTGTTAACAAAAATTTATTAATATGGTAAAAAATCAAACAGGTAATATCATAAAGTGCATTAGAACTGATAATGGATTAGAGTTCGTCAACAAAAGTGTAAAGAGTTTGTTAGAAAATTATGGCATCTGCCACCAAAAATCTGTAGTGTATACACCTCAACAAAACGGACGCGCTGAGCGCTCCAATCGCACAGTGATAGAAGCGGCCAGGACGTTGATCGCAAATATGTCCAAATGTCTGTGGGCAGAAGCTGTAAACACTGCTGTTTTCACATTAAACAGGTGTGGTTATGAGCTCTGGTATGGCAAAATATTTGATGTTTCTTTTCTTCAGACCTTTGGTAGTAAAGTTAGTGTCCATATACCACAACAAAAAAGACAAAAATTAGATGTCAAAAGTAAAATAGGGTTTCTTGTAGGTTATGATGAGAATATAAAAGGGTATAGGGTATGTTTTAATAATAAAGCAATAGAGACAGTTCGAGATATTGTTTGTATACCTGATAGCGAGGGACTGCTGAAGAGTAAGCAGGTTTGTGAGACCTCAGATAATAATTGGTTCTATGAGGATCAGGATGATGAGGAGGATGTAAGTATAATGCAGCCTGCGCAGTGTATACCTGAAAGTGAACAGGGTGGGGATCAAGTCAAAGCAGATACCTCCGTCAGTGAGGGAGTAAAGGTAAATACAAAAATTAAGACAGGTGAGTCAATTGCTCTACAGAGAAGAGATTTGAGAGACCGTGAACTGCTGAAGGCTCCGAGTAGGTATCGTGATTATGTCGATTATGCTTTCCTCAGTGAAGACTTAGAACCGCTGTCATATAATGAGGCATTAAGCAGTGGTGATGCTAAACAGTGGAAAGTCGCAGTGGAGAAGGAAATACAGTCATTGGAAAATAATGGAACATGGGAAGTTGTTACAAACTATCAAGGTAAGGTGATAGATACTAAATGGGTATTTAAAAAGAAGAAAAACAGTAAAGGTAATATAGAATTATATAAGGCCCGGCTTGTAGCAAGAGGTTTCCAGCAAAACGATGTCTCATTGGAGGAGATCTACTCTCCTGTCACAAATTTGACAACGGTAAGATGCCTTATATCTGCAGCTGCTGCTTTTTCTTGGAAATTATACCATGTTGATATATGTAGTGCTTTCTTACATAGTAAAATAGATAAAGATGTATACATCTATCTACCCGAGGGTCACATTGAATATGGTAGCATAGGTAAACTTAAAAAGGCTATCTATGGTCTGAAGAAAGCACCAAGGTACTGGTACAATACTTTTCATGACTTTATGCTTCGTAAAGGATTTGTTCGATCACCTTTTGATATGTGTATGTATAGCAAAATAACTGAAAACTAAAACTTACTTAGCTCTGTATGTTGATGATATTTTGTTAACGGGCTCTAATGACAACTTAATTTATGTATTGAAAACTGAATTGAGTACAAATTTCAAAACAAATGATCTTGGCCTTGCCAGTTTTTATTTGGGCTTGCATATAAACCAAAATCTGGATAAAAATCTTGTAACAATTGACCAAACTGCTTATTTAAAACAAGTTCTATTCAAGTTTAACATGTCGGACTGTAAGTCTGCTGCTACACCTCTTGAAAACAATTTTGATTTAAATCTCTTAATTCGAGAATGCTCAGAAAGTCCAGAGATCGAAAACCGTTGTAGAAAACTTATAGGCTGCATCATGTATGCCATGTTAGGCACCAGACCAGATTTATGTATAGCAATAAGCATTTTAAGCAGATTTCAAAATTGTGCTAGTGAAAAGTTATGGCAATATTTAAAACATGTACTTAGATATACAGGGTGTCCCAAAAAATAGTGTCAAGCGTAAGTCCAGAGTTAGAGCACCTCTTGGAGAACCCGAATCACCCCCATGTATGTTCCGCGATTATTCGTAGTTTTCGAGTAATAATTTTTTTTCTGACTTTTTGAAAATTTTGATCCAAAGAACTTAAAAATTTTAAATAAAAAAAGTAGAACATATTTTAATGTTTTTCTTTTTGCCACTGAATCATCTTTAGTGCTTCTTTTATGTCTAAAATAATCAGCTTCGTAACTTTAGTGGAAATTTAGAAAACAGTAGTGTAAAGTCAAAATTTGAATGTTAGTGAATAATTACTTAAAAATTCATCTTTAAATTAAAAATCTAAACAGGCGAATTCATGGTTTCTAAGTATGTGTAAAAACTTCTCTAGACTCTCTGCTTTCATAATCATTTAGAAAAAGAAGTACTTAATAGGGCTACTTTGGCTTAAATCGGCCATCAAAGACAGCGAGGTGAAAATTTCATAAAATTTACCAAATTCCTATCAGATGATAAAAAAAATATCTGGTCTTTTTATAATTTCTAAGGTTCAGATTAATTACAATTTAGCAAAAATTAACTACATGAAACCCATATTTAAATATTTTTCTCGCGGATCACATCGGTTGTAGTGTTGGATGTAACGCAGTACTTACCTGCTAAAAAATTGCCCGAGTGAGAGGATATGAAAGAGACCGCATTATTGCTATCTCTCTCACTCTCATTGGCGAAATGGATAACTGTAACTGAGGAATGCTATTCTTTGTGACAAGGGGATGAGGCGGGAGGTGTAGTCCGAGCGCCTATTGTGTTCTCGCGCCAGTCGTTTGCCTGCTTTTGTTTGCGCCTTACGTACGATACGCTCATTTGTGATTATTTGACGAACTTTGCTTTCTTTACGGACCTTGAGTGCGATTACGATTTGGTTTTGTGTGAATACGGGATTTTGACAAATTTGGCATTCTTAACGGACTTTTCAAGCTCTTCATTTTGTGATGTCTTTTTCATCGCAAGAATATGCTCTTATGCATTACTTTTATGGATATGCAAGAGGAAATGCTTCTGAAGCAGCCAGGTTGTTCCGGCAGCAAGTACAAAATGGAGGTGGACCTCAGCCTGAAACTTGGCCTGATCATCGCATGATTTTAAGAGTACATAACTCTTACATGGAAGGACGCCTACCAGGTAGAAGATCGGGGCGCCCATCTGAAATGAGTGACCCAGATACTGTCCAATCAGTGGTCGAAGAAGTGGTGAGAGATCTATCAGTTAGTGTAAGAACAATAGAACGTCGAATCGGAATTCCGAAATCACAAGCACATCGAATACTTCATCAAGAGCGTTTTCACCCATATCACATCCAGAAAGTTCAGCAGCTCAAGCCCGCAGACTACCCGAGAAGGGTGGCATTTTGTCAGGAAATGTTACGGAGACAAGCTGAAAACGAAAATTTCTTTAAAAATATTCTATGGACTGATGAATCACATTTTAAGCGATGTGGGGTGTTTAATGCGCATAACTACCATTCGTGGAGTATTGAAAATCCACACCTCACAAGGGAATCTAATTTCCAAGAACAATTTAGTATCAATTTGTGGTCAGGCATCCTAAACGGACAGCTGATTGGTCCGTTCAAACTACCGGACCGACTGAACAGCGAGGCCTACTTGCAATTTCTACGACGTGATCTCGGCGTCTTATTAGAAGATGTAGACCTATGTATTAACGCGGAGAATTATGATTTTTCAAAACGACGGCGCTCCATGCCATTTTGCTAGAAATGTTAGACATAGACATTTGTCTGAAACATTTCCAGGCAGATGGATCGGTCGTGGAGGGCCCATTGCGTGGCCGCCACGGTCCCCCGACTTGAACCCCATAGATTTTTTCGTCTGGGGATACTACAAGGAATTAGTATACGCCAAGGACATTACAAACGTCACAGTGTTAAGAACAAAATCAAGACAAGCGGAAGAAACAATAAAAAACAACAGAATTGCATTTATAAATTTAAAAGAAAACTTTTTTAGACGATGTAGAATATGTTTTGAGCACGAAGGTCGTCATTTTGAAAACTTTCTTTAAGCGATCGAATAATAAATACTTTAAAAATAATGTTTTGTTTCATTTATTAAGTTATAATAAACCTTCAAAGGTTATTAAAGATGGCAGCAGGAACAGTTATTTTTGACCTTCAAATAATAAATTTTTAGCTTTTCTACAATCATTTTTGGTTTATTAATAAATAATTGGAATTTAAAAAAAAATTATTCAGAAGTCGAGTTTTATGAAATTTTTATTGTCTGATTTAAAATTAATTACTTCAAATTCATATATTCAAATATTCGAAGACAACCAATCAGCAATTTGTGCAGCTAATAATACAGGTCAATGTAAGCGATTAAAACACATTGATATTAAATACCATTTTATTCAAGAAAAAATTGATATTGGCTTAGTTAAACTAATTTATGTACCTACAGATAAACAACTTGCAGATTTCTTGACAAAACCAGTAAATAAAAATAGACTTCAGACCTTGAGAGAAAGTATAGGATTGAGCTGTTGAGCAGATCATCATTACTATGTATTTTTAGTTTTTTGTTGAATGTTAACTTAGATTATATTATTTAACAGTTATGAATATGTATGTTTATTTGCAATAGTCCGGATATTTATTTTGTTATAAAAGCATAATAGTCTATAAATCATAAGGGAAGTTTTTTTTGAACAGATGGCTACTTTTGTAAGTACGGAATGAAAAGTAATAGTTGGATATCGTTTTGGGGTGTAACCATGTTAGAAGTTTTTTTTTCTTTTTATACTTATTAGAAGTTTTTTTATTGTTTCACACTGTGTAATTAAGTATAACCTACATTATGTAAAGACTAAGACTATTTTTTATATCTCATAGTTAATAAGAACCTATATTTTAATTGTTTGGATATATAGGACTTCCAAATGATATAGATTGTTGTTTATTTGTTGTTGTTTATATAAGTAGTTAGAAAAGAAACACATTTTTTTGCTGTTATTGTTTCAGTAGTAAAATTAATTGTGTTGTTGAACTTATTTTTTTGTTAAAGTAGTTTCAGTTTCATGGGCACATGTGTGTAGTTTTAAATGTGTGTTTAGGGAAATAGAGTACCTCATAGTTTGTTTTATTTAAGGGGAAGCTAGTGTTCTTCCATTAAGGGGGAGTGATGTGTGTAACGGAACAACACTAGGTTTTTTTTAAATTACAACCTATATCTGTCATTGCGTTGGTTCGCATCGCCCTCTTTTCGATCTGTCCGCCATGAAGTGTGCATCTATCTAATTGTGAGTTGACAATAAACAATATAATTATAATATCTGTTTTCTATTTTCAAAAGCCCCAAACCTGGTATTAACTAGCGGCGATTGATCTAATATATGTATAAAAATCTCGTGACACAGTGTAAATTTTCGAACTACTCCGAACCGAACCGGCTAGACCGATGTTTATGAAATATTTTGTGTATATTTGGTAGGTCTGAGAATAGGTCGTAGGCAATTTTTTATTATACACCTAGGTGGTAAGGGTGGCCCTCCCCGGAAGTTTTAGTGTTGAATATTACTAAAGCGAAACGAAGTTCGTAGTTTTTATAAATAAGGTGATAGATCTGTTTGATTTTTCGGATTTCGCATCCGAAGCTAGTAGAATTATTAGGTCCATGATTATATAAAATCATTGTATGTATGTAACAGATAAGAGTTAAGGCCTTTAAAAAACAATCAGATATAAAAAAACAAAAGCACGATGAAATAAAATCATTTTCTCTAAGAGATTCTGTATCAAAATGTTGGGTCACAATTTATATTTGAATCCCCCTCTGATCGACAATCCACGACCCAACGTGTAAACTTATATATCGGAGGTACTTTATCAAAGTTTCACCGATTCACTACAGAGGCAATCAAATAAGTCAAGGTGGTGATTTCGTTTATTAGAACAGAATTGAAACACTCTTGGCTTTTTTCTTTCGATTATATTATTGAACAAGTTTTGGTTACCATAAAATTGATAGCGATTACAAAACTGATACAAAAGTATTGAAGTATTATTTCTTTATATCGCTTTTAATTAGACGTTATAAATAATCTAATCATTTATATCATTGTACTTATTGTAGATATATTATAGTATGTACAACCGGCTTCATTAGATGCCGGCTGTACAAACATAGCAAGTATGAACCCCTTCGTCCACGTTCGTAACCAAAGTTACATACATACATACATAGTTCCTTTCCGTTCGAAATTATACGTAACTAGCTTTCCGCTCGCGGCTTCACCCGCCTTATTATTGTTTCCCGTCGGAATTTTATATTTTCCCGTAGGAAAAATAGTTTTGTAGCCTATTATATAGAAGACTGTTATTTATATTTAGGAGCTCGGATAATAAATTTCATAGAAATTGGAGCAGATTTTAAATATTTTCCATAGATATTTTTGCACCCTAAGCGGATGAATTCCAATAAACCATGAAACACGTAATAAATAAAATGTTTTAAAGAGTACGAATCACAAGTTTTATCAAAATCGTCGCTAATTTAAAGATTTTCCACACAAACTTGCAACCCCTATTTTATCTCTTCAGGGTTAATTTTTTAAAAATCCCTTCTTAGTGTTCATTTTGAATTAAAAGAATTGTTCAAATTTCACGTTTCTACCATTAGCGGTTATGACTGTGCGTGCGTCTATAGATGGGAACTTCTCCTTTTATAGATATCACTGTAACAACTGTGTACTAAGATATCGGAAATTACTTATTTCTTTCTTTCTATTGCCTCGCGTTAATCGACTTGGTCACAAGCGCGACTATGATCGCGTCGTCTCTGACTCGATCTCCGACCTAGATAAAGTTGATTAAGTTTTTATATGAATAAGAAATTTCTAGTGGCAGCACACAGTATTGGATTTGAACTCGACTTGTCAAAAATCTTGCCTCTTAATAGTCGGACGTATAATATCTATATCGTACATTTTTCATACAACATAGTTGGCACATAAGCACTAAGGGGTATAAAAATAGTTTACGACCTATTCTCAGACCTACCGAACACACACAAAACATTTCATAAAGATCGGTCAAGCCGTTACAGAGGAGTTTGGTAACAAACACTGTGACACAAGAAATTTATATATTAGACTAGCTGTGCCGGCGAACTACGTTTCACCATAATAAAAAATAGTATGCGACATATTCTCAGACCTACTGAATATACATAAAAAAATATAAAGATCGGTCAAGCTATTTCGGTGGAGTTTGGTAACAAACACTGTGACACGAGAATTTTATATATTAGACTAACTGTGTCCGCGAACTACGTTTCGCCATAATAAAAAATAGTTTATGACTTATTCTCAGACCTACCGAACATACACAAAAAAAATCACAAAGATCGGTCAAGCCGTTTTGGAGGAACGGTTGGTAACAAACACGAGAATTTTATATAGAAGATTATATGTTAAATAAGATTAAACATAGAAATAAGTTTTGTGCTGCGTATAACTTTTTATATAAGTAGTACCTATAGTAATGTGTAAAAAAATGTTCACTTGAATAGAACTTAGATTAATGATATATTTAAAGCATGGACCTACAAAAAAGACCTGAAAAAAGCTTTTTTTCAGGTCCGTGATTTAAAGTAAAAGAATGTGGACCAGAGTCTGTGGAGTTGACACCTTTTGCTTCTAATATATAAAAATTTGTCACAGTATTTGTTATCAAACTCTTCCGAAACGGCTTGACCGGTTTTTTTGTGTATTTCTAAGATCTGAGAATAGGTAGTAGGCTATTTTTATACCCCTAGGTGATAAGGGTAGCCCTCTACAGAAATTTTTAAGTGTTGAGCTTTATTAAATCTAAACGTTGTTCGTGGACACAGCTAGTTATTACATAAAAATAAACCAACATCAAAATAATGTCGAAAATAATATAAGACTGCACATAGCATCACATTTTTTTATGTTAAAGTCGGTGCGGATGATCGATTATCATAGGGTAAGTTTAGATTTGGCCCCAACTTCATAATTTTAAAAAATATTATATTAATTTTTTCCTTTTTGTTTTTGGAGTCGGTTTAGATTTTATGTAAAATATTTTGTTATCTATTTAATACCAAAGTAACTTAATAGAATGCAACTAACGGTCAATACGGCATGTATTGTATTTAAAAAAGTAACCTCTAACTCCTTATAGTTAATAATCCTTCCATCATCGGCTTGTCTCAAGACTACCACACGCAAATACTTGAAAAGCTTAAAAAAATATGAGACACGTAGGATACACGTAGACACCTATAAAATAGGCCTTCCTTCGATTTTCCTGGGATCCCATGACCAGATTCTGACTTGAGCCAGTTTTTCGTCATAACTCCGTCATTTTTAACCGATTTTGGAAATATCTTTTTTGTTAGAGCGGGCATACTTCCCAGTTAGTCTCATTATCATCGAGTCATGATTTAATGATGGGATCCCAAAAAAGGAAGGGAAACCCTAAAATTGCATAGGCACGTCCAACGTATTTCATGATTTTTCTGAAGAGATTCTGGTATTTGCACCTGGTAATCGTCATATCATGACACTGAACTGGTGATGGAAGGTTTTTGGCAGGTTAGGAGTTAGAACTTATTGCGGCGTAATTCTATTCTTTCAAGTGATTAAGGTGAGCTGACAGTGGAAAGTATAACTCATAAATTGTTAAGTTGTTAGGAGTTCGGAAATATTCTTTCAATACTGTTTCGCTCGAAGGACGTTATTCTGGTGTATGCCTTAAGTCTAATTTTAATACACGTGTTATGTTTTAATTTTCTAAAAAAAATCAAATGAAATTTATTAACAAAAAATAAAACTGACTTCAAAAACACCAAAAAGCTATAAATGACGATGTTGGAACCAGAGTAATTTAAGTGGAATTTTTATCAATAATGAGGTTATTACACAATTTTAAAAAAACAGCAAAAAAACACTCAATTACATAGAAAAAACATTATTCTTTCATGCCACACTGATCTAAGTGCACTTAGATCAGTGCGGTATGGAAGAATTATGCTTTTTCTATGTAATTGAGTGTTTTTTTTTTCATGGAATAATTATACCTACGCCTACTGCTGAGAATGGATATCCTTAGAAAAGGAGGAATTAGCACTACATCACGCTGGATCAATACATATCTGGAACGACTATAAATAAAAAATCTTATAAACGTATTACAAACGACATGACACGTTCGAAAAATCTATATATTACAGTCATTTTCATTGTTACTGATAAATGTGATTTAAATATTTGCACGCCAAATCCGGTAGAATGTAATGAACATTTAGAATTGTATTGACATCTTTCTCACTGACATTCTATGCAAATAAAGCCTATTATTATTATTATTATTATTACTTAATTATGTATGAGTAGGTAAGTGATATAGGCAGAATTTTACTAAAAATTTACCTAAAATAAAAATATCGAAATTGTAGGATACTGGTGGCCTGAATTCCTAAACAGAAAGAAGCAGATTTAAGCCTTGACATTATCGCGGTAAATAATACCACTTAGCCAACAACACAAATGTCAGAACGAATTCTACCAAAGGTAGAACTTATTCAAGTTGGGATAAGAAATACTTATCTTTTCGGTAGTTGCAATAATAATAGACCGTGCAGAGATAAAAATTTAGTTATCAAAAATTTTATTACGATATACTCGTAATTTTTAATTATTACGAAAAAAAACCTATCTCGCAGACCTATCTTCTTCTATAGTATATAACAGCAAGAGGCGATAATTCATGCACTGTCTAATGTTTGGCACATAGCCAGATAGATTATGAGTAGGAGACATCAGCTAAGATGGAATTTTTGGGAACTCCAAAGAGGTTATAGGGACAATAGTGGTAAAAGGACACCCTATACCCCTATTGCCCATATTACTAGTATTAATAGTTTGTATGGAACTTCGTCATCATGTTCGAAAATTGGTATGTAGATCAATTATTATTACATTTGAAAATAATATCTAAATATCACCATCTCCGGTATTACATCTATTTCGAGGTTAAAAAGGGGGAATTTATTTTGAATTTTATTATTAAATGAAAATCGTCATTTTTGAATTGATAAATGTGAGAAATGTAAAAAGTGTATTATTTTAAAGTACTTTTTATTATTCAACATTATAAAGGTAAAAAGGGGGTAGAAGTTTGTATGGAAGTTCGTCATTCTTAAGCGTAGACGCATGAAAAATTGATATGTAAGCCACTGATTGCATCATAAATGATTATTCTATATCAATGTTTTTGGAATTACATCTTTGGTTGGGGTATAAAAATAGGGATGCCAGTTTGAATAGGGAAAAGTCAAAAACTATTTAAGTTCTCTCAGAAGAATAACAAAAGCAAGCATGCTTATTGTTTTGAGATTTAGACATTGAAATTTTTATAGCTGCTTTCTTTTATAGGGTTTATAATGGGCTTACCTATATCCACTAAGAAAGGTTTTAAAATATGGTTGTATATTGAAAGTTTGTGTGTTATTTCAGAAACTAAAAAATCAAGGACCTAATAAATAGAAATGACTAAACAATAGTGTTTTCACTTTTTGAAACGGTCGAAGGATCGAACCCTTAAAGGAGAGACAGCTTTGAATGTAAAAAATAAATATATTTTTTACATTCAAAGCTATATGAGATACAGTGGCTAGTAACTCACCTAAAAACTACTTCGGTTTTTGTCACAAAAATGTGGCAATTTGATGTTTATGAATGTATTGAGTAAATGGTCGTTTTTCTACTGCAAAGCCATGGCCCTGACAAATGGCACGGTTGCCGGCGAAACAGAAAAGTTTGAAATTATAAAAGAATAAAAAAAATTACTCGTCGGCGCCAGCAGTAGCACAATTTTAATATATTTTTGCCTTTGTCATTGCCGTCCCCAGTAACATTGCCGGACCGAGCAGTGATAGAATGTATCTGTGCAGCAAATTAATGGTTTTTATTTATATCTGTTTTAATTACTCCTACTAGGCATTTCAGTAGTTTTACAAAATGTCGTGATTGCTGTATTGCAATATTGGCAATTTAAAGGAAGAAACATACAATATTATCAAGTATAAAGTACCGAGGTAGGTCTAACGTTAAAGTTAACATGTTAGTTTCGAGAGCTTGTATTCAAAGTGAACATGATGCAAAACAGTTCTATTTTTAACCGACTTCAAAAAAGGAGGATGCGTATGTTTTTTTTTTGTGTGTATGTTACGCGATTACGTCGCCAATTGTGGTACGATTTTCAAATTTTGTATTCGATAGAGTATACTCCTGAGGTGGTCCCAAGGTCACCAAAGTCAGGATCTGATCATGGGATCCCATGAAAATCGAGGGAAACGCTAATTTAATACCAGCTGGTATTAAATTAGGGTTTCTTTCACTAAAAATATTGCATTCACTAAAAAGTTAAAAATAAAAAATATTTTACAAAAAATAAAAACCGACTTCAAAAACACTGAAAAGTTAAAAATAATATAAGAATAGGTTCAGACAACATCACACTTCTATATTGAAGTCGGTGCCAAATTTTAAGACTTTCTAGGAGATCATCGTTTGGCACCGACTTCAATATAGAAGTGTGATGTTGTCTGTACCTATTCTTATATTATTTTTAACTTTTCAGTGTTTTTGAAGTCGGTTTTTATTTTACAAGAACTATTCATTCAAACGTTTTTTTGCTAAGATAGAGCTAGGTGTAGATAAAATTGAAACTTCACTCAGACGTGCATTACTCTGCACTACAGCTACCAATAGATCAAATATTTGTACTTGCGAGTATTTCCATATTTAATTATTTTAACACCAAGATTTTATAAAATTTTATTTATTAATAAACTGTTACGTTTATACGTGAAAATGTCTGCAGAAAATGTCTGCTGCTGTAGCAGTTTTCTGGAAATAAGAAACAAAAATGGTGTAGTTTAGTATAATGAGTAGCTTTACTGAGTAAAGTAATCGAATATACAACATAGGTACCTCACTAAACATTTATGTATATGCTGTATAACCGTTATTTATGGTATTTATGGCCAATTTCACTAACCTTGTCTTAGCTAAGACAATTCTAAAAAGAATGCTGTCACTTCTTGTCTTTAATGAAAAGAATATGACAGGACAGCATGCCACTTACGATCGTCCTAAGCTACTCGTAAGACAAGGTTAGTGCAATTGGCCATGAGTGTTCAATATTGTAATGTAATTGACATAAAATTACAAAATTCTAACCGCAACAAGTATAAACATTTTAACGCATGATTACACGATGATAGGTATAGCGGCTACAAAAAATCTGTCAATTGTTTGTCCGTTAATCAGACTACCTTTCTATTGGGTTGCATAACTACCTCATATACCTACCTACCTACTCGTAGTATCGAAAAGTTGGCATGTTCCAGTTTGATAGTGGAGCTCTGTGCAATGGACAGGGGTGCGGGCGGAGGGGCAAGGGATGCAGCGCGCCTCCCGAACGGTGCAACGACCTCGCCAGCCAGCCTCCTGCTGTAGCCATTTGCGACTTTGTTTGCTTTGTCAATGCAATGGTGGCTCATAACATAACCACACATAGACGTCCACGTAAGTTAAAATCGTACGCAACAGATTTTTCCTTATCTCTAGCTAGGTAGGCATTAAATCACTTAAACTTAGTCATGACATAATGTTTTATTAATCATTTCATTACATGTACAATTTGGCATTGTAACAGAAATATAAAAGTGAAAGTCACAATAAAAGGTGGCACCTGCATTTGCCGCAAAATACGTAACTCTCGATACGGAACGCGGCAACATTCACGCGGAATTCAGTCGCCTAATTTCATTTGCCGTCGCTCTTCTCGCTCCGTCACTGTCAGAATGAGGCATCAAATGAGACGGGCAAGGAGCTGCCAACATAACGTTCCTTCTATTTAGAAGCGTGTTTCTTATTGAAAGGACAATATTGTTCATCATACATCACATTAAATTATATTTTCTGATAACGAAATAATTAGCAATCCTACTTAATATTATAATCATGGATGTTTTTATGTTTGTTCCTCATTCACCCAACAAATGTAGCTGAAGTAATTTAGACGAAAGTAGGGTTAAATTATACAATAGATTATATCATGATAATGGCACTATTATAATAAATGCGAAGACGGTCACTAACAAAAACTAGCAATAAAATTGTTATGCATAATATGTAAATGGCATTTGTTTAAAAAATGTAGTTTTCCAAAAATAATTAATTTTCACAAATAGTGTTGTAAGTAATTTAATTTGTATATAGTCGCAGTACCTATCTAATCTGCCGAGTGATAAGTGACGCTGCATCGCAATATTTGCAAACTACTCAATCCACTCGGGGTTATTTGTCTGCAAATGCATTACCATATTTACCTTCCTTTAATAATTATAAATAAACTCAATTTATCGTCATAATTCATCATTAAAACTAAGTAATAACTATCATACGTATTAAGTATTAGTCACGATTCAGTTTACTTATCTCTCCATCTCCATGCTAGTCTTGTTTGAATGTCGACACGTTGAAAATAACGAGCTCAAAATATGCACAAAATACTTATTGGTGCCATACAGGCCCCAGCCAGTGGCGCTATCGCAGGTGGGGTTCGCTCAACCGTGAATCCCCGCCGACCAGTCAACAACTGTTCCCTGTTTTTTCTCGCAGTTTTATCGAGATCAACGCCCTCGTCTAAAGCGTAATCTACCACATTCTCATAATAAAAATATTGTTAGCTAAAAAGCTACCCAAGCTCTAAACCAGTTTCCGCGATTCAACGAAACCACAACTCTCAACGTTCTGTTTAACGTTCAAAGATTAGAATGATAAACTGGATCGTTTGTGTCTGCTGCTGCTTGTAATAATATGTCAAACAAAATGGTGCGATCGATATTGCTAGGATACAAAAAGGTAATTTTCGGGGCGACCCATGGTTTTATTGTTGAGGGGATTCCTGATTTCCGGCTAAGCAGGGGAAGCCTGCACGAAACAACAGCTAAAGTATTACGTTACACGCTTATTTCTCTTTCACAAAATTCAATCGAGCTACCTATTTGCTACATACCTTCGTAACATGAAAAGAAAGACTTTGTTATTCAGGAACGAACATTTTCATGGCTAAAGAGCTTATTACTCGTACACTATGCAATTTGTAGAGATCCTAAAATTAGGAAACAGGAAGGTGTAATCGCAGTTAGAACAGATTGGATACGAATTAGGAAGCAAGGAGGGTCCTAACCGCTCTACTTCCTAAATTGTCTACAATTTACAGTTTGTTGCCAACTCAGCTCTTTTAGAGCTTAATTTATCTCTTTCAATAGGTAATGTGTTAGTTCTAAAATATCGTGTTTAGCTCCATAGCTCTTTTTTGGATCTTTTGTAAACATAAAAAAAAAACATTTTTTAAGGACTAATAAACTATTCTATTCGTGTATTGCGATTCCTTGTTAAATTTAATTTTTTTCCATTATTTCCTTGCCATGGTCTAACGCCGAAGTTGAAAGAGTGTTTAACCAGCTAAAAACTTTTTACACAAAAAAAGTTTTACTTACAAATATGCTCTTTTTATACATAAAAATGAATGTGTAAACACACGATTAGTATGTATTTTAGGCAAGTTTTTATTTCAAAAAAACATTAATTTAAAGAAAATAATGGTCCGTTCCTAGTAACTCGTAAGGCGGAATCTCGGGTGTGACATTTCGTAATGACAGACTAGTAGTAGTTCATTAGATGAGGTTCATATGTTTATTTATGATACTTTTGACTTTTGACGCCCACTAAAAACCACTAGCCACCAGAAAGGACTTTCGCCCACAACCACCAAAACTAGTGGAAAATTCACTAACATGGCAACACTGCAGTCCAATTTAGAATTCAATTTAGTGTAGTGTGATCACTCTTTTCCGACTTTCTAATTAGATTGTTCCTATTTAGAATTTCTACAAATTGAATAGTGTAATAAGCTCTTAACGAACCATAGAGTTTGGTGGTATCAATCCACCAAACTCTCTGATATTCATATCGATGGCATAAATTTACAAAAATATTATAAGTGATTAAATATTAAACATATTGTGCTAATACCTATTATTACTAAATGTAAAATATACGATACAACATTTTCACGTCACTACTTCGTTCGTGACGAATTGGTGTCTGAATATTCAAAATGGCCCAGCTCTACAATAATAATCAATTATATGAATTATACGAATTACGTTGTTGATTTTTTTATTTATTTATTCAATAAAGAAAGTTTCTACAGCGTGTAGAAACTTCATATTATTTTAATGTATTTTATCTAATATAATAATGATATTAGGTCCTTACATATGAAATTGGCGTTATGCCGTACTGGCCACTTTGATCTCAAATATCTCCTCTATGGTTAGGAATTCCAAATTCAAATTTATACAACTATTTACTCATGTATTTGTGTTTCGAAAATTATAATTCACTTGTTTTTTCCTCAATTGTTTTTTTTCTTTGCGTCACTGAGTTTACAAAATGGAAAACTTGAAATATCGCGTTATTTACGAGTACGAGTTCCACCGTGGCACCAGTGCTTTAGAAATGGCTCGAAGGATTAATGTTGTGTATGGTGACGGTGCCGCAAAAGAAAACACTGTGCGTTTTTGGTTCCAACGTTTTCGTTCTGGAAATTGCGACCTGCAGAACAAGCCCCATGGACGGCCGGAGACCAAAGTTGATAATGAAGAATTGGGATGATGACTGAATTCTAATTTTCACATCTCGACATAAAATATTAAAATAGCGTAGAAAAAGATGCAATCATGTGAAATTAGAATTAAAATCGGCTTAGAAATACATAAGATACAAGCATTTTAAGCGGTTAATTTTGAAGCGATTAGACAGAGAGATCCGACATCAACCGTGACGTCATCGTTGAGTACCGCCATATACACTCCATGTAAAATGCCGTTTTGCTAGAAAGAGATGGAGAAAAATCTTTAATACCTTAAATCTTGGTTGGTTTTATAGTTATTCGAAAACCGATTTTTTCTTTCTGTTTATTAGATGAATGAGCTTCTATTAAAGCAAAAAAAAATTTTGTCATCTAGCCAATTGAAGGCTATTGTGGAAGCGGATCCATCGCAAACCACGTCCGAGTTAGCTGCAGGCTGCGGTATTAGTGATAAAACTGTTTTAATCCACTTGAAGCAAATCGGGAAGGTGAAAAAGCTTGAAAGGTGGATACCTCACGAATTGAGTGAAGCAAATCAACAAACGCGCGTTGACTGCTGCGTTGCCTTACTCAACCGTCACAATAATGAAGGGATTTTAAATCGAATCATTACTTGTGATGAAAAGTGGGTCCTGTACGATAATCGGAAGAGCTCATCACAATGGCTGAACCCTGCCGAACCAGCCAAATCATGTCCCAAGCGAAAATTGACTCCAAAAAAGTTGAAAACAAAC